>JAQQZR010000016.1:14943099-14954980 GCA_030068235.1 Notoglanidium macrostoma | reverse complement strand
CACACACACACACACACACACACACACACACACACACACACACACACACACACACACACACACACACACACAGGACAGAGAATAGATGAGGCTTTCTTTGGGTATAACTTCTATAAAGTGATTACAGTCCATCTTGGCCCAACAAATTTAGACTTCTTGACGCCCCCTCTGTTGTTGCCCCCTAGTCAGATTCATGTAATCTCATTAAATGCTGACAGAGGCTCAAGACAGAGGCCTGGGTCACACACACACACACACACACACACACAAATGCACACACACACACGCACGCACACACAGAGACCCAGAGTACTACTTTGATGCCGCTATGTCGGAGACAGACGACATTAGGCCTGTCTGCAGCTTTTAGCCCTAAAACCATGTCATCTCCATCTGCACTGAGAGAAAGAAAGGAGGAAAGAAAGGAAAAGAAAGAAAGAGTCCCCTCAAGCCGTTGCATCAGTAAACAAGAAATGCTACTACACCCGCAGCCAGTGTGTGTGTGAGTGTATGCATGCATGCATACACGCACAGGCCCACATGGTGCTACTTCATTACAAAATAAACTCTTATTGATCAAATTTTGATTGCAGTTGGGGGTTGTTGTTTTTTTTGTTTGTTTTTGCTGGTTATACACCCCAAACCAGGTGATTCAGGTTCAATAGAGAGAGCCGGTTGCTGATTCTGTTAGAGATTGAACCTGAATCAAATCTAACCATAGTTTAGAAAAAAAAAAGTAACACATTTTACATCCCATGTTCCATCAACAAATAATCATGAAAGCATCACTGTCAATGTTACATTTACATATAAATCATTCAAATTAAAATGGATTTATCATATACTAACTCCATTGTTTCACCTTTGCTATTCCCGTGCGTGTTTATGGTCCAATGTTGGAAGATATTCATAATAATAATTTTAAAAATAAATAAATAAATCATATTCTCACTACATGTTCCCATAAAAGATTTTTTTTAAATAAAACTTTTAAAAGTGTTTCTTTTATTTTATTAACTTAAAAAAAATTACATTTCTTTATTTGAATTGGTGCCGGTTAATATTTTTTATCCCGACTATTCTTTTCTTTCCCTGTAAACCAGTTTACTACCCAGCAAAGGAGTATGAGTGGAAGACTATCATTTATGTATATAAATATATTACTATAAAATGAAGTCAATGAAAAAAGTGAATGCACAGCGTGTATGCAGAACTGATTTGTACAAGTAGTAATGTTTTACATCACAATTATACTGACATTACTTACAGCATTATTTAACATTAATCATTTATACGCATTATTTTGTTTTAATAATGAACCAAATATTCCAAAAAAGAATCACCTAAAAAAAATGTATTGGTAGAACGTTTAATAAATCCAAAATACCAGTATTTACAGCTGGGGAATAAGTGTTATTAAATCAACATTTTGTAATATTATGTAATCCCTTCTCATTCATGTTTATTCCTGGATGTTCTCTTGACCCTCTTGGTGAATCTTGTTTAGAACCTTCTTAAGGAACTGAGAGCTCTTATCCACCCAAAGAACCCTTGAAGAACGCTTTCTATTTTCTAAGATTGTGGTATACTCATTATTTATTCCAGCACGTATAATTAACATTTAAACAAGCCTCAGGTATTACATATGTTCATTCCGTTGTGGCTTTGTTAACAGTAATGTATGGTTTGTTGATGTTAGCTAATGCATTAATCAATGTTAGTTCAAGGAGCTGTAATAATGTAAAGCATTACCGTATTAGTTCCATAATGCTGCACACGTTACTAGTATTTATTCAAGTCTCTTTCTACAAATGATAAGATATATCTAATCAAGCATAATCTTATTATTAATCAAGGAATAGAACACTTTGGAGTGTGTGAAATAATCAAGGGTTGTGTGACGGAGTGTTAAAATTTTCCAACAATATGTCACACTTTTATCCATTTACAGTTACATTCAATGTTGTGCTACATCCAAGAAACAAGTATGTGTGTATGTGTCCATGAGTATGAGTCGTTACTATGGAAACAATAATGTATTAGAACAAGGACATAAATATAAACATGTGAGTTCAAGTGCTACAGTCAGAGCTGTTGTTATCGACCATTTTCTGACAAATTACATTTCAACAGTGCTGTGGTATAAATAATAAGTATAAATAATAATAATAACCCCTTGCTTAAACGTTAACATTTACATGTGTATATTTACATTTTTACACCAATAAAACCAGTACTGAAGCTCAGATATGCTCACGTTCGTATGTGTAGCTACAACATCAAGATAAATCGCTTCGTACTCTCTCACTCATGTTATTTCAGCTTAGTCATTTTGCTGGTGCTAAGTGCTTTGAAAAATCAGGCCCATGACTGTAAAAAATAATATATGGCACCATGTTCTCTTTACTCCAGTATATTTGTAGCATCCGTCATCTCGCGTCAGAGGCTTTTTGCTTTCTTGTCCATATTTTTCTTTCATCATCCCTCGTTTTTTTTTCCCCTCCACCCTCCCTATTTTCTCATAGTCACACTCCTTGTTTAAGGTCAATGTGCACAGGTTTTATATGAAAATTTTATTTATGTTAGTGCTTATGGATGTCTTTTTCTACCCCTAGACCTTTTCTTCCCTCCTATTTCTCTTCCCTCTTTCTCTCTCTCTCTCGCTCTCTCTCTCTCTCTCTCCCTCTCTCTCTTCACTGGACTGGAGCGAGTGCTGATAGGCATCTATGTTGGAGTCTGCCTGTGTTTCTGCAGACAAAGCGCCTCCAAGAGCCACGCTGTACTCCCTGGGAACCATGCACAAACCCCCTTCCTCCTTCCTACCCATAATGCCCCTCCCCCCACCATTCTACCCTTTGCCAGCCTGCCTTCCTGCCCTCCACCCACGCCTGGGGCACGAGCTTCAACACAGGCCAAACTGCACAAACTGCTGCCACTTTAAGTGCTTTAAAGCACAGTTCTCCGGACACGCAGCACGCAACTTTCGCCCGACTGCACTCAGCTGCTAATGATGCTAACGCTAAACTCTTTAGGAATGGAAATGGGTGTTTGATGGAGCAGGGAAAAACTCCTAATGGAGTTCGTGAGCACTAATTTTGGTGCATGTTGCACCCAGAAATAAAAGCCAGGTGTCTATTTCAGGCTCGTGGATCATTTATCAAATGATACGGCTCTAGGAGCATTCAATCGGTCAGGTTTTTTTTTTTTCTCGCAACATTCCTAAACATTCCCGATAATGTTTTTCCACATTGTACTCCCTTAACGGGGACTTAATAGGAATGTTGTGTGAGGAAGATCCTAGGAACATAGCAAAAGCTCAATATTTCAGCAAAAAATATTTTCTATTAATATCACACCCTAACCTTTTAAAAGCCTGATGAATAATTTCAGAAGGGTTTTAATAGAATTCTCTCCAGGCTGGGATACAGAGGCTTTTTCGCAGAGTCGTAGGGAGCACTCAGTCCAAATGTGAACAGAATTCATTTCGCCGCATTGAGCTCTTCAGTGGGAAATGATCCAAAGGTTTGAGAAAAAGGAATTCGCTTGGGGTAACGAATGACTTTATTTCATGTCACATTCATCCGGGTGAACTTTTATCCTGTGATTACTCAAACTCTGAAAGCGTGAACCTATTGAGAACACGAGGTAGGGCCGTGGCCTTTTTGCCGACTAAACAAACAAACAAGGGTAGAAAAAAAAATTATGAACAAATAATCCTATGCAAATGAATGAACAAAGAAATAAATAATTGTGCAAGCAAGCAAAACCAAACAAACAAATAAATTAATAAAAAATTTTGCAAGCAAGCAAACAAGAATATATAAATAATTGCACCGCTAATTATTAAATAGGGTTACCATTTTCTTTGAATTTCGAACAAGGTTAGGGTTATTGTTTGCGAATTTACTCTTCATTGACGTGAAATTGTACAAAATCAGCACCACCCTCATGGCTTTATGTTCATATACATTTATCGTAAGATTATTTTTATTTATATAACGTGTTCTTTTGCTAGCAGTTATGTAAAAAAAAAACTACCTAGCTAACTTTATCAACCACTGCTTACACAGCCACCAGGACCACCCATAATCACTTTTTTTTTAAATTAGCAAGCTGGATAAAGTCTAGTTTGATTGCTTTTTATTCCGCTAGAATCGTGCTTGTTCATGCAGTAAGATGCTTATTTAACTGCATACTTAGCCTTTATCCTTAGCAAACAGTGCAGGTGTCAGAAATGTCATCTGAACCTTTCTTTTGCACAGAAGTTACATTTATCTCTCAGCGTTCCCCCGTGTTGATTACGGAAAAATGGGAGCAGATCAGTGGGAGGAAGGCGAGCGAGGCGATGGCGCAAGGCCACTTGAAGAGGTGGTGATTTGGAGCTTGCCTGCGTCTCTGCTTGCGCTTTCCTGCATCAGACCCCTGGACGACCTCTGAAACTTGTTGTGGGGGTTCGGAGTTGGCGGAAAGGCGGCTGCTTAGGCCGAGGCCCGTCGCACACATTCCTCTCGGGCTATCGCTGCCATCACTTGACAAGAATTATATAATTGCAGCCTGTGATCTCATTCTCCTCAAAGAACATTTTGAAGTTTCCTTTCCTCTCTTTAGCTTTTTACGTTCTCTCTCTCCCACTCGCTGTGTAATGTTCAAATTGCTCACATTAAATCACCCCCCTTCCCTCCTCCTTCCTTTCCCCCTTTACTTCCTCATCTCTTTCTTTCTTTCCTTCTTTCTTACTTGTTTTTGCATTCCTACCTCCCTCTTTCCGACTCCGTCCTTTTCCAAATTCTCCTTCCGTTGTTGTCAAATTGTTTATGATGTGCTTATCGCTATAATGTGTGTGATTGCGCTTACGTGCATGTGTATTTGTGCGCTCGTTTGGCAAACACCACGATGGAGCGATACGAAGCTGCATTTATCTACGTCGTCCACGTTTAAAGATAACCGGCCTCCATGTTGGTTAAGGGAAATGGAAAACAGGCAGTGGGAACGAAAGGAGAAAAGGGAACACTGAGAAGGACATGAGAGGGAGAAAAAGAATGAACGCTACAGTGTATGGGTTTTTTTGTCTTTAATAAATTCTTGCCTCTTCTCTCATGACATCACTGCAAAGTCTAGGAAAGATGCACACAATAAAGAGATTATACTTTCTCACTTTAATCTTGTACTTACGATCAATGAACCAGGTCCCAGATCAGCGAATCATAACCACACTCGATCTCCAGAACCCCTATTATTCCTACGTCTGATCTGAGAGCAGTAATCAGGTAGAACCACAAGCATGTGTGAGTCACTCAGCGACCATAGAGGCATACCATGTGCTAATGGCGGGGGTCACGACCTCAGCAATCCCAAATTGAAGCGTCGCACACTGCGTGTCTTTGATCTGATTAATGAGTCAGTATTGCTAATTCATCACAGTATAAAAGAACAGCTTCTCTTCAAACAAAAAAAATAATAAAAAAATTAACTCATACCAATTCCCATTTATGGCAAATGTAGTCAATCAGCCATGACACATTAGGTGTCTGATGTTTGCCACCAGGCTAACATAGCTAATCCAGTTTTTAAGTAAGACTTGACAACGTAGTTTAGGACGCAGTACCCGAGAAGGTTCTTTCCGTTTATCCATCGCAAATGTGAAAGTGTGTCATAAAGCCGAATGTGTACATCAGTGCAAATTTATTGGTTTTTAATATGGAAATATTTTGGTTTGCAGAACAAGTTGTCGATTTGTTGGTCAAGTTCTTGAGTTCCTCCAAAAACAGGAAATGTCACATGATTCAAAATTTCTTAACAATGACACAGTGAACTGATTTCATTTTATAGGATCAAAGAGTTCCCACTAAAGAACGTACCATTTTTCTACTTACTGGAATATCTGTTTATCAACCTCAGTGTTGAAGACATGTGATGATTTCTTACAAAAACTATAAAAACATAAAAAATCTAGACTCTTATTTTTGTTTCTGTCCTAACTCGTTCTAACAACAGGTTTCTAGATTGATAGGACTCTTAGAGCATGGCCTATGCGCACTAGCATGAGGATACGTTTTTGAAGGAGACTACATTTCCTTCCATTTTGTACAAACAAAATCAGTTTCTTTATTAGCATTACAAGGTATCATTATGACACCATAATCCCCGCATCCTGAATATTGTATGACAAAGCTGGATGTAATGTGCATGGTGAAAAACGCACGTCTGTAAACACTGACGCACCCGTATCCCTATTGTTTCACAAAAGTTTATAAGAAAAATGACGTTATATAAATTAACTATGGTACTTAAATCATGTATTTGAATTTATGATTTAGGTGACATAGACTTCCATTACGTTTCAGCTCCAGCAACCTTCAGCGCAAAACTAAACAACTATCAAACCCCAAGGCATGTTGGCTGATTTATTATGTTTGAAATAAGTGGAAAATTGCATTTTTCCTACAAACTATCTGATCTAAGATCAGATTCTTCAACATACCGTATTACAGTGGTCCTGGACATGACTACAGACCTTGGATTGGCTGTGTGTGTTTTTATATTTAAGTGTATGTATGTAATACTACTACAGCTCATTAGCCGTGTCCCAGCTGCATTTCTTGTCCATTAGGCCACTTCAGGTTGTCATGTTTTTCGAAATAATTCTAAAACATGTGTTTAAGAAATCCCTTGCTGGTTAAAATCCTAAAACAATTCCAACTAGTGTATGCTTTCAGACCTTCAACTACTCAAAAAAATAAAATAAAATAAATAAATCAGGAACACTGGTGAAAGTTTAAATCCTTTTCTCCCACATGAAATTGTTGCATTCTCAAATCTGATTGGTCAGAAGGTGTTGATTAATTTTCTTTAGTTTTAGTAATCCAAATCACAAATTCATGCGCACGTTCTAAGACGTTATCATTTGTATAACTTAGAAGCACATGGGATTGTATGACAGACACAACAAATTTAACAAAGGAAAGCCTATACATGTTGACCTGGTGGAGTTGTCTGTATGGAGTTATTTATTTAACATTCATGGAAGGAGTCTCCAGTGTCAGTGCTTTGACACAGTAAGTTTTCCACTACGGCAAAGTCTTCAGTTTCTCAGCTATGTTTTTTTTTGCCTCATCTTTAACATAGAAAAAAAAAGGCAACAACTGTTTATGGCTGCTATAATGTAAATAACAACAGTTACTAATTTGGACGTTAAGCGTCATGACGTTTCATCATGTGCAAATCGCTGTGCGCATGATATAAGCGGAATGAAACACTTTTTGCTGTGATGTTGTAGGAAAATATTCCTTTTCAGGTTGGTCATATGAACTCAACATGGCTGCATAAGCCCACTATGTCGTTGATTATTTTCCTACAACAGCATGACCCTTAGTGTTTTATTTTCCATGATCAAAACATCGTACAGAGAATGTTAATTTCAAAAGCTTCCCAGGTCAGTACATCAGGGCTGTAGCATTTTAGTGCAGATATTTTCATATAGAATTTTCTTTTTTTTCTTCCTCCTCTTCACCAGTCTTTTCCCATTTCTTCTATGTAGTATACGCATGACCATTGGGAGGCACTAGAGTCCTACATCAATGATGGAGTGTTGGAGTGTGTGTGTGTGTGTGTGTGTGTGTGTGTGTGTGTGTGTGTGTGTGTGTGTGTGTGTGTGTGTGTGTGTGTGTTTGCGCATGTGTCTCCTTACTGAACGCTTTACAGTGTGGATTTATTGAGGGTGGAAATGCTGTTATTATTATTCAATCCTCCTCTCATGCTCTGGAGGGAGGCAAGGAGAGAAAAAAAACCTCTTTTCAGAGGGGATTCTGCTCATCGTCTGTGTGTGTAGGGAGGCAACACTGACATCTCTCACTCCTTCTTTCATTCCTCCTTTCATTGCTCTTCTTCCTGGATGGAGGGCAGAAGAAAACAGCTTGGCGGAGATATGTAGAGTGTCCTCTCCTCTCTTTATTAACACATCCTTGCCTCTCATTTATTTGGAATCATCCCTTTATTTTATTTTAATCTATTATTATTAATGTTTCTTTTTCTTCATTTTTGCAGTGACACAGCATTATTTGTCACTGACAAACACTAAGCTGACAATATGATTAAACCGTGTACACCATTCTGGGTGGATTTGATTCCAAGCTGTGGACAGGATGTAAGTTATGGCTGGTTAATCATATAGGGGGGAAAAATGAATACTGGAACTCAAAAAGATTGTTTTAACAGGAAATTTCTTATATGAGGACAAAAGAAAGATAGAAAAAAATAGAGTTCTTCAGTAGGCCTCCATGAGTGGTTTGTGTGCTATGAATCATGGGTAGTGTGCATTGAAAAATAGGCTAGGGATAGATGAGCAAAGTCGAAAAACTGAGAGAGAGAGAGAGAGAGAGAGAGAGAGAGAGAGAGAGAGAACAACCAGTCTTGGAGGAGGAGTGAAAGAGCGACGATCCACCCATCATCCATTTTATGATTACAGAATCCATTTTGCTGATGTGCCTCTACACGCTGCCCTGTGTCATTTGTGGGGTTTTTTCTTTTTTCTTCTTTGTGCCAGCACTAATTAAGCAAAGCATGTTTAGGCAGGAAATTAATTGATACATCCCCAGCCCTCTCTCTCTCTCTCTCTCTCTCTCTTTCGCTCATTCACATATACACACACATTAGATCCGTGTCTTTTTTCCATACAAAAGATGGCAGCGCTCGGAATTGGGAGTTGGAAATGAACGCAAATGTGAGAACGAGCGTTTGAAATCTATAAGCCTCCAAAGATCTTATTACACAGATGATTCGATAAACGTCCTCGCTGCAGAAACGCTTAGCACGCTGTACTTTTTAATTAAGCACGAATATGTGGAGGACAATGAGAAAAACAGGACAAGGACGAGAAAGGGGGGAAAAGTGTGGAGAGAAGAATGAGACAGAATGTGTGTGTGTGTGTTTAGAGTCAGAGGAGGATGTTAGAGAGAGATAGGGAGAGGTGACATTTATCTTCACTTCGTGGACCTTTGACCTTTTTCGTCATTCGAGCTGTGAACGTATCAAAGCGTGGACAGCGGTGTAGACGCAGATAGAGGAAGTGTGAAGGAAGGCTTATTATTCCAAGTATTCAGTGATTAATTACTCAATGGATAACTTGGTCACAAAGTTGATGAAAGTGATGTATTGAAAACTGAAAATTTATTAATGGTTATAATTATGACAAGTCCAACAATATGTATGAATTTGAAGAAAAAAAAAATACACACAGAATGGTTGGGAAACTGCATGAATTCTAACCCCGCCTTTAAACCTAATCTTAATTTAACTTAATCTCTGCTTCCTGTTCCCTTTTTTTGCTTCACTTTTATTTATTTCACATTTCATTACTCCTTTATTGTGGCTTTATTTATTAGGGGATTGTAGCCACTACAGAGAACGTCCTATATTGTCATTCTCACACCATCCACACTATTTTTATTTTAATTTATAAAATGTGAATTATAGAATGTGGAAAGGAAGAGAACATGATGTGGAATCATAATTCGTACTATTTTAAATCCTTGTGGTTTAAAACACAGTAGATTATATCGTAGCGCCAGATAAAATGGAATTTATCATTCTTTTTGCTTTGCTCTTTGTGTTTTTGTTTAATGTCATTTTCTATACATTGCAATATTAACAGTATTGATCTTACTAGACTATCAGCAATACATTCTTTATATAGTATATATGTAAGGAAAAAACACATGCAGGAGTGCTGTTATAGGAAAATAATCAACATCAGGATGATGTGATGCAGCCTGATTCAAAGCCTGGTTACTGTTACTGCCCTGAAGTTGATTATTTTTCTTTAACAGAAAGTTAGAATTTTATATTTATTAAGCATGTCATTCTTTTTTACTCATTTTTTTTGTTGTAATGTAATGCTGTGGAACATCCATGAAACAAATTCCTGCGATCATTTACATTACAGCAGCTTTATCTTTTTACTCTTTCTTAAACTTAATAATAATAATAAAAACCAAGAAACCCCAAACCTCTCCGAAAAAGACTTTTCGCATGGAGGGAACCATATTGAGTGTTACAAAGCGCTGACACTGGAGACTCCTTCCATAAATGGTAAATAAACATTTCCTCCCAGAAAACCTTGTTGACATTCTTTGTTTTAAATAACAGCACTTTTCCAATCTTTTTTCTATTAGGTGTATTATATCCGGCATTGAACCATGCGAGTCAATGTGACCGAGTTGTTACTATAGAAACGATAATATGTAAATTAGAGCGCGTTTATTACAGATTTAAATACCACCAGAGCTGCTGGTTTAGAAAATAAATTAACACTTTCTAAGCAATCCGGATTGAGAATTGAACACCGCTGTGCTTAGTAGTGGTATGGTTTATTTACTTATTTTTATGCAGCTCTGTTTTGGTCTTCTTTCTCATGCAATAAATGGTTTTGATCATGTGACTAATGACCTCACGCATATAAACATGTCAATATAAAATAAAGAAAACTTTCATTTCTGTCACGATTGTTATTTTTTCTACACCAGCAAGAAGCCACAAGTGAAACCTCATACAGGTGGATTGTGTGTGTGTGTGTGTGTGTGTGTGTGTGTGTGTGTGTGTGTGAGAGACAGAGAGAGAGAGAAATCATCCTCCTGTTTGAAGTCAATGATAAGAAACACTTGTCCAAACAGGGCTGAATGGTGGACACATTTAGACACATTTCACATCTAGACTGGTGTGTATGTATGCATGCATGTATGTATGTATAGGCTATGTGTGCGTGTGTGCGTGTGTGTGTGTGTGTGTGTGTGTGTGCTCTCCATCACTGCATGATTGACAGCACTGAGCTCAGGTTTAATGGTGGACTGAATTTGAAAGGCCCTTTTTATTACAGTTATAGTTGATACACAACTACTATTTTTTCCTCCCTGTTCTGGGAACATGGACGCCCTGCGACACCACATGTCGTACAATAAAACCCCCAGTTAGCCAACAGTCATTACTCAATTTAGCTAGCCAGCTCACTACTGGTGACAGGGTTTGACAAATGATAGCTAGATATGAAAAAAAAAGTTAATTGATCTGAAAGAATTGCTTTGTTGTAGCTTAATTAATATTTTTACATTAGATTTTATTGGCCTATGAAAAAAAAGATGCAGTTACCATGGCAACATTAAAATACTGCCATGTAATTAACCTTGTACTGTTGAATGTAATCTAGAAATTAACCCCTTAGCAAGATCCAATAAATTCGCAGTGCCAAAGTGGTTTAGAGCATTAATGCTCCATGTGTGAATACTGTACGTTATAAATACTTTCTGAAGTGATGTAATCCATCAGATGACCATTACACTTTATAAAACATACATATTATGTAATATTGCAACATGTAATATGCTCAAATGAGTGACTTTGTGCTTATGAATGTGTTAATAGGCTGTAACGGGATTGCTGTCAAAAAGCAAACATTTTCAAAAAAAATTCTTATGCCTAGTGTGAGGTGCAAATTCATGGTTTCATTATTATAAGCTTTTGCGTGTATTTTTTGCTTTGTAAATTTTTTTATGCTTAATACATACAAGAGAACGATTACAGTAAGCGTTTAAATGTCCATCTTTATATGACACAGGAGTAAAAATTAGTTGTGATTTATAAGCAAGCAACAAGAGTGCAATCAGGTGAATGTCCATGGATCTGGCAACTACAGACATAACGATTTAATTAACTTAAATTACCAGTTCTGCGTTGTAAGATTGTTTAACAGAAGGTAAATGAAGAGCTTTATCCACTCTCTTGTTCTCTCTCTCTCTCTCTCTCTCTCTCTCTCTCGCTTACACACACACACACACACACACACACACACACACACACACACACACACACACACACACACACACACACACAC
>JAQQZR010000016.1:14889275-14917376 GCA_030068235.1 Notoglanidium macrostoma | reverse complement strand
CTCTCTCTCTCTCTCACACACATACACACACACACACACACACACACACACACACACACACACACACACACTTGAGGCAAGTGTTACAGTAGTAAAGAATAACTCACAAATTAAGTTAAGCCACACACTCTTACAAACACTTTGATGTCTCTACAGAAAACTGTATGTTTTAACTAAGTATTTGTTTTTAAATTAAATTAAAAGTTGATCTTTTCCCACAATACAATTTTTGGGGATTTTCACCGTTAGAAAACTAGCACTATGAAACTTATCAAGCAAGGTAACAAAAGATATAGCGCTAACTGAGCAATCTTATTTCACATATGATTATGTGAGTTATATGATCACACGTGTACATAAAATCATGCGAAAACAAATGAAGAGTGTAAAACAGGAAACATGTCTGAATAACGTAAAAATAATCATGTGGAAAAGCACACATGTGGAAGCATGTATACAAAATGAATCATGTAAAAAAGATCAGATGTGAAAATTGAATTGCATGAATATCATGTGCAAATTAAACCATAGGCATAAATAAATGAATTGTGTGTCAAGAATCATGTGAAAAAAATCATGTCAGAAAATGAATCCCATGTCAAATAAAATCTCATGTGAATATAAAAGAAGGAAGTGTAAAAGATGAATCATATGTAAATGAAACTGTGAAAAATTAAATGTTAAAAAAAAAAGATTCATTTTATACATCATATGAAAATAAATCCATCATGAGGAAAAACCTGAGCCATGTAAATAAAAATTACATGTTAAATTAATCATAGTTTAATCATAAAAAAGTGAAAAATGAATCATGTGTAAAGATGAATCGTATGTGAACAAATCTGATTTGAAAATAAATGAATCATATTTAAATAAAATCATGCGTGCAAATAAATGAATCAATGTTTAAAAAACGAATCGTGTGTAAATAAAATCACACGTCAAAATAAATGAATCGTGTGTAAACAAAATCACATCAAAATACAACCCGAATTCCAAAAAAAAAAAGTTGGGACGTTCTTTAAATTTAAGACCTGTAGCAAGCATCAAATTTGAAATGTGCTCATTTAGTGGATAAAGGTGTACAATTTCCCAGTTTGAACATTTGTTATCTTATCTATGTTCTGTTGTGAATAAAATATTGGCTCATGTGATTTGAAAGTCTTTTAGTTTTCGTTTTATTCAACGTTAAAAAACGTCCCAACTTTTCTGGAATTCGGGTTGTAAATGAATTGTGTGTAAACAAAATCACATGTCAAAATAAATGAATCGTGTGTAAACAAAATCACATGTCAAAATAAATGAATCATGTGTAAACAAAATCATGTCAAAATGAATTAATCATGTGTAAACAAAATCATGTCAAAATAAATGAATCATGTGTAAATTATTAGATGTGAATATAAGTGAGTCATGTGCTAAAAAAACAAATCATGTGTAAACAAAATCACTTGAAAATGAATGAAGCAGGTGAAAAAAATTGTGAAAAAAGTGTCAACCACATGTGCTTCTACAATTCGCACGTGCATCCTGTGATGTTTTATAAGTGATGGCTATGAATCAAGCAAAAATCATGAGTTAATAAAGGCTAAATTTTGTGTGAATTACTTTTTGAATGTTTCTGGCATACTTTTGTGAATCACTTTGCGATTTCCCCGCTAGTGTTCCCAAGCAACTAGCTAAATAACTAGCTCCAAAGCTTTCGAATGTATTGTAATAATCTCTCCCAAATCACGCAAATTTGTATGTTACAGACATTGGAAAAGCATTCTGCCTGTTCACAGGCTACAGATTCATCGTTTGAGCCTCGTTTTGAAAAAACACAAGGAATTACATCACTACAAATTAAAAGAAAACACTCGTGTACATATACACACACATACCTTGTTAATCTGTGTCCCAGGCACACGGCCCTGATCACAGGAGACTTTAATAGCATGATTGCTCGAACAGCGCAGAGGCTAAATTGTGCCGCATTGAAGGCTTTCACGGTTGAACGGGTTTATCACTATACGCCGCGATAAGGAGCCTGAGAGACAGAGGACGCAGCGAGACACAGCAAAGCTCGCGACCGTCGACAGACAGAAAGACGGAGAGGAGTGAGGGGAATAACAGATGAGTGTAGGAAAGGGATTAAAGGCCAGAGACCGAGCAATGGAGTCAGAGAGAAAGAGAGGAAGGAAAGCGATCAGAGTTCAGTGCTAACTATATCTGTGTTTGATATTTGCAAGGGCAGTGACTCACGTCAATAAAACGAAGCAGTTCCATCCTCTCTTCTCGCTTTATCGTTAAATTTATCACTCCATCCTTCGTGTAGCAGAATGCACAGATCTCCTTCCTCTATTTCTTGCCCAGCTCCTTCTTTTTTCACTCACCACTTCCCACCGTAATATTAATAAGAAATCCAGTGTAGAAATAGTGGAGGCAAATGTAGGACTGAAAGTCCCAGAATGCAATGCAGCTCCAACTCTGAATTATGGCAGAGACTGCAATCTACAAGAAAATGAGTGCTATGGTGTTGACAGCTGATCTCTTTGACCATATGAGGAGGTTAGAAAGCTGGACAGAATAAAGAACTAAAGCGCCGCTGCATCACTCTCTAAGCTAATATGTCTGTATATTGATTGAGCTAAGGTAATAACTTACTGTATATACAGCATAAATTAAATGTAAAAGTAAAGAAGTGCTGCTTTGTTTACTGTTAATGCCATGAAAAGTCTGATCACACTCAATTATGTGAAATACTGTAGACATGTCTCTGTAATAATAAATCATGAAATCATCAGAGATGTCCAACAATAGAAAGTGTGGTCTAAGCTTCCTGCTTGAAGTGCAAAAATGTACATCACAGTAGTCTATTTACTGTATAATATAATATCAGTTTTGTCCCTTTAATGTTACATAAATATTGTCTGTGATATTCTTCACAGGGATGGTCCCATGAACCCATCATACTTTCAGGAACTGCAGAGGCCAATTAATAAATATGGTTTCAAATAAATTAGCAAATAAGATGATCTGATTTTAAGGGGTTGATAAAGTAAAAATTATATATTACAAAATAATATTGTAAGAAATAAGTCACTAATAAGCTTAAACTTTGTGGTTTTGTCTTTTTTTAATTTGAAAAAATAATTAATGAATTAAAAAAATTAAATTAAAAAACATTTCCCAGTTACTATGACTGGTAGTTCAGTGGTTAAGATGTTGAGCTAGTGATCAGGTGGTTATGGGTTTAAATCCCCTCAAACAAGGCCCTTAACCCTCAACTGCTCAGATTTATAAATGAGATAAATGTAAGTTAGGATAAGGGTGTCTGTCAAATGCCATGGAATGCAATGGAAGTCTAAATTTCAGTGAATAATAGACTGTTAAAAGGTTTTTGAAGCAATAAATAATATATTTTTATATGAATAAGTGACCAGTGATGCTTAGGCTTAGCTCAGAAAGGGTTAAATATTATTTCTTTTCTTAACAGCCAAAATGAATAAAAACATTGCTTATAATCCTGAAAGTATACAGTGCAAAGTTCTGAAATGAAATTCTGCATGTCACGCTCCAAAACTGAATTGAGCTTGAAACCCTCAAGTTCTTTTGTAAAATTATTTGAAGCTTTTTATTTCCAGTACAAGACAATTTCAAGCTTGAACTTAGTCAAAATAAATCTAAAATCTTAATAACTGTATATTTGTTTGAGCATCACCTCATAATGACAAATATCAGATAAATCTAGCTCTATGCAAGAGATTTTTATTTCCTAATAAAGGAGCTTCTGTTCCACTCCAGAAAAACACTGTATTATTGAAGCTACTCTTGTGATGATAAAGAGATCAACGAGCAGCATATCGGCCTACGGCGTGTAAATACATACAAGTGACGTGGAATGCGCACAGTAACTTCTGCCTCTGCTTCTGCCTTTTTAAACGAGCTGTGTTTCTGCCTTCTGTACAGACTTTGTTCATTTTCTGCTGAGGTGCCATCTTTCTATATACACTCTGTCGTCTTTCTCTCTCGCCGCTGGAATTCTGTCTGGGGCCTGAAGGTGTGACCGTCCTATTTGAGTCCTACCAGATCACACACAGCCACGGGTCTTCAGGCAGATTATTTCTGGTAAAAAAAAAAGTCTTAGTGATGAACAAGTATGTCATTGTGTGATGGAAATATAACAGAGGACTTTTACGCAATCTATTCCTATATGTTAGGAATGTTCCTACATGATCAACTGGTCACATTGAGGTGATATTGGGTCCATAAATCCTCACAGTAGTGAGTGTGTGCGTGTGATTAAAGGGTAAAAAAGACACCTTGTGTTATTGGCATGTAAGCACCATTACTGGTGCGTTTGAATGAGTTTTAAATGTACACACAGTCCCGCATTGAGCTTGGCAACGGACTGCGGAGAAATGGCGCAGAGGGACATTTTACCGTTACTGCAATTCCCTAAAGAGAGACGGAGAGCGGGGGGGGGCTGAGAGGCAGAGGCCAAAAGGTCAAGAGAGAAAGGGGGAGATGAAGAGATTGCAGGATTGAGAGAAAAGAAGGAAAGCGGCAGAAAGAATGGCGAGGTGGGCGAGTGTGTGTTTGTGTGGCAGTCACGCCGTCCCCTCAGGCTTTGTGTTGATGAAGATGGACGCACAGCAGGAATGAGTTGGGCTAAAGGTAATTGTGTTAGTATTTCTGGCTCAGCCAATAAGCATCAATAGATCAATCTCAATTGCTACCTGTTTAGACTGAAACTAACAGGCGGAGCTGATCTGAGCTAAAGGACTGTGTGTGTGTGTGTGTGTATACCTGCATGTACATGTTCTTTCTTCCTTGTACATGTATTTCCACTAGGGAGACAAACTGGATAGAGATGTAAGAAGAAAGGATAAAGGATTAAGACAGAAATAAAGATGGACAGGGACATAAATAGCAAGAAAGAGTAAGAGAGTAAGAGCAAGATAGACAGATAGAAAGGGGAAAAAAACAGGAGCGGTAAATGACGGACAGGGCAGGGACTTTGATAACCTTGCCGGCTAAAAGCTTCCTCTCTCTCCTCTGGCGCTTAATCAAACTCCCCAATTACATTGACAAGGCTTTCTCCTGTCCCAGCATCTGATGTCCCCTCGATAAACGCAATTATTAATTAACCGGCACAATTAAATCTCTCTGTGATGGACAGGACACAGGGCGATTGGAGCTGAAATACCTGACTAATTCAATCTGTTACAGTGATTCAGCATACACACACACACACCAGCCTCTCTTGTTCTCTCTTGCCCACACAGACCACAACTTTAGACACGTCTAGTCCACCACCAATATTGAATTCTCAATCCTGATTGGTCAAAGTGTTGATTTATTTTCCCCAACAGCAGCTCTGACAGTGGTTTTGGCCTCGAGGTTAAGATTAAAGATCTCATTCTAATAAATTATTGTTTCTATAGCAACGCCTCATTCATAGGATCATTTAAAAATATTATGCATGTGGTATTGTTGATGTGTTGACTTTTCTATAAGGAGATTTTTATTTAACATTTTTGGAAGGAGTCTTCCGTGTCAGAGCTTTATATCCTCTAGAGGTAAAGTTGTCATCAGGTTTTCTGCCATGGGAAGATCTTCAGCATGGACGACTTTTGCAGTTTTTCAGTAACACAACAAGCTGCCTTTTTTAAATCTTATTAACTTGAAGAAGGGGGGGGGAGGTCATTGAGGGAATGACTGTTTATAGCTGCTATAACATAAGTGATGGCAGGACCTGATTTGTTTCATGGACGTTCCCTAACATTAAGGGTAACTATAAATTGATAAAATTATGGTGTATTAAACTTCAAGTTGTGCTATTATAGGAAGATAATCAATTCTGGAATAGTAAGAGTAACTCCTTCTTATTACAGCACAATGTTATTGATTATTTTTCTATGGCACCAAGTGTGACTTACTGCAAACAGCATCTACATGGACATTTATATTTTGTTTTGTACTGGTTTTTATGTTGGGGAAAAAACAGGAACACTTTGTTTCCCATATTTTGTTAATGCAAATACATAAAGTGCATCATGAAACATGGCAATATGATATTTTTCCCATATTGTCCAACCCCTATAAGAATTAGTACATAATATATTACACGTAAGAAAAGAAAAGCACAAGGAGCAAATACAACAAAGCTCTGAAGTATTTGAGTCAATATCACTTGTGGATTAAAATGCTTAAAAAATAATAACAGTTGTACTGAAGCGCCTACAATACTAAGAAATGCAAATTAGCACACAATGAATATGCAAATTAGAAACGCCCCCAAACCTCATCGAAACATGTTGCATGACCTGCTTGTGTATATAGGAACAGATTAGACGTTTATATCTAATAATGTGAGTTTTGATGAATGATAAAATAGTTAAGTCTTATGGAACACGAAATATCTGCTCCTTGTATACACACCTCACACACAGATGTGACAAGTTTGGGAGGGGATTATTCATTCTTCCTTACTAAAATGTAGTTGCTTAGTGAAACAAGAGGTGTAACCTGTGTGCGGGTGTTAGTTTGGGAATGTTATTGGTGGGAATATGCATTGGCTTGGCTTGGCTGTTGGGTGGCGGTCTTGGGGGGATTCTATGTGTGGCTTGTATGTGTTTGTCCATTATAATAGGTGAAGGTTCTGAGGAATCAGATAAGGCCTCGTCCCATATCGGAGCCATATTCACACGTTTTGTGCTCCAATAAGAGTAATGAGCTTGGAGGACCCTGAGGGTCAAGGGTGTGTGAAAGCAGTCATGAGGATGCTCTCAAATCAGAATCACGGCTCAGCGGTTCAATAGAAATTACCTTTGCATGACAAGAGGGCTCTTGGGAATTTCATCAGCGCAATTCTTTACATACAGACTTACAACCAGTTGCTTTAGGAACGATTTGGGATGTGAAGCTTCTCTTGGGAATTTGAAGGTGATGGCTATCAGGTTGGGAGCGAACGGTGGGAATGGGACACACCAGATCGGTCCATTCCCACACTGATGAGCAAATGATCTACTGGACGCTGCAGGTCTCGGATCAGGCCGTAAACTAAAGGTGTGATTAACACATTGGCTTTTGGCGCCTTCATTCATTCATTCATCTATCTATACATTTTATTTCCATGCAATTTTCTACAGCTTAGTATAAATGATGTTATCATAATGCAGAGCACTTATATGGAATCTACAGAGCTTGCAAAGAGTCCCTGGACAAGTCGCATCACATCTAAGCGGTTAAAGATTCTTTAACCTCCGCCATATTTGTTGCAAATCACCTCATTTTTCATTTGGTTTGAAATCAAAATGTAACCTGCAGCAGTAATGTGTGTTTGGCTTTTCAAATAGGCCTAAATAAATGTTATTCACTTCAACCTTCACTCAAAAAAATTATGCTGTCTTTAGCATAGGTGTGTTAATGAACATAGTTTGGATGCGCATTATGACACACATGTATATGGATATATTTGAAAGAGCTTAGGGTAAAAGTTGTTCAAAAAAGCAGATGAAGGCAGTTAATGTAGAAGGGCATCAATAATACTAAAATCAACAAAGCCAAGCAGAAAGTACACTCACCAATAGCCTACCTTACAATCAGGGAATAAATCCAAGCTATCCAAGGAGAACCCAAACCACACTGAGTAGTGAATTAGACACTACTTCCGTATATCATATTAAACCCTGCCCACAGGTCACTCTCTTGATTACACACCTGAGACAACTGATTAGCAATCAGTCACCTTAACAGACACCTTAAAGCAATACTAAAATCAAGGATGCTGAAATCAGCAGTCAAGTACTTAAAATCAGAAGCAGCAGAGAAATCCAAGATACAAATCCTACACAAAGACATGTAATTGTTGAAATGGTGAAGTTTTTTACAACGACATATTTCATTAACATTTTTTTTAAGGATTCTTCAGTGTCAGTGTTTCATAAAAGTCAAAGATAGAGCTGTGTTTTCGGAAACAACAAACTCTTTCTTGGTAACATGACAGCTGGTTAGGGAAGGACTGTTTATTATCATTCCACAACATTAAATGTGACTATTAACGCATAATGGATTGGATTGGCAAGTTGTTCTTATATAAGATGAATAATACACTTCAGGACGTGCTTTTTAATGGAAAGATGACGTCATTTTTGAGACTTACAGTGTGGAAAATGCTATTTGTCCCATCGACCCAGGACTTGAGCTTGGTCTTTTAAGCATTCTTAATAAAAACACATTTTATTTATCAGTGATTTAGCATTATCTTTATCTAACAAACCTATAAAGATGAAGATATGATTTATCCCACAATGTTATGAGAGATATGAAACTTTTCTTCAGTCGTGATGTGTGTGACTAAATACAATGCGTTCAGTATAGCTGTGACCGACAGACAACCCTTCAAATATATGAGTGCTTCTTTATCCAGATATAGTCTCCTCTAAGGCGTAGTGTTAACATAGGGCTTTTGTCACACACACGCACACACATACACACACTCACACACATGCAGAATCCGAGACTTGCCTGCTCTTCTTTCCATGCTCTGACCTATTAACCCAATACACACAAACATACACACTGGAACACACGTTTGTTCACACAATTACGAGAGCTGAGCCCTCCGATCTCTATCCACACACATGTGCTCACTCGCACACACACACACACACACACACGCTGGGAGTGTCGGACAGACAGACTGCCTGGCTCTCAGGCTAATTGAGTTGGGTGTGTGGCCCCGTGTAGCCGCGGTGTGACCTCGCTGTAGCCAGGGACGCCGCTGAGCTCCGGCTTTGATACATTTGATACGGTTTAAGTGTGGAATGAAGACCTAAGCCTGTTTACATTTGAACTGGATTAGCATAGGGGTGAGGGTGAGAGAGAGGGGCAAGGTGAGAGAGAATGAGCGTTGGCGTACGAGGGAGGTGAGTAAGCAGGTTGAGCAGAACTGTTTATTTGTTGATGTATGTAATTGAATTGGTGGACCGGGTGCATATGGGCCCCGTGTGCTGTGTTTTTGGGTGTGCTTCAGTCAGAGCATGAGGAAGAGTGTCAAAAGACATAAGACTACAAAGACAAAGGGTTACGACAAAGGCATAAACTTTTTAAGCCCAAAATTCAGAGCGTAATTCTGCTTTCCATGCTAAAAATGAGCACACCACTACTTTTAGGTCTAAAAACAAAAGAACAAAACTAAACTGAAGACAGTTTTTTTTTTTTGGATTGTCACTGTTTATTTTGGTGTGTTTTTTCCAGAATTCATCCTAACACAAGTACAGGCCCAAACCGAAAAAAGCAGAACTTGAGTTTCTAGTTCATCTTCCAATAACTTGAGAGATGACTTGAACAGTTGCATCATTTAGCACACAAGAGGTTTATTGTTAAGTTCAGCTTGGAAGAAGTGCCTGGATTAACATTGATCCTTGGTCAGCCTGGACATTTGGTTAACCAGTTTCTACTAGCTACGATGAAGAGGCTTGTTGATGACAGACCAAAAAAACTATTTAGCATGATTTTAGGTAGCTTTGAATAGGTCTGCACCATGTGGCACAGCATTCCTACCTCACAGCTCCTCAGTTCCATCCTCAGCTTAAGTTACCTTCTTTATCTTCTTCACAAGTTTTTCTTGTGGGTTTCCTCAGGGTTCTCCGGTTTCCTCCCTCTGCCCAAGTACATGCAGGAATGTGGATTGGCTATGCTAAATTGCCCCAAGATGTGTGCATGGTGCGTTGCAATGGACTGGCGTCACATTTGGGATGAATTCTCCTGCCTTTCACAAAAAACGTAATTTACTGACACTGAATGAATAAATGACTGAATAAAAATTTCACCCTGTTATAGAAATATGACAAAGCAACAACAATGATAAAAGGACAGCATTAATGCACTACACACTCACAAAGAAACCCTTTAAATCTAAAACTCTTATTTGTCCCTCTGGGCTAATCCTAAAAAGTTCTATGTAGTGCCTATAGCAGAATATTTTATAAGAGTATTATTTAAGAGTATATCATAAATAACTACTTTGTAAGTGTTTCTGTTTGACAGCACAATCGTAACCCCAACCACCCCAATGACACTTTTGATCTCTTTCACAACCAGTAAACTCTAAACAGTGCTGCTTACCAGTTGCTACTTACCAGTTACCATAACTGGATCACTAGGTCCTGGTAAATAGGAAAAACACAGTTTAATTTTTTTCTTTTCTAGTGCCAAAAGGTCCTTATGACTTGTGACAGAGGGTTATGATATACTGTATGTCAAAGGCCCAAATTCTTTCTTTTGGCCAAAATAGGAGTAAAATTTTAAAACAATATGCAAAATTCTAGTTTGTTTAATAATGTGTATTATCGCTGCACCCTTGTGTTATTTTTGTCCCATTGGATTTACATGTCTGTCTGTCACTGTTAGTGTTTCTCAGTTTCATACATTTAACCTGTGTTTGTGTGTGTGTTTGTGTGTATGTGTGTGTGTGTGTGTTGGTGTGTGTGAGAGAGAGAGAGAGGGAGAGAGTGAGCACATTTCTATTTGTGCCATCCTGGGCTCTAATTCACTGTGTAATGCTGTTTATTGTGGGTATCGATGTGCTTTTCTGCATTAGTTAAATGGGCCCCAGCACATTACTGTAATGGAGTGGCTGCATGAAAACACTGAGAAACTTGATCTTCCTGTCCCTCTCTCTCTCTCTCTCTCTCTGTCTCTCTCTCTCTTTCTCTCTCTCTCTCTTGGTTCCCTCTTTCCCCCTCTGTCCTAAAGTAATGATTTGATGTTGCTAATGGCTTCCTAAATTTTCTAGGAAGGGCAGAACCAGTACCGTCTTCGGTTACACTGCCTGGCAGACATCCAGTAAATGGATGGGGAGGAAGGGGGGTGTCTGAGAGAGAGAGAGAGAGAGAGAATAAAAAAGAGAAAGAGTAAAAAGCATAATCCATGGCCTTTTCTCTTTCTTCAGCTATTTTTGATAAATGCCACTAAAAAAACAAGATTTTGCCTGACATTTTTTTCCAGAAAAAAACTTTTCTTTTTTTTAAAAAACTTCCTTTTAAACAACAGTCAGTCTCTTGTTTGAGACAGCTGGTGTGAATTGAATCAACTAACTAAACTAAACAGAGAAGAGAGAGAGCATGAGAGAGAGAGAGAGAGAGAGAGAGAGAGAGAGAGAGAGAGAGAGACAGAAAGAGGTTGAAATTGAAACAGACATTGAGAGGTGAAATAAATAGAAAAAGAGAGACCGCGGACACAGAGAGAGAAAATGAGTTCTCTGAGACTGAGATCAAGAGAGCTCTAGCGAGAGAGAGAGAGAGAGAGAGAGAGAGAGAGAGAGTACGTGGGAGAGAGAGAAACTTTGACCTTTGATACTTTTTATTTTAACCATATATGATGACTCCACCATTTTAGCATTTTCAAAGCATTTTTAACTTATGTAAAAAATAAATTTAAATTAAGTTAAATGCTTAGATAAAACAAGAAAATAGATAAAAAGTAAATAAAACATTATTTAAACCTATTTTATCCAAGTTTTTTATCCAAACAAAGAAAACATTTTCTAGCATCTTTGTGCATTTATAAAAGATTAAATCAAAAATTGTTTGCATCTTGTATCACTTTGAGAGAGAGAGAAAGAGAGCAAGAGAGAGAGAGAGAGAAAGAGAGAGAGAGAGAGGCAGCCAGTGGTGAGGTGTGACAGGCCAGCACACATATGTACTCACACACACACATACACGTGCACACACACACACACTGGGACCTGTCATATGAACCGCATAATGCCTTGTATTGTTGCGATTAGCACTAGCTCTCTGATTTAACCCCGATGAAAGAGACCCGGCCACATGCCAGTTAATATGTACATAAAATGAAGGAAAGATTGATCCACCTTTATGTGTGTGTGTGTGTGTGTTTTTTTTTACTTTGGCAAATGGTGGCCAGCTCACATGATGGCCTATGGCAACCCCTAACAAACCGTGTAGGCGCCAGCAGGAGGAGGGGGCACCGACGACAGAGGGGCCGGGTGGCTCGGGGTGCTGACTGGAGTCACATGACAAGGAAAGTTTCCAGCCAAACTCCCTCCCTTTACACAATGGAGTATTAATGCTGATGACACATGACCTGAGCTGAGGCGGTGTGTGTATCTGTGTGTGTCCGCGTGCCCAACTATACGTGTGTGTATGTGTGAGGCCTTGATGCTGAGAAATGTCTGTTTGTATCCCTGTCTTTCTCTGTTCTGTTTTACACTCAAACATGTATATGTTCTCGTTTATCAAAAGCTGTGTGTACATGTTTCCGTGGGCCAAACTTGATTAAAACTTCCCACCATTTTTCCAGTACATATTTTCTTAATACTCATGCTGATAAATGCTAATCAACCAAATGAGGCCCAATGTATGTAACACACGATCCCTGAGGCTACATTCAAAATTGCATATTAACACTAAACTCTGAGAAACTGTGATGAAATTTCCTGTTAGTATTGCAAGTAAGTGGAATTTTTACCCTGCTAAATCACCTAAGTACACAAAAACACACAACTGTTTAGCAATAGCAACAAACTGTGCTAGTCTGCTAGTATATTTTTCTAGCAATTAGCAGTCAATTATTAAAGTAACACACTCAATAATGTTCATCTCTATAATTCCTAGAGGCTTACTTGATACAGAACAGGAAATTAGTGGTTTATGCTAGCTGTGTGATATTCTAGGCTACTTTATTTACTTGTAACTCCTGTTTCATAATTAGCAATGATGCTTTTTGACTGCCTTGAAGCCTTTCTCCTCTGATTTCTTCCTTACCTATTAGCTTTATCTCCAAATGAGTACACATTGTAAGTCACAATAACTGTACTGTAAAAAAATACATAAAAATGAAGGTAATCTGAGGTAAATTTGGAAGCACCCAGATCCACAAGTGAACCTGAAAGGCAGGGAGTCGTATGACTGTTTAGTATAGTACAATAAATTTTTGCATTCTGTACTAATAGCATATTACTATGAAGATTAAGATGTAGAATAGAGTAAATGCTGGTTGAGTATTGAATATACAGTGCACAAGTATGCCATTTGGAGACTGTTACTATTCAACACTAAAGGTACCAGATAATGACTAATGACTTAAACTATACAGAGCTGGAAGAACAAACAGTAAGTACCTGGCAAACCATTCAGATGTATCCTTAAACAACCATTCTTCATATAAGATTATATATCTATATGCAGCATGTAGCCTGAGAATATATTGTATATAGTGGATACATGGCTGATCGTATTAAACTCTATGTGTTAAAATAATTTTACTGTATCGAGAATTACACTGAAACAAGTCATTTTAAGGCGAACAGGTTCTCCAAGAAATAACAATAAAAATCTCACAAAGTGTTAAGTAGAAGGAGATGTGTTATTAACATGTATAGAAGCATTCTCCAGTGTCTGCAGTCAAAGATCAATCTGTGCTGGGATCATTTTAAAGGCGGAGAGTTTTCTCAGTATCATGACGAGCTACATTTTTTTTGTCTTATTAACTTCTAAATAGAGAAAAAGAGATTCTGTTTATAGATGCTATAACACGCTGGAACTTATTGCATGAGTTATTGTTGGCAAATTGGACATTTTTGGAAATGAATCAACTTTATTTTTGGAAATTAATCAACAGGGTGGTAGCAGTATCTCTGCTTCATGTCAGGCCATATCCCACTGCAGTGTTGTTGATTATTTTCCTTTAACCAATTGTGATCAATTCTTTACATAACACATAGCTGGTAAAACAGCAATATTGCTAAGTTTGCTCTACAAAAATCTACATCTTTTTATGATGATATTCTGATTTGAATTACACTGAAATGTCAATCACATTATAGCATTTGAAAATGGATTTCTTTACTTGCAAGGAATTGTACTCAAAAACACTCCGGCAACAACCAACACACTGTCGCAACCCATCTTTAGTCAAAAGAGGATGTGCAAAGAGAATGAAAAAAGAGAGCACTGAGCGAGAAGGAGTGAATCCCTTTAATGTCACTTGTTTATAGTGATCGATGGAGAGCATGGAAGAAGACAGAGTGAGAGAACAGAGCGGTCTTTCTCAGCACGTGGCTCTGGTTCTCATGGGCCTAACTGGGATGTCATGTCCAATGCTCTCGGTTCATTAATCAGCACAAGGGTGCGAGCTTGTATCCTAATGTTTACCCAATGCCACACTGATCTCTGCCTGCTGGCCACACACACAGGAGGTTGATGGCATGCTGTGAAATGGGCTTGACACTGCGTGTGTGTGTCTGAGAGAGAGAGAGTGAGGGATATTATAATGATTTGGCTGTGCATGAATGGGGGCCTGCTACAGATAGAGGAAGATGACTCAAACATGCTTTCACAGGTCACTTTTTGTTTTCACACGCCTTGTTTATCTTGTATTTGAACCACGGTCACACCATCTAAACCGAACCCAAGCATTACACTTAAACCTAGCTGTGAACGCACCATTAGGCTTCCAGGGGTCTTGCAGTCAAAACAGTGTACCATTTCTGAGAACCTTATTTTGCATTTTCACCCAAAACGACCATGTGTCACTGAACCCCGGAAAGACATAACAGGAAACCATGCAGGCTAAAGAAAATGCTAGTCTCAGTGCTG
Organism: Notoglanidium macrostoma; assembly: GCA_030068235.1. Classification (NCBI taxonomy): domain Eukaryota; kingdom Metazoa; phylum Chordata; class Actinopteri; order Siluriformes; family Auchenoglanididae; genus Notoglanidium; species Notoglanidium macrostoma. The sequence continues at coordinate 14,902,764 of JAQQZR010000016.1, read as the reverse complement.
GGCGCCTCGAGTTCCATAAGGATGTCTGCTTAGTGGAAGATTTGACTTTGAAATTGAATATAGTGAAATATGGTTGGTTGTGGTGGCTCCAAATGCTTGTCAAGCAAGAAAAATTCTACTTGTAGTCTTAAGACTGCTCATATAATCAACTGTAACAAGTGGTGCTAATTACATAGCGAAGCATTTAGCAGTCCCAAAATAATGGCTTTTCAACAAAGGTCATGATTTTTATTTCATCTTCAGTACACTGAAAAAAAATACTGGAGTGAAATATCAAGAAAAGTATGGAAACAATTTTCACACACTTAAAATAATCTTATTATTATGAGTCTTAGAATATTTTAAGTAAGGTTTACATAGCATCAAGAATTATGCTTACTGTATAAAAAAAGTGAATTTTGTATTGAATATTGTATATGAATTTTGACTTTTGTAAGTCAATTTTACACAAACATGAGTTAAATGAGCTACATACACCTCAACACTGTAAGACATACACATAATCTAAACATTATACTTAAGCTTCACAAAATGCACCCCCCAAACACACACATAAATATGATATGCTAAATTAATTGATCATTCACAACATTTCATAATACAACTGGCTTAGGTCTTAAAGTCAAGGGGGAAAAAAAGAAATATTGAAAACAACCCAGCCATAATGCTCAAAAAATGTACTCTGACTGCATATGCAAATCAAATTCAAAATCCACATCCTCACTTCCAGTATGCAATCATTTCAAGCAAGCATGAATTCTTTTTTCTAGTTTTATGAGCATTTGCAAAATAATATTAAATCTAACCCAGAAAAATAAGTTAAAATATTGACTTTAACCTATTTAACTGCAATTTACATAAATTAATCTAACTTATAACATTTAGGTAATTCTAATCATTTGTTTTAGTATGTAAAGTTCTCAGATTTGGTTTTATCATATTTACCGAACAACTGAATCATTTTTTGAATCATTCAGTGTATCTTGATCACAGTCATGAGGGATCTAGAGCCCTTGCCCCAAAATAGGACAGATGGACAATGGCCAAGCTTCCAATTAGAATGTTTTGAGAGGTGGAAGGAAACTGAAGTACTCAGAAGAGACCCATACCTGCCCCTTTTCCACCAAGGCAGTTCCAGGGCTGGTTCTAGAGATGGTGCCTAATGGTGCCAAAAGAACAGGCTCTCAACCAGGAAAACTGGTTCCAGAGTAGCATCAACTCTGTGCTGGTCTAGAAGCAAGAACTGCTTATGTCATTGGTTAGGGTGGGATTATCGTGACCAACAAGACCAACTACTTTATGACTGTCATTAAAACAAAAAAGAGCTAGTGTACCGTCTAGTCTGGCTAATCCAAAGAAAGAGAAAAAGAGATGATGTAGTCTGCCAGTATTGTTGTTGTTGTGCTTGGCAATTAGCAGGGCTGGTTCTTGGGGCTGGCTAGGAAGGTGGGCTAGGGGTGCTAGTGGGGTGTAATGGATTGGGTTTAGGCCATGGAAAATCAAACCAGTTCTGAGAAGGTTTGCAAGTTGCACCAGCCCTGAACCAGCACTAGCACCAGCCTAGAATTAACACTTGGTTGACATTGGTGGAAAGGGAATAACTGAGAGGTGGGGAGTACCTGGATCTTCAAATTTCAATCTGACTTCACAAAAATGACTGATGACCCTCAAGAACTTCACCCTCAAGAACCTCAGGAACAATGCTGACAATGCTGACAACTTTCTGCTTATTATTATATTGGGCAGGAATCATCAGCCTTATAGGAATGGAATGAGTTTTAGAATTAGGGGAAATGGAACAAGCTTTACAGTCTTACTCAGCAAGTCCGTCACTCTTCCTCTTCGCCCTCTCTCTCTCACCCCTTTTTTGTATCCCTTGATCACTCCTTTTTCCCTTCATGCCTGCATTCCTTACAGTTTTGTTCTCCTGCCAAGGAAACAAATCAAAAACCCTCTACTTCTCTCTCTCTCTTTCTCTCTCTCTCTCTCTCTCGCTCTCTCGCTTTCTCTTTGCTGCCTCCAGACAGTACAGTCCAGTGTGGACCCTCTGGTGTGCACACACTCCTCCGTGACCTGAGCGACTGATGATGTCATTGCCAGTTGACCCCAGAGCGAGTGTACTCGTGGCTGTCCTCGCGCATACTATGGGTGGGAGAGGGCCAGTAAGACGAGCATGCTTCCTTTTGTTTGTCAAGCTGTTCTCCCACACTGGCTGTGTTAAAGTTTTTTTTCCTCCTTTTATAGCGCATGTGTCATGGCAAATTAAAGCATGATCTGTTGGCGCTGCCCTCCAGCCTTGCCTTTTCCATAGATGTCAAATGATTCTGTGTGCTTCATTAAGACTCCTTTTACAATGTTCTCTTTGCTTTAACTTTGCTGTAACATCTCAAGTGGATGGTCACAATGACTAAGCAAGGATGGTCTAACAGAAAAACATAGTCTTCTCAATGTGTGTGTGTGAATGTGTAGTTGCAGTAGTTCTTCAAAATGACAATGACTTTACTTCTAAGTAGTCCAACGGTGGCAGATTAGGCAATCTTTGTAAAAAAAAAAATTAATAAATAATAATAAAAAAAATAAAACAAAACAAAAAAAAATTATGTGCAAATTTTTTATTTATCCACTATAAATATTCCAAGATCCTCTGTGTGGGGCCTAGGATCAAACACATTCTCCCTGCGTCCGAGTGGGATTCCTCCAGATTTTCTGGTTTCCTCCCACCTCCTCCAAAAACACACCAGTAGATCTATCAAAGTCTAGTTCTAATTCTAAAGATCTATTATGCAAATTATATATGTGTGCATTGTGCCCTGTAATGAACTGGTCTCCCATCTAGAGTGTGTTCCCACCTCACGACCAGTGTGACCCTGACTAGCAGTGATGTGACCTTTGCAAATGAGTCGACTCTTTTAGGTGAATGTTGAAGGACTTGCATGTCTGCAGAACCATAACAGACCTCTTTCCTAATAAATTATCAGTATTCATGATGCTCTTTATCATTAAAGGGAATCATGAATACTGCTACATTTTATTATCCATTAATCACAAATGAGCAACAGTGATTGGAAGGCTTCTAGTGAATCTTATCAACACCTGAGTTGTTTTGCACTTCATAACGATTTAGAACTAGTTATTTTCACTGTATGTAGTGTATGGGGGACATAAACAATTATCAGGAAAAAAGGACAGGAATCTTCAAGTTCTACTTTAATGAAAGTTAGGCAAAGACACAGCAGACACAGTAATATTAATGGAGAAATTACTATATTTGTCAATTACAATATGTAGCACCATTACTGATTTTATTAATGCATTTATCAATTTTCAGTGGTCATTTTAAATGAGTCAAACAAATCAAATACAAACAAAACATTATAAGGGATAACTTTAAACTTGTAGCTTTTCTTACTACTTAGTTTGTGTTTTTATGCTATTTATTTTTGTGAATTTCTGTCATTCATTTTTATTTTTTGTCATTTTTATATGAGATTTTTTGAGTCTCAAAATATATGGGGAAAAAGGAGGCCGACTTGTCATCCTAGTAATAACAGATCATTTGAACAAACCGTTAGAAGCTCACAGATACTGTTGCCCACATAGCATCATGGATAGATTATCAAACCATATATCTTTACTTAGAAAATCTGTAGAAAACGTGAGTGAAAGATTACAAAGTGCGATTCAGTTTTCAAACCTACATGAAACATTTAAGAGTCAAAGGAGATTCTTATCAACGTCTTATGTTCGGTTAGTGGTCATTTCCACGTACATTTTACCACCGACCATAACGTCTGGTGCCATCTCTTTCCCTCTCGCTCCTCCATAGTCTCCTATCATGTGAGATTTTCCACTGATACAGTCCTAAACACACACCACAGGGTCCTCGATAAGGCCCTTCTCCGAGTTTGCGTTCAGCCAGCATGTCATGCTGACGAGGACAAGCCTTTATCGGTGGCGATGTTCATGCTGGAAACAGAGATCGCATCTTCTTGATGACAATCCTGCACTGCTCCAGTACCATCACACACACTGGTTCTTATACACAAGTACATCCACACATGGTTAAGTCAAGTGCAACCACATCTGTTTGTTTACTTTTTGCTCTTGAGTAAATGTGTACACCCAGACATGCAGAGTATATTTCACCTTGGAATGACAGATTAAAAGTTGAAAGAGATCAGCATACTGCAAAGAGAGAGAGAGAAAGAGAGAGTGAGAAAATGAGTGAGGAGTGATGTTGAGACACATCTTTCGGCTCACATATTTTTTTGGAGATTGTCATTTCCGACCATTTTGCAGATGCATATCATATTCTGCAATCTGCCTCAGGGAGATAAGACCCATGAGATGCTGGAGTTGCAACATCCCACAGAGCGAGCAAGACAGCGCAGAGAGGTTCTCATAGCGATCTCGGAACAGATACTACTCTTCCAGCACCCTCAGCATCACTGATTACCATGCTAATCTTACAGAGACTGGCGTCTGCCAGGCTTCAGCTCAAACAGACATAGGAACATGGCCCTATCACGTGCAGGAACCATAAGCATGCAACTAGCTTAGGAAAAGCGAGGGCTCATGATGGAAGTATCTAATTTGAAAGATGGCAGTTTTAAATCTAAAGACTTCACAATAACTCCATATATTTCCAGTCCAGTCTAGAACTTGAACTTGGTGTCTGCTAGGGTAAAGTTTAAACTGACCTAGGAACATGGCCCTGTCTCATGCAGGAGCATTTCTAAGCTTAAATGTGGCAGGCCATTCTTCAAGACTTCATGTCAGTTTCATAAACTTCCAGTCCAAATTAGAACTTGAACTTGTATTGAACGTCTATGGAGTATGCAAGAACTGTAGCTGACCTACAAAAGGAGAGGTTTGTGATGCAGGTATTTGAGCTGAAGGTTGGTAGTAAAGTCTCAAATCTTAAGGCTTCATAAAGGCTGTATATAGTCTCAGTCCAATCAACTTTAACATGGTGTCTGCTGATTTTTTTTATTCAACAGATTAGAGCACATGGTTCTTTTGTATGGAGGAATGATAACTATGCTACTGGACTAGGAGATAAGAGGCTTGTATCCAAGCTAAGTATCCAAGCTAAAGTATAGCAATAAAATCTCTGGTCTCAAGGCTTCCTTGGAGCTCCATTTCCAGTCAGTCCAGTGAACCTCCTTCAATTTGATGTCTGCCAGGCTTGTGTCCAAACATCTCAATACTGCATGTTGGAACTATAACTGTACTACTAGGAGATGAGAAGTTAAGATGTAAGTATCTGCACTGCAATATGCCAATAACATCTTAAATCTCAGGGCTTCATAGGAGCTCCCTATTCCCTGGGATCAGTCTGGACCAAGCACTTGGCATCCACTAGGCTTAACCAGATATAGGAACATGTCTGCATCACGTGGATGAATGATAACTGTGCTATTGGCCCAGGAGAGAAGAGGCTTGTGAAGCTGAAAGATGGCAGTTAAGTCTCAAATCCCATGGCTTTCTAGGAGTATCACATGCTCTCAGTCTAGTCAAAATCTGGAACATGGCTCAGGTTGGTTTGAATTTGAAGCCACAGGCCTTAAAACAAATGAACCGATAAACCAGTGACTGCAGAATCCATCATTCATGTTGCTCAAGTGACCATGCAAAAAAATGACTTATTTGTCCTCCTTTCACCAATCTAGTAAATCAGTTGAGCTTGCCTTGAATCTTCAAACACTGCCACCTCTTATAGAATAAAAGCATTCCATGGTTTATGTTTTCATGACAATGCAAAAAAATGACTAAAGACCTGAATGTTTGGATTCATAGACCAAGATGGTGGTAGACGAAACACAACAAAAAGCAGAGGCATGTGTAAATAAGGTCGATGTTGCCCTAAACTGAGCCAGCACTCGCTCTACATGAATGAGAGGCCAAAGCTTTATCAAATGAGGCCTAGCAATCTTGGTATGCCAGGCTTTCTGATCAAACCCAGAGCTTGATTTCTTATCCATGGGGGTTAGGGGGCAAACAGAGAAACTTCTCAAATCTGCCCTGAAATAAGACTTCACTTGTGCCTGGGACATTATTGTTCAGGGCCGTGTCTCTGTCTTTTTCTTTCTCGTATCACTGAATAAATGAAACATTGAGGCCCAGATTCTCTTCAGGCATCCAAAGTCCCAGAGGAGCCCCTGCTGCCCTCTGTCTGTTCGGATCCAGGCTACCACTGAGGCCTCACGGGGAAGATTCAGCAACAGACACCAAGTCCTCTCCATCTCTCTCTCTATATCCCTCCACCACCCACATCCGGCTGTGGGCCAGTTTGGCCTGGCTTCACCCTCTCTGGTTACCTGTCTGTGAAAGCGAATGGGGTGCGGATGGGGAGAGCCTGTCCAGACTGTGGCTCCCCTGAGCCTGCTCTGGCATTAGCACTTGCCCCCTTTGCTCAATCAATGGGAAACTGGATGAATGCAACTGTTTGTGCACAGACAGCAGGGATGAATTTGTCTGCCTTAGAGAAGAACAGGAAGGCCTGAATACGTTGCCTCCTGGGAGGTTGCCATGAATGGTGAGACCATCTCAGGTGGTATGGATTAATGGCGTAGGAGTTGCTGAATGTTAATTCCCACAGGTGAGAGTGCTCTCAATCGTAGTCTCATCCTCATTGATATTGGGTCTCTCAGCTGAATGCTGCCCCAATGCTAACTGTTCTTGAGTTGTTCATGTTCAAATAAAGCACGTATTAGCTTAAGATTACATGTAAGGGATATGTTTTCAAAAGCCATTCAAAGATCATAACATCATAACGTCATTATTTTAAGGACTCGTTCAAGTTATGCATTGAAAACTTGCCATGCTAGTTCTTTAATATTTTCTGATTATTGCTAGCACAACTGAAAGTGCAGGCTACAGAAAAGTCTCCAAGTTTGGTCTACATTGCCCTAGCTCCAAGATTACTCTGTAAAGCTGGATTAATAGTAATAACTTACCTTCTAAATTAACAGCACACTAAATTATAATTTCAGCTGATTATTTACTATAACTGAGAAATTTGGCTGCAACAAAAAAGGAAGACTTTACTAATGTCCTTGACTTGACTAGTCCCAAAGCTAGTTCTACCTTGTGGCTAGCTATACAATCACTCTCAGGTAGGGTTAGTAGTAATGCTCAGTTCGTTCTCGTTCTCTCTCTCTCTCTCTCTCTCTCTCTCTCTCTCTCTCTCTCTCTTTGCTAATACTATCAGATGATTAGCTAGCCCAACTTCAAACACTCCCAAAATGTTACTAGTTCTACAGTGATGCTAGCCATAAAATCACTCTTCAAGGCAGGATTAGTAGAAATGTGCACTTAAATTCTAAATTAACACCATCCTACACCACCAACATCAGATAATTGCCTACCACAATGGATAAATTTAGCTATAACAAAATGGAGTTAAAATAAAAGCTTGAAATAAGTATTTAGTATTAGTATTTATAAGGTTTAGTATTTATTTCTCTGTTTTTGCTATGTCTCTCTGATGGTTAGTTAGCCCAACTGAATGCATGAAACTAGCCAAAAGAATTGGGCTAGGTCTACATTGTGCTCAAGGATAGGTTTAGCCATAGTGTTATTTCTGAAACACACAATTTCTGAGAATTTCCAGTAGTAATTCCGTGTAGTAAGGCATTATTTCAATGCTAGCTCTTAGGGGTGGCCCCCATCTAACCTTCAGATCAGTTCCAATTCTCACAGGAGTAAGATGGCTCAATAGGCTCTTTTGGACAACAGGAACTTTTCATAGTTATTAGAACTGTTGGCAGAAGTACAGAAGTGTTCACGCTGCATGAACTGAGAACAATTATAGTTCTTAGAACACTGTTTTTAGGGAATTTTTGAAGCTCCTACTTCAGTGTAGGAACTCTCTGTGCACAATAGGAACCACGAGAGACATTTGTGTATGGTGAATGGTCCAGACGTAAGTGTAGTGAGATTCTTCGAGTCGAGCAGTCGTTGTTTCTTTTAATCATGTAGTGTTCATTAACAAAAACTTACAAAAATGCACTTGTGAGATCCATGTGAGAGCATGTGTTGGTTAAGAGATGAGAGAAACTGAAATCTGAGGTGGAGTAGTTGACAAACTAAACTGAAACTTTAAAAAAAAATAGTCAGTAAGAGTTTGATTTATACAGAAATATTTATGTGCTGCTTGTCTCATTAATCTGACAAACCCACATGGTAGAGATGTAAACAAAGAGGAAGCACTTCAACTCTCTCTTCAGCGTTCCTACCAGCGGTGCAAACAGAAAAAAGGCCCTCCAAGGTGTGTAATTCTTGGGGAGCTCCCCAGGGGTTAGTTCCTCTCAATAAGTCCCTAGAACTGTTTGGTCCAAAAGTGCCTAATGCTGCCTGTCCCTGGTGAGAAAACTGACCTAGTTTCAGCTAGCATTGCAATCAGAAACACCCTCTTTCTCCATCTAAACTACATTCAAACCGGAGCACCTACTATACAATATAGCACTAATATACGTAATATTGCAACCTTTTGAACACAAAATGCACACTCAAAGACATTTTCGCAATGAACAAGCGCAATGAACATACATTTGCATAGTAGTTTTACCATAGTTTAGATATAATTTATAGCTGTTTTCAATTAGCAGTTGTTTAAATACAACTTCTGTGACACCAACTACAACAAGTAGACACCAAATTGAAATTCTCCATAGTGCAGTTACTTTCACAACCATGTAGGTTTTGCATCAATGTGAAAAACCACAAGAAGCAATAAAAGTGGCTCATAACCACCAGCAATCATATGAAACTCTATCATACTATTCCTTTTCTCTTTTTCACTTCTCTGCTGTGATGCACCATGTCAGTGTGCCATCTAAAACCGACAGTTCGGAGAAACATAAGCAGGTGCATGACATACATGTGACATGTCTGTCCTACCAAGCATGACGATTAACTGCTAGTTTCACAGCAGTTTCCTTCATCAATATATATCTTATTTGTAGACTTGTGACTCGGTTGGAAATAATAATAATAATGCAGTGGAAGTATTTCCTTCTTGTCATTTTCACTTCCTGTTTTCTGTATTTGGGGGCACTTACAGACACTTATGTGCTTTATTAGGTTTAGGACCAGCTGTGGTGGGGGTATGGGTGTGAACAAAAGGGCCGAGGGTATCAAGACTGGGAAGAGAAGTTTTAAAAAGCTGTTGCAGGATATATATGCTTAAAATGCTAAGGTTTTGTTTGCAACACTTGACTCATTACTGTACCTCTACAGATGTTATATACTTTGTCTTGTTCTGTAACACTTAAATGTTCTAATGGAAATTAAAATATATTTTAATTTTAAAGTATATTTCAAAAGCACAGCTACTTGCATTTTCTCATTTTCTCATTACCTTTAAGGAAGTAAACTGACATCTGGTCTTGTGATGCATCATCTGTTGCATCATGTGATGCATAATATGTTTTCCATATAATCTCACATCAGTCCCTGTGTTTCAAATTGTTACTAGAGAAACTATACCATAGTAGAACCATGGTTGTGTTAATATAAACCTGTGATTTGTCTTGCAGCTGAACTACTGTTAGAGCTGCTGTTATAGGAAAATAATCAACACTTTCTGACCAACAGTTTCGAGAATCCAATACTGCTGTTGTGTAATATGTTTTCCCTAAGCTGCATAACAGTCTCAGCCTGGTCAATTGAAGGTCATTACGAGCTTGCTTAAATTAAGAACTCGGCAAAGAACAATATCCCGGTGTTTACCGAGGTAAATTTCCAGCGCCCTTGAGCTCACGCAACTCACGCTAGTCTCCGTCTAGGCTTTATGCTGGCTGCGATTCCTTCTCTGGCGTTTAAAACAATAGCGTTAAAGAAGGTCAGGAAACTGCGAGGAATAACAGTGAGGAGGGAAGTTAGGAGAAGTGTTGCTGGTTTTCTCATGGCCTTCCCACAGTAACTCAGACAGGGGTAGAGAAGTTCACAATTGGTTTCCTCTTCTGCTCTAGTAAAGCACTTTGGGAAAGGATTGTGTGTTCTAGATGCAGCTGGTTGTGTGAGTGTGTGTATGTTGAAAGAGAAAAAAAGGAAGAGACACATTCTGTACCTGTAGAAAATGTGTGACCTCCTACACAGTGTTCTCGAGCTATTGAGTAGCGTCGCTGTTACTCCTCCCCTTGGCTGGCATTCCACTACCAAGGGACTGTACTTCTATGAATTTCGGTGGCCCCTGAAAAGAGGAAGTTCAGCTAATAATACCCAGTTAATTCTGCACAGCGATGTTGTGTGTGTGTGTGGGTGTGTGTGTGTGTGTGTGTGTGTGTGTGTATCCGTCTGTCTCATCTGAGCCAAGCTTCTAAGCCTCTCAAAGAGCCAAAAAAGAGCCAAGTGATGTCTGTAGTAGGTCCAGCATTTATTCTCTCCCTCTCTCTTTTTCTCCATTTGTAATCTTTCTCATTAAATGCAATGCTGTTTCAGAAAGAGCATTTTGATATTTAACCACTTTAAACATTATCTTTTGTACAAAACAATAAACAAGCATTCGTCATCCAAGCAAGCGAGAATTTTCACCCAAAGAAAAGCCACATTTATTTCCAAACGATGTCAAAATATGTGTGACATGTTGACATAAAAGCTGAAGCGTTTGCACTTTTAAAAACCCAGGAGAGGAAGTGACATAGACCGTGCTGGAGTAAGGATATGCCTCCTTATTTTCCTCTGTGGGGGAGATGGAAAGAGAAAGGGAGAGACAGATAGAAAAAGGGAGGGCATGTTCCGTTAAAGCAGTTCTCCAAGGTCAGGCGTGTGACCCCGGGCGTTGGGAGAGACCTGCGGCTGAACTGCACTCTCCTCGGCTTTTATCTTTCATCTCGAGCTCCATAACTCGGCTCTGTGTGGGGACGGCCGGCGTACCTTTTGATTCTGTTAATTCAATTTAATACATAAACAAATACATGAGAGTGAGGAGGGAGAGTGAACACAGGGAGATGAAGGGAGATGCAGGAAGAGGGAGAGGATGAAAAGAAGAGAGGTAGAGGCACAGGGGGTGAGGGAGGCGAAGAAGAAGAGGAAGAAGAAGAGGAGGAGGCTCATCTCGATAATGGCTCTAATAAAGCTCTCACGGAGAAGAAGACAAGAGGCCACCATGCTGCTCCTAAAGCGGTGATCATAAGTTTCCCTGCACTATATTACACAGTCATTAAAAGAGCAGTGCTACATCTTATTAGTCATGATTTAGCCTCTTCATTAGGGAGGTAACGTATTGTTACGGGTCAGGAATGCAACTGTGTTTGCTGTTTTAGTTCTGTTTCTTCACAAGATCAGAATAATCAAAGGAATCCAGAAAGCTCCTAAAGACATAGACAAATACACAAACATGCACGGAGGGCACCACACAAGAGCGTCACAGTGGCTCGTCTTCAGCGTCGAAGAAAGCAACTCTTTCTCCCTCTGCCGTCTCTCTGACGCGGGCAGATCCTTTTATTATTTTGGGGAAGACAGCTCTTTCCCCTTCGGAGGGGCCTCACTTTAGTCCGGTGGACATTTCATGCTCTGGGAGCCCAGCCAAATGGAACCACACACACACACACACACACACACACACACACACACACACACACACACAGACGACAAACAGAAAAACACAAACTCTAACAAGCAAACATTAAGCAGGGAAATAGAGGCTGTTACAGTAATGAAAGATTTTCATCCAGGCCTGCCACCACAATTTCAGATTTTCCTCCAGTTCAGTGATGTGAGGATTTGGGTGTGGATGAAGAGCTTGATTTCTGTCAGCTGGATTCTTTACTGTGTAGGCATATGACATTTAGCCTTTTGGTGTCGTCAAGCTCCAGTGAAGCAATGCATTGTTTCCTGAAACTGTCACAGATGTTAATAATATTTATTTTCAAGCATGGCTGTCAAATTGTTTTTTTCATGGCAAAGGCAGCAGGTGCTGGACAATATCACACATGGTAGGTATATAAGATGAACTTAAATGTTCTTAGCTAGCTAATAAACTTTATTAACGAGGTGGTAGTGACTTTATGTGTGTTATGCATGTAGGGAGGCCCCCAAAATAATTATTCACTTGGCAGGTGTTTTTCTCCAAAAAACAACCAAGCTACCAAGATGAGGGGTCTGGCCGTTCCAGGAACTCCAATCTAATGGTAGAGTCACAACCACTGAGTCACCACTGTTCAACATTTGCTTATTTACTTCTGCATTGGACCTACCTAATTTTGTAAAATAGTAAAATATGGCACATATTTACTAATGATACTTTCATCTGCATAACGTCTGGCATTATTTTGCTATAGAATGTAAACCACCTATTCCTTAATGAAAGATTACCAAATAGTGCTGAGTAATGAAATGAACATGCTACCATCACCAAGTTTCATATGTTATAGGAGGGGTGTCACAATGATTACATAACTACTTAATTGCAATTTTTCAAGAGAATTTCATGTACATGTATGTAAAGAAGCTTAATTTTGTCCAATAACCTAGTTGTGTGTAATAGATTTTTTTATGTTTGTTATTATTTGTACTGTGTTTTATCTATGGAATGTTCAGTGCTAATAAATGGCTGTATGTATAATTATTCTACGATTTCACAAAACAGGACACAGACAAATAATTACATTTAATAGCTAATAATCATGACAGTCCTAGGTCATATTGTGGCCCAAATCACAACATCAGTTCTGCATAACATTACTGAGGAATCGGATTCAGGTTAAGGCAGATATGCACAGAAAAGATTTCGGGTGAGATAGACTTCTATTATGTGTTTGCTTGATAGCGCCAGTACAAACATCAGACACTAAACATGTCTTGGGTAATTAACTGGTGCACATACTTGAGTTTGGGAAAAGCAATTCCTTTAACCGTTCATACTGTACATTTGAGTTGAGTGATGTAATTTTTTTTAAGAAACATGAGATTATATTATAAAATAGGGACAAAACAGAGAAATAATCAATAAAGGGTTATTTACTGTATAAAGCAATTTACTGTAATCACTCTGACATTGATTATTTTCCAATAACAGCATACCGAGAAGTGTCTTTACTTTTGTTACAAAGAAATTGGCCAAGGAATGAAATTTTCCTTTTTTTAATTAAAGGACATTATAGTTTTTAATCCGTTTGCATTTTCATTAAAGCTGTGGAACATCTGCAGAATGGGTTTCTATTATCACATATATTATAACAGCTACAAACACTCATTCCTTTACTTTCTCTTCAAGTTAATCAGGCGAACAAACCAGGCTGTCTTGTTATCGAGGAACCGCAAGCGCATTGTCTGCTGTCCTGAAGACTCTCATGTTGCAGAAAATGTCAAATTACAGCTTTACTTTCTGCCTGTACAGAAACATCAAATATTATGTGCTTTTTATGTGGCGCATCCACTATATAAGGCTCTTTGCAAGTTGTTGCTATAGAAACAAAAACATATGAAGGCAAGAGCATTAATAAAAAATTTGTGCACTTCTGGCAGAGCTGCTTTTATACCA
>JAQQZR010000016.1:14868852-14883160 GCA_030068235.1 Notoglanidium macrostoma | reverse complement strand
ACACACACACACACACACACACACACACACACACACACACACACACACACACACACACACACACACACACAAATGCCTTTGTACATTCACATTTAAGAATGTATAGACATTAACAAAAACACACGCCATGCATTCCGACGCTTAGTGCCAATCGGGCAGGGCTAACAAGAGCGCGCGAGTGCCTAAATCCGGGGATTTTCCGCTCGCCGACCCGCACCGCGCGCTCCCGCGCGCCTCTGCTTAATCGCTTTCCACTGCCGAGCCTGGCGGGTCCATACAACATTCACTGGGGTTTGTTGAAGACGGAAACACCCGGGAGCCGTGGTTTCCTTATCGGGCCTGGCCACATATCCGGATAGGAAACAACTGGACGGCCTTTGAACGGGGAAGGGCTCCGAAAACACCGCGGCCCAAAAAACGCAGAGCGCGAGCTGCTGTGTACCCAGACTCCATGGAAAAAGCTTATGGGCTTTTCATCTTTTATTTAGAGAGCACTGCACAAACTTAATCCAAGAACAAAATGTCTGCGGCTGCATGTAAAAATAATAATAATAATAATAATAATAATAATAATAATAATAATAATACACTATCACTCCAGAAATAATGGGTATTTTTATCTTTAAAGTTATTTACAATCCAAGTATGTACCTTAAATTTTTTTTAAATGTACACTATTTTTTCTGAGTGTACTACTACTAATAATAATAATAATATTAATAATAATGATGATGATGATGATGTTTTTATATAAAGTTTTTGTATAAAGTATAAAGAGATAAAGTCTACATATGTGTATACAAGTCATTATTAATTTTAGATACAATTTACACTGTAGACGATCATTCCCTCACGTCATAATCTTTCCTAATACACTTTTCATTCCATGACAGAGAAAGTCGGAGAGAATTCCCTCAGAGGCGTGCATCTTCAGTTCTGACGGTCACTCAAGCAAGTGCAAATTCAATTATAACACCCGCCTAATGGAATAAGACTGTCCCACTCAATTAAAACTGCGTGCAGGGTCGGCTGAGAAAGGAATGCGAGCAAACGAGTAAAGAGAGGTCATGAATAGATTTTTAATACCTCTCTCTCTCTCTTTTTGTGTGTGGGGGGGAAGGGGGGGTATGTAAACAGTATAAGCAACTCCAAATGTCGCAAACGTTAAATCCGCTCTGTGAATTGCTTTAAAACTTAAAAACCGTTCCCTTGGGTTACTCATGCATTGAATTTTATTATCTATTTTTTGGGCGGGGGGGGGATTGGCTACAATTTGCATAAAGCCTTGTTGTTTGCTTTGCTTTTTCTAATGCCAGCATAAAAAAATAAGCCTATTCATAAAATATGAATGTTTTTCCGCAAGTAAAACGATAATAAATAGCTTAATATTTAAAAACTGTACTTTATTTATTAATTTCAAAATTAAAAAAATGTAGGCACTCTTTTAAAATACATTTATAAACTATACATTTATATGTGAAGATGGCATGATGAAGTGATGACTGAAATTGTGATTCATTTGAAAATCTTCCTTTTAGATAATATCCGTCATATGTTTCAGCATCAGCTAATATAACCTATAGAATAAAGCATCAAAATCTTCTAAAATAGATATCCAAATGTGGAAAAAAATCTTTTTCCCAGAGAGTGTTAACTAACATATTTAACTCATAAGAAGTGTTCATATTTCAATAACATATGGTTATCAGCAGTCAGAGGAACCGCAGATCTTTTAATGATCAGTCCGATTTCGGAAGCATGGACAGGTCAGTCTACACAGTTTTCCTGTCCCCGTGCTGCAGTGTTAATTAAGCTGGGTTAGGCATCGTGGGCATTGGTATCAGTAACAGTATCAGAACTAGCAGCAATAATGATAGCAGCAACAATGGCAATAGTAGCAGTATTGTAACAGGCAGTGTAGGGGATCACCGGGGGGTGAGGGCGAGAAACAATTCCAGGAAGATCATAGGGAAAATATAACTTTCCTGGAATTGTGTGTATTCTCTCTGCTCCAGGCTCCTATTTAGCATTTGTAAGTGTGTTTGTGTGAGACTATGCCGGGAATGTGCTACTTACCAGTCTGCGTTTGGGCTTGATCAGGGGCCGGTTCTGACCGTTCATCTTGTGGTAGAGGCCGCAGGCGTTGCAAAGGTAGTGGCCTGTTCCATCTCTCCTCCAGAGAGGGGTGGAGGTCGCACCGCAGTTCACACACTCACGGCCCTCTGTGCAGAATTCAGATGGAGGGAAACCAAAGGGAATTTTATATAATTAAGAAGTTCACATCACATTAATATACCAATCAACTGAAATGATCTGATGCCTCAAAAATGTGTAAGGGGTCCAAATGAAAATGCACGGCCCATGGAGGAGCAATCTGGTCAGGTACGCTGTCCAAGTTAATTAGCCGATATGTAATCTGACCGTTCCCATCGATAGCGCATTAAGCTGTTCCTCATGATATAAAATCTCTCTCAAAGAATGACGAGAACAATACACATCCGTGCTTGGCTGACCCCAGGTCTGTCGCTCAGCCCTGGTGAATCAGGAAGAATCAGAATGGACATAGACACCTACATGTAAAATAATCCACTAAAGCATGGCAGAGAAGCAGCGAGTGTCTAAAACCCAAGGAGCCCATTGAGAAACAGTATTACATAATTTATTGCTGAACATCTCTGTGTCTCTCAGTTTGCCATATACTCAACATTAGCGTGTATAGTGCAAGTCTATGGCTCTTAGAGTCAAATGCTAGCCACTGACATAACTCTTTAATTATACACTTCTAACAATTTGGGAGTTTCCATGCCCCTAATTTGGCTTTGTCAGTTTAGTCTTAGGAACCATTCTCATGTATATTTACACATGCAAAAAAAATCTAAGCTTGTTGGAGAATATGCTGTGCTTAAACCTCTCTTCTCATGTCTGTCTCTCCCAGGAATCCTGCCTCTATTATTCTCTTTCTAATGTGAGGGACAAGTTGTCCCACCCAGACCAGAGAAAGGAGCTCGCCCTGGACAATAGTGGTGCTCCTTTTGAAGTGTATGTTTAGTAATTCAGTCATGTTGCTGCATTTTTCTGTGTCACCGTTCCTGTTAAACAGACGAAGCGGTATCAGTGTGTTTGAGTTAACCTGTAGTTATAGGAATGTTAGGACAAAATGGCCACAGGGTCAGTGGGCTGGGCCCTGTGCTGCAGGCCATCTCAGAATAGAGGTCGTTCAAAGACGACCAAACACAGAGTTTCATTATACTGACCCCTGAGATGACTTAGATTCCACAATGGTTTTGTTTTTACAAAGGTGTAGGATTGAACTCAGATTTTACACCATGCTGTGTAACAAATGAAACAATTGCATGAGTGGGTACAAATTTTACAGTTACAACTAAATATATAAACTCTGTCATGTCAGAAATGTAATATTAGTACTGTCAGAACTTGTTGTTGTTGTTGTTGTTGGTGTGCATTTCTTTTTATAACTAATATTGCATTCAAATGCTTTAAGACAAACTTGCCAAGAGGGAAGGATTTCATGGGATTGTCCACGTTTGATGGAAATTACATATGCAGCTTTGTAACGACGACAGGCTCCTGTCCAACTCACATTGTTCAGATCACCTTACCAGCACACCATGCCAGAACACACATCTTAGATTTTACTACAGGAAGCAAGTGGGAAGAACATGCCATTTTACATGTAATGTTATTGGATCTGTACAAAACTACGCCATATCTAGCATATGTATGAAATCACATGATACACTGCGTTAGGTTAGTGTTTAAGCAACGAACCATGCACACTGTTATTTGCAGGTACACTCATACTCTAAAAAAATGGATATTTCCATTGGAGATTGGAGATGGGATGGTGCCATTATTTGTTTGGTAAATACATGCATATAGGTAAATGATATATAAGAAAGGTACAAAAGGTGCTTGAGGGTACCAGTCCAGTGATAAGGAATTGTACAGATTGGTACACTTTTTTCTGAGAGTATTAAAAACTGTGGTTATGTGTCTGTATGGTAAACAAATTAACATTGTAAGAATAAGTTCAACAATGTAGATTATTATTTAAATAATGATAATAATAATAATAATAATAATAATAATAATAAAATTCTTGACGTTCATTATTATGAACATAATAATGAGTTTCCTTATGCATCTACTTCTATATAAGTCCTTGTAGCACTACAACATTACAATATATAATCTTCTGCTATTAAATATAAAGCTGTTGAGCAACAGGTTTTAGCCTCGTGAGCCTAGTCCCCGTTTGTTGGCTTTGGGGTCGCGAGGGAGGGGAGCAGGTCGTGATTTGTTCAGTCAAAGGTACACAGGATGTGGCAGGAGCCAGTGCGTCGTGACTCCTGCATGTTTTAAAAACGCCATGGAGCCCGGTCAAGCAAAAACAAAAAGAGAGGCTTAAAGCCGGGAGAAAAGCGCGCGCGTGCGCCTAGACTGTTTTAAGGCTTTATTCTTTTTCATGACGATAACACCAGACTTAGTTACAGATTAAAGTTATTTTACATTAAAATTATGCGTCATGAACCCTAGCGTGGATTAAAAACATATGGTGTTAAATTAGTTTAATTAACTGTTTACTCATGTCCGACTAGACAGGTTACGCCTGTTATTATTATTATTATTATTATTATTATTATTATTACTATTATTATTATTATTATTATTATTATTATTATTATTATTATTATTATTTCACATTATCCTGTTTTATGCCTCATTGTGCTTTCTAATTTTTTTTGTCCAAATGATATGACTTTTGTCTTTTCTTATCTTCAGTATGTTAAGTCACTCTTTAAGTGTTTCTTTTAACTCTGTGACGTTTTTCTTTTCTCTTTTAACAATGACTCATCTGGATGGGACCCATCACTGTCAACAAGTGAAGTTTTTTGTCTCAAGAAAGGCCTTAAGGGGGAAAAAAGCTAACCATGTCTCTCGATATTATCTAAACCTGTGAAATATTAAACATACATGAACCCAAATCATGGAAACGTGTCATATGTGTCCTAAGGTTCGGATTATAGCTTAAATAAACCATAAGATTGTGGGCGCTATTTATATTTCACTAGCTATACATTTCGAGACTGAAAGGGCATCATTAAAATCGGCACCTTATTTTTCAAAAATGACTTTTACAGTCCTGCCTCGAGGGCAGAAAACCCTTAGTCCAAAAATAACGCCCTTGTAAAGTTTACGCCTATAATGTTTAAGTGTTCATTTGACTTCATGTCATGGTCAGTAAAAGTTGATGCAACTCACCCGAGCTGGAGCGTGCCTTGCTCTTGCATTTAGGCGCGAAGCTGGAGGACGAGCCGCTGAGCAGGTTTGGGTGGAAGAGACCGGCTCCGTAGTCGTGCGCCGTGGGGATCGAGTAGGCCGGGTACGTGGGGATCGGGTGGTGTGTGGACTGCGTTTGCGGCGCACTCATAGCCAGGCCGCCCCTGAGAGGGCTGCAGCCCTCCATCTTCATAGCGTCACCCACTTGATACTTGATCGAGTCCTTTTCGTCCATCCGCGTGACCGAGGAGGGAGATGATGGTCCCGGATCTGGCGACACGTCTTTGGGAGGCGTGGGAGGGAAGTTGTAGAGCGGGTGAGGGCTCGCGTGGCTCGCCGGTGCTAGAGAGGCGGAAGCGGGCGCCGTGGCCGAGCCGCCGCTGCAAGCGTAACTGGCGCTGGTGGCGTGAAGCCCGGCTTTGCTGAACGGACTGACCGCCCAGGCGTTGTGGTGCGCAGCTGAGAGAGCCGCCTTGCTCCCGTCCAGCCACGAGAGGCCGGGACTGTGCAGGAGATGCGGCCGGCAGACCTGACTCCCAGTCAATCGAGCTGTAAACACAATTGATTTTTCCCCACATTAATTCATAAGCAACACATGCTTTCAATCGTTATTGATCAGGAACAAAAGCTGTCAGTTTCTGACTTGCGACAGCGCGCGCATTAGATTAGGTTTGTATTCCTGCCCCGTTTCCTACCTGTTGATTCGGTTCCCGAATAACTCGACATCTTCTTCAAACTGTATCTAATAGACCTATAGGCTATAAGATATCTAACTATTCAAATGTTCTCATAAAGGGTTTTAGCCTACAGTCCAGTCTAAAGGAAAGCCAACGCCTTGAAGTTTTCCTCTTGGAAATCATTACACATCAGGCTAATAAATAAAATAAATAGCTACCTTTTTCATAAAAGCGCCCCGATGTGCCGACTTCTGCTCCTCGCACAAGTTACAGTAGGTAAGTGAACAAAAGGCTGTTATCAGTGATATTTTTTCGTTTTTTATTTTGTATCCGGGAAATGCCTCTCTCTCTCTCTCTCTCTCTGGTCCAACAGCCAAGAGAAGAAGTGACACGAACTTCCCTTTCCTCCCTGTGTCATGAACATTTTTTTTCCTTTTCGTTTTAATCTTCAGGCCACGTTTCATCGGGATGGCAGTTCAGCATCAATTGCATTATTTAACGGCGAGTTATAATCATTTCATGTTCTATACAAAAATAACAGCAAAATAGGAAATAACCTTATGAAATAGCTATTTCACTTTTTTTTTGCTTTGCAACTGATCGCAGACCAACAAGCATGCAGACAAGTTGTCACCAGGATTAAGTTTGTTTACACATACCCTCTAGTCCTGTCTTGCATGACAGTCGATGAAAACAAAGATTAGGCCACTATAATCCCATGCAAAATGATCGTGGGGAAAAGATAGCAAACAAAAGCAAAATACACTCATATGATAACTTTGATATAATACAAATATAGCTATACAGCAATCAAATATATTTGTAGAAAGATACATGGAATATGACTATAAATAAATAGAACATATTTAGCAGCCATACAACAAATACACACCGGTAACATAACTCAGAGAAAGGCCTATGACATAACACAGATAAAGGCCTACACAAATGTTATTTCTCAATCAGTTGTGATAAGACTTACCGTGTGCTTGGCTGTAGGACACTCTTGCCCTTGAGTTAGGGTAGTATGGATTGCCTTGCGAGTCCAAGTGATTTAGAAACACGTCCACTTCGTCCGGGGGCAAAAGCGGCGCCATAGGCTCCATGTAGTTGTGTGTGAGACCATGATGATGTGAGTCCGGGTGCTGGCCGTTGAGCACCGCGTGATGATGCGCCATCCACCGAGACTGATCTGCCGCCACTTCCATACCTGAAGCCTCCGTGCAGATTGTCAGGAAATAAAAAATCAAAATTTCCTGATTTTTTTAATTATAAGTAAATATTTTTATCTGCAATATTAGGGCAGCTTTCTAACAAAGCCAAAATCATCTATGGTTCCCCAAATGCAAGGTATTTGTAGTTAGTCTACTGCGAAACAAAAAGGCCCAAATTGCCTAGTGGTTGAAAAAGCGTCCTTTTCACTTTGTGCACAATGCTTGTCTTTTGGATGATGAAGATGATCTGCTTAGAGTCCTCAGATACTCAGATACACCTGCAAAAACAAAAGCATACAGGTAGGGCACATGAGTCAATATGCATATAGCTTATGTTGCACATCATTCAGACACTGCAAACGAGCATGCCGATTTATTTATTAAAAAACATGGCCAGCCTAAAATTTCATTTTCCAATCAAAAACCTTTTTTTATTTGAACAATTTTTTTTAAAACGGCCAAAGAGGTAGCCCACTTACTGCTCACAGTTGCATTTCACTCTTCCTCCTTTACTGTTTTTTTCCCCCTTCTTTTAACTCGTGTTAGTCCGTTTGCAAATAAAGTTAATCCCCAAGCTGCATCTTGACATTTGTGCCGCGGTTAGGTGGTGTATTATTCGGTTGTTAAACGCGCTCTCTAAGTGTTATGTCTCCGTCCTGCGTGCTGCTTGTGTTTCTTTTAATGAATCGCGCTCGCGCTCTGTCGGACCTGGCGCCAGCAAATTCCATATCACGCGAGTGTGGGCGGAGTCACGGGCTGGTAGCGACCGCCCGCCAGCCAATGGCGGAGCACCTCGGTTGTGATAGGCTCAGAGTGGCCTATGGAGCGCTGAGAGAAGCATCAATCACCGGCTCGATTTATTGAGGTCTACCTTTCTTATGGCTTCATGCTTCGCATTTATAATGCTTTTTTAAATACACCAGCTAAAAGAAAATGTACACGAACTACTGTTTTTATGTATAGAAAGATTATTAGCTATTATTTGTCTTTCATGATTTTTATTAAGCATAATAGTTTGTCATTTCAATACACCAAACCTATCATCATATAGGTTTTAAAAATCCCCATCATAAATATATCATACAGATTTAAAAAACAAAATTATCTAGCATCAAGTAAACATCAAGTATTTGGTGCAATTCTAAAGAGGCTGAAAAAATATACTGCACAGATATTAGGCCTATTATTTGTGCCATAAAGAAAATCATATATTAAAAAGCGAGAGACATAGCTGCCGTCATTAAGACGTGCTTAAACCGCAAA
This sequence comes from Notoglanidium macrostoma, assembly GCA_030068235.1. Taxonomy (NCBI): domain Eukaryota; kingdom Metazoa; phylum Chordata; class Actinopteri; order Siluriformes; family Auchenoglanididae; genus Notoglanidium; species Notoglanidium macrostoma. The sequence goes on along the minus strand of JAQQZR010000016.1, from coordinate 14,874,705 downwards.
GGTTGGTTTTCACGTACAGCTGTAACACAAACAAACACCAGTCCTAACACCCCGGGCATTAATTTGGGGAGGAGCGCTTTATGGCCTCTAAAGTGGGCGCCATTGTTTGGAGGGTCTAATTGTTTTTAATTAGTAGTCTCTGCATTCCTCTTGCGCAAACATTGTTTTTTCGCAGGCGATCTAGAGCGATCAAACGTCGTTTTGCATCTTAATAGCCGGCCCCCTTTCCCCCTCTGCCTGCATGGTGCCGACAGGTCGCATGGGCTTGTCCGAAACAAGAGCCAATTGGTGGCTATTAGCAAGGCTTCGTTAAGTCGCGCTGGCGGTGGCAGGCTGGACCACCACAGGCATTAAGACACAGCGTCGCCAATTAGCTTGATAAGACCTTAGATAAACGTTGGAGCCAAGTCAGATAAAGAACCAGCACGCATAATATATAATAAACTATTATACGGCTTTCACTTTGGATAATTTCAGTAGCGCACGAACATTAGGCTACTGTGTTTACGACATGTAGACTAGGAAAAAGCTGAGTGACAACAACATTTCTTTTTTATATTTTCTAAATTATTATTATTATTATTATTATTATTATTAGTATTATTACACTTGAGCTAGAGCTTGCCTGCTCTCAGGTAACTCCAGCCCCTATCCCAGTTTCATTTCGTTTCGTTTTGTTTTACCAGTCGCCCTTGATCTTCAGTTTCGCACCTTTTGTAACTCTACGGTCTCTGACATCTTGTACTAACACTTTGCGTTTATTAATTATTCATTTAACTCCTCTGGATCAAAGAGAGCACTGTAAACGCTTTTTTAAAGCCTGCGTTCCAGCTGGTCAGCTTCTTTGGTAGAGTTTCTAGCTTTTCTTTCTTTTTTCTTTTTTTTTTTGAGCGTGTAATTAGGATGGAAATAGTCTCAGGTGAATGGAGCTAATATATAACAGTCTTGGTAAAAAAAAAAAAAGAAAGAAAGAAAGAAAAAGAAAAAGAGCTACTGGTCTGAAACCTTGATTAAGCGAAGTGTCATGCTTTATTTAGTCAGAGCGAGGCATTTGTCATGACTTCATGATGTACTTTCTTTTTTATTATTTTCCTTCACAAATGGTGGCATTTACACTGCCTCGAAAGTGCAAGAGGTCACAGGTTGTCTGAACAAAAAGATGATTGGCAGATAATAACTGGAACTCAGGAACCGATCTACCGTCCACATGATTTGACGTCATTAAATCGCAGGAAGAGAAAAAGAACCTGGGTGCACGCGAGGGACTTTACAAGACTCCATAAGGAGGGTTGACTTCAATCACTATTAATTTACAGTAGCTATATATTTTGATATTCTTTTCCACCCCCGTTTTCAACGAATGCGTCCATGATGTTTTAGTTAGCCTTAAGAGCTCTCCAGTCCACATTCAAATTGCATGCTGTGTTGTTCATATATCTATATCTATGTTGGTTAGCTTTGTAATGGTCAATCCTTGAACATTTATCCATGTGTAGATGTGTGTTTTAGTTTGTGTGTGTTTTAATATCTAACTCCAACAGACTCCAGCAAACCACTCTGTTTGATGCCAACATCCCTTTGTTTTCATGGCACCTGGCCAGATGTGCAACACCCCTGTACTGTCACTGCCAAAAGCTAATAAACAGGCTTAATAAGATGCATGGGCTCACTGTGCTATCATGCCGTTTATGCAGACTCACATGGCATTAAGAGAATATCTGCAGTCAGAGGCCTGTAGAGACAACACCAGTGACATCAGGGAATAAATTCTCTTTCATTTGGGACTGGTGGAAAAATTGGTGTGAATTATGTTTAGGTGCCAAACTGGATGATGGTGACATTGAATCGATGGCACTCCAGTTTATTAATTTAAAAATTAGTATATTTCTCAGCCTTTTGTTTCAGCCTCTTAGTGTCTCCGAACATGCTAGTAATAATGGCCATTAACTTTTGGTTAATGATTTAGTATAGCTTAATAGACGCTTTATAAAATGTATGCAATTCTAATGATGTTGAAAGGTTGCACTGTCGTCTTCAGCGAGAACGATGCTAATGACCCTCCTGAATGACCCTGATCCAGCTCGTCTTCACAGCAGGCCTCTTTGAAGCAGACTTGTGCTAAATGCTTGCTAGTAATCCACCAGGTATCAACATTGCTTAGATTAGAGCAAATCATACCCTCAGCATCTATGTGTTTTCTACATGGAGGAGGGGATAAGGCGATCTCAAGGGCACTTTTACAACGACTGAAGGTTCTAACGTGCACCATAAGCTGAGCACTTCTCCTGGCAACACGCATGCTATAGCTCTATAGAGTGTAACTATGTCTTCAAATTCCGGTTTTACCTTGGAACCAGTGTTAACCAGGGTTTAATGCGTATAGAGGAAAGTCCCTATCATTAACAGGTGCCACAAAAACGGGTGCGTCCCCTCCATGGGGCGTTTATTATTCTCCTAGGGGTTAAAGGAGGAGGCGGGGGGCTACAGGAGGGTCTGTGAAGATAAGCAGACGCAGGGAGATGGGGCAATGACTCAGAGCAGCTGAACCAGCATTGTCCTTTACTCATGGGTAATTAGATTGGGACAGGGCATCAGCGGTCAGCATGGCGAAGTCACTCTCTTCTCTTTCTCTCTCTTCCTCTTTTCACCTCTTTACCGTTTCGAGGCGTTTACCTTCAACCCCGCCTTCCCTTTCATAACCCGACCTTAGTGTCTCCATCTTGTCCTTTTCGCTTTTTTTAGGCGTGTGTGTGTGTGTGTGTGTGTGTGTGTGTGTGTGTGTGTGTGTGTGTGTGTGTGTGTGTGTGTGAGCGCGCGCGCTCTCGGCAAGTAAACCAAAAAGTTTCCAAAGCAGTGTGACTTTGATCAGCGATGAGGTTATAAATCTCCGTCGTGATGACAGCTCGCCTTTCTGTCTGAATGCCTTTGCTCCTAATGTCTAAATGGGCTCAGTCATACTACTGTAGAGCTTCACGCGCAGGCAGCCAAATCATCTGCTTACATGCCTTATTGCGTTACATTACTATCATGCAACACAGTAAAAAAAAAAAATCCACAGTAAGCATGACATTGGCACATATGAAACAGTATCTGCAATCTTTCTTATATATGTATGCTATCGTGAAGTAAGGTAAATAGCTAAATTGCATGCAGTTGTGCACACAAGGGTTCACTCACTTTTCAACACCCTTCCTAAGCAACGTATATAAAATATTGTATGTCTGTAGCCTTTAATTAATATAATAGCCTAAGCAACCTCTTTGGCTTACACGAGTTTCAATAAAAGATATAATGCACAAAAACTGCCCATCTATGACTGCTTTGTATTATAATTCACAGTAAAAGACTAGCAATAATATTGGCTATATTTTTGCTGCTTTAATCGTGTTCATCATTCTGGTTTTCATTACATTTGTAATGATTGAATGTAAGCCTGATACATAAAATAACAAATCAACACTGGATATTACTCCTTTTTCATAATTCATGCCTGGCTTAAAATATAAAAATTATAGAGCAATAATAATAATAATAATAATAATAATAATAATAATAATAATAATAATAATAATAACTCGCCATTTAACATCACCGCAATATCAACATTCACAGTGCGCCTAGATCACCGCATAAATCGGGAAAAAAAGGTCCATCCTATTAATCCCAAAGTGGCCACCGCTGCCAAATGGCTCATTAAATCGGTTTGTTATTGGTGTGTTGAAGCTACTCATCTATAACGCGCTTAAAAAGAAAAATGCACGTAGCCTATACTTTCTTACCCGCTTGTATTCTTGCGTCTCCGTCTTGAAGGCAAAGGATCCGTGCGCCGTGTGGATGCGTAATGGACAAGAGTGCAGTGATTTCGGCTCGGTTGGCAGGAACAGAACCGACTGCCGCAGAGAAATTAATAAAACAAACTGACGATCCCTCTCCGCTGGCTCGTAGTTGTATTTAGTCTGTGTTCTCTCTCTCTCTCTCTCTCTCTCTCGCTCGCTCTCTCTATCTCTCTCTCTCCCTCTCTGAGTGTGTGTGTGCAAACTTGAGGAATAAAGTAGGGCTGCAGACACGTAGCCGTGCACGTCAGCCAATCTCAGGCTTCTTCCGAAAGAGTATGAAAAATAGCACGCCACCTATGGTTAATACCGTTGTATTTTATTATGTTCTGTTTTTTTTTTCTTTTTGTACACCATATTTACTGCGTACTAACATGGATGTGCACTGCTGACTCGAGTTTTCAATGCCTGGAATCTGGACCCTGGCATGTTTTTCGTTTCGTTCACGCACATAATCAAACCTGCATGTGCACGCGCATTGCTATGCATGTAATGGTTAAGCTTGCGGATAAATCTTTTGCAAAGGATTGACACGTATATGCTAGGGCTGTTTGGAATGCATTATTTGAGGTATCATGTCGCCTGGTTAATAGACCTAGCCGGAATAAAATGGCGATAGAGGGATATAGTAGTGGAGCATTGTGACTTGGGCATCAACTTGCCCCCTGTTCCCTGCTCTGCAGATGCTTTCTGAAGTGGTTTGAATATGTATATCTTTTGCTTGCATTAAACGGCGACCCTGACTTAATGAATTCAATCCCCCTGCTTGATCGTGTCGATAAAGTGAGAGGCTGGAAGAAAAATAAATAAAGCGACTTTGCGGCTGACCCTACCTCCTCCTCCTCCTCCTCCCGTTTTTTTTATTAAGAAGAGGGGAAAAAATACGCACACACGCACACACGCATGATACCAAGTTTTAAAACATGCAAAGCCGCTGCAGCAAAGCCAAATCTCCGGCACGAGATCGTCCGGGGCTCCGCAAGTGTGTGGCTGCATGCGCGAGGCAGGTGCAGGGCCGCGAGCCGCCGCCGCCGCCTCATTGCGTCCCTACGGAGAAAGAAGAAGAAGAGAGGAAGAAAGTGAACTCTGACAGCATTAATTCAATTGTAGAAAATGCACTAAATCGCTAATGCCGTGCTTAATGGCGCCTGTTGTGTTTGGAGCGCGCGAGCTCGTGGAGAATGCCAAATCGGTTGTCAACACCACAGAAGCGTCCGTCATATCCCGATAGTCAAACCGTTACGGGATTACGATAAAAATCAGCATCCCTCCAAAAAAAACCTTGCTTCTCCTTTCTTCTTCCTCTCGTCATGAGGCTAGAATGAAAGATAAGAGGACAGAGACAATTATTTGGCCACTCGATCACAGAGTTTCTGCCAAGTGTCTCAAACTTTTACTTCTGCACAAGAATAATGAGGTTGTGATGGTGTAACGCACAGTTAGTCCATAAGTTATCTGGGGGATCTTGCCAACATGGGAACAAGCATTAGGGCCCAAGCATATTTTTTTATTTTTTTATTTTTATTACACAAATTAGATTTATATCCAGGTCATTAAACCCATACACATTTCTTAACTGGTGTAGTTGTCTAGGCATATGGCATAATAATTAAATATTGGCATAGTGTTAAATCCTTTAAACATCAACAGCCAGTTTCAATAACTGGTTTCATTGTTTTCGCTCGTCCAGAAAGGGTACTAATCTACTGTATTATAAAGTAGACTACCACTTTAGTGTATCTTTAAAGATTTACTATAAAAGATCATCACGGTCCAATAATGTACATTAAATCATAAACATATTAAATACATTTTCAAGGTATAAAGGGTAGAAAAAAGAAGGGTACCAGTTTTGTTTCCACAGGCAAGAGAAAAGTTACTAATAAGGAGTACCCATATGTATGTATATACAATTGCACCAGCTTTTGCACAAACTATTGCATCAACTATAATAATAATAATAATAATAATAATAATAATAATAATAATAATAATAATAATAATAATAATAATAATAATA
>JAQQZR010000016.1:14844575-14859489 GCA_030068235.1 Notoglanidium macrostoma | reverse complement strand
CACACACACACACACACACACACACACACACACACACACACACACACACACACACACACACACACACACACATGCATTTTCATTGATGTTCCACCTCTCTCTCTGGCTGTCTCCTTTTGCCTCCCTTCCCCCTCCTGCGTCCTCTCTCGGAAAGAATGCATCTCTCGGCACCCAGGACCCAATCCTGTGTTTGAAGTCTCTCCACCGGAGTCTTCCTCCCATCTTTCTGCCTCCCTCCACCCTGTCTTCTGCAGTGGCTGTCTGTCTGTCAGCCCTGCTCATCTCCGCCCCCTGCAGCTGTGAGGGTGGAACAGACCATGCCTTTGTGTCCCTCGGACGCTGCCGTCCGCTTGTCACTTACCGCCCTGATCACACCTGCCCACCTGCAGGGCACACACACCCACCTGAACTTTCATCCCTTTCTCTCTCTCTCTGGCTCTCTCTTTCTTCCTCACTCACAGGATGGAGGGAGAGAGTGTCCAGCTTTCATCTTTCTCTTTCTCTGATTCTTTCTCTGTTTCTGTCTCTCACTCTTTCTGTCCCTGGACGGAAAAGGCCTCCCACTCCCTCTGTCACTCCTGCTCTCATTTTTTTTCATGTCTCACCTCTCTCTCTCTCTCTCTCTCTCTTTCTCTCTCTCTCTCTCCGAGTGCTTGTCAGGGTGGAATGGCTGAGACCGGCTTCGCTCACAGAGCCCATTGTCGTGCCTTCGGCCTCCACTTCCAAACCATCGTGCTCGCTTTTCATAAGCGCAAGGCCAAATTACACATTCTCCAAAAGAAAAAAAAAGTGCTAGAATGCACTGAAAACTGTGCAGCTCTGTGTGTGTGTATGTATAGACAGGGAAAGATGAGAGCAGAGGAGAAAAGAGAGGAAAGGAAGCCAGGACATGACAGACAAGGGCTTGGAGTGTGGACATTTAGGGGTCATACAGTATGCCCACCTGCACTCAGATGAGTGATGCGTGTAGGATTGTACCTGCTTGATCCAGGAGGAAGTCTGGATTCTTAGTTCTGGGGCTCTCAAATTTGTTGCAGCCTGGAATCCCTTTAACTGTAGAATAAACCCTACAGATGCCCTCTGTAGAGATGTATTTTATGAATATAAGCCTTGTGCTTCATTTAATAATGTTATTTCATATTATATTATATGAATATCCTTATTCATATAATAATGTCATTATTGAAATGTGTATAATAATATTCTATTTATTAGAGCTTTTTGTTTTTTAAATTTCCACCCACTGAATGCATAAGGTTCAAGTCTAGATTCTTTATGCACTGTAAAAAATGAATTGTTGTTTTAACATTAAAAAGTGAGTTACCTGGTTGGCTTAAGTTTTTGAGTCCATTGAAATGCATGTAGTAACAAAGAAGCAATCAAGTTAACTTACTATATGAGTTTCAGTGGACTTTTTAAAGTTAAAACTACAAATCATTTTTACAGTGTAGGAAACCTGGCTTTAAATTAATGATATTTTGATTAAACTCATTTTATTCTCATATCCCCTAGGTACACAACAAAAAATGTTGGCAAAATAAAATGTGGTTTCAAGACAGTCACTGATCAAAGCAAATGAGGCAATTTACTTTTATGTAACAATCTTGCAACAGAATTTAGATTTAGGGATGAAATAACTTCAGGCTTAGACCTTAAAACCTTGGAAATCTTTTTATATTTTTTTTGGTGTTAATGTTGGTATTACATAATAAGGCTATGGGAGCTCCAGAAATGTCTGTGTCTAAAACTTCACAGTTGATCAAAGCAATAAAAGTGTATTACAGTATAGTACACTGTATTGTGGTGGCTGACGTTCACTAAATTCTGTACACAACCTGCTCTTTGTCCACCACTTGGCTGGTGTTTTTGTGACTCCAGTCTTCTCCTGAGTCGCCATTGCACCATCGCTGACGCACAGGATTATGAAATTCTTTGAAAATTGACCATCTGGAAGCATCTGAACAGGCAGGATTACTTTAAACATTCAATTTGGACATTACTCGATGCCTTCCTGACACTTTGACAGTCAGTTTAGCAAGACTGTACAAAAATACTATGAGAAGTGGATATAGTCATATGAAAATAGCCTAACATAAGAAGCTGAAGATTTTCTGAAAGACATTTCCTTCATCTAGCATTACTGTTTGAGGTCCTTCGACAGCTTGCACACGGGCACACGTTCATCTGTGTGTGTGTGTGTGTGTGTGTGTGAGATGGAGTGCGGACAGTAAGGGCGGTGGCTCTGTCACCGTGGTGATTTATGAGCGTGCTCAGTTGCGAGGTGCACAGTGCAGGATATTGTTCCCTGACACTGACTGTTCTCTGCAGGCTGTCAGGGAGCGTGCCCATGTGTGTGTGTGGTGTGTGTGTGTATGTGTAGATGGCCTGCAGGTGAGCCTTGGCCAACCCAATCAATCAGCAGCGTGTTCAATCCAGCCCTGCTCTACGTTTTCTGCTATTGTGACTTCTCTATCACTAATTAACACCAGCCAGGCCGAACCTCTGCTTTGTATTTTAGTTGTCTTTTCGTCTAATGGAGCTTTGAGCTCACATTTTCAGAGGCTGTCACTCAAGCCTATGTACAAGAGAACGTGTGTGTGTGTGTGTGTGTGTGTGTGTGTGAGCACGACCACATGGTTTCATCTAACCTGTAACCCCCCTCTCTCCCATCTCTTCTCACACACACACCTCTGTGTGTGCATGGCAGCTTTCACAGTACACCACGTCAGGATACAGTGCTGCTTGTGGATTCCGGTTTAAACAGAAATTCAGCTCCGGTTTGGTCAACAGCTCAACCGCAACTCTGGCACAACAAGCCATGTAGAACTCAGCAGGGGAGATAGATAGAGAGAAAACAGAGAGAAAGCAAAACAAAGAGAGCAAAAGGAGAAAGTCGGTGGTATGACAGAGAGAGAAACATCCACACTAACGAACGTCAGGCTCTTCTATCTAATCTGGTAATCAGCACACGCATGAATATATAGAGTACACACTCAGAAATAAGGGTACTCAACTGGACTTTTTTTTGCTCGTCACTTGGGGCAAAAAAAAGTCAAGTATCTTTAGTGTGTATCATTTACCAGGGAAGGTGCATTTAACGTACCTTTAATTAATCTTTCAGAAAGATACATGAGTGGTACATCAGATCTATTTATCGGTTCCCAAATAAGGAACGTTTTTTTATAATAATTAAAAAAGGTTTTTTATTGGTTAAAGGTTCTTTAAGGAACCACATAGAGGAACATTTCCTGTAACCTTTTTTTTACTTGTAATTTTTTTTAAAAGTTGTTATTTTTAAGACATTTTAAGATAGTTTTCATTCCAGACAAGATCACAAAGCAAAACCGTAACCGTCTAAAGAATCTGTGAGGGAACCCTTTTTTTTTGTAAGAGTGTATCGTTCTATTTTAACCACATTATCATAGTATATCTAAGTAACTACAGTATAACTACACTCATGGTTTTAGATTTACACTTGCATTTAACACCTTGAACGTTTTTTTGGTTTATACCTTTAGGGAAACCTTTGAAAGTCCTACCAACCAAAATCCTTTTAAGAAGCTAAAACCCTGAGTTATCTCTGTACTCTTTCTTCAGTGCTACTAACCAGAAGGTTTTGAGTTCAAATCCGTAATCCTAAACCTTAACCCTTTCAGGCTCAAATTATCTGGGGTAATAAGGTAGTTAGTTTTTAACTGTTGCAAATCAGCAACGCCTGCCTTGAGAGGGTTAAAGCAAAATTCTCAGCTTTCTCAACTGTATGATTGGATTGTATAATTAACTTGCATGATAATTAGTGTGGATTGATGTCTAGGATGGGACATCACACAGGGAAAAACTAGAAAACTACAAGCACAGCAAAGTGGTCCTGAGAACTGTGTGTGGTTTTGAGAATTTGAACCCATGTGGCACTTCAAACTCGGCATCTGTGCTGATCTTTCGCTCAAGTTTCCACTGTTTGTACATTTAAAAGAGTCCAAAACACTTACATATGCACTTTAACAACAAGCTATTCCGACATAATCATAACATGTCTGCTGATGTGTGAAAAGGAAGGTTTTTAGACCAATTCCCACCCTTCAGAATGAAAAAAAGAAAGACTCTTCACACTTTCACCATTGTGTGCTTTCACCATTCCATGGCATCAGAGCTTGGTTTCCCTCCAGTGTGTATTTTTGCAGCATGATTATTGTACAGCACGTATAGGCTACAATACGTTCGTGTTAATAACAGAGCCGAGAGGGGATCTTGTTATTTCGGCCCAGGAAATGACTTCAGTGTGACCTCTTCAGGGAAGCGATGACCTCAGACTGGCCCCTGCCTTCATTAGACCTGCTTTTTGGACTTAGCTGGAAGTGTAACTGTAGACACTGAAACAAACACAGCAAGGAATTACCTTCACACATGCATGTGGAAGGCAAAGTGGCAGAAATCAGGAAAATCAGGCTCTTTATTACCTAAAGGTGAATTGGCTGCACTGGGATTAAACACAGCTTTCGACTAAATCACAGAGCTGATGGTTATCAACATAACACAAATATTAGGGATTGTTTCCAGACAGAACTCTAGATTTCTTTTCTCACATTAATTATGTAAAATTTAATATATATTTTAGTTTAAACAATGTGCTCCTACCACTTGAAAGACAATCTACACATTAGAAATTATTTAAGTAGAGTAGGATAAAGTTTCTCTCAGGACATTTATGTGGCTGTTCGGCGCCTCCATGTGGTGATGAAAAAATAAGGGATTCCTAGCCAAGAATTAGTAACAAAAAAAGTTATTTTTTGGTTGCGTCAGCAATTCCTAAAATACAAATTTTATGTTGTTTGAAGGCAAAGAAATTGGTCTCAAAACCAGGGAATTTAAAGGGAAGCATTAACCTCTAAACTGCTACTTTGAGCAAACATTGACAAATATTACAGAAAAGTGATGAGAAAAGCTTCAGGAATGGTCTAAATGACAAATTAAAACAACAAAAAAAGCGCAACTTGTGTTACCAGGAAACTCCTATACCCTGAAGGCTTTCCAATGACAAAGTTGTTGTTTTTTTTAAATCCGTTGTGGAGTATGTGCCATACAAGTTCCTGAGAATTAGCGGAGAACATGGTGACAAAACGTAATTTCTTTTTTTTTTTTTTTACACAACACATTTTTTTGTATTACCAACTTCAACAGAAAGAAAAAGTAGAACTGTTTATAGTGTGTGAACAGGAACTAACTTGTTTTATAAAATGTTCCACAACAATAAATATAAATATCAACAAATTAATAACTATGACTCTGGCGTGGTATCTGTAACTCTGCTTCCCAATGGGTCATCCCATCATTGATTATTTTCCTATAATAGCATACCTCAATAGTGTTTTATTACTTACTTGGTTACTAAATGGCGGTCATTTAAAAAAAAATTGCAGGAGACTAATTTATAACAACGAGTTTATTTTCACTTGCCAAATTGACACTTAAGGAACTAACATTCGGCATTTCCTTCGTCCCCCAACACACACATACATCGTCTTCATCCACTAAATTCATGGTATGAAAGCAGATCATTTACAAAACTGGAAAATTACACGCAAAAAAAAGCAAACAAAATATGGGGGAGAAATTTAACAACATGCCATCGATCACGTTCAGTATTTTTGCATTTGTCTCGGGGAAGAGCAAAGAACTTGGAGATTAAGTGCCAAGAACACAGAAGGAAACATTTCAGCAGGTGGTGATGCAGCTGAAATATATTGACCACTTAAAATGATCCCCTCAGACAACAACAAAAAAAAATAATAAAAAAAAATAAAAAAAATAAAATAAAATAAAAAAAATAAAAAAAGACATGAAATGGACAAATAAAATGCATATAAAACCCAGACTTGAGGCATTTCCCTGGTGAGCAGAAACAAACAAAGTAAATCTTGAGGGATAAGTAAATGTGTACGTGCACACCCCTCTCACACAGCCTACACGATCACAAAGGCACAACACACACTTTAAGGTGGCTGATAGTGCTCACGTAGATAAACGTGACAAAACGTGTGGGTGAGAGGGTTTGGGGTGTATTTGAGCGTGTGACGGCACTGTGTGCGTGTTGTGTGCTTTAGAGGGTGTCGAGGAGGCCGTCGATGCGCGAGATCAGCTCCTGTCTCTTGCTGGTCAGCGATTTCTCTGATGCAATGTACGCCTCCTTCTTCACCTTCCCGGTAACGAGGCGCTCCGCCTCCTGACAGGACTGCAATACCAAGTCCTTCACCTGGCCATCCAGCTTCTGGACCTCTCCGACCTGAGGGAAGTTTAGCAAAGTTACTTTGTACAGCAAAAATAAAAAATTATATTAAAACTAATAAACAAAAAAAAACAAAAAAAAAAAAAACAACACACCACCCAGAATGACTTGCATATTAACCTTTACGATGATCACATGATCCCGAGTGTCACCCAGTAGTAATAGTACTAGTAGTTAATTCAATTTTGAGTTGATTTAATTCAGTATTGGTCTTTAAAACCATCAGTGTAATTTGTACCTTCTCAGCGAGGTCAGATCCTTCAGCTTTAAGGCGAGCCTGCAGGCCTGTGATTTCGTTAGTGAGGGTGCGGTGATCAGCCTCCAAATTCTTTCGGCCGCCATTGAGAGCACCAGTGTCGCGTGACTGCTTGTAGCGGTTCACCACCTCATCCATGTGTCTGTACAGACCGAGCCGCTTATTGACCAGAGTCAGGACCTGCTCTGTAATGGAAGCCACCTTCATCCGCACTTCTGCTGCAGGGTCCTACAGGAAAGAAGAAAAGGATAGATAAAAGGTCTGTGTTTAAAAAAAATACATACATCAAAGAAGACAGATTTCCACCAATGAGATTATTTTTAATAATCAGAGATTCCCGAGTTGTGCAAGACAATACGCATTTGTGTTTTTTCTGTAATGCCTTGAGTGCTGGAAACTGCTAGGGTGTTCAAAGAGACAAATCAGCGTGTTCCGTGTATTTCCACATGATCACACGATGGGATCAATAACAACTGACACCATCTGTTGTATGCCTTTAATAACTTTCTTAATATTCACACCTTGGTGATGGAGAAGTCCAGACGAACGTAAACGATGACTGTGAAGAATAAGATGTAGAACGCACCGACCACCAGCAACGGCTCCTGCAGCATCAGGATCTTATTGAAGGTGTAGTGAACCTGGAAAGATGTGCAAACCCATGAATGGTACATTAGTACTATGTTTAAAGATGCAAAACCGCATAACCGCACAGATTGAGAGATACAGCTAGTGGCTCTGATTACAAACTGGAATGTCCGAAAAGGTGGAGGGGGGAGAAAAACACGCATTAAGAAATAAAAAAAGTGTATTTTATACCATTATAACATGTGTTTACAGGAAAATAAACAATGACAGGATGGTGTGATGCGGCCCAATGTGAAACAGAGTTACTCTTACCACCCTGAAGTTCAGTATTCTAGGTGTTTCATTGCTTCTAAACCTGAGTAATTTAGCAATTACTGCAATTTTTATCCATTTATAGTTACATCCAATGTCATGAAACATCCATGACTGGTTCCCTATGCAGCCTTTCGTTTTCACACATCAAGGATCAGACGTTTTTCTGCATCACAGTCAGAGGGTGCTGATTAATTTTCTATAACAGCAGTTGATGCAGTAGTTCTGGCTAAGATTTGAGAGTTCCATAGTGCTTTGGTATGATAATATATAAAACTAACCATTGTTGGAAGCCCTGCTGTACTAAAGGAGACTTTCCCCACCACTTTGTCATGTTTTTAGGAGATGTTTGGTAACACGTCTCCTCGCACGTATACTGGTCTTACCACCATGTCCTGAATGTGCTGCTCCACCAGGTTCTTCTTAGTGGCCACCAGAACAGGCCTGCCAAAGGTGTCCAGGTAGGTGTAGTGCAGCTGGTCAGGGCTTCGTTTGATGGGGTATGGAGTTTCCAAATGAACATTCCTGAAGAAAGTAAAAAAATTACATGGTTATCTTACTTATCAACAGGGTAATAATATACCCTAAGCACAGATACTCCAACACCTTTCTGATTATTAGTGTTTCCATGATTTCTAAACAATTTAGCAGGTAATACACCGTTAGAGATAAAAATGTAGACTGGCTTCAAATACCTGATCTGAAATACAAGCGTCATACCTTGCTCCCTCTGGGAGAATCAGTTTGACGGTAAGTTGGTCGATAACCTGATCGTCATACACATGATCAACCAGGCGCATTTTCAAAGCATACTGATCACCTTTGGAGCGGAGCAAAACAAAACAAAAAGGCATTAATTAGCCAAAAAGTCCACTTAAAATGATTTACTGGCACTATTTTAAATTAATGTAATGTGATGCAATATGAGCGATATGAGGTTTTCATAAGGAAAGGCACACCTAAGGTGTAGAGATACTCGTAGCTGGGCAGATTGTAGCCGATGATGTAGTGCGTCTTCCACCCTCCGAACAGAGGGAAGCGGGGACGGACTTCAACCTCGACAGAGTCTTCCAGGACCTGCAGGTGAGAGGTGGAGATGTTCCCGATCTCATCCCGGTAGTACACATCCTGAGCAGAAGCGGGGAGGATCGTCTGTAAGAAGAGAAAATTTAAAATACGAGTGAAAAAACAGGACCGATCCTCTGTCAGAACACAATTTAAGATGCAGTGAAGCCATTCTGGCGGTGTTTGGAAGCAGATCACACCTTGAAGGATTTGATAGACGAGATGCCACTGTCAGACTGCCTCTGATAGTCGTAGCGGGAGAATGGCCCCTTCAGGTAGGCACCTGTGTGTCTCAGGTCGATGGTTTCCTCTACGGCGATGTTTCCCCAGTGGGAAACCTCGATGGTGCGCGTGATGCTGCTGATTGTGAGGAATGGTGCATTATTCTCATAGTGGATCTTCATAGGGTCCTACAGGGAAAAAAGCGCACATTCTGAATCACACATAATGGTCTAAAAATCCATCTAAAAGTCAATAGAAAATCTAAAAATACTACAAAAACTTACTCCGATCCAAGGTAGGTAGGATTCCCAAACACCATTTAGTGCTGGACTATTTGTTCAATGCAGATTTATAATACACTGTATTGTGCGTCGGTGCCAGAAAGAAACCCCGAATACATTGCATTCATATGTTAAATTAGACCAATTCACCATCGGGCATCCCAAAATTAACTCATGCATTCTAGATTCCTCGATCCTATGTCCTTCAGCCTTTGACCTTGAAATCAAATGAAGTGTGCTATCTTTAGGAAATACCAATTCTTAAATCATGTCCAGAAGAACTAAGGAATAAGGAGACTTTTGGACCAATTAAACACAAATGCTTCCTTTGCAGAAGTCTGCTTTTTGTTTTGTTTTTTTTAAAAGCAGGTGAGCCACATACGTCCAAGATAAACTCTTCACCTCTCCCAAAAAAGCAAATACGAAGAACAAATAAAAAAAAAAAAATGCATGCTTTTAACCAAGTAAAGAATGTGTATGAATGAAATCCATGCAAAAAACTAAATTACTATGCCTAGCTTTAACAACAGACAGGTCAGTTAAGTAGAATCTTGTTTTGGCTAAAACATGATTTTTTTTTTTTTTCTGAAATGAAAACGCAATGAGAAACTCCATGAGTTCATCACATCCTCTTTACCTGACTGAATGCAGGGATGTCTTTGAATGGTCCATACTCGATCACCTCCTCGTTTTTGCTCGGGTTACCCAGCTTGGTGTAGCTCTCGACGGTTTTGGAGGCGAGGCGTACGCGGGTGGTCTGGCTGCGGGTGGGGTAGGGCGAATACAGGTAGTGATTGCCCTGGAACACCACCAGCTGTCTCTCGGCTTGTGTGATGTGACTGGGGAAAGGCGTGAGCACGTGGCTGAACACTGTCTCCACCTTCACACGCAGCTTGGCACCAGCTGCCAGGGCCGAGGGGAGCTGCACCTGGAAGAACGTCCCACTGCAAGGGAATGAGAAACAATGAGTGAGGAGGATAAGAGTGTTTTTGCAGCACTCATTTTTTTAGACTCAGTTTCACACATGGAGTAAAAGCGCTCTTTGCACCAGACAGGCATAACGAGTTGTTCCATCCATAACAAATTCCTTTGTCTCTCTCTCCTGACCGCTCACCACCACTGAATCTTATTGTCTGCACCCTTGATAAAATTCAACTATTCTCTATAAATCTTCATTCTTCAAATAATACACTTGGATATGCAAATAATCAAAATTAATGTGCAAATTAGTTTCTGGTGCCATTTGGTGACTCCTACTGAGTTTTTGAGCATTTGCTAATTTTCCCCTATAAGGAGAGGGCAACACTGAATACATCACTCACCTCTGTCCTTTAATGGACGTCTCCATCAATTCTAAAGCTTCATCTTCCTCCTCTTCACCTTTTACCTTGTTATAATGAGAGACCAGAGTGTAAAATTTAGTGTACTTTGTAGTGCACTCAGACAGGAAGTCATTTGGGATTCAGCCCAGGTGAACAACAGTTAACAAAAGCTCTGCAAATGCAGCACATGCATTTGAAGAAGAAGAAAAAAAAATACATCCATTTGCTTTTAATTATGTCGTAGCTTAATCTGAATTTGTGGTTAAAATATATTATTTGCCCTGTAAAGTTTGTAAAAGTGCAGCGCGCGAGCAAGAACAACCCGGAAGTGTCAGTCACACAGCGCTTACGTGTCACGCAGACAGTGGCGCTCTGCAAACGCACGCGCTAATGCTAACGTTTTCATTTTAACATGAATTAAACAATGCTTATGTATTACAGTTAATAAAACATGTTGAAGCGCTGTATTTCTGCACTTCCCATCCTGTCACGCTTATTATTTAAGCCTCGGTAAGTGCTTAGCAAGGATTTAAATGCCATAAATAAGCTACCTTTGCTAATGTTGCTAGCGCTACTAAACAGTCGAAGCTAGCTAGTTAACAACCAATTCAGCGCTGGTTAATTATTTCACACTATTTTAGTTTTTTAATTTTTAAATTTTATTTAAGTCATTAAATTGATTTGTGGTGATATACCAATAATTTGTAAAAAAAATAATGTACGAGTTAGTCTAGTTAGCGACGGTGGCTAGCAAGCTAGAGAAATGACTTCGGTTGAGTTCTAAATATCTTCGTACTCCCTACATAGGTAAGGTAAGTAATAATGGCGTTTACGCCCTACGTAGGGGACTTTATGTGTAATTAGGAGACATTTGGGATACAGCCATCCATTCAGCATGGATACGCTGTATTTTTTACAGATTTCCCTGACATATTTCGCTACTTACAGACGCTCCGATGTAGGCGAGGTGTGGGGCGAGCTCAGGCTCCAGTGCGAAGATAAAGCTAAGCGCTGCGGAGTCTCCGTGGTTCCCCAGCAGGATTTCGGCGGATATTTTGGCGAGGTGCGTGCTGAGATCCAGATTCCGCTTCACCTCCTCATTCACCAAACCGTCAGCCCTAACTCCACACAGCAACCCGCCGAAAAGCAAGAACCAGCAGCACGAACACAGCGCTATCAAATTTCTCTGCATTTTTGGATACTTATGTGACTAATTTTGTTAGGGATATAAATATGAATGAGACGGCGCAGTGCAGAAAAGGCCCTTCCGTCCTTTGCTCCCGCTACCAGCTGTTATTTTCCCACTCGTATTCCGACAAGCCGCGCTAAGATTGGCTAGTGGTAAGCGCCCACATGCACGTCACTGATTGGGCAATTATATTGACAGCGTAAATAGTTAACCAATTATGGCGCAGGAGGCGGGACTTATCGGAATACGGGTAGGACGGCTGGAAGGATGACGTTTCATTCATTCCTGCAGTCAGTGACGCAAGATCAAACAAACAAATGAATAAAAGAAAAAAATCTTAACATAATGGATTAATTTATTTATACTTTTCCAGATTTAATTTACATGTAATTTACATGACGCTTTACTTTCTCGTGTGATTTTCTTTTAATTCCAAAGTTAAATTATCACAATTGTTTTAATTATTTTCTACAAATATTTATTTATTTATTACTTTTTGCACAGCAAATTTATATATATATATATATATAGTATAATATAAATATATAGATATACTGCTTATTACTCCTCTTAAAACTTTAAAGTAGAACTTTTTTCATTTAATATATTAACTAAAAAAAATGAAAGGGCAAATAGCACTGTGAATGGCAGTTTTATTGAAGCACTGGCTCAGCAACAAATGATATTCATTAAAGTTAATCTAAATGAAAATATAAGAAGGCCGTACCTTCTTGTGAAAAAGAAAACACCTACTTCTGGTAGGGAACCACTTTACTGAACTAAAGCTGCGTTCAAAATGCTCACAGGCAACATTAAGACGATTTTACTTTCCCAACCAAGGACATAAAGTCTTAAGCCAAATAAAGTCATTGATGACTGTTTCACAACAATGTATGAAAGTCTCTATCTTAGAAATGGCATATGGAAAATGAAGGCATCAACAATCGTAGAAGATTTAAGGAAAATCTCTATCTTAGAGCAACAGTTAATAACAAACTAAAACACAAATTCATTCAAAGTGCTAAGAGTCAAATTACACACACACACACACACACACACACACACACACACACACACACACACACACACACACGAACACAAAGGACTACGGTGGACATTTTACAAAACAGCACGTTCAAACTCTAAAGGTGACTCTTGTGTTAGCGCATGAACAGGAATGGATTCAATTAATGACGTCAGATCTCAGAGTGCCACCGTTAGTGTTTTCTTCACGTGAAGCCCCCTGATTGAACTCATCCAGGCTGATATTAAACCCACTGAGAAGAATCAGACGTGTTAGGAGACTGATCATCTGTGCAACGCCGCTGTGGGACTCCAGTGTTGGTTTAGATGTTTTGGATGTTGTATGTTTGTCTGATGTTTAGTGTGTCTCTTAACATGAGGTCTCTCAGACGCCACAGGGCGTCGGCCATGGTGGTGTGCGCCCCTTTGCTCTTCAGCCAGTGAGACGGAAGTCTGCTCTCCTGTTCCTTTGTCAGGCGTACATCTTTCCTTCGAGCTAACACACAGACACACACAAAAACGTGTACACATTTGGCTCATACTGTATGTTTGTGATTTAAATGATAAAACAATGTATAAAATATGCAGGAACCTTCAATTAAACAATGATGTTGCAAGTATTCTGGCTTATCCCCAAAGCTCACCCTGGTTTTGGTGGATAATTGCACTTCAGAACTGTAAATTTGTACAGAAGAACTGCTTCTTGAATCAGAAGGCTTTTCCTGTGCTCATCTCAGCACTCGTAATTACTATCTATTCATACTGAACATCCTTTCACCACACTTTCTACACCTGTATGTTGTAATGATTTATCATTCTACACTATCTGGTGCTGTTTCATCACCACTGTCTCCTCTGACTTGCTCATTAGGGATCTAAATCTACATCCGGAATTGAGTTGAATTTAGATGGAAGACAACCTGAAGAAAATGTCAGAAGATATCGCGCGCTCTCACCCGACAACGTCTGGTCCCATTTGCTGACAGTCGACGACTCTGCGTTGAGCCCCTCTATGTACTTCAGGTAGGCCTCGGAGTGGAGGAGCCGCTGTGGTTTCGGTGGAGGAGCCACGAATATCGGGGTGGAGGGCTGTTGGAGGGAGGGCTGGCCCACCTGCCCTTGTCCTGGGTAAGGGGGCGGGGCTTGTTGATTGGCACCAATCATGCCTGTCTATAGAGACACACGCAGGCTCTGAAATGTGTACTGGGTAAAGGTGCATGATAAAGCGGAAGATATTTCCCTGTAATTCAGTTCTAATGCTTATAATCAAAAGATGAAGTGAAAATCCTCATTACTGAAATTAATTTGCGGGCTATAGTTTGGAAAAATATATATCTCAATTTTTAGTTGGACTACGCAGGCCTGTCATTCATTTTAGTATTATTGAGTAGGTGTTATTTATAATGAATGAGTACTACTAAGACTGTTTATTTAGCTTAATCATTTTAGACAAGAATAAGCAGCGCTAAAGCAAGTAAAAATGAGAATAAACTCCTGCACAGACTCTCCTACAACTCCCCTTTTGGTTCTATGGCGATTTGACCTTTTACACGGCCCTGCATGTGAAAAATCGTGCCTGTGCTATGCATCATGCTGTGAAATTTCCACAATTCAACTGAATATAACTTTACATTCGTTTAAAAATTAATAGCTTAATATGAAGCGTCACGCCATAAATATACCATGATCTAAAATAAGACCATCAGAACGATCCATGAAGTGATAATCAAATGGAGTCAGAGAAAAAGCTCTAAAGGGATATAAATTTTGCTAACATTAACTAATTAATTCATTAATTTAACTAAATAAAATTGCAGAAATTCTTTCTTTGTATTTATCTCAGGTTTTATGTTTTCCTCCCTTGTATATTCTTTCCTATTTAGCAATCAAACTGTTCATTGTTTTTGATCTGTTTCATTTTTTTTTGCCGCTTTCTGTTTTTCTTTTCGTCATTCTCTTCTTTTCTGACCATCTCCTAGGAGTGGCTTTAACAAGACCATAAAATGTAACTTTGTATATTGCTAACAAAGTTCTTATTGTCTCTGAAGAGGGTTGGTGGCAGATTTAAAAAAAAAAATTATATATACACTACCAGTCAAAAGTTTGGACACAGCTACTCTTTTTCATAGGTTTTTATACATTTCTTTTGCTTTCTACGTTGTAAAACATTACTGAATACATCAAAACTATGAAGCAACACTTATGGAATATACTGAATTATGTGGTAAACAAAAGTGTAAAAAATATATATATATGTTTCATATTTTAGATTCTTCAAAGTAGCCAACATTTACCATGATGATGCAATCGGCATTATCTTAACCAGCTTCATGAAGTCGTCACCTGGAACGCTTTTCAGTGAACACGTGTGCC
>JAQQZR010000016.1:14815527-14828720 GCA_030068235.1 Notoglanidium macrostoma | reverse complement strand
CAGTATATAATCAAAATTATCATCTTAATAATAATAATAATAATAATATTAAGAAGAAGAAGATGATAATTTTGATAATGAACATTCACAAATTATATGGCATACTAGAAACATCACAACAATTAGCAAAAAGGTATACAAATTATACAAAATAAAAAAAAACACTGAAGAAATCAGGTCTTTAAAAGGACAAAAATTGTTTTAAAAAAGTGAGATGCACGCTTTTTAAAACAAATATTTCGAGTAATGCAAAGCAATTTTTAAAAATATTTATGTTTTAAGATATAATAATAAATCAGGGACTTATGGACTTCATGTATTATAAGCTCATGTAATATTCAGTCTTCTTGTAGACCAATCCAGGTCCTATAGAGGCGGGGTTCGGCGCAATACAGGTGCGAAAAACTAACGCATTCGCAGTCAGCTTACGAGCACGAGCGCAACGGAACCGGAAATAGACTGTGAGGCAACTTCGCATGCAGAATCCGCGTGCGACGAAAGCGCGTGGCAACAACCATGAAGCGACCAAGTAAGCACGTTTATATATTTTTAAGTACAAAATTGAATATTTTAAGATTTATTAAGGTGTTAATTGTATTTACAAAATTTGTTCTTTTGTCTTGTAAATAGTTATATTTTTAGTTCATTCTTGCCATCTGTAGTTTGAGAGTGAGTGAATGATAGTGTAAGCTAACTAAGCTAAGGAGCTAATAATGTACATAAAATTGTGTCTTTTTTTTAGAGTTAAAAAAGGCGAGTAAGCGCATGACCTGCGCCAAACGTTATAAAATCCAGAAAAAGGTAAGAGTTCTGTGTGTGTGTATATATATATATATATATATATATATATATATATATATGTGGTTACGTAGTTAGTTTGGCTGATAATTTGCCTCTTCCACTGTTTACACACGTTTTGCTTTATGTCACACCACAAATGCACTCTTTTCCCTACCTAAGTGCACTTCTTAGGGTTAGTCTATGAAATAACGGTTTCTACTCTTTTACATTTTGGAACGTATGACCAATAGACAGCCATTTGAATGTACAGTAGTTGTAACATGTTGGCTCTCTTCTCCCTCCTTCTTCTAGGTTCGAGAACATCACAGAAAACTCAGGAAAGAGGGGAAGAAGAGCGGAATCAGACGAAAGATCAAGAAGGACATCGGCGTTCCGAACAGCGCACCGTTTAAGGAGGAAGTCCTCAGAGAAGCGGAGCAGAGAAAGCAGGAGGTGGTCCTAAGTGACATGTCAGACCCTTTTTGCATTATGTATCATTAATAGTTCCCCGGATGACCCATATTTTTCTCTGCATGGTGCAGCTTGAAGAGCTGAAAGAGAAGAACCGGTTAGCGAAGCAGAAGGAGCGATCTGAGAAGAGAAAGAAGCGCAAAGAAGAAAGCGGTGCGGATACACCGGCGAAGAAAAAGAAAGTGAAAAAGGTGAATTTGTGATGTTTGTGGGTAAAGAGAAGTCTGTTATTTTTAATCAATTTCAATGAGTATTAGAAACTATAGAGTATTTATGAAACCAGTACTGTGAAAATGATGTTCATATGTTGCCATTTGTTTTGCACCAATCAGATGTTTCCCCACATGCAACTTTATTGTATATCACAATCAGGTGACACTAATGACATGAGTGTAGGGTTTGTGTGCTCCTGCACCCACTTTGCCACTTGCCTTACGTGTCAGTCGCTTTGGATAAAAACATTTGCGGAAAGAAGAAGTGTAAAATGTTACTGATGGGATTATGATGGCATTTTTGTGGTATTTGCTTTTTCAGGAGGAGAAAGTAAAAGCGCAAAGGGAAGCGAGGGCTGCTGTTGCAAAAAAGAAGAGCTCAAAGAAATTCAGATGCACCGAATTAAATAAGGTGAAACTTGTTCTGATCTTTTAAAAGGAATTATAACTTCGTTCTAACACGGGGGACAAATTATATTTCAGGACAATGATCTGTCTGCTGTTTGTGCTCATTGTTATGTCCTCCTCAGGTTATTGATGCCTCTGATGTGATCTTGGAAGTCCTGGATGCCAGGGACCCTATGGGCTGCCGCTGTCCTCAGCTGGAGGAAGCAGTGTTAAAGCACGAGGGGAAGAAACGGCTGCTCTTTGTACTAAACAAGATCGGTGTGTAACCAGTACACTGTCTTGAT
The DNA here is from genome assembly GCA_030068235.1 of Notoglanidium macrostoma. NCBI lineage: Eukaryota > Metazoa > Chordata > Actinopteri > Siluriformes > Auchenoglanididae > Notoglanidium > Notoglanidium macrostoma. The sequence continues at coordinate 14,826,565 of JAQQZR010000016.1, read as the reverse complement.
TCCAGTTGAAACATGATTCTTTGCTAACTGAGCCCTTTTCTTTCTTTCTGCCACTAGATCTTGTGCCCAAAGACAATTTGGAGAAATGGGTTCAATATCTTAAAGCACAGTGTCCTACATTTGTCTTCAAATCATCTGCACACCTTCAGGACAGGACTGTGGTATGTACAAACCAGCAATTGATTGATAGATTGGAGCATTTCTTGTGACCACCTTAATCCTAGTGTTTGTTGGATTGTTTTAGCTTGAGAAAAAGCAGAGAGCTGCCAACGGTACCGCTTTACCGAGAAGAACAGGAGCGGCCTTCGGCTGCGATTCTCTCATGCAGATACTCAACCAGTTGGCCAACAACAAAGGCAGCGATACTATGCTCAAAGTCGGTGTCGTCGGTAAGGCGTGAATTTAACACTGCAAACTGCGTATGATTCATAAAGTGACACATGATCGGTTTTTTTTGTTACATAGCTTACAAGTCCTTGATGACTCAATTAATCCAATTCTGATCTCTCTTTGATGCGGGATTGTTTTCAGCGGAATAGGAGCTCCTTAAATAGCAATTATTTGCATTTGTTCAGGTTTTCCTAATGTTGGAAAGAGCAGCATCATAAACACTTTAAAAGGCATCAGAGCGTGTAATGCTGGAGTACAGCGAGGACTGACCAAGTGAGTTTATTTTTTTGTAACCTCAGCCAAACTTCAAAGGTTCCCAATTCAGTCGAGGTCATTCCATTTAGAAATAAAACCCTGTGCTTGGACCGGGAACCTTTGCTGTTTGTCTGTGAGACACTTTGGGATTCTTATGAAGCATGATGAACTTGTTTTGATCTGACCTTGAACATGGAGTCTGAATTCAATCCAACACTGAGCTTCAAAGTGTACATCTTTAAATCTGACCGGTTTTTCAACACTGGGATTGAGTCTGTGTTACTGTTTTCTTGTCCAGATGTATGCAGGAAGTGCATATCTCTAAAAAGGTGAAGATGATCGACAGCCCAGCCATAGTGGCAGCTCCGTCTAACTCCCGGGAGAAGCTGGCTTTGAGGAGTCTACAGGTGGATGATAAAGAGGAGAATCCTCTCGAAGCTGTCAAGACCATGTTGAAACTCTGCAACCAGCAGCATGTGAGTAGAAATGAAGGAGTGACATTGGAATCAATACGGGAATCGATAAGCAGAGTAGGAATTGTTAAACTACAAACGATACATTAACCCTATATGTGAGGCAGCACTCCTGCAGTAGTGAATGGCAATCCTAGTATTTGAGAGAAACAGAAATTTTGTGTTATATCCTACTCTAACTGTTTGGACATATTTACATGCAGTTGGATGATTGGAAGGATTTTGGATGATTTATAAGGATGCAGTGATCACATTTGAATGTTTCATTTTCAGATCATGTTACAGTACAACGTCCCCGACTACAGAAACTCGCTGGAGTTTTTGAACTGTTTCGCCAAGAAGCGTGGCTTCCTGCAGAAAGGTGCGCTGCCCAACACGGAGCAGGCTGCAGTTATGTTTCTCAACGAGTGGAGTGGGTGAGTTGGTTATTTTGAGAAGGATGTGCCCTAAGAAGTACACAGTAATGCTTTATTGTTACATATTTAACTTTAAATTTGCCTTTTACTAGTATTGTGTTTACTGTAAAGTCTAGGGATCGGTTTTAATACAATATCGAGAAATTATTTCAGTTTAAAGAATGACAGAGACCCGATCAATCCGACTACACACTGGTCCAGTGTTGTAGGCTAACATAATGTAGTATAGAATTGTAGTGATAAGTGCTTGATTTGAAGTATGTGTTTATCTGCCAGGCCTAAACTGAGCTTCTATAGCAAAGTACCAGAGAGAGAGGGCATCCCTCCACACCTCACTGACGCCATGGTTACAGAAATGCAGACAGGTGTGGACTTGGACCGAATAAAAATGGCCAACGAGCAGATTATTAAACGTACGTTCCATCTCCTGTATTCTGTGCACAATAACATCGGATGGGGTTTAATTTAGAAAGATTACTGCTTCATGACAAATTTGTAAAATCTGCTTGTTATACATGTTAGTTAATTTTATTTCTCCTTTAGGCGTGCGACAGCCAAAAGCCACTACCACGATATTGTACAACTCGAAGGGCTTGACGGCTGGAATTATGAATGTCAGTGAAGTCCCAGAAGAAACACACACACTGGGGGAGGAGGAAGAAGAGGAGCAGCAGGAGGAAGGGGAGGAGCAGCAGCAGCAGGAGGAGGAGGAAGAAGAGGAGGAGGAAGATGATGAGGATGACATCTTTGAGGAAACAGAAGAAATGGACGACATTGATGAGGTACTTGGACAGATTTATGAACAGTGGCAGGTTTTTCACAATGTAACACCACACACTATATCTTAATTTCCTTATGTTTAATAGAAATCAAACAAGTATTTATTGTAACTGTAAACTGCTTTGAGAGAGCATTATATCAAATGCCTGACACGCAATAACCTTTAGAATAGACCCCAGCTTTTTAAGCTTCAGGCTGTGTTGTTTTAACTAGCCTCTTTTCTGGATTAAAAAAAAAGTTAGCCCACAATAAGCTTCCAAATGGTACATTAGTGCATTTTCAAAGGCTAAGTGTGAATGCAGTGGTGGAAAAAATCAAGTAAATTACTTTGATTGAAATGTTGACATATGGACATCAAACAGTAAAACTAAATATAGAGTTCGAGCAAAGCCCTAATAAAAACATTGAGTTTTGGTGATTAATCTAAGGTTAAATAAACAGGAAGTCATTTGAAGTCTGTTAAACATATTTCTAATCACTTTAATTCTACCAGTTTTAGTTTATAGTATGGTCAAAGTATAAAAATTCACTGTAACTCGATTTTCACTGCCAGCTAAATGCACTTTCGGTCCCAAGTGCAAGTGATTAGTCATGATGAGTCCATAGTGTCATATGTACTTGATGACTTTCTAATCCAACTCTGAACTCATCAATATTACTGATCTTTTTTTTTTTTGTTTTTGTTTTTACAACACTGGCCACTTTAACGTATAGAACATTAAGGCAACCTGTGTTATTTGTGGATTCGTGTCCTGTGTTTAATTTCTTTCATTCTGTTGATTGAAACACATTTTAGATCCCTGACATAAAGAAGACCCAAACACAGAAATCACGTAAGTAGTAAAACGTTTCTCTACCTTCGGTGTGTACTGGTTATACGTGATTAAATTCCAAAAGAGCTTGATTACTAACAAGTAAGAGCTGACTGTACATCTGGTAAACTTTTTTTTCTTGGCATTTTATTACCCAACGCAGCTAAATTTCCTGTCTTGCCACTCGTAGGTAAACAAAAGAAAGGAAACTCGAACCCTGCTTCTGTCAACATTGACCTGTTGGCTGCGCAGAAGGACGACGCCGACGCTTATGATTTCAGCACAGACTTTGTATAACAGGTCACATCCACAAAGAACAGATTTCACCTGGGAGTCAGCCAGCGTGTCGAATGTGACGTGTCCTAATGGCGTATGTAATCAATTACCTGAAATATGTGGCTTACAGAACCAGTTGTATATATGACGGATAATTAAACCAACTCTTTAATTTTCTGTACTTTTAAGTGTCGTAATTTTTTTTGGGGGACTTTCTGAAATGTTCAGTGCTGGTGTCATGTCCACAGACATGCAAGCCAGCAGTCTCATCGTAAAAGCTTAAAAGACCAACTGCACTGAATGTTTTCTTCTTAAAATAAAACTTTTACCACTGCGCTGTTGAATTCTCGATTCTGACTTCATATATATATATATATATATATATATGTGTGTATATATAAGAGAAATTTGTGAATATTTGTTTATATATATATATATATATATATATATATATATATAATGTGTGTGTAAGAGAAATTTATGAAGTTTTCTGCAGGAAAATGTTGATTTAATGTTTATGTAAAGAGCCTCTAGTGTCGGTATCAAATTTTTAGGACAAAGGACTTGGCTTATTATGTTTTCTCAGTGATGAGCTGTGGGTTTTTATCATCAAAAGAAAGCAGTTGGAACTTTTCATGTTTTTGTGGACAAAGTGTTGTTCTTTAATAAATAAAATATTTTTAATTGTTGGAAGATGGATGCGGTATAAGAAAAATAACATATCAGGAAATCCATCTTTTGATTATTTTCTAAAATATTTCTTACTTCCACAGTTAATACATCTGTAATATTAAAATGTTAACTGAAAATTCATAGTAACGGAAGAACAGGAACTACATGCAAAGCGATAAACAATAACCACACAAAGGATTAACAATGTTACTTAACTTTAATAAGTAAATATAGAAATTTGCTTTTGTATGTACAAATTATGTTGGCACACTTCCAAACGAGTGATATTGAAATGGAAATGACTCTTGGTCAAGGAATGAAATGTGCTCGAGAGCCTTGTGTGACCAAAAAAAATAAAAGCTTTAAATGATACTTGAAATTAAGTGGTTCTGTTGCATGCTTGAGAAGAAAAAAAAACACAAAACAAACACCCAGGCTATGTTCTGATGTTGGACAATCACCGCACTACAACTCCAACAAAATGGACTAAAGATAAAGTGACCTGAAAAAATGCTGGAGCTTTTGAATGGAGGCAATAAGGATTGAGGTAGCGTTTTAGTGTTTTCTTCTTAAGTATGAAGTTAGTTCTGATGAGCTTGGAGCCGGCGTTGGTGGAATGAAATGTTAAACATTTACGTGTATGCCTTTAATACTGTTTGGAGATGCTGTCATTGATCTTGCCATCTCGAGGACCCTTTTAATATTTGAGAACACTTCACACGAGATAAAGTCACTAAAATTAAATATTTTCTATATTTAAAAACATTTCCTGTTTCCATGTATACACGCCCACTTTAATACTTTATGAATAGTGTTTAGTGTTCCAGCCAAAATGCCAAAAGAAATCATGTCAACTATATAGCATGCTGCCAACTGAAAGACACAGCATGGTTAATACACCCTCTTTTCAAGTCATGGACCTGCTTAAAAAAAAAAAAAAAAAAACAGATATGGAATTACAGGAAAAAGTGATGTAACTGGAAAAGCAGCTTGGGTAATCATTATTCCTAAGTCGTTTCTTTATAATTTACGATCTGTAGGATTGCAAAATGTTGTTTGCAAGTACACAATTCTGATGTAACAAAATGGCCTTCCTATTGAACTGCGATATTTGTGCAAAATGTTAATTCAACTTCAAGTCTTTATTTCTCCCCCAGGTGTCTTCTGATTGGATGGAATTTCCCGGTGGGATCCGGAATGTACCACTTGTCCCAAGCATCGGAGTACTGCGAGGCCCTGCCCCACGGCTTGTAATGTCCGTTCCAGTGGAGGAGTTTAGCTGCGTTGATAAACTGTAATGAGTAGCGATTCCCATCTCCAGTGGCTCCTGAAAACAGATCACGGTCAATAAAAAAAGGAACAACCGAGCCCTGATTGGACCCAAAATGAATTATTGCCTTGCTACGGAACTACTGCCAATGCTGCGGTTACAGAAAATTAGTCAACACCTGCTGACCAAGCAGAACCAAGAACTTAACTGCGCTGGGGTAAAACGTAAATAACCTCACTGATCAGAAGAACCAGTGTCCCCAGTTTCAGGCTCCTCAATTTTATCTACTGAACATGTAAAGTATTTAAAATGAAGTACATACCGAGATGTCGGACATGCCACATGGGCTCGATGCTGGAGTGGCGCTTGTAGAACACTATAAGTAGAGGAGGTGTAGTGAAGCTGTCTGCCAGCATGTCGCTGTAAAGACCTTCCCTGATGGAGTGGATGAAAAGAATAATGATTTAAAGAAGGAGAAAATGGCAACTTATTCAGCCACGCAATGGAAACAAAGCATGCCAGGACAATTCTCTTCTTTTTCTTTTCTTTTTTTTTCCACTGAGGTAGATTTAATGTTCCTGACCCATGACATTCCTGAATTAAACTTATCACGCAAAAATACATATAAACTTGGGTTCAGAGAGAACTTCTTTTTTTTCTTCCCGCCGCTAGAAACGTTAGAACTGATACCGCATCATAGTGGATGATGATTGATAATTGAGCAAGACAAAAATCATGACACTGGTTAGTCATCCTTCCTGCTTATTTAGCAGCTACGAGTCACCAGTTATAAACCACTCACTTGACATTGCGCTCCATCCACATTTCTAACTGCTGGGTGATGTTTTGATGTTTCCATTCAGTTAAGTTCACCACGATGACTCCAGGATTGAAAGAGCACGTGTTTGCTCGCATTCCCAGCTTCCGAACGGCTTCCTTTTTGAAGTCCAGAAACCCAATGTAACTGTTCTGTAAAAAGATTTTAAAAAGTTGAGGGTTTTAATCCCAGGACTAAGTGTTAAAATAGATAAATCAATACAATACAAGCAGCCTCGGTGTCATTTTATTCATAGCTGCCTGGCAGACAACCAAGAAATAAACCCTACGTATCAACTTACGCAAAACAACTGTTTACATTTAAGACTTAAAGTGATTTATGCTGTAATTATGTTGGAACCTGTGCTATCTTTTGTTGTGTAAACGCTAACGCGTAACGGCAAAATGCATCACGTCAATATGGCTTCCTGGCAAACATGAGACTTGTTTGTTTTTTTTTTACCAAGCAATAAATAAAGGATTTGTCAGTTCATGAAAATTTCATTTTTTTTTTAAACTTATGATCTGACTGATATTTACCTGGTTCCCTGCTCCTCTAATGATGCCTTTAGCAGACGCAGAGTCACAGTCTTCTGAAAAAGCTGCAGCGTGACCAGGCTTCAGATTCGTATCAAAAAGTTCCTGGATGTCTCCTGTGATCAAAAATCCTGTGTTTCACTTGAGCCTTTTAACCCCAGCACCAATACGCTAAACACATCTACGAAGCGACCGTGAACTTAACGGGTACCTTGCACAATAACGTCATCGTCCAGGTAAATCGCTTTCTCAGTGTCGGGTAAGAAGTTCGGCATGTAGAACCTGGCGAACGTGAGCTGTGGGGGGAAAAAGCGACATGTTTAAGACGAAGGAACTCCGTGACATGTATAAGACAAGGTAGAACAGATTACCGGTTTCTCCAAATCCAGTTGCTGAGGATTGGAGGAAATCTTTCCCTCTAGGATTTTTGGTTCAAACGTGATGATTTTGTGCTTGATGTCTGTTCCGCTCAACCAAGTCCTGGCACGAGATGGCTCCACATTAAACACACGCTCGCATACTACACAAAAGTTAATAGAAGAGTGATAAAAAAAAAAAAGTCGGCCCTCACCGGAGATGTTCCACAGACTCGTTGAGGGTCACGACGCTGAACACCACGTTGGCTTTGCTGTTTCGGTTGATGCTGTTCATGGCGGCCACGGCGGCGCCCAGTCTGTCCTCAGAGGCCGTAATCAGCACCGGGATCTCCTCCCCTGTCCTGACTTTACGCTCCGCAAAGAATCCACTTTCAAAGGGCAGAATCGCACCCGGGGCTGCATCTAACAGAGGAAACGACATTTCACAGCACGGCGCAGAAAAGTGTGCATTTGAACAGAACAAGACGAATCTCAGGCGGTAAGATTTCTTACCTGTGCCATCCTGCTTCAGGAAGTCGCTGAGATTCAGCAGATTCCGATGCACAATGATTAAAAAAGCGATCGAGAGCAGGACCAGGATCACCACGTTCACTGACACAAAGCAAATACGCACAAAAAACACGCACTTAATAAATTTCGTAATGTTATAATAGCGTCCACACTCCGTACACATCACTAATACACACCCATACAAACCTTTTGGGAGGCTGGGCTTCAAAAAAGTTTCAGTCTACTGACTTTTTACGAGAAGAGCAAAAGGAAAAAATGGAAAGCAGGCTGAATTTGACTAATAAAAAGCCTGAACCAGGAAACCCGAGGGTTCGGTGAATATGCAGGAAACTGTGAAAATGAACTGTTGATTACCTCTCCTGAGTGTCATGTCGCGTTATTATTTTTAACCCTGTAGATTAGGCAGGACACCGCATCACATCTACAGCTGTATGTCTGCTCTGAAAATGAAATGTACAACATATTAACTAGAATATAGGAAATCAGAAAAATTCGTGATCCATACAAAGAAGTTTCAGAAACATAACATCAAGATAATTAAATTAAATTAAACTTTAAATAATAAATGTTACACCAGCATGATAGCGAGAACGCGCTATATGGCCAAAAGTTTGGGCTCGAGTTCTTCCACTCCAACCTTGGCAAACCATATCATCCTGGAGCTCGCTTTGTGCACCTTGGCATGCTGGAACAGGTTTGGGCCTCTTAGCTCCAGGGAAGGGAAACTGTAATACTACAGCATACAAAGACATACTATACAATCATATGCTTCCAACTTTTTTTTTTTTTTTTTAATAACACTTTGGGGATGTTCAGGTGTCCACAAACCTTTAGCCATATAGATGTAGAATATTAAAAAGGTCTATGGATATGTGCAACAAATTTTAATATAGAAGCACTGGTGCTGTACATCAGAGCATTTTCCAAGTGCAAGTGGAAATACAAATGATTGGCAGCTGCATGAAATAATCCACTGAAGGACAGTAATATAAGCAAGAGCACAAAGAAAAGCACTAGTTTTAGATCAGATGGCTGGTTGTTATGAAAACTTTTGAACACTGTATTTATTATTTATTAGTGTATTAATCAGTGACAGCAAATGAGCCAGATGAAGTCAAAAAGGGCTAGATGTTGTGCTGATTTTAGCGCGTGCACCGCAGAAAAATGCACACATACTATAGAAAACACTGGCGTTGAGCATTCTTTAAAAACCTGCAAGCATCAAGGTAACCTACATGCAGAATAAACAAGCTGTTCGCTGATTTACCTGCGTTTGGGGTCCTACCGAGGGTTTTCATCCAAAATGCCAACTCAACATCAGCAAATCTCAGCCGATCCAGCACGCGACGCTTTTCTTCTGGAAAACACGCAAATCCCGCACACAGATTCTCCAGATCTTTACATCATCTCATAACACGCGAGCAGTGAATCAAATGCATTCCTTAGCATCCATATAATCTACAAATCCTCAACCCAAGTCCTCACCCATTCACTTGTACTCGTAAGGTGTCTGTCTAAGTGCCATATTAAAAATGTTTTAACTTGAGTTGTTTAGTTTAACAATGTCCACATAGTATGGTAAACAGAGAGAACTAATTTCTGTTTTTAGCCTGAAGAATATATTTATATCACATATAAATAGCATTTTGAAAAGAATGGCTTTGTAAAAGCGTACGCATAAAACGGAGGAGTGCCGCTAGTGGTGCGCAAACGTGGCGCAATTTGAACCCTCTTCAACACTTCCATTCATTCGGGTCCTTCTCAATTCTACGTACGCTTTTTTGTGACCGGAAATCCTGCCTTCATAGTTCAATCTGTTTATTAGTGGCTTCTTCTTTCTTTTTTTAATTTCAAAATGTTTTCCATGTTTAATTCCATTCCAACTCACATGGTAAGCATTGCTTGGTTGATAAATATTTGTTACATAGCTAGCTTATCATGCCTGAGCGTTTCATGATTATTTAGCAGCCGTTAGCTAGCAACCGTTAGCAGGTTTTTAGAAATACGCAAAATGTACTGTCAAATTTATTACCGTAAATTATATCGTTATTTCTACACAGTGATAACAGTTACAGCCTTGTACCACATGTTAACAATGTAACACAAGGACATTTATTTAATTTTATTCAAACATTAATTGCTAACATAAATGTTGCCAAATCTTTTCTTTTAAAGCAGAACACTGCAGATGAATTCGGGAATTGTTTTTTTTAGCAACAAAATCTAGTCATTTGATGCTCTTCGAATTAAAATGTTTATTTATTCATTTTTGCAGGAAATTGGTCGGAAAATATTTTAACCGTTCAATCAAGGGAATATCGTGCATGCTGTCTTTGAAGAATTTTAAAATTTATTTATTTATTTTTTAGTGGGTCTTTTTCGATCTTTTTAGATCATTTGCATATTCGTTTATGCAAATGAGATGCGGACAAATTAATTATGCAAAAAAAATTGCATACGCAATAACAACAAATACAGACTAGCCGTTTGATGTTAGCATTAAAATACTCATTTCACTGTGAAGACACTCAGGAGAAACTTTTATAGAAAAGTCTGTTGGGGAATTTTAAAGGGAAAATCCGTGTGGGCGGAGCTTAAAGCCTTATTCAACATTAATATAATCTAGTGGCTGAAAGTTAAAGAAAGAAAAAAAACAGTGTTCTATTTCTTTATGACTACTATCACTACGGTTTAGGATCAATTATATTATAGATCCGGTTCATCCAAAGATCTGAAAAGTGTTTGACGTGTCCAAAATGGTCACTTCTACCTGTAATGTCTTACATTAATTGGCATCTGAATTAATCCAGGTATTAGGAAGTGTTACATAAATTGTAATTTTGGACTATTTAGGACTATAAAGGACAGAAACTTGCAGAGCAGATTTTCCAAGGCGTCATCCTGGTCTCTGCTGTAAGTAACATTCACACCATGATCCGTTACACTATTTATATATATAAATGACGTCTGTGTCTCAGCAACAGTATGACTTCCCTTACACGTTTTGTCCTTTTCCAGGTCATTGGGTTCATTTACGGTCTCATCATTGAGCAGTTCGGATGGACTGTTTACATAATGTTAGCTGGATTTGCCATCTCCTGTTTGGTAAGCAGCTTTATTTCTGAATTTTTTTCCCCTTTAATTTAATTTGCAAATCCAATATAACTGTATATATTTTGGATTAGAGATATGACAAATATATAATGATATAATACTGTACAGTGCAAAAGTTTGCATCTTTGCCAGAAAAAAATTATCGACAAGAATTTGGGGTAAGAGCTTAGAGGCTCATGGCAAAACATAAACCCTTTTTAAGGTTTATGGGGGGTGCAAACTTTTGCAACCATCTGTACAATGACCATTGTCATGTTTAATGTCATGGATTCATTATTGTTTTCTCTCTCTCTCTCTCTCTCTCTCTCACTCACTCACTCACTCACTCACTCACTCACAC
>JAQQZR010000016.1:14775650-14794149 GCA_030068235.1 Notoglanidium macrostoma | reverse complement strand
GCTTGATGACTATAGACTCACATGAACTAAAGGTTAAACTATTATCAGTTGCTGTGTAGACTTGTCTGGCATGCATAATATGCCAGTCATGTGACAATGGCATGTGAAAGGACAGGATAATGAGACGTGTCTCACTCCTGATTGCAACAACACGCTCAAGGAAGTGCATTGAGCTTTTTTTCTTGGCCACTAGCATAATAGGCATAACAGAAGCTGAACTTCCTTTTCTGCCCATTCGGTATGTGAAATCCTCTCTCATGCGGGCAGACTTTCAACCTCGCTTTATGCGTTAATGCAAAGTATATTGCAAATGTCACATGAGTGGGAAGAGATTGTTATCGTATACAGAAGTCATTAAAGTTGGGACTGTTGCGGCAGCAATTTGACTGTTCTCTGGGTTAGGGCCATGTCATTTACGGCACAAAAGTGCTTTATTTTGTGTCCTTTGGTCATAGAAGGGGAAGTTGTGGATAATGCTGGGGGAAAAATTACACACCCACCCAAGCACATGTGCACCACTTTCCCATGCTGTGTATAATATGGAGGAAGTGATGCGTGTGGTGTTTCGTTGCTATGTTTATGAGGATGTTAATAAACAATACTCTGGTTACAGATCAAGGAAATGGATGTGAAACATGGATAAAATAACAAATCCAATATACATAACCCAAGAGAAATTCCAGCGTAATTCACACAGGTGGTGTGGGAGACACAAAATGACCGACACAAAAGTACAGTTCACTTTTGAAAATGATGCAGGGGTTCATACTATGATTATCATTCATACTGACATTTTTTCCCACTGTTGATCTCAGGTCAAGAGGGCAGAGGTGTCAACATATACAGTTTAGCCATAGCCAAAGCAATTTCTCAGACAAAACAACCGTCAGACCAAATGTGAATAAAATCCGCACAGCAGACAAGGAAATTTACTGAAGGAGAAAGTGCATGAGACATGAAAGACTGGCATTTGCATCTCTTAACAGTTACTTTCACTTCATGCTAAATTTATCTAGGTGAACTTTGACCTGGGAATACCTGAGAGCCAGTAGAAAACAATACATGTAGTAGGGACTGTGATCTCTTTGGGCAGTAACAAAATAGAGGTGCTACTTATTTTTAAGTTGACCCATCTTGGTCATGCCGGACCTTTCAGCCTTGCTTTTTTCTTACTGTTGCCACACAGCTGGGGGAAAAGCAATTAGCCTCTCAAGGCTTTGTGGTAAATTCTTTCTGCCTGCTAGGATTTCCTTGTTAGCACCTCTGCATGTTGGCATCTAATCATATAAATTATATATATATGTAATTTTTCCCACAGCATTTTCCCCAACTTCCCCTTATATATATATATATATATATTATAATCTCAAATTGGATGAAGTGTATTGAGTATTGTTCCACTTTTAGTAAAACAAGTCTGGGGGGAAACAAAAGAGCAAGGGATTTATCCACCCAAGTTTGAGGTATGATTTTTTTTTTTTTTTTTTTTTGTTATTTTTTTGTTCTTTTTTTGTTTGTGTGTGTCTCTTGTGTCTTCTGAGCAGCCATGGGACACCAGTGAGTATCTACTCTTTCTGATGAGCTCCAACTATTCTGAATGCTGCATGCTGGATACGACTTTCCCCATTTGTCCCAATTCTGGTAGCTAGCCTGGTATCTAGCTACTGCTCAGTACTGCTCAGTTTCTCTTCCTACATCCTCAGTCTACGCTGACCGGTGAACTTCTGAACCCTTAGGACATTCCACCATGCATGCACACCAAGCACTCAAGCTCCTTTGTCTTAGATAAACCTTGTGTGAGCCATGCCAAAGCATTTCTACCTGTCTCCTTGTCTTTGAGTGTCTCGGAAATGTCTGTGTGCCTGTTTAAGGATCTGGTTGATGCATCAATCTCAGTTTAGCTCGAAAACTTCCACCTAGAATTTGTAATTTTCTTTTTTTTTTTTTTTTGGAAAGAAATGACTGCAGAGCTAATGCAGAAGACAGTATATATCTTTGGCATCATCTTGCATGTTTAGATGTGGTCTAAATTTGACCATGTGTTATATTCTTCACTGTCTTTGGCTGTTAAGATGAGCATCTTTGGCTTGCCAACTTTCCAGAAAGAAGAAACTTTCAAGGAAGTTTATTTTCTCTAATCAGGTTTGGTGAGTTTCATGATTCTTTGGAAATGAACTTTCTGGAATATAAAGCATGGCATTTCTGCCTTTTTTTTTTTTTTTTTCCTCTCTCTATTTTTGCTATCCATATTCATTCTGTATAGTAGTAGTAGTAGTAATAATAATAATAATAATAAGGCTCCAGTGAATCCAATTCCCTGAACATTCTGTGGAAGTCGGTGCTAATAGAAGAAGCCATATAAACAATTCCAATGAACTTATCTCAGTTATTAGTGAAGTAGCAAATACAAAGCAGCCTTTATTGAGTCTGTTATATTGCCCCAGTCATGATGGAGGGATTGTAAACTTCTGAGATCAGGTTACACACGTGTTCACTGCATTTCGGTTTAGCAAGACAAGCTGCATACTTGCATTCAGGATGCCGAAACTGCATGATGGATGTCAGCCCTCAGACCAAACATTCTTTATTGTCATTTGCTACAGCTAGTCTTTGAACAAGTAAATTTAAGTGTAGAAAGACATTACCCAATATATCATGCCTTCATGTTGCACCAACGTGCTCATTAAGGGAAGTGAAACTTCACATCCTGCGGTCAGCTGAAGCTCAGAAGCAGCGAGGCTTACTTGTTAACTTCAGCCGCTTCACTCTGTGACTTCCTGGCTTAGCGTTTTTTCTTTTTAAATCAGCTATGAGACCCTAGATGTCTCTTTTTGCCTCAGCAAAATTTACTTTTGCTAACACTGCTTCTGGTTCTGCACTGACACGACACTTACTGAACATTTCAGAACCAAGAGCTATATGAAGATGAATGCAATGGACTTCCAGTTGTGTATTGGTTTTGCTCTTTGCCACTTAAATGTTTTTTAGTGCCTTCATGAATAATTAAGGTGTAGCAGGATCTTATCTATGTGGTGGTAATCAGTTGTAATGCAATAATATTGCATTAGATGTAGGATGAAATATCCTAGGGAGACATTTTATATAGTAACACAGCCTGAAAGTCTATTGATGTGGGTCTGACACCATCAAATCCGATCCACAGTGTGATTTTTCTTTTCTTTACTTCTCTTTAATCGAATCCGAGAAGGTCCTTACATTTACCTTAAGCACATGAACAGAAAAGGAATAACTTCAACCATTACATCCTTGCACATCTTAACAGCTTCTGCAGACATTCAAGTGGAAAACCCTGTATCTGGTCTGAGCCAACATTCAGAACTGAGTTTTGTGTCACTGAGAATAGAAAAAATGAGATTGGTGCATCCCTGAATTGTTTTGGAGCGGTGTTTGGACCCCTGAGACAAATTCCTTCCCAATGGAAAGTCAGCATAAGGACATAGAGATTTCCTCTAAGATGTCCTAATTTAGACAACTATAAAAGGCCATTACAACACAAATGTTTATTTGTAGCTGAAATACTCCGGTAGAGGTAAATATGCAATATGAAATGATAATATTGTAAGTCAGAATTGTTGTGATGTATTTGATCATGTAGAATTATCTGTTAACATTTTCAGCATGAACTTTGCTTCGACCTTCCATTTTTAGTTCACTACGAGATTGAGTCTCCAATTAGATAAAATAAAAAAACAGCTTGGCATATTGACAAAAGAGGAGATGATGTGCTGCAGTCAGTTAAGAACAGAAGACCATTGACGTATTCCTTTGCATCTCAAAAAAAACAAACAAGCTGTAGATCGTCATTAACTGTGTACTGGGTCAGTCTACCAGTGTAGGCCTGAAGAAGCAGAATTTGGCACATCTCCCACAGCATCTATCTCCAGAGTCTTGGAAAGCGGACTGTTATTAAGCTGGTTATTTTGGTCTGAGAAGCCCTCCCATTATTGCCTTTGAAAGGCTGTGTGTGTGCGTGATGACTGATGTGCCCACTATTTGTGCCATCCCAATGTCCTAAAAATAGGCACAATGCACATATTCCACACAACACAACTCCTCCACCCAGTGTATTAGGGGTCAGATGGAAAATCTGATAACTTATACAAGACTTTTATACAAGCCATTAGTTATTTCACTGGGTTTATGTATATGAGGTCAGTGAGTAAGTACACCAAGCATGGCATAATAGATTTCACAATTTCATACTAACACCTACAAACTGAAATGCTCATTCCTGATATCCAAACGGCCAGTGTCACGTGATCATTTTATATCTGTAACATTTTTCAGAGGCCTATGAGAGTCTCTCTGATCCTGGAGTTAATGCATTTTTTAAATGGATGATGAACTCGTAGGGAAGCTCTTGTGGGGGAAGTGTGTGGAGGCGAGACTATCGCAAATAGCAGCTCAGTCATTCAGCTCATTGATCGTCTGCTCATTGATCCTAACTGTATATATAATGGAACAGCTTATATATTTCGTCTTTGCAGATATTTTGATGCAGTTCTCAAAATGAATGTTGAAAGTCTGCTTAGTGGTCCTAACTATTCTCTAGAATGAACAGTTTATGACTGTCGAACACTTAAATAAATGTGGCCTGGCAATTCCAGTGGAACTGCAAAGCATCTGATTGCTTGAAAAATGATTAGCCTCAATGACCCAATTTGCATATCTTGTAACATAACCACTTGGGGAAAGCCCAATATTCAAACGGAACATTTTGTATACATTAGAGCAGTTTATCAGTGATCTTGTTTGGGAAGATTTGAAAGATTTTGTGATTTTTTTTTTTATTTTTTATTTTTATTATTATTGGGTTTTTTTTTTATCTGAAATCATTGTATATCAGAATAAAAGAGTAAAGTGCAAATTATGAGTAAATGAGAATGAAATAAGGATTCCCTCCAACACAGCTGTAACCTTGACCTTATTAATTTTGTAAGTGTGTAATAATTGCTTTTTTCGTACGTCAATTATAATTCATCCAAATGCAACATTCTGGATCTCAAAAATGGATTGTAAATGCTAAAAATCGAACGCCAGCCACCAAACAACTTTTCAAGCAATTTCAGTCTCAGACAAATTTCCAATGATGGAATAAATCATGAGAGTTTTGCTAGACTTGTAGTGTTCTCTCATCTCTATTGTTTGGTGTAAAGTGGTCAGGATAGCTGTCTGAAGCCTTTTTGCTTTTTTTAAGCTGTCTTTTTTTTTTTTTTTTTTTTTTTTTTTTTTTTTTTTTTTTTTTTTTTTTTTTTTGTCTTTATGTTCCAATAAATCAACCATGTTTAATATTATTTTCAGTCTTGGCTCATGCAAATAGTGACCCGGCAAATCCCCAGACTTTGCAAAATTGTAGATAACTGCTGGAAATTTGGCCGGCATAACTCTGTATAATACATTGTCTTTAGCTGTGAGAGGATGTCAGACTTTAGCCTTTTAAAAGACTTTTCAGAGACTTTTCAAAGTATTCTAGTGTCTGGTTAGCGTTACTTTATAAACAGAAGCATTCAAATTCCTTTTTCATGCTTCAGTGAGTGTGCAGCAAAGGCAGCAGTCACAGACTAACCACAGATGTACTGACTGACGTTAGTAACCTGAGAAATATTTTAGAAATACTTTCATTGCATTGAAATGGTTCGAATTGTTGATTTATGTATTGAATTGATCAAAATAAATAATTTAAAAAATTTTTATAAAATGAATCTTGGAATTGAATAAAAAAAAAAAAAAGTTTGTGAAGGGAACTGTTTAACATCCCTAATATCTTGTTTGGAACATGTCTCATATTTGATTTATAAATGTTATAACTATAGGTTACAAATTCAATTCAGGTAAATATGACCGTGAAAGTGATTTATTTGATTTATGGGCTAAGTCAAAAAAAGAAACGTATTCTTAATATACACGCCTGACTAGTGTGCACTTTAGCCCATGTGCTGGCGCCACATAAATGGGCATTTCCCTTGATCTGCAATCCCTCGTGCACATGGTGAAATAATGTATCTTAACCGTTTATATTACCCCATCTCAAACCCCACCCATCCCCCACTGATTTACAGATTACCAAAATATTGTAATAGCTGTAAACGGTCGTTTCCTCACCAGTGACGTTAACAAAAAGACAAAATGATGTAGATTACCATATTACCTAGCATGTATGACCGAACTGTTCTTTCTGTGTCCCAGCTACACGATATTTGATCGTAACAAGATGCCCCTGGGTGAAGATGGACACTCTTGGAAGAAAAAGACGTCCGACATCAAGGAGATGTACGACTTCAAGGAGGTGTTGGGAACGTAAGTGTTGTCCTGTTATAGTGCTTTTATGAAGTTATGGACATTGTAATGTCAATAGACTTTACTGGGGCTTTTCTCTTGAGTTCTGCTACACTTAATTTCACAATTAAGTGTGTGAACTTGCAGCTTGTGGCTGGGGTGGTGATGAGAGTGACATGGTATAAGCACTTTCAAAATCGTTACAGTAAGACATAATTCTTTTCATTTACTTATTACTACGTTTATGATATGTTTATGATATAACTGACTGATTCTGATAAGAATCACAATAAAACCGTGGTAATATCCTAGCCAAGAGTATAACCATTATAGCAAGGTACAGTAGTAAATCTGTGGCTGTGTAATAGATAAATATTATAAACGTACAGTATGATGCATATTGTTTATAAGATGATTATCTCTGAATGACTCACCTTTTGTGGTAACTTCCCAAGTCAAAATTTTCTAATAGCTTAGAGTTCTGACGAGTTATGACCCAACATTGATGTTTTCAATACAGCGGTGCCCATGTATGATTAGTGCAATTTAAGACACGGAGACTATTTTTTTTGGTAATTTACCACCACATCTGAGGCAAATGTTGACATTGCCAATATTTTTGTCCCATTTCCAGTGTCATTTTGTCTTTCCTATGTATGTATAAAGAACTGCTAGTTAGTTAAATTGAGCCTCAATCATTAGCTAGCATATGCTTGGCCAGTTGCTTAGCAACAGTGTTCTCACAACTTCAAGCACACAAACTCTGAGCGTATTGTGTGTTCCCTTTTCAAGTCAAAAGCACAAAATTGATAGTTACTCTGAAACACCAAAGTAAAGCTATAGTTATCAGTAACATAGTAAAACTTTGGTGTTCATTAGAAAGATAGGGTCATAGTGCTTTCGATTAACCAGTGTAGAATATTAGCCTAGCCATCATCTCATGGCTATAATCCCTTTTCTCTGTCCTTTTGAGGCAGCATGGCTGAATGATCGAATTCATCGACTTTTAGAGACAAATAAGGAGGATTCTATCGATAGGGTTTTTTTTTTTTTTTTTTGGTCTTATTTATTCCTCATCTGTTTTACTAAACAGTTGATCCCTATTGTGTTAAAATGTTGCCAAACCTTAATGGTCTTTGTTGGAGATGCTTGCTTCCAGTTTGTACATTTGTATAGTTCTTGGTCAAGTTAAGATTGTAGTGTAATTTTAATTGTGGTCTCCTATTTATTTTCCACAACAGACACAGAAATGAGGTGAAAGCTTATGAAATATGCAGTCTAAACATTGGTATAGGAACCTGTCTCTAAAGGATTTCTTAATTGCTTTCATTTTAATAGCAGCCATATGTAACTACTCTGCTGTATAGATCAGTGAACTGACCTCTGTAAGGAATTTCTAGGTCTGGTTTTCCCAAGCCGGCATTCCCAGAGCAGAGCAGCCACTCTCGTGCAGTTATCAGGCACTAATTTTGAGGCATGTTCTGCTGGAAGGTCCTGGGAGAGAGCAAACTGAAGGGTTGTCTAAAATTACAGCTTGCACTGTGGCCCTATCGCAATATTTCATGTCACTCTGTATGTATGTGGATGGAGTGGCAATAAAAATGGACTTGACCTCGTGGTTCATTTTATTCATTTTGGCTAACATTTTAATTAAAAATGACTACAGCAAAATGTGAGACCAATTCATTCATTGAGCTGAGGCCTTCCTAAAAAGCAACAACAACAACAACAGTTTTCTTGTGGTCCTGGGATTGAACTCCTAACCACTGCACTACCACTGGCCCAGAGCTTTCAGTTATGCTAATGATACCCTTACAAATTTAATCACCAAGAACCTCTCTACCCAATACTACATGGTTGTTGCGGAAAGATTTACATTGAACTTTGCATCATTCCTTTGAAAAGGTGTCATTTTTCAGTCCAAGACATCAGTTCCTGGATACCCTGCAAGCCTAGGCATGTGTGCAGCCTTGCAACCTCGCGAGCTCACATCGCACCATGTTTATGAGTTCTCCGACCCTCCTCTTGTCCAGGCACAGCGAGGAAAGCATCGTCAGCTTCTCACCGCCTCGCTTAGCTCCGAGTTCACTGTGGGCTGGTTGTCTTGGCAACTGGAGCAGACACTTTCCATATGGACTAAAACAGTTGCTATGGAAACAAAGTTTTATTTTCTATTAATAATCTCTCCGACGAACGTGTGAGCATTTGCGAGGCTCAGTGTAATCTCGCTGAAATTATTTTTTATTTTTTTGTCATGATTTTTGTTCACTCATTTCAGATGGGGGCAGTTTCCAGGAACCCCCTCTGACACTTCACACACTCTTATGTAGTTTCGCATTCACAGAAACCTTCATAGTTCCACGTTCCTCATTTACTTGCACTTCTTCATTTTTATTTTATAGATACATTGCATGAAATGGAGCAAATGATAAAAGTAGGAACTCGGTGGTTTGACTTTACTAAAGGTTGAGTTCCAATCTCAAGTGGTTATATTCAGATAAAACTTTGAACAAATGAATAAGTGGAACTGAAATGTTGACCTCAGAGAAAACTGACCTCAGAGAACTTTTTACCTTTCTTTCTTCCTAAGTATGCTCTCAAAAAAGCTACTAAATTGGGAGTTCAAGATACAAATGCATGCCACTTGGGTGGCATCACAGTCTTTTGCACATATACGTAGTTAGAGGATTAATAAAAGTTTACTAAGGTACATAATAGAACTTTCACATGGACAGTTATATTTCTACAATAGGAACAAAGATCCAGTCCAGTATCTTGTTTTCGTACTGTATATTAAGCAGAATTGAACCGAAGTCTGTCCTCTCCTGTTCTCTCATCCTACTCATCTCCAAAACAATAGATAACTCAATGGTCCTTAACAGTGTTGTAAGGCTCCAGGCTTCCTCTGTTGTTCTCTAATTCATATTAATGTAGAGCACAATCCCTCTACACATTCATTAAATTTCAAATGGAGTCTCTTGTTCATCCCACACTGCTTTCATTACTGAAACAAGGATTGGCTTTTTGGTGGCATGTTATGACTGGCTGAATATGACTTTCCATTTCTCCATAAGAGCACTTTGCTCGGAGCAAGCCAAAGTGTTATGTCATGTAGTTTGCTAATCGCTTAAGTGTGTGTGTGTGTGTGTGTGTGTGGCAAGGATGGCACGGACGTCTTGCTTAAGGTGACCTGGTCATTCTCATGACTTTTATGTTTAGTTTATGGGTGGCTCCTGTATACCATCCTATTAAAACATACTTGGATAAACTTGACTCAACCATAAAATGTAAACTTTAGGGTCATATTTCTACAAGATCTTCCTAACTCCAGCTCCTGGCAAGAGTCATGACACCGCTATTAAACAGAGTTTATCAGGATCATAATGACTTATTGAGTAAATATTTGAGTAAGTCAACTATTGTGTCAAACAGACTTTCCTTCTCTTTTTTTCTTTTCGCCCCCAGGATTGTTTAGAGATGACTTAACAAATGTGCTTTATCCTTTAGGGACTGCATTGTCTAAAGCTAGTGGGCTGTGAGGCATTGTTTCTGGCTTTCTTGACTCCCAGCTCCTGTAATTCCGTTTTAAGTTTCGGTGATTAAAACAAAATATCATTAATATGTGCCAGCAGTGCTTCGGAATATCTCTGTTTTCTCTCTTGGTCATTTATGTCGACTGGTCTGGTCTTCATCAGCATCATTAGAGAAGCAAAACAACTCTATCCAGCTCATATGATCCTATATTCCACGGCATATGCATTTTTTTTTTTTTTTTTTTTTTTTGTATAAAAACTATAGCCCATAGCATTGAGTCTAAAAAAAAAAAAAAGTGGTTTTTTTTTTGTTTGTTTTTTTTTTATTTCAAATATTTCTTTAAGGGGCTTGATCATCAATTAATTATTTCTGTTTCATGGCTGTGGCCAAGGAATGACAAGATGGTTCTAAGTTTTTTCAGTTTGACTGATAAACTGTAATCATGATGTAAGACTGTGTAAGACTTGCATTGAAATGCTGCTGCAAGACCTCTCAAGGTACCTCAGAATATCCCAGAATTCTTATGTAGTCTCTTCAAATCAAATTGAAATGAGACTCGAGGTTGTTTGATTCAGGAACCAGTTTGATTTGCCCACCACACATCTATGATCTGCACTATTGATTTTGCTAGTGTGACCAGCAGATTGTTTTTCTGCTGGATCGGCTAATGAACCCCCTAGAGTAGCACACTGACGTGGCTTGATCCATCAGAATTCCCAGCAGGCTTTGCAGATGATGGTTGGCGGGGGTCAGGACTGGAATTATTTGAAAATCAGTATATGGATCTGCTGTTGTATGCTGTGTTGGTGATATTGGTGTGACCTGTTTTCCATTTCACAAAGCTAAGTTTGGCAGTTTTTTTCATTTTCAATGATGGTCATTGAACTCCACTCATTTCTGTCTGATTAGTGTTGCCTTGACCGGTCCATTTATCTTTTTTAGGTATAACAAACTGCTGTCTTTTTTACCAGTCCATCTCTCATGCATATGGACACCTAAAAATTTATACATAAAGCAATTGTTATACAAAAGCACATTTTAATGTTTTTTTTTTTTTTTTTGTAAGGTAATTCTATAATTTTCAATGACCGAATGCAGTGTAATAGTACTGCTAGAATTGTTTGTTGATGTTTTGTGAAGGAATTTGACCCTATAACCTATTATGCAATTCCTCACTGGACCATTAATGTTCTAGATGTAACAAATGAATAACAAGCTGTGCTTTCCAGTCTATTTTTGCCTTTGAGTCGCTGACTGATAATGTCGTTGATGATTACTGGAGCTGATAAACGTGAGACACGTTTCCTTCTAGACTTTTGGAAATTCACATAATGTATTGCAGAATGTTTAGCTGTAAATATATCGTAATACACATTTTCCAGAATAGTACCATGATCCGAAACCCCGGCTCTAAAACATCACACCTTGTGGCTTTTCTATCTACAATGTTATCTCCTCATCTAGAACACTATATCTATGTCTAAAACTATAACTATCTTCCTGTAACATCTGAATTGTCATTTTTACACAATGGCTTTCTGTATCCTATTTGTAATCATGCTACTGCATTTATTTATAAGTTATATGACCTTATTTATCTTTGATGTGGGAATCATTAGGTGGGTGGAGGTGCTAAGTTGTGGGCTGTTTAGCAACAAGACTGAAAGGTGAGTGGTTTCTTCTTTTTCATGGTGTTACTGACCTCATATCCTGGACTGGCTAGTTTATAGGAATAAAGCTAACAAACACCAAGAATATAAAGAGCTCATAGATGGTACGTCCTCTTAACGGTTAGATATCTGAGTCCATCTAGGTATTTGTTTACTAAAACAGGTACTTGAATAAGCTGTGTGTAATTACACCACCAACGGGACTGGATGGTAATCATGCGTGAAGACAGGCCAGTTTTCTATAGAACAATATTTGTGAATGTTTCACCATTAAAACCTATGACTACAAAATTTAAAAAAGATTTTTTTAGTCTTCACATCCAGACCAGTTTGAAACCGTTATAGTAGTAGTAGTAATAGTAACTTCATGTCAGTTCATGTTCATGAAACCACTCTGCCATTGATATTATCATTGATATGAAATTATTATTGATATGATTTTCCTATTACACACAATGTTGTGGTTTATGCTGTAGTTAATTGTGTAAGATTTTGTTGTCACTACAGAAATTACATTTTAAACTTCCCTTTTGGTGTCTGGTAGAGACTCTTTTCTACGCTGACACTTAACCAGGCAGGTCTTAGTGCTGTAGTTAAACAGTACAGGTGTGCTTGGCTGTGAAAGTCCGTCTCTCGCGGCTAAAGTTAGTGTCAGTATTCTGGAAAAGGGGAGCACAGAGGAGTATTACGTTACGGTACGGAAGGTCTTGTTTCACGGAGCTCTGTGGGCTGGACAGGACTGATGGATATGCATATGCATGAGCAGTCCCAGCTCATGAATATTAAAAGAACCCAATGGTTTATTATATGTATCACTTATTAAATATTGAATTGAAGCATTTACAGGTGGAAATAACATACTGTTTTGCTGCACCCTGAATATAATATGGTAGTAGTTTATCGTGTTTAAGCAGTAGTGTGTGTTCAGTTGTGCGGTTGTATGGATGGATGGTTAAATTATACATAGAGACACCTTCCTGTGTTTACCAGGCTGCTAGAGACACCTGCTCCCTCCTCACTCACGCCTGCACATGCATGCACACACACTTACCTCCTGCTCACACCTCCACCAGAACAACAAATTAAAACAAATGAAACACTTTTCACACACATGAAAACCCATCAGTGCCTATATACAATCTTGGGTCACTTCGGTTCTTCAACATTGTGTGCATGAAGGCATGAATTCCACCAATGCTGAGAAAACTGGGGAACCTTAATATTGGCTGGTTTTGGTTCAGACGTTGATTTGAGTTCACGCATGTTGATTTAAATGATGTTAACTTCAGAACTAGACTCTTAATTGTGACTTAAATCCTGAAACATTTTATTTTTATTTTTTTTTTGCCTGAGTTTCTGTAGAAACGCCTACAATCCTTTTGGGGATGCGCTTTTGTGGGTGGAAACAGTGGAAGAAGCGGTTTATCTAGTGAAAATGTTACACACGGACATGCACATAGTGTGATTGGTACCACATGAGATTACTTGACCCCAGCTAGACAAGAGAAGGGGTGAATTTAAAATGGCTCTTGACTGAAGCTGTAGTGCACTATTACAGTGTAATGTATTTGTTATTACACTTGTAGTGCACTGCTTAGCTTATATTTTTTAATGGATCTGATATGTTACAATTCAGTTAGGTACGCTTCGTGCCAAGTCTTGAGGGTTTGATTAGCTGTGTCTGTTTACAACGTCAGTGCGTAGTTTGCAATAGGATATGTCTTGGTGATCAAGTACATTTTCACTTATTAGAGCGAAGAGTTCGATTCGGAGTTCACTCCATTTTGAAAGATGATGTTACGGTGTCTTATAATTAATTAATTGCTATTAATTGTTTCCAAGAAGCAAGGGCTTGGAAAATTTGATCATCATATGAAAGGATGTGATTGTTTTGGAGTCGAGTAATGTAGATGATCGGAATCGCTGCTGATTGGATGATGGGTTGAGGCCAGAGTTTGTACTGTATAATGGATGATCTGGACCACACTTTTATTGATGAGGTGAACATGGACTCATTAATAAAAGTGCAGCACTTGAGTAACATTAGCTGGGGTAGATTGTATATTCGTTATTGCTTAAGAAAATTAATACTCTTCTGAGCTTTTTTTTTTTTTTTTTTTTTTCAGTGCAGTTTATTTTTTCTCTGCCACAGGTGAAGTCCTAGAAAATGAATGGTCCCTGAGGAAAATGGGGGGGGGATAAAAATGGAAAGAAACTGTAAACTGAAATTCATAGAGCACTGTACCAAAAATTGAAAACCAAGCATTGCAGTTTTGTGTACTTCCTTACTTTTGAATGAAATCTAATAGCAAAAATAGAAAAGCCAATCCACTTGCCGGCATGTTTTTGGGAGGTCGGAGGAAATCCGTGAACTGAAAGGAATCCCACACAAACGCATGCAAAGCTCTAGACAGACAGTAACCAGTGCTCAGGATCACATCAGGAAACCTGCAGCTGTGATGCACTATGCGTTGTACCACCGTACCACCCAACAGCTTGGGTTGTGAAACAGAATTGCCACATTAGCATCTGTTGTGACTACCATTTGTCTGTAGCAATTCAACACCTCTCCTTTGCATAGAGCGGATTGTGGCTTGTAGTGTGTTGTCCTGCTGTTCTGGACACCTTGTCCGGTGAGTATGCAGGCCATGCTAGAACAGGGCTTTTGAGCTTTGAGGAAGTGTGAACAGATCCCTGCATTGAGGTGAAAGTTGCGGTGAAGTTGGTCACTCAGTCGCACAACAATAAACCTCAGGTTCTCTTTATGGTATCTCCGTACATTCCAGTTGCCATTTGATGAAATTCATTTGGGTTTGTTGTCTATAGTATACACCTGCGCACCACCACTCCGCCTGGGATAACTGAAATCAGGACTCTGCGGCTGGACGACACGACTTGAACTTTTTGCTATGCGTGAGCTTGGTTCCATTTTGTCCTGAACACGTAGGCGATGTTGATTTAGTAATTATGGTATAGGCCTTACATACTGTAGCTGCTGTATACCGACAGATTTGGTGTCCAGGTTTATAACTTACCACTGCTGTGGTTTTACTGAAAAAGTCCGCAGTGAATTTCCCGCCGTCAGATTTTCCTAATGATGTAGAAATGTCCACATAATAAAATAGTATGATGGGTTTCATGGTCAAGCACAGCAATAACGAAATTATGGCTTTGCTGGTAGGTGGTATTGTGAGCTAAGACCACCAATCTTAAGAACAGTTTAGAGCTGAAAAAGACTTTATTAGACAAGAAAGATACAATGCTGAACAGAAAATTTGTCTTTTGTTTTGTTTTGTTCTGTTGCTTTGGTGTTTGGTGGTTGTTTATTTGGTGAGGGTGGTTGTTAATTTAAGATGATGTTTGTTGGGATCACTGGATGGTGTTTTGTGTCAGTAGTAGTAGTAGTGTTTGGATACTTTTATTTTAGATACTGTTATTTTACTCATTTATTATTTTGCACAGTGGTAGCTCGGTGTTTAAGCTAATGTGCTAGGAGTGTTGCTGTTTGTTGGCTGACTCGACCTTGTTTACTCTGCTGGTTACACTTTTCTTCTCACCAAACAAGGACCCTTGTTTCACATGGATGATGCATAACTCCGAGTCATGAGAGGAGCTTGACGAAGTAGAATGCAAGTCCTGAGATTGTATTGCAGCGATTTCTAATGGATAATTGGCAGTATGCACTTTTTTCCAGCAAGTTTTTCCAGCATTTAGACTTTATCTTAATAACTAATGACTACTTGGCTATATGTGCCATGCATGCATTGCATTTGGGAATTCTGTAAATCTTAACAGGTTCTTGCAAAATAGTTCTCACTTGGTTGTTTGTCCACCAATCAAACTTTTACCCTAAAGCTTACAATTGGTTCTCTTGTTCTTTGAAATGTAGGGCAAGATCGTGGTGAGCAGTGAGCAAGAATGCACAAATCTCACAGCACCATCTCTGAATGTTTCCTTTGTTGCATAGTGCAGTATTTTAGGCTTCAAAACCGCCTCTGTGAATTGTGTTCCTCAAGCAACCGCTTCCGTTTCTTTGCTTTGAAGTGGATGGCTCTTGTCTGGAGAGAAATTGGAAATGCACGGTGCCCTGGTGGAATGGACTGTGGCTAACCACTCCATTCTTTTCTTCATCTGGTTAGAGGAAAGAAAGTTTGTGTCCTCGTTTTGGATATGTGACCATATATCCAGCTGTAATTATTACTGCAAATCCATTGAGAAACTATGTAGGTATCAGACTGGTTTAAGAGTGGAATCTGGTATGCTTGTATAACAGTGAGTACTAATAAATGAGCATTTGCACCATTTCAAAAGTCAGTAGGAATACAGCTGTCAAATTTTGAAGAAAGGACATGTTTCTGGAGGCGTGAGGTGAACAACCTGGACTGAAATCTCCAGCACACTTCATTCAGAGAGGTTACTGAGTATATGCACATGTGGGAGGTGCTTTCTGTCTATCGTATTATTGAATACCTTGCATTTGCTCGTATAAATGCCTCAGCAACCAGATCCCTTTGAATTCATAACGTCTAGTTCAAATACAGAATTCATTTCTGTTTGTCATTTCTTTTTTTCATACGAGTTTCGTAAATTCCTGTCTGCCACCCGAAAGCCGTTTGAGCTTCTGCATGCATCCTTGCAGGACTTACTGGTGTTACAGCTGATATAAGAATAATGAATAGCAGAAGAGAGATTGAATAATCATCCTAATCCTGTTCAGTTTAGATGAGAGAAGCCAGGGGGAGAGAGATGGACAGACTGCAAGAGGAGAGGCTTGGAGATTAGATTTGGATTTGGAGACGGTATTTTCTAATCCAAGGATCTTCAAACAGCTTCCTTTGTTTAGACCAGAAGGTTTTTTTGGTGGAAAAACTGACCTGATGTTGGTTTAACGGGCTCAAGTAAAGAAAAAAAAATGCGACTTGTGCGAGTTCAAGCCACATGGACCGCTCGGCTCCATTATCCTGATGGAAAGAGCTTATCAGAGTTTGTACAAAACGAACTAAATTTATCCCGCTTATGCATCAGTGGTTTTTGGCTGGCTGCAGTATAATCTCCACTCCCGGACGTCATTGCTTGGCTGTGGACATCATGGACAGAATTTATTCCATTCCCCGCTTTTAGTTTAGTCTACAAGTGGTCGATGCGTTTTGCATTTGCTGCTGATGACTTTCTCCCACAAATGGTGATCCAAAGTTGTAGAGTTGTCCTGATATAAACACCCTCACCTGCCTCTCGGTTTTCTTTGTTTTGAAGCTAACAAGGCAAAAAACTGTTCTGACTGTTGACCAGTGCTGAAAATGGAGATTCCTTCCAAAAAATGCCTCCTTAGAGAATCATTCTAATACATTTGTAATAAAAAAAAAAATGTTTATTACTAGACCAAGATTATGTGGAGAGTCCGCCGTTCATGTCCCTATGTAAGGCGTTCCTGTAGAAACGATAATAACATGAGTATATTAGAACAAGAACAAAAGTGCCATCTTGCACTACTGTCAGAGCTACTGTTATAGAAAATTAATCACCAGTCAAATTCATCAGCATTGTCGTATCTATCAATCTTGTTCTCCCTAATATAAGCCATTTGCTTGAATAACCGCATTTGCTGAGGTGAGGTTGAGTCTGTGTCAAAGCTTCTGGTAAATGTCGGAAATGTCGTCACCTCCAGCAGCCCTGTTAGACGGTCCTACCGTATGTCCAGCTGCTTCTGCTTCTGCTAAATGCCTTTTTCTTTCCGCTTGTAATCTCTGTGGATTTCATAGCCTGGCTGTTTTCAGTCCCAGGAGCTCCATCCATCAGTCTCAACAGCAGAACTTGGCTTTTTTCATATATTAAATACTGTTTCGGTAATAAGTGGTAGTGTGACTGATGCTCAAATATAACTTCTGAAATCTAATAAATAGTGCTGTGATCCCCTTGATGCGTTCCCAGGAATGTCAAGCGACAGTGTTTGAAAGATCTGCCCAATCGCAGACGTTCGTTTTAAGTGGTGTACGTGAGGACTAATACCAGCCTGAGATATTCCAGGTGTTCCTGCTGACGGAGGAGCATTTACAGTATCAGCTTGTTATAGAAATGAACGTAATTATTGCAGGATTAAGCGTGTCTCTCAACATGCATGTGCATGTGTGTGTGTGTGTGTGTGTGTGTGTGTGTGTATGAAATGCCTGGTGATGGAGCACAGCTCATTTAAGAGGTAATAAGAGTGCATCGTGTTTGCCGGAGGTTGCCGTTAGCAACAGGGTCTGGACACCAACTCTGCACAAAAATAGGCATTAACCTTTTTAAAATGAAATTTTTTTTTTTTTTTTTTTTCTCCAAGCTCTTCTCTCTGCATTTTTCTTCTCCTGTTTGTGCTGCAGGATGTTCTCAATCCAGCACATCTGGCTATGTTTTTGGGGAAACGGGCTTCTCTAGAGATTCCAGCATGACACTCAAGAGACCCCACACTTTCACTAGGTTTATCCAGAGCTGAATACATGCAAAGAGCACGTATAATTCACTCATACACACATGGTGTATGTGCTGTAATGGGGCTATTGCACTATAGCTCGCATTGATCTGCTCTGAAACCATGTATAACTCGATGGCGTATTTACGCAGCGGGGTTGTTATAGGTAACAAAATCGAACGCTGATACTGACCCTACTTCCTCCTCCTGTGAACTGGCTGACGCCTAACGCCCGATGAGCCGAAACTGACGTCTGAAACCGAGTGCCAGCTTTACTCTTGGCAAGTTATATAAAACACCAGTCGCATGGTGATGCATGAAAATTTAATCTAGGATAGAAATAAATAGGTATCTATAAGTAGATCTCTTTCTTTTTTTCTTTTTGTGCAAAATTCATGTGACTAAAGTATTCACCGAAACTGGTGACTGACAGGAAGAGAGTAAGTGGCCTGGGGTTTTCAAGGACTTTATACAGAGTGCTGTGTGTGTGTGTGTGTGTGTGTGTGTGTGTGTGTGTGTGTGTGTGTGTGTGTGTGTGTGTGTGTGTGTG
>JAQQZR010000016.1:14763951-14775225 GCA_030068235.1 Notoglanidium macrostoma | reverse complement strand
GTGTGTGTGTGTGTGTGTGTGTGTGTGTGTGTGTGTGTGTGTGTGTGTGTGTGTGTGTGTGTGTGTGTGTCACTCTCCAAAGAACAGACACCAAAAATAACTCCACAACCTTCAACCTCTTCCCAGAACTTAACTACTGTATTGCAATATTAACCATATTAACTATATTACTAAACCTAAAAACATATATTTCACACCAAAAGGTAACAGAAATGGATAAAAAATATGCTTTAAAAACTGCCTACAAATATCTGAAGTAATTTTAAAAAGGAAAAATAACATTCACGCCTAGGTTTGAATTCAAGCAGTCAGTAGTGTAATCAGTAGTTCAGTGAATGATTTTGCATTAACTTAAATAAATTTGCGTGAATTTATAAATGGAAAAATATCAACAGTGGCAAACATTTTGAATTTACAAAAGACCAATAATTGTGTTTCACTTTAATGTTTTTCATGTTGGTTGAAAATGATCTTTTGAAATCTTCAAGTGGTCATCCGTTGATCAGAAATCGAAGGTACGCCGTGATCTGCTCTTCAAACTAATTTCACCTGAACTGTACCTTCCACACAGCTGAGGGATTTTCCTGTCCTGTTTTGTTCGTCTCGCATACAGTTTGTGATCCTCGTGACTGAATGGGTTTGTTTAGCTAACGCACACACAGCTTTGTCTAGTGTTTAGTCTGATCAGTATGAGACTGCTTTTGTATGCGTGTGTGCGCAAAGTGCAGTGTGTCCATCCGGATGTGGGTCTGAGAGCCATAATCGTGTCCTGTTAACCAATTAGGATAGTTTGCACTCTCTCTCTCTCACGCACGCACGCACACACACACATACACACCCACTGCCTGATCTCTGTCTGCTCCCTGTTCAAATACAGAGCAGGATGGATCGTTTACTTATGGTATCAGTGTTCAGATGAAGTTTTCCAGAATGTTTGGTGTTCAGATGTGTGATAAGCTGTGACATCCTTGAACTACCAAATTGTATGATCCAAATAAAGAATGTGAGCTGTTTTCAAATTTTATATTTTGAGACTTTATCTTCGGTTAGAACTAACGTACTATCAAAAACCATTATAAGAAGCTGCACTAGCATTAGAGTTCATAGGTGTGTTAGCAGAAATGGAAATAAGCATGAATTATAAGGTTAAGGCATCAAATTTCCCAACAGATTTTCGAAGGCCTGATAAAGAGATTCTGACTGTAGCAGCGAAGACTTTAGCGGCGGAAGCTGGGAAGTAAAGATTCCTGGCACACTTCTGTTAGAAGCACAGAATTTAGCAGGAGTGTTATACTCTAGAGCAAGTCTGGAAAATGTAGTGCATCATACAAAAATCAGGGATTTCATTTTGCCCATAATAACCGAGTGATGGTATTTGTACATAATAAGTCACTTATGTTCTATTTAATGTATTTTAGTAAAACTTCCCTGGTTTCAAAATAGTAGCATTACGGATTACATGTAATACAGACTCGAGACACTAAGATTCTATAATAATAATTAGAATTAGAATGAGGAGAAACATAAAAACAAGAATTTGGAATAAATAAAAAAAACAAAAAAACAAAAACAAGAAATCATAAATCAGAGGTTGAAACAATATAAATATCAAACAGAAGAAATAATTTTCAAATATGTATAAAGATTATGCACTGTAGTTTGTATAGGAAATAGTGTGCTGCTTCAACGACATCTTTTCTTGATGACTTCGAGTACGTTGAGCAAGCCTGAAGTGCTAGATTGCCGTGTTGTTCTTTTTTCATGCAGCTGAATTTAAAATCTGTATGAAAAAATGTGTATCTTCTTGTATATATATATAAAAAAAAAAAAAAACGTTCTTATGATCAGGAGTATTCCCTAGAGTGTCATGGGTAGAGTGATACTAGTTGCAATTAAATGAGTCACTTCTGTATATAACGTTGTGTTGTGATGCATCGCTCCGTGCGGAGCACGAATGCCGCCGGAATTCTAATTAGAAGTTGCACTTCCTGTTTCTCCAGCCCGCTTGTCTGATTGCACATCTGCATTAGTGTACGAGCTGCACCCCCACTCCTGTCTTTAAGCGGTCCATTATGCCGAGACCAACCCTCGGGAGGAAAACAGAGAGAGGAAAAACATGTTATCTAAGTTCCGTTGTTTCTCTGGTACTTCTCAGACATGTGTAAACAAAAGCAGTAAATTCTTGGAAGTGGTTTGAGCTTGCAGGTCAGGGGTCGTGCTCAAACATAGTCGCCGCAGAATCTGCATCAATTTCGTTTGCTTGCCAAGGACCTACTGCAGTTCAGCCGAAAGATTAAGTGTTTCGGTAAACATGCAGTATTTCAAATGTGTCTTATTTATTCTTAGTTTGATGGCCTATTAATTAACTCTGAAATTTGTGTGTGTCTGTGTATCTCTCCGTCTCTCTCTCTCTCTCTCTCCCTCTCTGTACGTGTGTGGTGCAGTGGTGCGTTCTCCGAGGTTGTCCTAGCCGAGGAAAAGAGAACGAGGAGGTTGGTGGCCATAAAGTGTATTCCGAAGAAAGCACTGGAAGGGAAAGAGAACAGCATTGAGAATGAAATTGCCGTTCTTCACAAGTGAGTGACTGTTTTTCATCATACTCCTCTTTTACACACACACACACACACACACACACACACACACACAGACAGAGATTTACGCCTGTTTTTCATTTCACACATGGATCACCACACACTCTTACACATACAAACTCCCACTCAGGTTGCATTTGCCTGTGGTCTCATACTCGCACCTCTCTCATGTCCTCATATGTTAGATGTCTGTATTTCATTATTCAAAATCAGTTCAGGTATTTGCATTGCATCATGGGAGGTCAGGGACGCAAGGAGCTCACAAAAGGAGGTCTACTAATATTGTGATGCATCACCAGACATGCTCACGGTCCAACCAGCTGAAGTCTGAAACATCTCGCTCAGTTACAAGATCCTCTGCAGAACAACACCGCAGGCCAAAACATACATTAATAACGATTTTACGAAGTTTGAATATGGAAAAAAATAATAATAATTACTTCAATACTTCAACAAATACTGTCAGCACTTTGTATCAGTCAGAGTTAAAGATTTTTTCCTCTGCACAAAGGAGATTATGCCTTCTGGTTTCTGGTTAACCCTAACCCTAACCCTAAATTTGTCATTCATGATTCTGACTCGAACGATGACCGCCAATTCAGAAATCCTGGTAATAAAGCATTATTGTTCACTTTGACCATGTTTATGCTTCGATATAGTGCTAAAGCATGTGACCTACATTGTCATGTATTCATAAAACCTGCTCTCTCTGGTCAAAATATCACAAAACTGGCAGGGAGTCATTTGGGAGCCAAAAGAGTTGAATCTTCTTGAGCTGAGTCAAGTGATGTTACAGAAAAGATCCGAACAAATTTGAATCACTAATGCACAGTGACATCCTGCAGGCTCACCCTTAGAATGGCAAATACTAGGATATTAAACTGAGTCAGAATTTATATTCTAAATAACACGTCTGAGAGCTGGAAACAAACATGGTGACCCAGATAATATGTATATGATTCCAATGGTAGGTAAAAATTTCGGGAAGATTTCTCTCATTCGCACATGTCGCACTCACTGATGTCACCGTAGTTCAAGGATCTCCCGTTTGAGCGGCTGGATTCACCAGGCGCTCTGGAAAGCGGCTGGCTCTGAAGGCGCTAAAGCTATATTTAGGATGTGTGTGTGTGTGCATGCGTTGCCTGGGTTACTACCGCCACACTGACCTGGAGATCAGAGAGGGATGTGAACGAATGTGTGATAGAGGAACACCCCCCTTCCTTCTGCACATTGATACAAGGACAACTCTCCAGATTGCAGCATCTCTTGAGGTGATGTTTCTGTCAGAACCTCGGAGTGATTCACAGGCACGTCTTGCATACACACTTATGTTCATGCACTTGTTGGGGGCGAAATAACTGCATCCAGTATTCTTTTGGCCAACACGATTCACAAAAATGTATGAATTTAAGAATATTAGATTACATATGTATTCGATTAAAAACAACATTTACAAAGTTACTGAAACTTATGCATTTCTTCCAGACCTGCTGAGCTGTCACTTCAGTCACTACAGTGGTTTTTGGGGGTCGCGAGCCTATTTTTGCATTCTCGATTCTTGAAAATCGTGCTTCAGAAACGGAGGCCGTGTAAATTGGCAAAACGCATACATCCACTTATGTTTTGCTCACAACTATGCCTTGCCTGCTGTGTAAAATACTCCGGATAAGGTCGTCTGCCGTAAGGCGTAAATGTAAATGTAAGTGAGTAATAAGGGACTGGCTTACCAGTCAAGTGGGTAGTGTTGTGTTGATAGGACAATAATCCTGCTCAGGGTGCCGCTGATTATTGTCATGGGGTGAATCTCAAACCGAAAACACTGACCTTACATTCAAAATATTCCCGCATTAAGCACGCAAAACAAACCTTTCGGTTGGTTTTTAAAATTGTAAACTGTAATCGAAAACCCTGTAAGTGCTCGAACTCGGAAACGGTTTAGGATAGTATGCAAGTATGAGATTTGAGACACAATGCTACTTTGTTTAGTGGAGGTAGCCGGACAGGGAAGTTTGTCCGTTTTTATTGTTGAATTACGCTAGCGTGTTAGGATAGTGAAAAGACATTAAAAAAAAAATATATATATATATATATATATATATATTATGTATCCTGTTCGTTCACCTGGTTATCTGAAGCCCATCTTTGATATTTCTAATTTCTAAAACAAACAAATGAAACAAAAGAAGAGATTAGCACCAGACCATACATTGTTCCTTTTAACTTATCATCTTGTATGTATGGTTTTCTATTTCTGTCCTATTTACTTTGTGTGTTTAGGTTTTAGGTTTACACCTTGCAGGAAATGTGCTCGGCGATGATATGAATCACATTTACCACAGAATTCTGACACTGCTTCGTAAAGTGTGGTTTTATTTCTACACCAAACAAACTGCCCAGCCTGAATTCTTTGTCAGTTTGTGAAAGCAGGTTTGCGTTGTTCTGGCCTGCAGCTTTTCCAGAGAACATTACCTGGAGCCCTTACTGTAAATCAATACCAAAACTTCTCACGCTTCACTTTGATTGTGAAAGAATTTGTGATTGTGATTCGCGTAGAACTGATTTTCGCTACTCGTTTGCGGGTTTGGGGGAGAAAAGCAAACGGGCACAGAATCTGAATAATTACGTTAAGTGTTTTATTTAGATAGAACTCATTAAGCATAAAGCTTTCTTTGCCTCGGTCTTCCTGTCTGTATTCTTTCACTCAGTCTCTGCCTTTCAGTCTTTCCTTCTTTTATATCGGTCGGTCTGTCTTTATTTCTCTGTTGGTCTGTCTCTCTTATCTGTTTTTTTTCACTGTCTGTCTTTATGTCTCTCTTTCTTTCTTTCTTGTCACCTCAGATGAGAGGCCTCTGCGTGTATTATAAGGGATTATTGTTTCAGTTCCTTAATGCCATTCCTCAAACCACTCACCACCTGTGGAGTCGACCCGGACCCCACGCACAGAGGAGGTGGAGAGTCAACGAGCAAGCGAGAGAGAAAGACAGGGGGATCTGACAGCATGTACAGGACGTGACCAGTGCCTGGGGGGAGGAAAAGTTAGAGAATGAGTGTGTGTGTGTGTGTGAGAGAAAGCGGAATGAAAGGCCCAGTGGGCTGGTGACTCACCTTCACGTGTCGGTCATGTTGTGTGCCTCAGGCGTGTGTGGGAATCCACAAGGCAACCCAATGAGATCCCACACATAGCTCTCTGACTGTCTCACACTTTTAACCCAGCACGTAACGAGAAAGTAAAAGAGAATGGGTATTGACTGGAAGAGGGGGAGAAAGGAATGAAGAGGTGGGCAGTGATGTCACACATCTTTAGGTCATTAATAAAAACACTTGTACATAGCAATACGTCAAGCAAGATAGCCCTTTACAAAGGGTGGTAAATAATCCAAATGTGTAAAGTAAATAATTGGAGTGAAAATGGAATTAACATGATGGCCTGGTTGCTAAAAAGACCTGGTGAATTAGGATCACAATGGAGTAATCAGAGTAACCAGCTTTTAGTTTTAATTCATTACCTCTGCCAAAGAGGTTATGTTTTCGATGCGGTTTGTTTGTTTGTTGGGATTGTGCAGAAACTACACGCCCGATTTTCATGAAATTTGGTGGAAGGGAGTAGCATTGGCCAAGGAAGAAACCAGGGAATTTTGGAGTGGATTTGACTCGCAGGGTGACCCGTCGAATCTAGTTTCACTTTCTCTAACATTGCGAGATACGTTATCCGGGCCTGACGGAAGTCTGCGCTCAACAACGTTGTACATTTACAATCCCATATGGCAGATGGCAGTAAAGTGCAATAGTGACAAAACATAGCCAATGTAGAAATAGGAAAATATTTTCCATTGGAAATATATCCAGACATATAAAGTGGTTTCGGTTGCAGATTTGCAGATCGTAGAAGAGTCGGTGATTGTCCTTGGCGGAGGTCTGCGCTGTCCGAGTGCCCTTCTAGTTATTCATTACGTTCTACTCTCATTTTTCTCCTCGCTTGATATCACATCACGCAGTATATCTGGAGCCGAATTCCCAAAGACTCTTGTCTTACCGCTAAGATAAATGTCTAGATAAATGAATAAGGAACTTTTATTGAGAAGTTCCTAATCAAAGATTAAATATTATGAATATAAATAAGCGAAACCAATTCAGGAACAGGTCATTAAATATTTCATAACCTTCGTGACATTACCTGCAGGAGGCTGCCATTGTTTCGTAATCCACTTTTAGTGACCGGAATTCTGTAATTAGCTTTAAAATGTTGTTAAACACTTTTGTAAGAGTTGTGCCTTAATTTTGACATTTTTCTTTTGTCTTGTGGTGGATCCAGCGTGAAACTCTCCGGTGCTGTATACAGTCAGTGATTCTTTTCAGGCGGAACTAGGACAAGACTCATGCGAGTTCTCTAACCTCATGGGTATTGTGTCATTTTGACCGTGCTACTGTTTCAGCGTTATGTCATCTTCAGCTTGGGAGAATTACATTGGATGAATCATCTGTTGACTCTAAACAAATGAAGCATTGCTTCACAGGTGGCCAAAAAACAACTGAGCTATGACTAAACAACCTTTGGTCTCCTAAAATGTTGTGGGCTGTGTCTAATTTTCATACATACTGGAACTGATGTAAATACCCTGGAGGTAAAACTGACAATCTACACTTTAACCTCCTAGTCCATTGTTTAACTGCAAATATCTGATGTACTGTGATGAAGCGCATAATCCACAGCAACAGTTGTTGCCGTCCAATCCCATACGAACTACACTTTGTTAGCTGATGTGCGTGTCCTGGATTAGTATACCTTTTAAAAACTTGAATAAACAGGAACAGGACCTGGTTTGTTTGCTGAACATTATTTACATAGGGTTATGAAGAGTGTATTTCATGTCTAAGAGACATGAAATTACTCAGTTATTGCTTCTGTAACGCTTGTGGGACTCTTCGCCTAACAGTCAAGCCAATAATTAGCCGGATCAGATGCCCCAGAATGTGCCAATATTATACTGAACCTTAGTCTGCATCTGTAGCAACTGACACACTTTATGGACCTCTACTTATAGTCATAAAAGACAACAGTAATACAGTTTCTAGGTCAACTCGGGAACATTCAAAAACATTGTTTTTGCATACAGACTCTTGAATATTTCAATGTATTGTGTGTATGTAAAGGTTATTTATCTCTGTCCCTCTTTCTCATTCTTTCCTCTAGGATTAAACATGCCAATATTGTTTCTCTGGAGGACATCTATGAGAACAGATCTCACCTCTACCTCGTCATGCAGCTGTAAGTGAAGTCTCTTTAGGGTGAATAGAGAGCGAGCACGTGCCTGACTTATAAAGAAGCCATTCATGATCTAGTTCAGTTGCCTCTTTTAGCCCCTTATTTCAGACGACTTTTATGTTTTGAATCTTGACTGCATTTTTCACAGAAGACAGAATGGTGTGCGTGTGTGTGTGTGTGTGTGTGTGTGTGTGTGTGTGTGTGCACATGTTTGTATGAGCGTTTGTGGTTGCTGAAAATGTAGTCGAGAGTTATATGATACAATACCCAAGCTTTAGATGCATTCTTTTTTTATTACAAAATATATGATAATTTCTTTACAGAGCAAATTCAAGCTCCCTATTTTTATTTTTTATGAAATAAAATGTACTAGAGCTAGTTACTGATATCCCAACATTAACTACAGACAATTGGGTTGTTTTTTTTGTTTGGTTTGGCTGTTATGTTTCAAATTTTTTTTAGAGGGGTTGTTTTGTGTTTGTTTGGTTATCCATCTGATAACTTGCTCATTTACTCATCCTCGTACGCTGAAAAAAATTGTTCAGTAAGATGCGATACTGTGTGACGTTCTAGTGTACGTTACTGCACTAAGGAACAGGTGGTGCACAATGACGGCGATCCTGACATATTTCCTGATTAATGATGGCAGTTAAATCAAAGCAGAGTGCAATCTATGCTCTCTGAAAAAATCAAGAGGTGGAACTACAACATCTTCGTATAATACAAGTAACCTGATAAAACCTCTTCAAGTAAATCAGTATTGTGTAAAGTACCTTTTAATAGAGAGAGGAACTGACTTAAAAAAAAAAAATCATGGCTGGGGAACTTGTTTTCATATTAACAAATCCAGTATTGCAATTAACAAACAATAATTTGTATAGCCCTACTTCATTGCCTAATATTTCTTACGTAGCACTATTGAAAGAAGCATAATGAGCATGTGAACATGAACATCTAGCAGCTGGTGCTTGCAGAACACCATTACTGGATCAGGAACCCGATACCCTTGATTAGAGATCAACTATAAGCTGCACTCTTCTTGTTGAAACTCCAAACCTCCATGTAATATTCTTTACATAACTCCGCACCATTAAGGAAGGCGATGGCTGTCTGATTCTGGATTGTGTCTGTCTACGCAGTGTGCTGGTTCATAGCTGTACATTAGCAAGAGCGACTCCCAGCCAGCACTTTTATCTCGAAAGAAAACGCATTACATTACAAGGCCATGTGTCACTACTCGCCTAATTCCAGCTGGGATCTCTCCTGCAGGCAGGCTTGTTGGATATGAATCTTCCTTTCCGGCTCAGGCTTTACTTTTCCAGCCCTCTTTTTATGAAGCACATATTTTTCTCCATATTTTTTTCCCTCCAAATAAAGTCAAAGCCGTATATAGAGAAGTCATCCAAGAGAAACAAAATCCGAAAGTGTTTAAGAAAGTCTGCTGGTAAGAATAATATTGATTGTATGTGGATTTTATGTGAAGGCGTTGCCACCTCACAGCTCCGGCGTTCAGGGTTCGATCTGTCCTCTACATCGCCCCTAGGTGTGAATGTGCTTGCAAATGTTTATTTTTGATCCTAACAATTACTACACCCCTTCCCCCCATTTCCAATTTAAGCATACTAGAATTCATTTAGTATGAGATTTATGGATTAATGATACATAATATGTGGATCAGTGCGGAATATCCATTGGCTGTCTCATCAACTGAAACATTCAGATGCTAAATTCTTTTTCGTTTGCCATGTCCGTGCAAGACGAATAATTTTTGGTGTGTGGAATCGACTACGGAGCTTTTTTTTTTAAGAACTAATCAATAATAACATTTATTATCAACTATTTTTTTTATTATAGCGTTCTAGTGATTTTGTCAATTAGTTGCAGGTCTTATGCGATGTGCTATAGACAGGTGTCCCATTGAGGTGTATTCGCACCTCATGCCCAGTATTGCCCAGGATAGGCTCCAGCTCCACTGCAACCAGGATAAAGCGGATAATAAATATGAATGGATGCTTCGTAGGGATTATTTATTAAATTTGGTGTACATGAAGTACAAATTACTAATTGGTGGTTGCTATGTGCAACATAATATTGTTTCATAGATGATAATGATGAAGTGTGCGTGCGTGTGTGTGCGTCTGTCGCTTCTCGCTATGCTCTCTCTGCTACGTCTGATGTCAAGGCCCTTTAATTACACACGTGCTTTGGAGACTCTCTATTGTCTCGTCCACTGAGAAATCAAGGTAAAGGCTGACAAACACACTGAAGTACACACACAACCAGCCACCCACTGAGCAGCCCTGGGAGCATGTGCCCACACCTGTGTCCTCCCACCTGTCAGCTGAAATGTCACGAAAGAGTAACGGGGAGAGAAATGAGTGAAGAGAAAGAGAGAACTAACCAGCACATGAACAATATGTGTAAGGATTTAGATTATAATAGAGCGCAGGAATGATGATAATTAGGACATCTGGGAAAAGGAGGTCAGTGGAAAGGGAGGGATGGATGGAGGATGGAAGGCAAGGATGGATAGCTAAATAAAGAAGGATAGAGACTAGAGCGAGGGT
This sequence comes from Notoglanidium macrostoma, assembly GCA_030068235.1. NCBI lineage: Eukaryota > Metazoa > Chordata > Actinopteri > Siluriformes > Auchenoglanididae > Notoglanidium > Notoglanidium macrostoma. Next base: position 14,764,804 of record JAQQZR010000016.1, on the reverse strand, counting down.
GGCATGGATTAAAAGATGGACGAAGGGGTTGATGCAGCAAAGGAAGGTAAAAGAGTTAGAGGGAGATAGTGATGGATAAAGAAAGGAATGATGGACGTGAGGGATGATAAGGGAAAGGTGGATGGAGAAATTGATGAAGGAAAATGAGCTTGAGAAAGAGAGGAATAGTATTAAGGGGTGGGGAAAGGGAAAGGGGGATAGACAAATAGTAATGAACAGAGGGTTCAACAGAGGATTGAGCTAGAATGTGATGGATGGAGAAAGAGAGATCTAGAAGGATAGTGAAAAAGATGAATGGGAAAGGAAGGGACAAATAAATGGATGGATGAAGAAAGAGGGCAAAGGGAAAGGGTGATGGAATGGCGGGATAGAGAAAGATTTGGAGAAAACAATGGATGAACAGATGAAAAGAGGGATGGAGAAGGTGATCAATAGAAGGATGGAGAGAATGGTCAAGAGATGGTGGGAGGGATGGAGAAAGCGATCAGTGGACGGGTGGAGAGAGTAGTTAAGAGATAGCTGGGGCTTGGAGAGAGGCATAAAGAGCTGTATGGAGAAGGGGTAGAGGGAGGGATGGAGAGAGTAGTCGAGATGGAGACATGGTGGAGAGAAGATAGAGGGATAGATGGAGAGAAAATGATCAATGGCATGATGGGGAAGGTGGTTAAGATGGAGAGAGGGTGTGGAGAGATGGATAGAGTTTAGTTGCACCGAAGAGGAGGGATTATCATATGAGATAGAAAGTGCTGTGTCTGCCAGGTCTTTCATCTCAGCTAGAGATCGTGTGTGTGTGTGTGTGTGTGTGTGTGTGTGTGTGTGTGTGTGTGTGTGTGTGTGTGTGTGTGTGTGTGTG
>JAQQZR010000016.1:14725942-14755260 GCA_030068235.1 Notoglanidium macrostoma | reverse complement strand
TAAAATATGGATTAAAAAAAAAGAGACTTATATTGAAACGTAAGGTGTTTAATTTTGTTGATTACAGAGTGACAAAGTTGATTTATTTTTGCTTAGTCTGTATTTTTCCTAGGGCCTAAACAAAACAGATTTTCTCTTGTGTGAAGTCATTCTCTTGTAAGAAATTAAGAGTTTCCTCTGTCACCGGTGTAGCCTGCACTGTTGCTTTTCAAACCATTATGTATCGATCAAAACTTCCACCAGACTTAAAGTCCAAAAAGAGAATGACGTCTAATTGACCGAGCGCTTTTGTAGTTCCTGCGCTGTACACTGGTATTTTCCAGAAAACCTTTGTATACTGTGCTAAATGGTGAGCTCTATAACGTCTGTTTGCACAAAAAGACACGAAATATTTCTATTTTTTTCCTGTAATTCGTAAGCTTTATTGTTCCTAAGCTAAGGAAGGTAGAAATGCAAAGGAAGACAATGAAACAGCAACAGTGACATGAACATGGTGAAAATGAGGCCATGTGTGCTCCTCTGTACGCTTTACGACATGCTTGGATGTAAAAGTTGTTCGAGGCTTTGCTATGTTTGATGCATTGTTCAAAAAACTAATTTTTTTCCCCTTAAATCAATATGTTCATTTGCAGGTATACTCTAGAACCATTTTGCAGCCAGGAATCCATTTCGCTCTAGAAAAAAAAAAAATCCAAGCCTGCACTTATTTTATGAATTATTCAGATATTAGGCTCATTATTTAAATGAGTACAATAATATTCAGGCTATTTATTCGGAGCATTTTATTCCTGAACTTCTCACCAAAGGAACACATTAGAATCCAAGTCAACATTATTTAGTCAATTCATTTAATTGACCAGTCAAATGGGTTAATAACTATAGGAACTATATAATAGGCCATAATTATTAAAAAAAAAAAAAAAAAAAAAAAAGAAATTATTTTTTTTTATTTATTTATTTTATTTTATTTTTTTTTTTAAATAATTATGGCCTATTATTTCTGCAACATTAATAAAATAAAAAAACCACAGCCCACTTTTTGAGAATGTATAATGAGAAATGAAACATTGACAGTAAAGAATGCTTGTTTAATATTTTCTGGGTACATTCCATGATGCTGCGCCACTCGAGACAAATTGATTGATAAGAATTGAAAGAACTTTTGTTTATTCTGACTTTTTTTCCCTACCAGTTCCCTGTAGACTTGCTGCAATTTCTAAGAGTTTCCTGTTTGTAAAAGCACTAGAGGTAAACGAGCACATTACTTAGGAACTCAGGACTCCATTCTGGTGTTGTACAAGAATCAACCTCAGTACAACTCCGCGTAGAATGAGTACACACCTTTAACAAACCTAGACAATTGGGTTGCATTTGCACACTTTTATTGGCGGACGTTCTACATTCAAAATGAATTAGAAGGGCTTGATGATGAGGCCTTGTTAAGATGAGTGCTACAATGATGAAAAAAAATGGCCATTTTATCATTTATTTTATTTTTATATAATCAGCCAGTTTGAGCATTGTGTTTCAATGGTGTATAAATGCCTTCCTGTTTCTAAATTAGTTGTAACTATTGGCAGCATATATACTGTACTGTATAATAATATCTATTACCATAGCAAAGCTGTATGTTAACAACATTTTGTAAGACTAAAAAAAATAAAAGCTGTTTATTTGTATGGATGCAATGCATCATGGGTAATTGCTGGATATTCTTGTATGTAATGAAGTAACACTCAGTATTTAAGCTAACGATTTGTACTTTTGGAAAATTTGTAAACGTAAGGTGTATTAAAAAAAACCTCCTTGTCTATGCCTTGTGAGTCTGTCGTATATGTGACGCTGGAAAATGATAATGAAATGTTGGGGTAAGAATATTGAATTTTGGAAGACTTTTAGTAGCAAGTATGGTGCTCCTACAAGCCCCAGTGATTCTGCTGGACTACATGTGAATGAAGGTGGAAGAAAATCTATGACCCATGCCCCTTTGCCTCACCGTTCATCACTCCATATATAAGTGTCTCGTGCTAATTCTTACAGTTTTGAAATTGTGAAATGGTCTAGAAATTGAGTTGTCAGTTTATTAGGTACACCTCAGTACTACTGAGTTAAGAAAAAATCCTAATCTGGGCACACTGCCCTGTTTTTCCTTCTGGCAAAACATCAGTTTCAGCTCATAAGCTAATTACAAGCACTTAAGTTGGATCAGGTGTGTTTGATGAGAAGGGAACGTTGGAAACTCTGTCGGGAAATGGGCTTCTTGGAACTTGAGCTGCAATAAAATGAACACATGGTGCAAGAAAAAAGTCTCCAGCTTTACACTTACAAATTGACCAGCAATATAGAGATGTCATAATATTGCAAGGAAGTATATTCTTTAGCAGTGCAAATTTTTATTATTCACTCAACCATTTCAAAAAATTGGGCATTACAGTGTAAAATAATCCAGAACACAATATTTTGGACCAACTTGGGTCCATGCAATCACACTAAGAGTACCAATTAAGGAGCTAGTTTGTGCTAGAAGTAGAGACAAGTCTTCATTCGAGTCAAACGATTGGGCCAATGAAAATTCCAGAAAGTTCAGTAGATGAGGACTTCATCAATGTTTGGTCAGAGGAGCAAATCCTGCAGTCCGGTATACAGAGAAACAAAGGTATGCCAAGTCTTTTTTTCCCCGCATTCAGTCAGATGGTGCTGTGAAAGAAAGTAAAGCACAACATGGTTCCTCTTAAGGGTTCATGGATTAAGTGTTTACTATTAGTGTTTACTATTAACACTAGCATTACACTGTGAATGTTGCCATCAGCATGCAACCATTGTGGCTGTGCTTATGTGATAGTAACTGTACTGTGCCCTATAAGTATCATCTGGTCAGTGGTGGTCCCTGTCCATTGATCAGATCATTATGTGAGCTCAGTTGCCATCTGTTGATATTTTTACTTCTATTATTATATAAAACAGTTCCTGAGTCAAAACCAGAAGCATTGAGTTTTGAATGCAGTCAGCTGTAAGCTCTTTAAGGCTTTTTACTTTTATGGATGCAATACATCATGAGTAATTGCTGGATATTATTGTATGCAACGGAGTTTGACTCCATTCAGGCTAACTTCGTCTGTCAGTAGCTGCTGCTTGCAGATGAGGAATTTCTTTCTGCATCATTTGCCTTCTCTCTCCCCTCCTGTACAACTCTCCATTTCCAGTGTAATTCAGTGAGACCATTACAGTCTGATTGAAGAAGGCCCAGTTCATTTATTTTACTACACCTCCCTCCAGAGTGAATCTCTCAACCTTTTTCTCCTCTTCAAACCACTTTTAAAATTTTTTATATTGAATTGAATAAGATTCCTCTAACCAGCTCATTGTTAAGCATTAAGTATCTCCCGGAGCATCACATAATACACAAAAAGGAGGTAAACAGTTGCTGTATTCTTATGGAATGGAATCTCTTTTCTTTATTAAAAGTAAAGGTCAGAGGTCAGTCATTACTAGGACCAATGAGACGGTTGGCGTTTGACTGCTGTTGGGATGCACCAGTTCCCACCTGTGTAGCCTTTCATTTGTCTTTATTGATGCACATTAACCTTTGACTCTTTCCGGTCTGATCTTTCACTGGTGCCTTTCATGAAGAATGAAGTGAGTTTGGGCGCTGATGTGGAAAATAATTAATTTAAAGTCAAGTTAATAGCAGTACAGTCAGGGTCAATGGTCTCTGATTAACAGGCTGCTGAATGTCTGCCACATAATAGTATCAGAAAAGACATATTCATGTCTACTTGAGATTATAATGATGTGGTCTGAAGTGAGTGTGATTTGGTCATGCAGTTGGAACAATGCTAAAGGCCATCAGGTTTCATTACATGCTAAATAATTCAGCAAAAAAAAAAAAAATTCCATTTGCAGGAAAGGGAATCATTTTTGGCAGATCTCTTCCTTCCAAACATTTTGGGATTTCGAGCTTTGTGAGTGCTACTGATCTTGTCCAGACTGTAGCTTTTTTTCCGTCTTAATCACCTGTATTTCATGCATGCATTGCCAGAGGTGTCAAATCTATCTCGGAACATGTCTGAGCTGCCGTGTTTGATTAATCAACCTGTTGTCTCTCTCCGTTAAGCTGACTCCTTGCACTGAAAAACTGTCACTGTGAATATTCTCAAGGTCAAATTCAAGAAAAATGAAGCTTTTAGCCGCAGTGTATTATGTCTTTGTCGTCGGGTATAATGTGGTACATAATTGGGTTAGAATAGAGACATCGAATGAGTCAGTGAGGTGAGTCACTCAACATACTGACTCTACAGACACAGCGAGACAAGGCAGACAAAAATGTCCTGCTGAGATGGAAAGAAAAACAGTTAAGATGAATCTGATTTTCTACATTACTGGGGATCACATGTCAGTGACCCCATATTTTGTCATTATTTCTTTTGGCAAATTCCATTGAATTTCGTAACTCTTCTCACCAGTCTCTTTTGCATGTATGGAGTTTCACAAAGGAAACAAAAAGAGTATAGTGAGGGTTTCTCTAAATACATTTTCTCAGGTTTTATAAGATTTATAATGCCGATTCGGCAGTTTGGTACAGCATTGACGTATTGAGAGAGGAAAACTTTGCTATTTTGAAATGCTTGTCTTCATTTGCATAAAGAGTTTCCATCATCCTGCCACTAAATCCAAAGCAAATTCACAGTGGTTATAATAAGTTCTTGAGTTTGAGATCCTTGGGGAGAAATTTTAGAAATAATGGGTAAACTTTTCCTCCCTGCACACAGCCCTAGCTTCTGGATTTTTCTTTCTTTCCATCGATCCATCATTCTGTGCTTCACTTGGTGTATAGTTTTGCTTTGGTCTGTTCTCATTCATCACATTGTCTCTCATTTCTGAAGGAATTATCCATGGGTGAAGCAGCAAGGCAGTGGTGCTGTGTCCACTCTCGGAAGCGGCGCACTGCTCGAATTTCAAACATGCTTCATTTTCCACTAGAAAAGCACCTTATTAACAGCATTGTTAAGACTTTTAACAGGGTTCAGGGTTATTGTTAAGAACAATTCTGTACAAGCATGCCAAATTAAGCCATTAAGAACAACAGGGAGAAAGTCAGACAATTTTAGTTTTTAAAAAGGCTACTACTGCTTCCTGGGCATTGTTCATTTTGTCAATGTAACCGTTGCTGAAAGAAATCAAGCCATATGACCAAAAACAAATAAAAGTGTTGAAAACAACTTGTGCTGCCACCATATATAACGTTTTTTCCTAATACGAAACACAAAATAACTGTTACTTATTTAATAGAATAGTTGATATAGTGATTATAGCCTGGACTTTAAACCAACAAAAAACAACTTAATATTGCCCTTGTATTTTGGGCAATTATTGAGAATTATTTTCCACCAAATTAACTGCTTTCTTGTAACCCAATTTTTCATGTTTCAGTGTTTCAAAGTTACAAAATCATGATATCTTTGTGAGAGAGAGAGAGAGAGAGAGAGAGAGAGAGAGAACTGTGGTTTTGGCTCTGCAGTAAACCAATGCGGTTTCCTGGATTCTAGAGATGAAGATGGGAAACACCAGAATTATCCTGTATTTTCAGCCAATGTGCACATCACAGAGGAGTTATGTGGCAATCTGCCTCTATAAATACACACAGTACAGGAGAAGATGTTTCAGTGTTAAGTGTGTGTGCGTGCTTCTGCCATGATAATTGATCATTCAGACTTAACATAATCCTACAGGTGTGGAATTGCTGATAGACACCCCCACCTTTATAGATACCAACCCTTGCGTTAACCTTCATAATGCTTCATACAAACTGAGTCAGCTAAATTAGGTTAGTTAGGAATTTCTTTTTTCTCCTCAGATAACTCTTCTCATTAACCTTTCCTCTCATCTCTGACTTTCTCATGTTTTGACTTGATTCTCTCCCACGTAACAGTATGATTTGGTACAATCTTCTTCTAAACACTTGTTTCCTCTCATTTCATCTTGTTTTTTGGCCTATCCACTTCAGCTCTTCAGAGAGATCAGACTGTTTGCCAAATCTCCAAAATGTTTGCGAGAGCTGAAGTTTTTGTTCCTGTTTTGCAATGATTTCACTCCATAGCTGAACCGCATGACCCCAAGTACAAAAGACCCAATTCTCTGTGGTTCACAGAGGACCGAGCACGGCCATGCTATCCTGCGTCTCTGTACTCTGTCTCGTGGAGATCAAAAGAATCCATAATTATAACAGATTGTAAAATGTAGATGGAGAGACGGGCATTATAGAAGTGTGGGTGATTGGTGCAAGTTTGAGTATGGGCAATATAAGAATTGTAGTCGGAGATTAAGGTGGAGTTGGGAGCACGGGCAGACAGGGTAATCTTAGACATGGCCATAAACAAACTTTGCAATAAGACCAACACCAGGCTATTAGTAGTTAAAATAGTCAAGGTCAAACAAAACTGGTGAACACAACAGAGGAATCACAGAGACGGATCACATGACCCAGGCAGAGACATAACCAAAATCAGAAAAATAAAACGCCACATTGTGCAACAAACAAAAGTGCAGGCAGTGGTAAATTGTAATAGTCAACATTATATTAAAAATGTATTTTAATGGAAAAACTGTATAACTGAAGATCCATGTAGTGTATGTATAATATGTACGAGTAGGACACAACAGTGTGTAACCTTTAATTCAAAAGTCTTTCGCAATATGAGTGTTGATTAAGAATATATGCTCATTATACATGTCTGGATCTACAAACATAAGGAAAAGACAACTTGACGCTATCAAAAATGAACAAATATCAGAAACTTAAACAGAAAGAATCTCATGAAATATTCATGTCATGAATGCTTGCAGAACTCCTCAACCTAGTGAGCTGTTTAACGCCAGGAAATGTTTGACTTGACTTCAGAAGTTTATCATTTTCCCAGACCTTTCTCCTTCACTGAAGGAATGGCAAAGCTAAAAATATCGCAAACTCCACTTTCTATTACAGAGACACTTGGGAGCCTTGCAATCCAGCAGAGTGGGAGTTGTGGTTGTTACACAGATCGATGATCTGAGCACGGATTTGGTCACAAATGTGGTTGCGGAGTCTCAATTTGAACCAAAATCTTCTTCCAAAACCAACAAGAGGTTTCAGGAAAAAAAATTCCCATGTAGAAAGTGTTTTTTAGAGCATTTTTTCAGCGCGTTTACATAAATGATTTTTGTACACAGCTTCCTGCTGAATAAAAATTAGACCGTGCTCATCCAGCCTGCTGTTCTGGTTTTGATTTAGTTGACCTCTAACACTTGAGCAGTAAATCCTTGATGGATCTATGCTTAAAGATTGCTTGACCACACCATTTTGCTCCAATCTGTTTCTTTGGTTTAAATGTCTACAGTCGTATTAAAATGATCTCATCTTGGTGATCCCATTGGTTGATGAGAGTATGAGAACACCATTAATGTTTAACACCAATCAGGACTGGCTCGAACATCTAAGCCACATGACCGCTGAATTGCTGCCTATAGGGTTGCTTAGGACTTCCACAAACAAGCGAAGTGGAAAACATGCAAGAGTAAATAACAGTTGGTCCGAGTCAGCAAATACGTTTCAACAGCAATTTATGCACCACTAACAACAAACACATGGAAGCATGGTGCTGGCACTGGTGTTGTGGCCACTGCCAACAGCCCACATCTGAAAAACAAACAGTCGTAAAAAACGACAGCGAGAATGCAGTCACAGCAAGAAATGGCTGCCCCATTACAGACCAAGTGATGGGAATCTAAGAAGCAAGAGAATTATGGTAAACCTAGGACTAAATGCTTTATGTTGGTATGCACTATATGTTCAGCATCCACTAATCAGTGCTAACTACAGGGCTCAGGCCTACTTTAAATCCTGATATCTTTGGAGTATAGACCATGTATTTAGTTGATGGCTCTTGAAGAGGTGGTTATGGGATTGTGGGCAAGGAAAGAACTTGGAGAACTTTGGCTGAAGTTCTGGACAACCTCAGTCATGTTAAGTCAAATCTGTGTCACTCCATACACATATTTGCTGGGATGAAATATCAAACCTCCATGCTCTCCAATACAGGACTTGATCTCAGTATATTGATTTGATTTTTATTTTTAAACAAAATTTTTTATTTATCACATCTTCACTGAAGGATCTCCCATGAACCCCTAATGAGTAAGCCAATGGCATGAATAACTACGCTGGGGGCAATCCAAATGAACATGCGATCCAATCAAATGAGGTGGGGATTACTTTTAATAATCTGTTAAATAGAAGCACAGCCACTTGTCCGATTATTTTTGCAGAATCTACGCTATATGGTCTTAAGTTTGTGGATACCTGACCTTTATATTCTTATGAGCTTTTTGAACATCCATTCCAGATTTAGTCGTTCTTTGCTGTTAAACTATAATAAACTCCACTCTTCTGGGAAGGCACTAGATTTTTGGAGCACGACTGTGGGGATTTGTGCTCATTCAGCCACAAGAGCATTATTGAGGTCAGGCACTGATGTCAGTTGAGGAGGCCTGGGTTACCGTAATCATTCCAGTTTGGTCCCAAAGTTGTTCAATCTGGTTGATGAAGGACACTCAAGTGCTTCTAGTCCAAACTTGGCAAGCCATATCTTCATGGAGCTCGCTTTGTGCACAGGGTCATTGTCATGCTGGAACAGGTTTGGGCCTCTTGGTTCCACTGAAAGGAAATTGTGTGCTTCCAACTTTGTGGCAACAGTTTGGGGTTAGAACCACATATGGGGGTGATGGTCTGGCTTCCATATACTTTTGGCCATGTACTGTATGTGCGCATTTGAGCCAAAAAGAGATATGTGAGCTCAACTTTCACATCAGTAGCCCATAACCGTGAACAGTGAAACATTGCTTCCCTTGAGAGAAACCAATGGCACAGATCAAGAACCTTTTCTAAACCAGAAAGAACCATTATTAAGCACTCATATTGGTCTTGAAACTGGCTTGGTTCTATATACTTAAATATTACCAAAGAAGCATTGAGATTTTTTTTAATAAGAATGTAGGAAAAAAACCGGCAGAAGAGGTATGATCTTTTTCCATATATCATGAACGCCATACGGAGAAGAGTATGCAGAGAAGCATTTATAGTGTTCTAGTTTAGGTTAAAGAGCCAGGCTTGTCTTAAAGGCATGGACCTCCTACTGTTGTCTTTTATAAGACCTGCATTGACATGAATACATGAAAGTTTTGCTACTGATGTTACTGTGCTGCTCCGATTCAGTATATTTTTGAGTATATATTGTTGTAAAGAGGGGAAAAAAAGGCTTTCATTAAAAAAAATAAAATCATACCTCATCTAATATTTGGGCGACAAAGATAATATTCGCCACAAAAATGTTAAAATGATTCACAATGATCAGCAGAACTAATATACTCCTAAAAAAAAAAAAAAAAAAAAAAAAAAAAAAAAGGCAAGAGACATTGCTAAAATGCTTTATATTGTTGTATTCATTATGCTGCTACATCTCTCACGCACACAAACACAACCTCTGTGTGAGTGTTAATTAAATCAGACCATAAAATAGTTTATCCCACAATTTACTTAATGTGCACTGTGATTAGCCTGTTAACATATAAGAATTTACAGGCTTCACTGAAAATTACAAATGGCCACCACAAAGTGGCTATAAATGCAAAATTGCAATTTTAGAGCATTCCAATCTTAATTGTGCATTAAAACGTTTTGGGAATTTGCTGGAGATTTTTCAGCCACCAAGATAGAGTTTATGATGCTAGAAATGTTCTTGCTGTGTTTAGAATGATTGATTTGGTCAGTCTAATGGAAAATCTGATTCTGGGTGCTTGGTACTTTATAAAATAGTGAGCAAATTAGCATTTTAGGCTAGTGAAATGCTGGATGCTATTTTAGGAGACGAATGCACAATAAAAAAAGACCCGAGTTGTTTATTTCTTTTGCCAAGTAGATGAAGACACCTTTAATGATATCTGACATCAGCCGCCAAACAACCTGAGTGGTTGAATGGGCTTTAAATAGAGGTTATTACTCACTTCATGGAAGGCTGCCCCCTGCTGGAATGGAGATGTAATGTTCTGGGTGAGCTTTAAATTTTGTCCAGCATCTACTATACAAGTCCATGTATTAGATGTTACTATACAACATGTAATGACTTCATTAATATGAACTATTACAGCTACTCAAATTTAGCTTTTATAGAAAATCAAACACCTTCAGGTCATTGAGAATCCAGAATTAGTAGTAAAATTATTCACTGCATTTTTAATTAGTTGCTTGGGAAGTAAGATCTTCTAGATCTTTATTATAACTCTTACAAAGTGTTCCTTGTTTCTCATGAGGAGTTACAAGAGATGGGGGGAATTTGGAGTATCCTGATGTCTCCTCTTATTAAATCTTACTCTAAGAATAAAATCTGCAGCTTACATCAACTGTCAGACGCATACTATTACTGGGAATCTGGAGACGTCTGAGCTGTTTTGGACCGAAAAATGTTAGTGAATGCCAGGATCTGAGAGGACACACAGATTGTAATGTACTTAAACAAAATGCTAGTCTTATAATTCATGACCTACAGTATCAGCAGTGCTGTTCATCTCACATCTGCTGCAACGGCGCACAGCAGGCTATTGTTTCACATCATTAAATACCCTTCTGCCATGTTCCTCTTTTGTTTGCCCTGTATGTGAAACATTTCACTGCTCTTTTTGGCTGTTGGTTCGTTTTATTCTTGAATGTTGAATCGGGGGGCTTGTCCTGCTACCACACGCTGTTTATTCAAAGCCGTTGCCACAATCCCCCAAATAGCTTTTAATTACCCTGTAATGTATTCGGACACTTTATTCAAGTGATGCCGAATAGATTGGACAGCGTAGTTATAGGCTTGAACTGCCACAAAAGCTTTTATAACCTGCTTGTACACGGCTTTTTCATGGGAAAATCTCAGAACCGAGAGTCACACCAAATAAAATCACTACAGGAGGGCCAGAGAAACTCGGAACTTGTTTGTTAGGATACTGTTGCCAATGTGAGGTGTGCCAACGTTCATACTCCACCTTCCTTTTAATTCTATTAACCTGTTAGGCATTTAGGGATTATACTTATAAAGTCTTTTACATTTCATGATGTATGTGCATGTTCTATGTATACACTGTGCCCTGAATATATAAACATGGAACACATGGCATACATGTGTGTGCACATATTGCTACCCTTCAATAAAAGTACATGAACACAACCACTCTTGAACATATGGGGATAATATATTTTCAAACATTAAAAGTTTTTCTGCAAACTTTAATAGCACCCTTACTATTAATATTTGGTGATGCCTTGTAGAGGGTGTTTTAAATTTTCTATTATTACTTCAAATAGGAACTAATTGTGCTTTATGGTATTTTTAACTGCATACAAATTGTTCGCATCCATCACTTAACCATCTGTCTCTTTTGGGTTAAAAGTTTGTCATTATTTTTGTTTGAGAGGACTTTAAAAAAAAAATAAATAAATAAATAAATAAATAAATAAAAAGTCATCTTCAGAAAGCACTTTATCCTAGTCAGGGAGCTGGCTAAGGAGCAATGAGACAGGAACATGCCCTGATTGGGATGCCAGTTTAGCATAGCCGGAGACCCAAGAGGAAATTCCGCACAGACCGTAACCGGAGCTCGGGATAAAAGTGGGAACCCTGGAGTTGTGAGGTGGATATGTAGTTTTTTCCAGTCCTTCAAGAAGTTTTATATCTCCGGAATTGTGACTAATTGGGTGAAACTTTTGTACATATAATTTTTGCTCATTCTCTTGAAGTGTGCTCAAAATTTTGTAGTTTTTAGAACTGCAATGCACAATCCAGAGTCCTAAACATCCAGCCCCAACTCAATGTTTTGCGTTCAAAAATAGTCTAGATCCAATCTGGCTCATTCTTCGTTATCATTTTTTCCTATTTTCCTCCGTTTTCCATGGAGATCTTATAAAAATGCCGAAGCTCATGCATTGCTTCCATTCCAAGTGATTTTCCTTTGCCGCTCTGCGTCCCGATGAAGGACGAACAAGCTGCGGCCATCAATGTTTCTCAATTTCTCACAGACAACGTCAGCACGTTATAATTTTGAATAAGCACATGTGAGCTGCTTTACAGATGCAAATCTCACCTTGGCAGTAATGGACGGGGATTATATTTCCTCCTCTTTCCGGGTGGACTGACTGATGATGCTAGAAAGAGACATGGAAGAGACTTCTCCAGAAACTCTCGATATTGATAGTGGGACCGTTAAGATCAGTAAAATGGGCTCCATGGATGCTGCACGACCAAAACGCCTTATGGCAAACCGTTGATTTTCTTCCATTCTTAACAGTTTGAAGTTTTATTTTAGCATCAGCCATCCAAAAGGACCACATAATGTTTTACAGTCGCCACGATGCATTTACAGATCCGTAAAATCTCACCATAAAACACAAAAGCCTGGAGCCATCTTGCAGCGTGGAATGAGGGAAAATTACCCTGGTCACTCTGAGACCGACCAAAGCACATCTCTGCTTTTACAGAGCTGTTGGGCTGTTATTAATTGGAAAAACACATATTAGCTGGAGTTTCTTTTCAGAAGATGGAGCCCTGGATGCTGTTAGGAATTATGTGGTCATTATGGACTGAACCAGACAAGACATGGGCCTTTAGATTATTCCAGTGGGCATAAATGTCAATGACTATTCTGTTGTACATCAAGGCATTTTGAAAGGTTAGATTTATTTCATGGATTAGACCGAGAACATGGCCAGTGTTAGCCAGAATGGGCGTTTTAGAGTCTTATTTCAAAACCCTGTCTACATTTGCAGCATATAAAATGGCAAAATATACAGTCATGTCATCTTTCTTTACATACAAATGCATGCGTTTAAATAGCTCCAGTGCTCTCAGCTGGACAGACTTGCATACATGAAACATCTGTTTTGCAGCTTGACCCTGAAATTATACATCATCGTTGGAGGTGTTGGGTGTGTGGCGCTGTGTATAATGTACTGCCTTGTGTAATGAGGAATGTGATGGGGTGTGCTATTCAAAGTCTGTGTACCTCTTTGAAAGGTCAGATTCACTCCGTCATGGTCAATGTGAGGAAGAGGGTCTATAATTGTCCATGTCGGTTTTCAATCCTGTGAAAGTGGTACGAGATTGCTTTCCAGTGCCGATTGAGGGAAAACGTATTGTAAAGACATTTTGGTGAAAGACATGTTTTGGGCCTAAGGGAACGTTTTGGTTTGAAACGTATCGGAGTTTGTAGCCTGGCTTTGTTCGAAATGATACACAGAACGTGCATGCCTGAGAAAGCAATTCCTACTTGTATTCTTGGCACATGACACTTCCTTGTATACTAATAGCAAGCTATTCAACTGAGTAAGGTCTTTATAAGTTCATATCACATTGATATTCACTTTTCTAATCATGTAATCGTCCAATTTCCCATCTAAACTCATTCTCCAACCATCTGTGTCGCATAACCACAGAAGAACGTTTTAAAATCCTCCAAGTCCACCGGATTCCAGGACGGCTTCTTCCCACAAGCTGTCAAGATCCCTAATAATAAACAGCCTTGGAATTAATGGACAGAAAACGATCACACTAGCCACTTTAACCATTAACCACTCCATCTGCTCGTCTTGTTTCCTCTCATTACTACTTTATTGTATTTATTATATTGTCGATTGTGCATTGCAGCTTTGTCTCTCTCGATTTTTGCATTAACGACAAGAGTAATAGTGATGGAATGACAAGAAAAATGATCTAAGCTAAACTCTAAAACATCCCAGATGGACACTGGGACGTCAATCAAATGTACTCCTTCAGTGTGAGGTCCGTAAGAGGAAACCAATTCAATTCCACTAAAAGAAATTACATACTACATGTACATGTATATCAACATATATTAATGTAGAACTGAAAACGGCTTTAATCAAGATCATGTTGCAAAATGGTGGGCCTTGAGGGAGTCTGGGATTCCACATTCCTGTCATCATGGAGTTAAGAGCAGAGAGATGGCTATATTTCTCACCGCTCATGGAAGTAATTATGGTTGATCTATGTGTTGATGGTAAATCTGCAAATGTCATGTTGATTCTGGGGGAAAAAAAAAAAAGTGTTAACCTGAGGATTAGTTACTCTCTTTCTCCATTTTTTTTTTTTTTAAAAACTATAATCCCACTTCTGGCATGCTATATGGTAGTTAATCAGGCATTGGACTTCCAATATGGTAAACTCCCATGGAATTCCTTCCTTGGAATTCTGAGGCCATAACACTATCCACTGTGTCATCTTGCCAGTTTGGGTTTAAAAATGTGATTATAGGCATGTCATGAACATTTTACTGGTTTTATTGGAATTTTATAAATGTGACATTGTGGACTTTAAGTTTGTTCCATGGCAGGCTCGGAATACTCATGAATTTTCATGGAGGTCCATCTGTATAATTAACATGGCAGTAATTTATATACCAATGCCTCAAACTCACTAAAACCAAAACAGATTTACATGATGTAGAATGTAAGGAATAAATCCAATAACTGAATGTCCTGAGTATTTTATTCCTCTTGTACCACCTCTGATCCATCATACTTTTTATCCAGTTATAGTTACATTTAATGTCCGCAAAGCAAGTTCCTGCTGGTACGGTATGGTATAGAAGTTGTTAACTCAACATAAGGCAGTTAAGGAAAACAAAGTTTATTTCATTTTAATGGTGTACATAAAAGCTTATGAACATGTTAAACATGTATGAAAAACAATATTGTTTACGTCATTTAAAAAAAATTTTTTTTTTTATATGAATAATTGCTGACCTTAACATAAATTCTTATCAGTTCACTAAATACCGAAACATGTGGCCTTAAAATAAGCCATACTGAGTAGTGGTTCTATTTATGGAGCGCTCAGCACCCTGGATGCATATTTATAAAAAAAAATAAAAAAAAAAGAAATAAAAAAAGGATAGGAAAAAAATCACAATTTCACTCGTATGTCCAAAAACAATACAGATTGGAATCATAAACGAAATGTTGAGAGACCTTTGGAAAGAGTGTAGTGCAACATTCCAGAAGTGTCAAGTGCACGGTGTTTTAAGAACGCAATAAAAAGGTTTTCTGTTTTAACCTTATATGGTAAAATATTGTGGAGTTTTGACATTCTTTTATGCGGGACTAGAAGGTATAATATCTGTCTGATGACCGCCTACTGGCAAATGGCTGCAAGTGTTTCCAAATTCGAAATGCAGGTATGTAAGGGAAGTTTCACAGGTTCAAAGGAACGAGAAGGCTTTCCCAACTTTCCAAATGTTATACATTTCATATGTTTAAACAGAAATAGATGCTCATTGAATTGAAACCAATTAATGGAGACTCCAAAATCCACTGTATAAAATTATAGCTGTTTCCTGATATCACGGGACTAGTCGCTGATCTCGGACCACGATCTAATCTGTACATGTCTGACTCTGTGATTGTATGGTGGCTGCTAAGTGAACATGAATTAAAACTGGCTAACGGCTGATCAATATTCATTCACTGATACTTAACGTTACTTCTCATGAAGTACTAGCTTGATGCATGTGCATATTCTCTGGATCCTTTCCTTTCTCTGTTAGTCCTGAGCTGAAGCATACATACAAAGTCCATTACCTTCCATATTACAACCGTTTGCATTCTAGTCTATGGAAATTTTATGGCTACACAGACTTACAGCTGTGTAGCCAGTTTGACTCCCTGGCAGTACTTGGGCAAAATTCCCCAGTTTGGAAGCAATTAGACTACATTCCCTAGTTTTTGAGCTTCCTAGGCAGGATCTTCCCGTTAACAGGTTTTTGGACCTGGGTGGTATCTTGCTGTGGATGTGGGAGCTCTGGTTCGGGCTCATGAAGTTGTTTGAGAAGCACCGTCTGATCCTTGGTCTCCCGTTTAGCCAGCCTCAGCAAACGCTTCAGGTTCTTCACTTTGTCCCTCAGGTGGTTGTTGGCTTTCTCCAGGACCTTAACCTTCTGAGAAAGTGTTTTGACCTTCTCCTCTTCCTCAAAGAGAGCTTTCTGCACTGTGGAGCACAGGAGCTGTGAAACAGGAAGGAGAGTAGATGTAAACAGGATGTAATAAAAAAAAAAATTGAAGCAAGTGAATCAGCCAATGTGAACTGCAACTGCTCGCGTAAGCTTAAAATACAAAATTAACTAAAGCCGCATTAACCATGATCCTGAATTTCCGCTGTGCGGTTAACCGATTTTGAGATCTTTTTGCCTGTGAGGTGCAATGAATGAATGGACTGCTTTTAATAAACAGCATTATTTTTAATGTTCCATTCAATTATTTGCAATCCAAAACCCCAGGCATTACATCGTGTCTCTTAACGGAAATTAAATCTGGAATTATGTCTCAATTAGTATTGCAGGGTTTGCCTTTAGAGACATCAATATCATTTGAAAAGAGCACCTTAAGCACTTTAGTTTATAAAAGGTTTAATGAATACCTACTGATGGTATTCCTTATGGTTTACTATACTAGCATGGGAATTGCGGTATTGTGGGAAATCTTGATGAAGCGAGCAGGTTTTCCTAATTTATATGTATCTGTCTCTAATTATGAACAGTCTTTGTTTGAGGGAGTGCAAGCCACTGCTGGTTTTGATAACCGATTTGACCACAACTATGGCAGCTTCACTTAATCGTCTGTGGCTACGGAATGTTCCATACTTCAGGGAAAGCACAGCATCTACACACATTTTTCCAACCTTCTCGCATTCTATTCTGAATGCGACAAAAATTGTATTTTGTTTTAACTGGCATATGCGAAAGAACAAGAATTTAACAAGTAGAGGATTGAAAGCCTGATTTTTCTATACGTACGGTCATACAAGAACAACAGTTCCACCAGTATTGCAGTGCTACTTCCTTTGACCTTTTTGAATTACCTTGTGTGTTTCCAAGCAGCAATCAATTAGCATAAAAATGCAAGTATCTGTTGTTACAACAGATGTGAGAAATCTGTTGAAAAATTTCAACAA
The DNA here is from genome assembly GCA_030068235.1 of Notoglanidium macrostoma. Classification (NCBI taxonomy): domain Eukaryota; kingdom Metazoa; phylum Chordata; class Actinopteri; order Siluriformes; family Auchenoglanididae; genus Notoglanidium; species Notoglanidium macrostoma. Next base: position 14,738,230 of record JAQQZR010000016.1, on the reverse strand, counting down.
TGTTCCGTTGAAATCACAGCATGCAAGTACCTGAAATTACCCATTTTGAAATTAATCAGCAGATCACATGTTGCTTTAGCGGATCAGAGTATGTAGATTACATTAGTAAAACGTAACACTGTGGTGGATCAGATCGTTAGTGGATTATAATTGGTTGAATCATTGTGTCAAATTATTGCACAAGAATGTGCAGGTCAGAGTAGCGTATGGCTTCACTGTGGTAGATCAGATTATGCAGATTACCCTAGTAGATAACCTCACACTAGTAAATCAGAATGGATAGTTAACATTAGTATATGAATATTACTGTAGTAGATCAGAAATTGTTGGTCACATTAGCAGATCACAACACGGATGGATCAAAATATCTAGACCACGTCTCCGTTTCATCAGACTATGTAGATCACATTTGAAAATAGCACCACTGTAGTAGATCAGAATGCGCAGATGACCCTCATAGTCACATGACTGTAGTAGATCGTATTATTTAATCTCGGCTCACTGTCCTAGATCAAAATATGTAAATCATGCGTGACAGGGGTAGATGCATAGATCATTTTAGTAGATCACATCACCATGGTAGATCAGATTATGTTCTGTAGTTTTCATTAGTAGATCATAACATTGTATATCTGGATATGTAGATGACCTTAGTAGAAAAATAAATCTCTGGTAGATCAGAATATGTAGATCACATTGGCAGATCACATTACTGTGGTAGATCAGATTGTTTTGTAGTTTTCATTTGTAGATCAGGATGTGTAGTAGAAGAAAAATTGTGGTAGATCAGAATATGCACATCACATTGGTAGGTCATATTACTGTCAGATCAAAATGTATAGGAAGCATTTAAATAACTATTACTGTAGTAGATCGGATTTTGCAGGTCACCTTTGTGGATCACATCACTGTGATGGCTCAGAAAGTCCCATCACTGTGGTTGATCAAAATATGTATTATGTGCAGATCGCGTTCATGATTCACATTACTCTAGTCAATCACGTTACTTGACCTCTCACCACTCTGCTAGATAAGAATGTGAGGGTAACATGAACATCACTGTCATGGATCAGAATATGTATACCACATTGGTTGTTCACATCACTGTGCTAGATCACATTTGTATAGCTGTAGTAGATCAAAATTCATTCATAGATTCATAGATCTCTGTGGTAGATCACATTATTTGAGCTCATCATGGTGGTAGATCAAAATATGTAATTCACATTAGTAGATCACATCACTGTTTGTGTAGGTTACATCTGCAGATCACATCATTGTGCTAGATCAAAAATCTTTAGATAACCAAAAAAAGTGTAGATGAATGCAGCAGAGTACCATAATTTCGGCCTTATTATATGAAAATGTTTAGTATATATTGTAAATCTAGAATAAGCTGAACTATAAGTTTAGTTTCACATGATGTAGCGGTCATTCCTATAATCCGAGATTTCCTACATAGCTCTTTCTGTATTGCTACCATCTGGGTTTTTGTGGAGCTATAATGTATATCTGGAGTACTATGATATAAATATGTGACTTGGATAAATGTGAACCATGTGTAGGTGGATGAAGGATTGGAGTGTGCTTTCAGTATTGTGGATAATGTGTCGTATGACCAGACTACACAACAACACTGTATAATAAAAGTGACGAAGATGATAGACAGGACAGCTGCATAAGCAGACATCTGTATATCTGAAGTCGTACCTAATAGCCTTTCCTTCATGTAAACTGTATGGACACTGTCCACTGCACGTGAAACAAGGCCTTTTCGTAGAAACACAGCTAGGTAATTGTCCATGCTACATACTGTTGCTGTGAATTCAATCTGTTCAGCGACCTTCATGACCACCTGTCTCTTCAGAGGAATAGGAAGCTATTTCCAGCGGCAATGGAGATTTCTCTATGCTCATGTGCTTTTTCCTTTTTGTTTTTAATGGACAGACTGTCAAAACGCCACGTGAAATGAAGAAAAAAAAAAACGGTAGCAAATATTTTCAGACTTTTGTCAAGATCACCATCAATTAAAGCAACTTTGACTTTATGAAAGTTTAAACAAGGGACAAGACATACCTAGCCTTCTGCAAAAACTTGGCTCGGACTTCAACCGAAATATGAATGCAATTACATATGAAAGCAAATGATGTGTTGTTCCCTGTCTTTCCATATGATCGCTGATACAAAGCGAGACCAACTCATTATCGTAACCTAATCCGCTCTCATTGCTTCGCCATGACAGAAAACTTTCACAAGAGTTCAGGACCTGATTGAAACCAGCTCCCTAGTTTTAAAAAAATCCCAAGGTCATTGGAAAGAACACCATGATTTATTAATTTCTGTTACCAAAAAAAAAAAAAAAGACCGTACAAGACCGAGCGTGTTGCAGAGTGATGCTGGTGGATCTGAGAGGAAGCAAACTGACAAATATACTTTCACAGCAAGTTCCTATATAAGTGAAATAATGTAAGTGTGCAATGTAATGTAAGGTTTGAGTATATGACAATGATTTATACGAATCACGTACTTCTAAGAGAATAAAACACTAAGGATGGCGGACTCGGACAGATTGATCATTACTTCCAAGGCTCCAAAGACCATGACCCAGACATAAACTGCAAGTTTTTTTTTCGTTCTCAAAGCTTTATGGAGTGGCCAAGTTGCCTATGAAGCTATTTTGAGTCTAAGAGGATCAACATACAACCACCATATGAGATCTCTCTGCAAGCAAAAGCCACAGGCATGAACATCAGACAAATTCAGTCTTGGTTGTGTTAGTCATCCACAGACCACAACCTCTCACTCCTCATCACGGACAGATGCGTGATTATGAAAGGATGCTGACACAAGCTCGGGCGCGTGCTTGCGCTAACAGGAAATGGTGTCGGTGTTGTTTTGTTAGCATGCTGCGTAGAACGCACATCTTATCTGGAATCTGATCAGCAAAGCTTTTGAGTAAGCTTTTCCATGCCTTTAATGAGACGAAGGAAAGTACAAACGTATTGGCTGTATTGTAATTAATCCACGTCAGGCACGTTGAAATAAACGAACTAGAGCGTGTCAACGGGAATGCAAAAACTGCTGATTTAGGTAAAGCTTTTTGCCATGAAATGCCATTAAATGAAATTATGTTGTGCTGAACTGTAAACGATATTTTGTTCACATATTTCCCACATGTATTTTGGAACTCCGTAGGCAGAGGTATGTTTGAAAGTTTGAAAAGTTGTAAAATTGTTATAGGCACATGTGTGTTTGGAAATGGAAGCTATACTGAATGATCTGCCATTCATGGAAGACATTTCGGTTTCGGATCTCGGATAAGAAAAATGGAGAAATAATTCACACGGTCAACTTTTCAAATTTTAGCTAGTTCTGAAAATTAGACTTCCTGGACTGAAATATGTTTGTGGGATTCTCAACTAGAAGTAAAATTCTAGTGTTGATTTTTTTTTTTTTTTTTTTTTTTTCCCTAAATTGCATTTAAAGATTTCATTCCTACTCCACTGAAAAGAACTCCTGCCTACCTCTAGATTTATAACCTATGGAAAAATGACATTACTGCCAAATTTTAAAGACTTATAAGTTTACAATGTGAAATTAATCCACTTAGCATCCTCCACATCAGGGTCTCTCATCACCTGAGGTAAAAAAAAAAAAAAATTGTGGCATTTAAACAAGACTTTTTCTTAAGCCATTTGAACTTTTGAAAACTTGTCCACTGTTGTCTCTACAGCGTGTAAGTGCTCTATTCTGTTTTGCTATGACTGTGCAGGGATCTGCTCAGGAATCCAGCATCAGATTAAAAACTGAATTAATTGGGCATATGTGCATTTCAGTGCGAAATGGCATTATTCAAAAACACAATCAAATTGTGAGGAAATCACACTTGGCTAGCAAGGTTTTAGACATTAGGTCGCCTCGTATATGTAAGCCCAAGCCCACGAAGTGCTTTTTTGAACTCCGTGTGGGATGAGGTAGTAGGCAATTATGGCCTGAAATTATATGGACTGAATTCTCATGGATGACATCAGATCATCTTGACGATCAGAGAGATTAGATTACAGAGATGGCGTGTTTAAGGTAAACGTGCATGTGGGTTTAATTATGGCTTTTGTGCGCCAATGCATTTTATACTTGTAATAGGGGGGTTGATTGTTTGACAAGGGCTTACCCGGCTGTCCTCCTGTGCCTCCCACTCGGGAGTGTACGTGTGGACCTGCGTCCCAGCTGTGCAGTTGGAGAACTGGAAGAGGCTGGCGAACATGCGGTGGTTTTCCGGCGTGTCGGGGAAGATGGGGTCCTGGAAATTCACTCCATGAGGGATGATGTTGTAGTTTTCATCCATCCTTAAAGGTGGTGGGGAAAAAAACAATACATTAGACATGGGTTTCACATCACAATGGTGAAACATCAACTAACAATACATATGAGGTAAACGTAGTGTTTGTTCTGTCTCCACGGCAACTGATTTCGTGACCCTTTCATAATGTAGCTCTTATGGTAACTCGTGCATGTCTATTAAACATGTTTTTTTTTTTAAATGTCAGAGTGTAAAGAACAAAAACAATCCAAGTCATTATTATTGTGATGTCATAACATAGCAAAGCTAATCGGGTTTATAGCGTCTCTCCTACAGAGAGAGACGCACAGTTCCTTCTTAATTTTGGATGTCTGTGGAACTAGCCGTGTATAAATTTTGATTTAGACCTAAGCTGTCCTTTTAGAGAAACGCTTCGCACGCACACCCAAGTCGATTTATTCAACATCAAGGAAATGAGGAAAGTCCGTTATCAAAGTTCTTAAAGTGGCTGGATAAATATTAATTCCAAAACCATGGTTACATTGGCACAAGATAGGAAAAAATGAGAAGCTCTTTTTACTTTTCCCTCGTTTAAGGTCTGACCTTTTTTATTCTTCCTGTGAGTTTTGGCAGGCGGCCATAAGCAGAAAAATTGTCCTGTGTGTGTTCTGTCTGATGACAAGGGTGAGAGTGCAATCATTATGAAATTAACAAAGAAAAAGAAAAACATATGGTTTTCCTATTCAGGCCATTTGCTAATATTGGAGAACCACAAACACATTAGTGTGAGTTATGATCGAGAATAAGGAATTAATGGAGCACTGTACAAATCTGATAAAATGTGCTTACTTGTAGGAAAGTGTCCGACATGTTTTTGCTACAATTATATTTATACTGTCTTACGTTATCCTTAGCAGATAACATCTTTCCCCAGCCGAGAAAAAGTAACAATACTGTGAAATCTAATTCTCATGATCAGTATCGGGATCATCTGGTGTTTCTGTTTGCTTTTGAAACGCATGTCAAAATATTTTCCGAAAAACCCATTCCCTATTTATTCTTGTATGAGCAGCCATGCATTGTCTATTCATAAATCAACTGTAAAATACAATGGAGTCCAAAAGGTACATTTCCAGTCCACCTGACACACATGTGACTAAGTGACTATATTTAATGTATTTGTTAGAAATGTTAATTGTGTCGCCTTAAAGTCTGCAGCTCATGTATCCGGATCCTGTTTGAGCTCTGGAGGAGCCTCAAGAGCTCTAGGGTTGTAGTTTAATGTTTTTAAGGTCAGTAATCCATAGTTTGGTGGTCAAAAGCTCAGATTGAATCTCAAGCGACTCTGTGTTTACATGCAGCGTTTGGTCTTCAGCCAACTGATCTTGAGTCATGCAGGCTTTTGGGTAGATCTATGCTGAGATGGGTTTTTTTGGTTGTTAATTATGTAAGCAATGAAAACACTTGAGGGCATACTGGTCTAGGAAAATAACGAATGAGCTTGACATTATATTTGTTTCCTCTTACACTGCCGCTATTTGCCAACAATTATTATTTAACCCAGAAGACACTCGACTCCAATCTGGAAGACTCTGTCATGGTGGAAAACGTCAACAGCTTTACCTCTGACTGTTACATAGTGCTAATACAAATTCATAAAACATAGCTATGATGTGTGAAAAGTCAAGATGATGCCCAGGTTTTTTAATACTCGTTTCCACTCCTAACATACAAATATGTGTAAGAGCATGTGCCGTTGATTTAAAGACACATGAACTGGATTCTCACATGTGCTTCAGTTAATAAAAAACAAAAAAAAAAAAGTTATAGGACATTCTGAGCCAAATAATCATGACAACACGGCCAACAGTTTGCCCAAGTACAATTCCATCTGTAGGAAGACAAATAAGAATGATCGAGGATGCTGAAAGAAAAAAGACTTCTTAAGGATGTTTAAAAAACTAAATTCTTCAATCTGTGATGTTCAGTTTGCCTTTGTGAATGGTAAGTATTCAGTAAACATATGCTTATTAAAAGAGAGAGTTGGGTTGCTAAAGGGATTTGGATGCATTTATTGTTTGGATAAGATGACACTGGACCTGATTTTTGGTCTGCAGCTTGGTTGATTCACCATCTGTATTACATATGCTGCAAAGGATGATGACAAAATGTGTTGCGTGACAAATAATATTGTTTACTTCCACCCTTCTTTTTCCTAGGCCAAAAGCTACTAGAGTTTCACAAACCTTATTCCATTAATGCTACTTTGAAAACTGTCTTGTCAGGTAGTAAAGTGGGTCCTTACAGCTTCCACAGTCGTTTCACCAGACGTTAACATGTCATGACCTTAAACTCCCTTAAAACATTCAATCATCACTCCTGATGACCTTCCACCCTGTTGTATATTGAAAACTCTGCACCCTTTCTTGGAAGGTCCTGCCAGGTTGAACGTTGTTTAGCTGAGCATCCATACTGATTCGATTAACATTTCCACGCTGTGCCTCTCTGGCTTCCCGATTTTTTGATGGTTTGACTTGTGAGATTTGTCCTGTCAAACTCAATCCAGCTGGAAGGGTCAGGGTTTAGCTTTTTAGTACACACACGCACGACGTTTTTTGAGCTCATGCATTTTGAATGGCATGCTCTTAACATGTAACTTTTAGATTACAATGAAGTCCATAAGTGGAAGGACAATGACATAATCTGTGACTGTGTACTTTCTGTACACCCTTTATCCCCCGGTCACTGTGGAAATCTGCTGTACAACATGTATAACCTGAAGCAGAGTTGGATGTTTAGCTACCCTGAACGTCTCATTCTGGTGGTATACTTCCCCCTTTCTGTCTCTTGGGTCCCATCTGGAGGACCAAGTCTGGTGATTGATTGGTGGCAGACTTTGCAGACTGCAGTTTGGAGTGTTTCAGGAAATGAAGAACCCAAGAGAGAGAGGGAGAGATGGAAATCTTTCAACACTGGTTTGCTGATTCAGCGCCGGCATGGCCTTAATGGGGTGAAATGTTGAAAACAATGCGTTCTTTTGTTCAATGGGCTTACCCCCTTCCTTTTAAACTCCGTGGAAAGGCACTGTGTACAAGAACGGTATGTAGATAAGGACTAACTTTGAGAAGCCCTTGAGTCTTCTCCCCCATCTCACTAAGGAAAGCATCCCTTTGGACAGCCTGATTGTTTACATTCAGATTGAAGGGGGAATCAAGAATACTGAAGATCAAGAGTGCTTTTGTGGTCTCCTTATCAGAACACGGATGATTAAGAGGTCGCAATGAAATATGCATTCCTTGGACTTAAATGTCTGTAGATCTTGGGCTGGACCCCAAGTGCTAACCTGGGATTTAGCTGTGTGACCATGAAGAGTGGAGGAATTCCTTGAACAACAGAAGTACCTGGCTCCAAGGCTAGTTTGGCTCGGAGAAATTGGTCCATGCATCACTCTGTCAAAAATAATGAGTAAAGCAGTCGTCGTGTCGGTCGTTTTACCACATCGACCCCCGAGGTTTTACTTGGCTAGGGACTTTGCTATGGGTTTGCTGGAGGTGATGTGGCCTGGAATTCCTTTGATGGAGGTATAAAGCAAGTGCAGTGTTTATTATCTGCAAGGTGTTGAAAATGCAGGCGTTCTTAACCTGCCTGCACAAGCTTGTTTCTTTAAAGGCAGTGATGTGGTGTAGCTTGGTCGGTGGTGGAATGGCGCATTATTATGATGCAGATAGGAAAGCTTAGTGCATAGACAATTTTGATCATGAAGTCTCTTCACCAGGAGGGACGAGCAATGGATTAAAACCTAAGGTTGTAATTTTTACTCATTATTCAATGATTTCCAAACATTTCCAATGATTCCTGCCAATGTTAAACTTGATTTAGACTCTAAAGCCAGATATACATGGCATAACTATTGACCATGACTGGTGCGACATCTGCCAAACACCCTGGGGTATTTCACCTTCTCAATCTGCATGGATTTGGCGTCCATACTGGCAGTCTTGTATTCCACTGTGGTTCAATGTGGAATTAAGGGAAGTTGATGTAACCGATTTAAACCTGCCTCATCATGATGGTGAGGTTATTTGATTCAATAGAAAATTTTTACGGGGGGGGGAAAAGTTTTCTTCAACAATGGTGTTTCAGCAGTGAAAGATATCCAGGTGATACTGACACTTCATGATTGAGATGAACACCACATTCAAATCCTGCAGTGTCTGCTCAGCTTAATTCAAGCCACCAGAAACATTACGGTGGAAAATGACATCAGATTATATTTGAGCTTCCTCTTGATGCAAGTCCCTGGTTTGTAAAGCCTTAAGCCTTCTTGTACTCTGTTATTAAATTAACCGGAATGCCACAGATGTTTTCTTTTTACTGCATGCTTTATGATGGTGAAAGAATCTATATAAATGTGTACCTTATCTTCATGACATCCAGAGGAAGTTCTTTTAATTTGATCCAGCTTTTATATTCAGGCTAGAATCTTTGTCTTGACCCAGAACTACCAATTGACAAAGCAGTTATGAAAATCAAGTAGGAGGCCAGGTTTAAGGGCATGCTCTCATGGCCTACTGCATGTCTTGTAGATACAATGGCGGGTGATCAAAGAAGAAGAAATCTGAGCCACTATAAGTGTACCTAATCTGGATGATTGTTGTTGCATTTCTGAGAAAATAATCACCCATTGCTCTCATCTGTAGATTTATACAGAACCTTCATGCCTTTGAAATGTTGACTCTATGAATACGCTACAGTTACATATAGTTTAATCACAGGGATGAAATACCAAATGGTGCAGGACATTTAGAGAATGTCTCAGCATTACATTAATAACTTTAAAACTTGGCTTTCACAAAAGCTGAAGTCATACAGCCGACTGAGATTTTCATATTATACTTGTTTTGTGAAAATATTGGATGTTTCACATACAGCTGTTTTTCATGCACATTGAGCACAGCTGTGTTTGGCATTTTTACAGTCAAATCAAATGGTTGATTAGCCTCAATAATTTCAATACGTGCTTGCCATAAAAAACAATGAGGAGAGAAGTTTGAGAGACACTAGGCAGTGTTGTATGTGGGAGAGCAGTATCGCTCGCTTTGAATTATTGGGCCTTTGAGTGGGTCTACAGTCCTGAACACAAGTAAAACAGTCTGGTTGTTAAGATACACAACATTAATCGCTTCCAACAAGCTGAATCACTATACCTATGATTAAATACCCAAAAGAATAAAGTGCATATACTTGTTTTCTTTCTGTCTCTTCATCTTTCACTCTGAGATACAATAATAAAATTTAGACATTTAGATACTTGCTGTCTTAACCCAGTTAATACGCACTATAACTTGGGTATGACACTCAAAAAACTTTAGCTTGTTTCCCTGAGGGAATGACTCTGTGTAGAACTTTATAATATGAGTGGTGTTCTTTCAAAAAGAGCTCCAAGTAGAACTGTTTGAATGTTGGCACCACTAGCCAACCACAGAATTTTTTTCCCCCCACAGGTGTATATATAAAGTCAAACATTGCACAAACTGATAATTCACCTATAAGGAGCAAAAAACATACATAAAGACAATAAAATAGCCAAACAACCACCAAATATCCAAATGTCCAGCCGCCCAAAGAACACCGGAGGAACACTTATTTCTAGGTGGATAGGCATACCGGCCTATGGCCATCAGTCAAATCATTGCAAAAATGGATAATTCCCAAGACAAGAACCCATATAAGGAACATAAAACATTCATGAACAAACTAAAATTTCCTCCCACACGGTCATCTTTTCCATTGTGAAAATGACCCATGTAGAATATTTTGAGAAGGGTAAAGCCATTAACCATTCGAATAATTCTTATTTATAGGTTGGGGTTACTACTGACCCATGGTCATCAGCATTAACTGATACTGCTAATGACGAGAACCTATATGAGGAGCACAAAACATAAAGTACATTCAAATATCCTCCACCCAAGTAAGAACCCTTTGAGAAAGGTAAAACCAGTAACCATTCAAAAAACCCTTGAGGAATTCCTATTTCAAGGATGGGGTCACCACTGGTCAATGGACATCAATCAAAGAATTGCATAAACTGATAATTTCCAATGACAAGAATCCATGTAAGGACCACAAAACATACATTAACATACACTAAACACTATAACGCTAAAATATCGTTTCCACACTCTCTCAGTATCTAGGAAATGGTCTAAGTAGAACCCCGTGAGAGTTCGAACCATTAATCATCCAAATAACCCTTCAAGACGCACCTTTTTTTAGGTGGCTATAGCTTCTGGTCACATTTTTCATTTATGAACCCTCAGTAGACTCCTTCAAGAATGGCAGAACCACCAACCATCCAAAGAACCATCCGGGAACCCTTTTTCTAGGTTCATCATTTAAAGCATTGCACATAACTGATGATTCCCATGAGAATTACCCAAATAAGGAGCACAAAACATACAAAAAAGGCAGTCGAATATCCTTTCAACCCTCTCTGTTTCCATTTAGGAAATGGTCCAAGTAGAACCATTTGAGAAGGGTGGATGATTCAAATAACCTTAAAGGAACCCTCCTAGATGGATATCTCGGTCAATTGTCAATGTTCATACATTTAAACGTTGCACAAACATAATTGTCATGATGGAGGTCCACACAAAACGAACGCCACCACCACCTTCTTTCTCTTCACTCCCTTCCAACATCAGGCTGGCTGGTCATACTCCCACACAGCTGCTTCAATTTAGTTGCTTGACCTCCTGTCACTTCTCTGCCTGTTGGATCGCGGTTTCTCTAAACAAACTCGGCCTCATGCTGGCCAGACACAACTGATGAACATTGATATATTTGCTGTTCTCCAGCAATGGGGCATGGGTTCTCAACTTCAATCGTAAAGGCTCTCTGTACTGCAGAGTTTCAATCTTTCCCTAACGCACCTGATCCAACTTGCAGGCGGCGTCATGATTAGCTCATGACTTGGATCAGGTGTGCTGGAAGCAGGGAAAACCTGAAACTGTGCAGGGAAGTGGGGTCCAGTTACTGGAGTTGAGAACCCCTGCGTTACAGTGCAGACCATTGTAGTGAAAGATCATTATGGAACTTTTCCAGCCCATATGGGTTGAGTGAAAGTGGAAAAAAAACCCAACTTTGGATTCAAAATAACTTAAAGAAATGTTATGTGCGGTGTTTGTGTTCATGTGCAAGAGGAAAATTGCTTGAATTGTTTAGGCAATTTTTCAAATTTCAACAACAAACACAATGTGACCACATACTGCAAATTGAAAACTACAACCGTTACTACTATTGTTACCCCAACGATAAAGGTTTTAAACACACATGAGAGAATGTCTTCCCAAAGCTGTGATTTTTATCTGACTTTACGACGCTATCAATTTCCGTTCTTTACACTTTTACTACAGTGGCTATGAATGACCATAAATTCCTGGGGGGAGGGGGAGGGAAATGTAGCCCCATCTTTTAAAAAGACAAATTCAACAGATTTATAGCGTGAAAGTTTACTGACATTCCAACTTCCTCCACTAAACTTCCAGTATAAGTGTGTTTTCATACTTCAGCTCTTTTCACATGCAAACTTTTTTTCAATTCGTGTCTATGGTAAATGTACATACACTGTGGATGTGATGGAGATTAAGTTGTGAAATGCTGCCATATTCCCTTAACACACTTGATTCAATTAATCTGTTCATTATTATGGCCTCCACACATGTGTAGATTAAATATATTTGGTCCAAATAAGTGACTTGTAGCGCTGTGTGAAATACACAACTGAGGAATGTGCTGAAATGTTAGAGGTGCACCCTGCACTATGTATGTATGTATCTATCTATCTATCTATCTTTCAAAAGACACATGCACAAGACCAATATTCAGGGCATCTGAGAGCCCTAGGTCTCCTGTCTACTTCTTTTTATGTCTTTCTTCCATGAGTGACCTTTTTCATTACCAAAAGGAAAAGTAGAATATTCAAC
>JAQQZR010000016.1:14685601-14723396 GCA_030068235.1 Notoglanidium macrostoma | reverse complement strand
CCCCCCGGAGCATCATGCTTTTTATGTGATTTAAAAAAACCCTGCAAACTATACATGAAAATTTGGTTCATGGATGCGATCGCGTGCGCACAGGGGCAACTGCACTGGGTATATTTTGCTATCTGGAGTCCCCTTGGTCCCTGGTCTAATCCCCCATCATGAAGGAGCCCTTTTCTTTACCTCAAGAAGAAGTAGTAGTTGTTGTTCTCCACCACGCTGTATGAATAGCACGGAAAGTAGCCGAGTCCGGTGACGTTGAAGCGCGAGCCGGCGGGCACCTCCAGCATGCTGCCCCACGCCTGGTCGCACAGCAGCTCGATCTCCGCTGAGAAGAAGAGTCCAGCTTCGTGCTGCCACGGCAGGTAGTTATATGCACCTCCGTGCGCGTCCTCGTGAACAGCCAGCACTCTGGCGAAAACGATGATTTCGGCCAGCTCCGCGCGGCACGCTTCCGTTTGCGGTCTCCAGTCATGTGGAAGCTGGCATCCGCGCGCCGCGATCACGCACAGCGCGAGCACAGACACGAACGCCGCAAGAGCACGCATCGCGAGGAACCGTGACCAGGGCGCGCGAGCCTTCAAAAGCAGCCCTAATATTCAAAACCAGATCTAATCACAATGCGCAGCATCCGTGGGTGGGTGAAGGAAGAAAGTTATTGCAAGAAAGCTGTCGGTGTAACGGTTTCACTTACAGCATCAGTGCGTGTGACTGAACCCTGGTTCAAACTACTGCTTTTCTTTTCTCCATCCCGTGCCGTGATCTGGCATTACGCACGGGCTCTGCGTTGCCAGATCAGATTGACGATCTCCATTCCAATCCAGGTTTAAAACCCACCCAGTTTACTATACTAGGCTGTATCCCATACCTTTTGACAAATGCATTAATGATTCCTTTTAAAAAAAAAAAAAAAAAAAAAAGCACAATGAGCGGAATTCACCCAATGCGTCTTTGCATCGCGCGCGGCTTTCAAAATAAATCATGTATTAAAGCATAAGTGGTGGCAACGACACATTAGAAGGGGAACCATATAAACATGTAGAGCGAGGTCTGGTCCTTGCTACTAAATGAACAGACATGTAACGACATTTTATTGGCTCCTCTATAGTCAAGTGATTTGCTCAGAATAGTCTATATAGCCAAATGTTTGTGGACACCTGAGCATCTCCTCCATATATATCTGGGGGCTATATCTGGAATGGTGTGTTCAAAAAGCAAATATTGGAGCAATGATCTCATGCCCACAAACTTCTGGCCAGGATATGTGTAAGGTAACTGCAATGCTGCAGTGATGATTTATGATGAGCTACATGATTGATTAATTCAGATTTATATGTCGCAACTCAAAGTGGCACTCAAGAAGGTAAATGTATGCATGAAATGGAAAGAAACAACATCCCAAACCACCTGCTTTCTATTAAAGAGTTTGTCCAAGTGGTGGTGCCCCAATTTCGACAGGTGTTAGGCTGGACAAAGCCATGCTTTCAGAAGTGAATGAGATTTCTCTTCAGTAAAGAGGTTAAAACTTTAAATTCTTTACAAAGATCAAGACTATAAGAAGGCCATGTAATCGAACAGCCCTGGATACAAGTAAGCTACTATTTGAAACATAGTCAAAATCCTCAAATATAGCATTGTGATGCAGTGTAGTAGTATTGGAAAAGAATGTGATGGTGCTCGATCTATTTTAATTTCATCACTCTTCAGTCAGTGATAATTTGCGTACCTGATCTTGTGACTCAGGTTTGTTTGGAGCAGGGGCTCTCATGACCTGGCACCAGGAAACAACAATCAATAAAATAAAATCAATAAAAGGTGTGGGCCTTTCCAGCCATGTGGAAGATCAGTGGAAATACAGGCTCAAATTCTGCTGTACATTTTCACATAACATGACTGGGCAAGCATAGTTTAGCCAGAGTGAGAATGAAGTCTCTGAGGAATGTTGTCTGTCAGTACTTCAAACTTTGACCCATGACTTTATGGCCATAAATAGTACTCAAGCCTGTGGAGTACCAAAAAAAAAAAAAACCCCAAAACCACAGAGAGAAGCTCAGATTTATTCTGAAACGTGTAATGTTTGCTTGAATGAGCAGACCATGAACAGTCCTTGTTTATTCCCAAAGTAAAATAAGTAATATTAGGTAATATTAATAAAGTGAGTTATTCATTTTATGGATGTGTTCAGTATTTCAACATTAGTCCTTATTTTTTCCTTTGCAACTACAGCAAAGACATTCACTAAGGCTGGGAAATGATTGATACTTGGGTGGCCAGGATCTAAGTTCTGTGAAACGTTTTACTGCCACCTAGTGGTGATTAATCATTTCAAATCTATTTTCTTTGCTGTTGGGGTGATGCCACCAAGAAGGACAGGCTTTGTACCTTTTGGTGTGTGTCTTTAATAGGGGAATGTGTATGTGGTATACTTTTAATACGCTTTTATAGAAGTTATCCCTAAGGACCAATATGTTAAATTTTATTAAAGGCTTGAAAGTAAAATCCAGGTACATATTAAAAGTATATATTAACATGTCAGCTTGATGGTACAAACGCACTGACAAGAAAATGTCCAGTCTGGTATTGTTATTTCTGAGAGCACTTTATTGAATTTATTCCCATTTAATTAATAGTAATAGAAGGAAAGTGAATATATAGGCTTTAGGTATAACATTATTAGAATTGTTAATAAATTAGTTCTATAGGAGTCCATATGCATTGATTAGTAAAGCTAATTCAACTAGAAACAGACTCTGCAGTCAAATACAATTTCCTTATCGGGTACAGTATAGTATAAAGACAGGGCTGTTTCTAGTTATAAGCAGTCACTTAGGCCCCCAAGTCACTAGATGGGCCCTGTAAGAATGCAATGTAACTGCAGTGCACTTCAATACAGATAGTGGATGTAGTAAAAATTAAGGGTACTACAGAGTTTCCAGAGACACCGGATATTTCATTGTAGTTGTTCTAATATCTTTTGAGCCCATGGATAATAACATGGATTAGGTTTTGCAGGGGCCTCCAAGTGGTCTGCAATTTGAGGTATAATGCTATGCCAGGTTTCGCTGAATAAGTGTATATTAATTGGTTCTAATAGGTTTTAATAGTAACTATTTAATAGCAAACCAATATGTGCTTAGTATGTTTTTTCCTCTTATGAGACATAAAGCAGGGGTTTTCAATCTTTATGGCGGTAATTGACTTGAACCGTCAGCACAGATTTATGCATTATTTAGTCTTTATAATTTTTATTCCTGAACTATCCACTCAATCGCAATCCTTGATTGGTCCAGCTGGTAAATGACTATAAGAAATCAATAATAAATATAGTAACATTGATAACTGTGGGTTGTAATTTCCACCACTGTAAAAAAAAAAAAAAAAAAGAATCATGGACCCTTGCCTATGCTTCATCGACTGCTGCGGATCCCAGGCCCCATTTTGAAAACCATGACCATAAAGAGCAGTGTACAAAAAATACAAGTGTTTTATGTCCTCCACAGTATTGCTTGCGCAGCACTGGTTTCCCATAGGCTGCTCCTGTCCTGCCTCCTCGCTCGGCTCATTCCTCAGACCACTGAAGTGTGTCGGCTCCCACGCTCCAGCCTGCCATCGCCTCATAACCTGCTCTGGTGATCCTCTAAATGAGCTCAGCATTCTGCCACTCAACCCATGCGAGACTACAGATGTGTTCATCTGCTGGAAAAACCGTACGACACACAAAACCCCAAATCATTGGCTTCTCGGCTACAGAACCGGGTCATTGTGCAGTCGATGGATTCATTCTGGAAAACACTGGGCAAGATTTGTGCAAGATGTGTAGCGGACAGGAGATGGCACCAGACACCAGATAAAAGATTACTACCAATGAATTAATGTTGCTTTGCACATCATTGGATGCAACAACTGATCATCTTTATATGATAAAAAATAATATGGGATAGCACTGGAAAGCTTAAATGTTTTAGAGTATTTATGATGTGCTCCTTACATTAAATGTGAGATCAAGGTCAAGGGGGTGAATACTTATGGAAGGCACTGTATCCTTGAAAAAGTAGAAAGTTGTGTGAAAAGGTGCATGAGAGAAAAAAAAATCAGAACCAGAGGAAATATTGACTATATTTATTGAACACTTAATATTTCATTCATTATAAAGAAGATAAATGAAATAGCTTGGATTATATTACTGGAGAAGAAAATATAACAAATACAGGAACCAATATTAGTTTTGTAAAATGGTTACAAATCTGGTTACTGTATTTTGTATTGTGATCATTTAGCAAAATTCATGCCATCGTGCAAGACCAAGACAAGACTGTATAAGAGACATGAATTGATAAAAGTGAACAATGCCAGTTGTGTTTGCATTTATGCATCTTTAGCACCATATATCTACTGTGGAGAAACCGATTAAACTGAAACTGAAAAGAAAAATCAGCAGCATTATTATTAGCCTATGTTTTTTTCTTTTTACAAAAAGCACCAAGGTTGGCAGCACCTTGTCTACATTAACGTTATTACGAGAATCTTATCCATGTACTTGAGGAAAAAAAAATCATATCTTGGCTATAATGCCAACCACTATGTATAATATTAATTATATCTAAAGTAAAATGAGATATATCAGGTCCAAAGTCAGTAACCAACAAAATGTTAGTTTTATATATGTATAGACATGAAAGACTTTAGGTTTGCTATGCTTTTATTTAACATATAATAACATTCTCAACCCGCTGTGTGATCCGTTGGAGTTTGTGTTGGTATTGCATGTTGAGTGCTGCTTCTTACATCCAGCAGCGCAGCGCTTTCCTGGCCAGGTTCGCCTCAGGCTTGCTTTCAACTTTTACACACACAATTTCTGCCTGAGGGCTACATACCTGAACCTTCCTGCCTGCCTCCAAAAGGGGTCTGAGAGAGACAATGACAAAGAAAGAGTGAGAGAGCGTGCGAGAGGGAGCGTATTACATATGCATTCATGTAACTTGAGCCATTTGTGCCAAAAAAGCACAACTGAATTGAATTTGAGCTAAGTATGATTGAGGGTTAAGGTGCTAAAGTGTTGAGGTGAGGTTTCACTGAAACGTAGCAGGCCTGAGGTAAACACTCGGTGGTGTTTTTAATCTCTTTCCCTATTTTTAGTTACACTGATAGACAGGAAGTAAATAAGCCCATATGTAACCGTAGCGATCTAGGCCGCATAGTGTATTTTAGATACAAATACACACATTTTAGCTAATAGCTTTATTCGACATACAAATAGAGTTGTGTTGCTTGCTTTATGAGAAAAAATCCACTCTATCTCGAATCTTCATGACTTAAAAACATAAAATAAAAGGTAAAAAGTTCCCGATTGACTTTAAAATATTGAAGTTTTGGTTAGCAATCGATGCTAAGTGTAATTAGTAACATTTTAACCACAGGAAGTCCTTTTTAAGTAATTTACCGACAAAACCGAGAGAAATTTTGATATTCCTCATAGCTTTTGCTTGTTTCCATCGTCACTGTGCTTTTACAATAAAATCTTAAAGGCTTTGTGCTAGCTAGCCAAATCCTTAGCCTAGTTAGCTAGCTTATGCTTGGTCTCCACAGCAGTCATGTTGCCATGACTTTCTGCAGAGCTGCCAACATTGCTCAAAAGAAAATCCAAGCCAATCCAAACAGGGCGGCAGATTTATTGCTGTTTAAGCATTACGTAGCATGAAGTCTGAAAATCAGACCGTAAGCGCGTTCACATGGAGAGCAAGCACGAGAGAGATTGCATGCAAATGCATGAATGATTAATTTATTGCTTCAGTTAGCACATCCATACTAAAGGCAGCTTACTGAGAGGTTGGGGTGACGGAGAAGAGAATGAGAGCAAGAGATGGTGAAAGCAAAAGAGAGAAACAAGGGATTTCCCGAAGGGCAGATTTAGTTTCAGGCTACTTTTCATGAAATCACAGCCGAGATGTGAGCAGGATGAAAGTGAACAAATAGTCTTCTGCACCTCTCAGATAGAGCACCAAGTCTTCTCAGTTACTGGGGGAAAGCGTTAACACTTACGTATGTCATAATGTAGACCGCCCTCGAGGACCAGCGTATGCAAATATTGTAAGATGATGAATTTGGAAAAGACGGGCTCATTTGTTTTGCATGTTGCGTTTGTGCAGGTAATGTCTTACCTTGAGCACCCCTACTTGAGATCCACCTGGAAAGAGCATCTTCGAGTTCTCCTGTTCCTAAAACGGACAATGATGGCAAATATTTTCACTTTGTACGTTACATAAAAATATCAGCAGCAATTCAAAATGTCCAAAATCCTGCTAATCTTTCATGCATCTAAAGCTGTTATGATATGGATATAGATTTTCACATTAAAACCCAATAAACTAAGGAATGAACTGTTGACTGTCTAATTCTGAAGTGCTGACTTCATGCCTAGCACTGAAGTATAGTCCTGAGGAAGTGATCTACTTTTACACTGGCTCATAGCAGGTTAGAGTTGGTTTTGTGCCCAGTGATGTAAGCCACACTGCCAAAGGGCTGCTTGTAAAAGCTTGTAAGTGTGTGCTCGGTGTTGCAAAACACACTCACGTAATCGGAGTTGGCCTCCAGGATCTCCTCGGATTCGGAGCTGTTCTCTGAGCTGCAGTCACCGTTTGCACACCGAGCAGCTCTCTTCTCCCTGTCTGACCTCAGAAAATCGGCAGCTGAAGATCTTCTGAGCAATGCTGGGACAGAAATGTCAACTTGGTTATTAGTATGGCTTTAAAATGAGTGGCTTAAACCAGGAAGCCTAATGAACTAAAAAAAAACAAAAGTACACCACAGCGAACATGAGCGCTACATAGATTTGTGTTTTACTAAATTCATCCTATGAAAGCTTTCATAATTGAATAAAAAAGTATATTTTCATTTCTTAGTAATGGTGTAGACCTCTAGTACTGGATTTGGGAATATCTGTAATACAGCAAACAAAAAAAAAAGCCAGAACTGATTTTTAATAAACACTACTTGTCTTGCAGTGTTTTCTAGCCTTTGTGCAAAAGTGTCTATACGTCACTATAAATAGTTACATTTTTGCAGCAATTTTCAATAGGAATATATACTGAACTGCTATGAATCTGTACTTTGAACATATTTCAGAAACACTGTACATACATTAAACTGTACTTAGCTACTGTTATTAAAGAAATAGTTACTCGGTGTCACCAAAATAAAATCTAAAATGCATTTTAAAATATGCTTAAATTTATATTTCTATAAATTGTGCTGTTCAATCACCCAAATTATACAAATGTATTATACTATAATATTACATTAGTGTGTGTATATATAGTATTGCATATAACAATATTATAGAGGAATTCTTATAGCATTAATATAGTATTATTACTGTAAGAATTCCTCTATAATATGCTAGTAAACGAAATAATACAAATTTAGATTTTACTTCAGTGTAACCATAAAAGTACAATGAAATCACGTGCGTCTCCTGTATTGGATGCTTGTGTTCCAAAATAGGAACATTGTATGCATGTACTAAAGCATAATCTGTAACCGTCAAATACAACGTACATATAAAGTTTAAAAAAAGTACATGTTGATGCAGCTGCTTGATCTAATAGGAGTAATAGGAAATATAAATGAATTATCTTTAATTATACTTAACCAAATTCATTACCACTTTGTTCCAGTATTTTTATAATCATTATGCACTATAGCAATTAAAAAGAATCTCCTCTCCTCTAGACACTTAAGTATTTACTGGAAGTAATAACTACTTAAGAAAATGACTGGCGAGAGTCCACTTTAGCAAGTTCATTTTCAGTTCTGCTTAATTGAGCAGAAACTCATTACTGCTTACTCCCTAGAAAAGCAAAAATGATTGTTTTTTTAAACTTTAAAGTCCATGAGACCACTATAACTTTGCATTACCTGCTTCACAGATGTAGGCCATGAGTACCAGGATAAGCAGAGATGCAGCCAGCTCTCCTCGTCTTCCCATCTCTTCCTTTTTCCTCAGAGTTCTTGAACACAGTGTCCAAGCTCTACAACTTTGTAGCATATCTATCCGCCAGGCCCCACCCATCCACGACCTATAGGGGTGTGTCCTCAAGCATCTACACCTCTGGTACACCTGCAACTGTATTGCATTTCAATAACCCAACCTACTGTCCACCGGGGCATGCGAGTTGAGGTTCGAAAGATGATTGTATGGTATTTAACACGATGACTAGGGGATATTGAACACCGAGCACTAGCCAAGGACATTCAATAGGTGCTGGACATTGTGCTTGGTTTAGAACTATATGCGATGTGTGGAAGGTTGCATGCTTTCAAGAGGTAAAATGCCAAAAAAAAAACAAGCCCTGTATGCTAAAGTAACAGAGGTTCTTGGTGGTCTCATAGTCCTCAATGCAATGAAGCTTTATTAAGGTGAAACATCAAGACTATATTTCCAGTGCCTTAGTACAACTACATCCGAGATGCTTTTTTCCATTAAAAACATTACTATAAATTTCTACCTGAATTAAGAATGAATGGCAAATAGATACATTTAAGGGTTCATATATTCATTCATTTTTTAGAATCCATTTTATCCTGGTTATCATGGTGGATCTGGAATCTATCCCAGGAACACTGGGTGTGAGGTGAGAATACACCCAGGATGGAACTCCAGTCTATTATCTGGGGGCAACTTGGAGTCAACCATCCACAAACCGGGCATGTTTTTGGGAGGAAACCGGAAAAATCGGTATGATTAAATCCGAGAAATTAATGGTTAAATGCCATGTTCAAGGGCTCCATTTAGGGATTCTCTAGGAGTTAGGAAATGATGTACAATCTACCACATTTAAGCATCCTTTCATGTGGAGCCCATCAAAATTCCAAACAAGAACTTTTTTACTATTTACAATTTACATATTTTAAATTCTTTCAGTGATTGATTTTTTTTTTTCCCATGATATGCTTCGTATTGTCTGATGTTCATTTCAAACTGATATTAACAAAACATTATAATTTATGCACTTGTGAGCCATTCAGTGATTTTTAAATAAAATAATAAAATTGAATCTTTTGAAGATTGCATTGTCTAAGAGTGTGGCTTTCAAACTCTTCCATTTACTGGCCCAAAGCCCTTAAAGATGCTCATGTCATCCCAAGGCGGACTTAATCTCTCAACCTTTTAGTTAACAGCTGAAGGTACTATCCGCCTGTGCCAAGGAGACATATTTCAAATGAGCTGGATGACAGAAAACCTTCATAGTCAGGTAGAAAATGAAGCTGTCGCTGAAGCTGTTAGAAGAGTTGGACTAAACACCTAGAAGTATCTTTTCCTCTTTAGATCACACACCTGTTCTGTACACGGAGCCTGATGTGGTTCAGTTACCTGCTCCAGTTCAGGTCCACTACTTCAGCCGTGCCATCATTCAGTTCAGGTTCAGTGGCGTCCCACCTTGAACAATTTCTCCTTTGTTCACCAGAGCACGACAGATCGGATCCTGAAGATTTTTCGGGATTAAACAGATTGGAGGTGGATAGAGTGGTTGCATGGACAAAGGGTCTTGTGATTTCAGGGTGTAGTGTTACCTGCGCCTCTAATTAAGAAGTCATCGAGAAGCTGGACAGGAGGCAAAGATGGAGACATTCCATGCAAGAAAAACAGTCCATCGAAGAGCCATTAGGATGAAACTGACCATGATAACCTCTCTACAGGTATCTGGGATGTGCCAGGAGTAACACTCTCGCCGGTGTTTGTTTGCAGTGTCTGCTGAGGCTGCTGCTTGAGCTGACTCGTACAAGCCCATTATTCTCTATGGTTTCACTTTGGAGGCTTGTGAAATTCCCTGTGCAGGAAACTGTGATTCTCACATCTTGCACTGAGGTCTGGATGCCTGGCAGTGTTTAAAGAGAGAAGTTAAGAGTGCAACCGAACTCAATAGCACATTGTGAATTGGCTGGTGTGACTCAATGGAACTTAGTTTGTGTGTTTTTACACACACAGGTATTACAGGAACAAGTTTCCATTAAAAACAAAAGTGAAGAGATTAAATAAAAATGGGAACACCTTGTGTTATAGTATTCCTTTTAGTTTATTTTATATAAAGTAATAACACTTTTGTCACTATATTACAGGATTGTTGGTTAGTCTATGTGCCTTCATTTGTTGATAACAATCAAAATGTCATTGATTTGATCATTTGAATGTAATGAAATGGTGCAGAACAAAAAAAAAAAAAAAAAAGTCAGTGTATGGTGTTTAATGAAACAATATTTTACAACATCAAAGCATTATAATTAAAATAATTTTAATATTTATTGTTATTCAACTGTTATTTTTGTTATTCAAAATGCCTTTAGAAGCTAGTAAAAGCAAAAATAATGTATATCCAAATATAATTTCCATCTTTCTTTTCTACATGATCTCAGGTGTGACTAAAGCGTCATGAAAAAAAAGGAATAAAGAAATAAAATCTTTATACCGAATGTTTTCTGTATATGCAAATATAACGTTATAGTCGGTTTAATCTGGATTGTGAATTTGCTTCCTGATTATCCTATTATGTAATTTAAATAGACAGTTCTGGCACACACACACAGTGATATATTGATTGAAATGCAGCAATAGTCAGGCGCTTTGCCTGTATGGTCTGTTCTGTAGCTCTCACAAAGGCACGGAAATAAGATCAGAGACCTTTAGGCATCTCGATGCACCTGTCTCAAAAAAAAAAATCCTGGGTTAAGACCATAACAGACCTGCCAACCTTTATGCATTTTGAGGAGGAGATTCACATTGCAACGTTGTATGATGGTACGAAAGTATGAGTTAACACTCAACAGCAGATGAGCCAACCTGTGACTCTGTTATGACTGACAGTTGCATAAATGATTTGAACACTGCAATATTAACTGACCTCAGTTAAGCCTCAGTCTCTTTCGCACATTACTAATGTTTTTACCTGTGCTCTTCTTTTGTTCTCAACCTGACTTTGATTGAAAAAAAAAAAAAGGTCAAAAAGGGCACTTTTGGTTTTTGGCTTAAAGATAAACATGGCCAAAAAAGTTGTCAGGGGGGGAAAAAAAAAAAAGTCAAACCTGACAAAAATTTTATTTCTATGGAGCCAATCCCAGCTGACATCGGGTGAGAGGTGGGGTACATGCTGGACCGGTTTCCAGTCGATCATGGGGCTAACACGGACATACGGACAGTGATTTACACCCACATTCACACCTATTGGCAATTTAGAGTAGCTAGTTGACCTAATCTGCATGTCTTTGGAATGTGGGAGAAAACTGGAGCACCTGGAAGAAACCCACATAGGAACAAGGAGAACATGCAAACTTCACAGTAAGGTCCCCAGGTGACCGGCAAGTTTGAACTTGCTGTGAGGCAACAGTCCTAACCACTGAACCACCATGCCACCCTCTAACGTTTTCACAAATAATGGTGATGGTAATGGTCAGCGCTCAGATATGTTTACTCCTCTTCAAGGTAGGCAGGTCTGCGGTAATTGATTCAATGTCTGATTTTACATACATAGTCTGATTTTAGCACACACCCTGCACACATGCAGCCTTGTAGATATATTCAGAAGTGAGAAATGTTTTTCATTCTATTTAGGAACAAAAGTGACTTGTGCTGATTGATATACATCAGGAAAAAAACATTATTTCAGCCATTGATTCCTCAAATGTCTGGGATGTGCAGTGCACTTGGCAGGTGGGAATCCAACAACGTGCATTAATACTGATTGTATACGGAATAATGATTTTAAGTTAGACGTTAATAAAAGACGCTCCGGTGCCTCTGCAAAGAAGCACAACTTCATCAGAACGTTCATCTCCAACTACCACATCTGTCTCAGAATAAAAGACTTTTTGTCCTTTGTTCAGCTTTGGAACTCCATCTTCTGTCTTCCATGTTGACATTAGAGTTCAGGAGAACGTACACACGTTTTGTCCAGCCGGAACACAAATTTGTGTAAGACGGAGAAAGTGAGAGAGACAGAAAGCGTGAGAGAGAAGCACACTGATCTATCCTGATCTTGTCCTCTACACCTCTTTCTCTCCAGTGCTCATGAGTGACGTTCTGCGCAGGTTCTCCTTGACCTTGATGAATTCGGGAGCACTTCGAGAGCACTCCTCCTGGCGTTCCTGCTCCTGCTCCAACTAGGAAACATGTACAAGTACACTCTTAGAAAACAATGTTCATAAATCTGTGGATAGGTAGAGCTGCTTTGTGAATTGGTTCCTTTAGCTCACACTGTTATATGGTTCTTCTGGAAGTCAGTCAGTTTTAATTCATTTTTGCCTTTGATCAGTGGTGTAGATAGGTTACATTTTCATTGAATAACTCCACAGGATGTGATCCTGAGACTGGAAGTATTGTAATCAATTGGAAAAAAAAAAAAATTTTAATCCCAAACTAGCTGTCTTAGGTAGTTACCAGTGTAAAAATACACCATGCTTAGACTCTCCAGAAATGTTTTACAGCCACCTCCATAAGTGTTGGAATGGCAAGGCCAATTCTATTGTTTTTGCTATAAACTGAAGACATCAAAAGATGAATGAGACTATAGATCAGAATCTCAGCTTTCAATTCCCGATATTTACATCTATGTGTGTTAAACAACTTGGAACATGGTATCTTTGGTGAAACATCATCCAATTTTTAGGTAAGCAAAAGTGTATAGGAACAGCCTTAAATTAAATATTTGGTTGCATATCCCTTTCTTGGAATAACTGCATTCAGCTGGTGACCCATCGACATCACCAAACTGTTGCATTCTTCCTTTGTGATGTTAATCCTGGCTTGTACCACAGCTTCTTTTAGTTGTTGTTTGTTTTGATGGGGTTACTCCCTTCAGTCTCCTCTTCAGGGGGTGCCCAGTTGGGGTAAGGTTTGGTGATTGACTTGGACAGTCTAAAACCATCCACTTTTCTCATTTATCATGTTGCCAGTGTATTTTGGGTAATTACCATGTAGCGTGATGAAGTTGGATGCATTTCTGTTTCTTACTGCTGATGAGTTATTGCATCCTGTGGCATGGCCTCTATATTTTGCTCTCAAAGACTTCTTTGAATGTTGGATTGTGACCTGTCCACCCCTGCCCTCAGGAGGTTGTTGTCATTGACTGTTCTTTTGGGGTTTATCTTCACAGTTCTCACAATGTGTTTTGTTACTACCGTAGTGTGGTTTTTCTTTTTCAGTGTTTTTTTCTTTTTCTTTTTCAAATTGCTGTGCTGGCTATTACCAATGCTTGTGTAACGTCTCTGATCTTTCTTATTTTTCTGCCTTTTCTCAAATTCAAAAATGGCTTGCTTTTCTCCCATATACAGCTCTCTGGAACTCATGTTGATTTATCTTCTGATTTTATTATTATTATTTTTTTTCAAATCGAGAGTAGACATTCAGAGTTATTAGATGTTTAAATAATAAATCTAACCGGGCACACCAGGACAACAAGAAACGCCTAGAAGTCGTATGTTCCAATATTTGTGATCACACAAAATGGGTGGGTTCAAACAAAAGGTGCCATGTTCTAAGTCGTTTAACACATCTGGATGTGAATATCAGGAACCGAAAGCTGAAATTCTACTCTATAGTCTCATAGTAATTTTCTGAGCTCACACAAATATCTTCAGTGTATAGCAAAAACAATAGAACTGGCCTCGCCATTCCAATACTTTTGGAGGGGACTATAAAACCTTTCTGATAGTCTAAGCTTTGTGCACTTTTACACTGGTAACTACTTATGCCAGCAAGCTTGGGGTTAAAAAAACCGGTCTTGCCATTCCAATAGTTTCACAGGGGACTGAATACAGTTTGAAACATTAATGAGATTATACATTTTTTATAAGGAAAGAAAACTCTCGAGATGATATAAAAAGAAAGTTTAAGAAGAATTTCACCTCCTCCAGTTGTTTGTGTCTCTTGAGAAGCTCTTGCTCCAGAGGGGAGATCTTCTTCCGGGCTTCCTCCTCCTGCTTTCTCTGTTTGATCATCTGATCTCTTTTCCTTTGCTCCAATACACGCTGGAGCTCTGGTTTATTCTCGACACCCCTATGAAGGACCGATACAGAATTACAGAATATCTGGAAAGTCTCAGCTTTTTCGGGGTGCCTTAATACTGACGTAAAAACACACTGTACACCACACCTTTTGAGTGAGTGTGTATAATGTTTTATTTTACTGTGCTATTATCTCTGGATGTGATCAATAGATATACATAATAGATAAGTGTCTTAGATAGGCTATAGAGGATGCACTACTAAAGCTACTGTACCGGCAGAGAATAATCCCCAGAAGTATGAGCTTGGATTGATTTTGCTCAATTTTAAAAGTACTTTTTCTTTACCATGTGTGACAGAATTGAGTTTCAATTTTTTGGGCATATACTGCATTAGGATAGTTTCACTACAAAAAGTAGTCTAATCTAGAGGCTACCATAGCTAGCTTATTTTAACAGAGGAAATTTTCTAGCTAACTCTGATGGGTAGCTAGTTATCATGAAATTAACTCATGAAACAAGCCTGAAATTTATCAAACAAGTAGTCTAATCTACAGATATCGTATTTTAGAAGAAAACCGGCAAAGGTAGCTAGCTAGCTAACTTTGAGTAACGCTAGACAATACGGTTACTCTGATAACCCTTAAAGCAATGAAATAAAACTTTAACCCAAACATGTTTGTGCTTGAAATGTCTTGCCACAACACAATGTTTTTAAAATGTCAAATTTAAGCTAACTATTTTGCTAAGTTACCAGTCATGCTAGACAATCCACGTATACGCGAATATCAGTAACCTTTGTTACATTTAAAGTAATGAAATATCACTTTCACACAGATATTACATTTGAAAATTTGTAGTTCAATCAAGAGGCTGATTATAGGTATATTAATTTAGAGAGAATCTTGCTAGCAAATATTGTACGCTAGCTAATTTGAGTAATGGCAGACGATGCATACAAAAGGTAGCAGTTACACACATTGAAATTAAACAACACAGAATAACATGAAATATCTTGCCACACAAAGGTTTTGTTTTTAAAAAAAAATATCACAGAACTATCACTGTCGGCTCCATTAATAGCTTTATATTTTAAATTAGCTTCAGATAAAAGTGCCTAAAAAGGGAATGCATACAAATAAAAAAAAAAAAAGAATATCTAGTTCTGTTGAAGAGAAATTATTAGCCTTGTATTATTTCTCCAATAGATGGCACTCACGTTATACTCTAAGAAGGTTGAGTGCTGAAGATATAAGAAAATGGATTTGTGTTGGAGATTATGGTGTATGTCTAACTCTAAGAAACATATGTAAGAGAATGCACAGAAAAAAAAAAATAAAAAATCAGATTGGAGTTAGTTAGTGTCTTTTACTCTTATGATCTGTGAGATCAGTGATTGTTCCCATGACAACTCTGATCTCAGAGAATACGTCAAAACTAGATGGTTCGGGATCTGCTGAGCACACATGCGGACACAGACACACACCCTCTATGACTGCTAATTAAATTAGGTGTGAGCCTGTTCCGCAGGGAGGAGGCTTTGCGCATGGAAGAAGTGGAAAAGCAGTTTGCATGTTGTAATTAGCATCCCTCCTAATTTATATAGTGTCCGTCAGGCGAAGTAGACATGGAAACGGCAACAACAAACAAAAGTAATGAGGCGAGTTATACACACAGCCGCCTCCAGACCTGCTCCCTGAGACCCTGAGGATAGACTAGTTCTCACACAAACATCGATGGTACATTTAATTCAAGGAGTATAGACATGACAACGGTGGAAAGATCATATCGTAAGGGACGGCAATGTTTTCCTCATATGTTGGTAAACCTTCAGAAAAAGACTTCGCCTTGGGCTTTTCCAAAATGACACCATAATAAGTTAGAATTGACTGCTAATCGATCTCTCATGGGCTGGCTCTATCATTGAAAAACGATTGCATTGTTGCAACAAACTCTAAACTATTTAGAAAATTTTGACAAATGGTGAATATGACAAGTTTGGGTGGTTCATATGAAATCTTTCTACGAGATATGAGAAGAAATTTACATTTTAGGTGATTTAATAATGTCCCGCATTCAGCATAATTTTCTCTGGCAAGCTGGCAAGATTGATGCTAGCTATAGAGAAAGATGCTAGTTAGCAGGTGATCTTGTAGCTGTACAAACTCTACCTTACTAAAACATGTAACTGTAGATTTGCAGTACAGGCAGAATAAAAAAATAAATAAAACAAAGTATGACTGATAGTCTGCACTCAAGGATCGATCGGGGTATTTTCTAATGTACGCTTTAGCATTAGTGCAAAAAAACATTCACCAGAATGCTAACATTACAGCGTCAAAACTAGCATCCTCGCCACCAAATCCAAAATATGCTGGTGTATTTCCAAATCACAAGTTTAGCATTTACACTATTTAGGTCAAAGAGAAAGATAAAGATGTTTTGGGAAACCTTATCCATGTGGACCCTTTTGATGTCATTTTGCCCATCCCAGTTATCATGAATGATACAAATTGCACTATTCCCAAAGCAAGTAACATGAGCATAAATAAAAGACGAGTTGCTGACAAAGTGAGCTCTAGTCTGTCTCCATCCTCTGCATTCCCTCCTTCATTGTCACCGTTTTTTTGTCTTCTGTCTCTGTACGCTCTAAAGACCCAGGCCATATAAAATCTTATCTTCGGAGGGTTCAAAAGGAGAGATGGGCACCGTTTAGTAGTGACCCAATTCTTCTGCCACTTAGGCTAAAAGACTATATCCTGTTGCTGTTATCTCCTGCTTTCTTTTCCCCTCCCTGGGGAGTGCTCTCGCCATGATCTCTGGAGTCTTCCAGGGCCAAAATGACTTCAGGTGCCAGAAGTGTCCAACCAGATACCTGCCTAATGGCAATGATGGCTCCGTGCCGGCTTAGTGTTGTGTCCTCACCACTTGCAGCATGGATATGGACATACACACACCTACACACTGTACCATCCCAACTCAAACTTCCATTTACGCCTGTCACCGTGATAAACAGAGTAAAGAAGACAATCTTTTTAAACTTTCCACTCTTTTGCGGTACATCAAAATCTATCCTTTAAATTGAGCTTCGGGAATGCAAATAAGACCCAAGAGACTGCTTTAGTAGCCGAGTGCTGTTCCAGAGATACTACATGAGCATCGCAGGACCCGTTTTAGATAACGGCTTCCGACCCAAATGCAATAATACAAAACAGTGGGAAAGTAGGAGCTGAACAGAGCCACTGTGCTTGCGCTTGTCTGGATGACTGGGACTCTTTTAAAATGCTCCTTGAAGTGTCCGAGACGAACAGAATGGCAGGATAAAGGTGGCTATGTTGGCCAGTTCGGAGGCGCTTTAGTTGTCCTTGTCTCCACACAGAGAATGACTGTGTTGTGAATGTGCTAAGGCTTGGAAGAGGTAGGCGTTGTAGATCATGGTTCCCAAGCAACTGTGAAGCTCGTGTCGAGAACGCTTATTCGGAGAGAAAAAACCAGAAAAAAAAAACCAAACAAAAGTCTTCCAGACTTTGACATGCTATTTTTGCTTTGTATGACATCATGTTTCCTGTATGAAACTTCTAAGATTTGTCAAACCGAATCGCAAATGAAACGTGAAGAGAAACATTTGACTCTTGTTCTTTTGTGTGAATTTAGCTATAGCTTACGGAGTAGTGCAAGTTCTGAGTAAGTTCCTTTCTTGAGGAAGTTGTAGTGAAATGTGTAGCAGCATGTCCGCTGGGTCCGTGGGTTTTGCTGTTGTGTGTGTGTGTGTGTGTGTGTGTGTGTGTGTGTGTATACAGCTGTTAGGAGGAGCAGGACTGGTTCTACTAGGCTCCCCTACTGAGCCGTTTGGATATTTGCTCAGCCCTGTATCATGTCTTCACTTTAGTATAGTCAAGGATTTAGCCTGATCATCTTTCAGTCTGTACTGAAGGGCTACATAGCATGTTAGTGGACTGTCACAAGTTTAGTTCCAGTGCTTGAATGCAGAACACAGAACCAAGAAGTACACTCGTGCAAGGTTGTATTCGTTAAAGTACATCGATTATTCATAAGTATTTACTGTTCATATAGAAAAATGACATGCATCGCAAAGCAACATTAATAATTGATTCATGCAGTGTTTACAGATACAGTACTATATATGCAATACACAGCATTTAGATTTAATCCTCAGATCTGAGACTAGTTTTGAGATTTTTTTATGTTTAGGTTTCTATCTTTGTAAGTCGGAGAGTAGCCACACAAACCATCTGCTGCTGTTTTTCACATAAATGTTTGTGCAGTTTTTGCATATATAATAAAATGTTCAGATTTTCCTAGAGATATATATTTTCAGTAATAAAAAATGTTAGTGTCTGTCGTATGGAAATAGGAAAACTTAATAGCAGGACATAGTTTGATTAAAAAAAAAAAAAAAAGAAGAATTGATGGGCTGACATTTTTTTCATTTATTTTTTCACATTCTATTTTACTGCCAAATGTACGGCTGTTGAATGACATTTTGCTGAGAACCAATAGGTCTCCAAATTGAAAAGGATACTAAAATGACTCTTTAAATTGAAACAGGACACTAAAACTGGTGACAAATGTGAGTGATGACAATCAGGCTATGAGAAAATCTAGAAAGTCCTAGACCATTGTAATCAAAAACTAATACTTCCAAAATGTAATTTTTCCCTATTCCAATCTCACATAATTATACTATTTATACAAAGTTAAGAAAACATGGTGAGAAAATGTCTGCAAATTGCATAAAGTGTTGATTAAAACGTACTTGCTCAAGTATGGCTATGAGACTTCTTGGAGGCCAAAGTACATATCCATACTCTGAAAATACTGAAATCTAAAATGTCTAAATTATTTAATGTAAATATCCATTAACGTGAATGTGGTTTTCATCACTTGCACTGTTCAGCCAAAAGTGTCAGGTTTCAAAGTAATATACTCGTACTTTTATTATGGAAAATAAAGCCAAATCAGTATTACTATAATGTAAAATATGAATTTTAATCTATAAAGTACATTCACAAATGCCCAATAAATTGTTTATATAATATTTAGTGAGGATTATTTAGCCACCCACTGCTGTACAGTATATGTGTTTGTGTGTGTGTGTGTGTGTGTGTGTGTATCCTCATACCGTTTGTGGTTCATAAGCAACTCCCGGTGCAGCTCCTGATGGCTTTTAGAAGCTTTCACTGGATTAATCAGCTTTTTGGGCTTGATGAGATCATCATCCCCTTGCGCATAATCGGGATGAGGGGCATAGCTGGCCACGGGGAGGATATTCCTGCGTGGGCATCGCAGTGGGTCATCATATGTTATTTCAGGCTGATGAGGCTGTTCCCATTGGATATCAGCATATGCTGAGGCTACAGAGAGAGCGCGTGCGCGAGAGAGAGAGAGAGAGAGAGAGCGAGCATACATTAATTACATAATGCAGTAATATAAGCCATTCATGTAAAAAGTGTTGAATTAAATTTAATCTTTAATCTTAAAAAGTCAGGGATTAGAAATTGAGCATGAACCAATGAGTTCATATTTTATATACATGTTATAGAAACGTGCTGCTTGGGAGAGGTACTGAAAGACCAGGAAAGACCGTTCTAGTTGATATTCATCTTAGTCAGAGGAACAATCAGTGCCTTTCTATGCTGTGATTAGTCATTTTGCATCAAACCCTGGCATCAAACTCTAGCATGGTCCCATTGTATTGAGAAAGATTCAGCCCCACTGCACGAAGTGACTGGAGCATCGCACATTTTAGTTTGGTCTTTTTGATATTTGGATTGACAGAAAGCCAAAACAAAAAAATGAAACGAAAAGCGTGTGATGTGATGTACAAAACATTTAAAACTAGTTATTCATATAATCATTGAATAATTTATTGAGTGCCAGCTTCGTGTTCTCCATGATCGCCATTTCTATGCACACTTGCTTCTTGTTGCTGTATTAGTGACCAATCAGTAAAAGCTTTTTTAGGTTTGTTAGTTTTCTTTTGTACCTTTTCTTATCAACCGAGTCATTTATTATGAATGATTAGGAATTCAAAAGTGCAAGACCACATTGATTACTGTTGTAGACCTCCGAGCATATCTTTGAGAATAAAAGACCTCTTGAGACCCCATTATCCTCATATGAGGGCATCACATTTTCTCCCAACTCCACTGTGTGTATATCCTTGTAAGAGCCTCGTATGAGTAGCACTGGGTATTACTGTTTTGCCAAACTTCTTCCTGTTTGAAGATGTTGATCAGGTTCCTCAAGTCAACACTGAGGAGAAATTACAAGGCGCACATTAGAATTTGGGTCTCAGGAGGCTACAGATATTAATCTGTTTATCTTATCGTTTTTGGTCTCACTACATAGGCAGGTCTTTTAAAGCCGTATATTCTGTGCATGTATGTTCTGAGCATGCATCTTGAATTAAAAAAAGAACTCGTAGTAAAATGCTAAAATGCAACCTGTCAGATTCAAAGACATTGGTTCTGGCCTTTTGGCATTTCCAAACATAACTACAGACTGAGTGATTCCATATGAGAAAAACTGAGAGAAACCCAAGAGCTTTCCAGTATGAGCAGGTGAACATTTTATCCTTTTTTGGCTGTTTATGTTCCTTTGGATTCTGGAGGAAATTCCTGAGATCCATTTCCTGTCTGCTGAACCCAGCAATTTACACATCCAAACAAGAACAGCAGGGATCTGACATGCCACCACAATACCTGTTATTACAGACTGATGTGTTGTATTTAAGATGAAGGAAATTGAAATAATACAGGGGCCATGTGGTTTAAGTTGAGAGCATAAGAACTCTTTAGATGTGAGACTACTACTTGTGCATACTGGTGATTTTGCGCTTACTTGGTCTAGTCTCAGTCTCGAATGCCACGCCTACATCTCATAGCTTCACAGAGTGTCTGGTACCTTTCTTCTACACTTATCTGGTCACAAGCTTCAGAATCGTGCCCTGATCCTTAGCGTTATAAATTTACCAGGACCACCCAGCCTATCCACATTGTTGTATTATATTCTATTATACACTTTGGGACCAATTCTCATTTTCTAAAGGGCTTTTAAGTCACTTAACAAAACAAAATCATACTAACAAGGACTGTGAATGCCATGGATTCCCATCACATTTAACGTATTCCTGCCCTACACTTAATATTTTCCAGGATACATTCCGGATCCACAACAACTCCTGAATATTGAAATTAGATAAGCTTTTACAGATACTAAACAAATGCATAAAAACATATCTAGTTCCTCTTATGCGGTGCTAGATAAATTTACAGATCTGAATGGTTCCATTTCAACCACAGGCATACTTATTGATTTAGCTCAACTTAAGCATAATTCATTTAAGGAGAGCCCTACAGGCCGCAGAGCACCACGAAGTCCTTCAGTCCTCGGTGGATGGAAGATATTAAAGGCGAATTGATCCTTCGTCGAGTGACGGTGGAAAAAGATCGGGTGTCATATGCTCTGAGGCCAGATCTGAACAATGGCGAGGGTTTTGAGGAGGAACCAGAGACGATCTGCGCTATTCAATATTAAAACCAGAGCACAATGGATTCTGCAGGAGCAGCGCTTCTAAATCAAAGCACAGGATGATGATGGATGAGAACATCTGAACAGACGTCTTATAAGCGCTGTATCCTGTAAAGGCTTTTACTGAATGCTGGCAGTGTTATTCGAGTTTGGTTAGTATATTAGATACTTATAGCAGCATTCTTAAACTGTTCGTGGTGGTAACCTAATGACCTGAGAACTTAGCTGTGGTCATATGAGGACATGTTTTGTTCCAGTTAACCGCTCACTAAGCATTCCTGAGGAAAGTATGTACTTGCGGTCTCTGCGAATGGCAAATCTAAACCACTAAATGTAATCAGATGACATAATTATTATAATTATCTAATACTCATATCACACTTAAACCAAAGAGCTAGCACGAACACTCTAATTATCTTAATTATTTTAACAATTGATTCAAACAAACAGCTCGGATGTAGTCAGTTAAGGAAGATATGTTTCGTGTCCTACGTCGGCTTCTTTAGTGGTCCAACAAGGCTAAGGTAGCTAACAAGTAAAGAAAGCCTATAGCTACCATGTCATGCCATCAAATATACGCATGTCTGATACTCAAGTCGGAACTACAATTTTAATATTCCGTCTTCCCTTCTCTTACATATGTCTTGCTAGCATTCTGACTTGAGGGGGAAAAAACAGGTGATTCAGTGTTGAAAGCCACTTACGTGAATTACAAGAATTGAAATTAGGTAACATCTCAACACCGTTTGATTTGACTGTGATTTAGTTCGGGTTGAAGTAGTTTGCACAAAGCTGCCAAGCTAGCTATATTTAGCAACATTATCCTTTGGAGCTTCGGTCCAAAACTAAACAAGTAAACTTTGGACTGCGAACTTTTTTTTTCATCGACAACGTTTCCGACAACTCTGGAATGCAAATTTGTCTAATTGACTAGATTTTGGTCATGGATTTTTATTCCAGAAAGTTATGCAGATGTCATTTTTAGCCGAACTATTACTACATTAACAATACAGAGAACCACTGTACTAATCTTCCAAGAGCAGGAAACGATTACCCAGCCTGCCAGATTCAACTCTTTCTGTAAAACACATGGAATAACATCTATCTGTTTGTCCAGATGGAGTCATAGTAACAGTATAAGAGCTAAGGTCACTTGGGACAGGAAGCTTGTACCCTTCCCTTAAAAGAGCATGGTCATTTCCTTTTTTATTAAAGGTCATGACTAATGAGAATATGGTTTTTAATGAGGGTTATACTTCTCATGTGGACCCAGTGGTTATAAAACCAATTGTTGTGGGGTGTGTATGTGTATGTGTGGCCATATTTTTTAATCTCATTGGTCTCCATAGTGCTGGGAATATGCAACAGTTCTGACCTTATGGGGACATTTGGATGGTCCCCATGAACAAAATAGCTTTTTGCACAAAATCTGTCAGTTTTATTTAAGTGCCTAGTGAGTTACTGAGGTTGAGGTTACGTGTAGGTGTAGACATTTAGCTACAGTGTCATGCAAGGCAATTGAAATACCTGACAAACTATTGAATTTCAAGTCAGTGAGTGTGTCACGGGGACTTGAATGGAAAGTGGTGTTTCTCTGCTGAGTTCAACACTTGTAGTAAGAGTTGCTGAGTGTGTGTGTGTGTGAGGGGGAAAAAACGTGTGCAAGATGGCATGAAGGATGGAGCTATGGCAATAAAAAGAGGAAGAGAATTGAGTCACAGGATCTCCCAGCGTATCGACTGCTCTTTCGTGGCAGGATCTATCTCCTCATTGATTAGATATCTATGTCATGCAGGGCAGAGGCGGTGAGTTTTCTGCATCTGTTCTGAAAGTTAATATCCTTCCATTTTATGGCTGTAATGCATTTAGCTGCCTCCCTCAAGACCTAGGGAGTCAGTTAACGTGTCCAGTAAAGGAAGTCTGCTTCCAAGAGTCTGCTTTCAGGAGCAGACGAACGTTAATTCAATACCACATCTTTGTGACTATGAAACACAGGTACGACTCTGAAAGCTAGATGTACTGCAGATGTGTGTATCTGAAGAAAAGAAGTGTCCGTCTGTATATGAGTCATGTGTTATTCAAGAGAAAGCAATCCGTAGGCGCAGGCAGATTTCTCGGGGTTAAACTTGTTCTGCCCTTTTACTGTCACTTACTGTGAGTGCTGTTCGTGCTGTGAGAGGTGATTTATTATTATGTAGCACAGAGTTTTATCACTGCTGCCTGACAAGGAGGTTCTTTAAAGACTTTCTGAGCACTTTATTTCCTCCTACGATTGTACACAGACTGAGCTGTTGGCAACTGGCTGTTGTCATGGGGATGCCCAGAATTCGTCCTCCCAACGGAGGGGGAGATGATGAGGTAGGGATGTGTGTGTGTGTGTGTGTGTGTGTGTGTTGGAGTGCAGCAGAGGCAATGGGGGGCTCGTTTCCCATAATCCACTCCAAATGCTGACCTTTGGCCAAGCACAGGATTGAGGCTGGAAATTACCATTATAAAAGATTTGAGCAAAATGCAAACCCATCCACAGCTAGTAAAAACATGCAAAAATAAAACGCAGTTTTAAAAATCAACAGATATTAATATTAACTTTGTAAACTGGCTTCTAAAAGTATGTTGCCTATTTATATCAGATTGAGACAGAAAAGGCCATGTATAAAATGAGTAGTTTCCTCTGTACACACACACACACACACACAAACACAAACACAGCTCTAACTTCACAGTAATTGAATAATTTTGTATTAAACCGATAAAATCATTACACTTGATCCTTTATTCTCGCCACAGAACTCTAATCTTTGCTTCTTATGTTGCTTAGCAACCACAGCTTCTCATTAACAGACTGCATTGCACTGAGGAAGAATTGTTTGTTGCGTTTATCATTGATAAATGAAATTTATGTACCACATGATTTTATATTATTATTTTTGCCACTGATTAGGTATCTGCTTTCTGTCGTTCATAAAAGCACACTAGCTCTCCTGACGTACTGCTTTATTAGAACGCTATAAAGAGGTTGCCTTTGGGCAATTCTACAATATTCACTAGTATTCAAGGAACATAATATTATTACCATGGGCACTACTATTATCCCTCTGTTCCATTAAAAAAAGAAAGCAGCATTTTTTTTTTTTGTGCTCCCGTGATGTCCAGCCCACTGGAAAGCTAGCATAACTACACTTTTCTTCTAAGGTTCCTTATATTGGACAAATTAAAAGAAGCAATGGATAGAAAGTCAAAAACATC
Source organism: Notoglanidium macrostoma (assembly GCA_030068235.1). Taxonomy (NCBI): domain Eukaryota; kingdom Metazoa; phylum Chordata; class Actinopteri; order Siluriformes; family Auchenoglanididae; genus Notoglanidium; species Notoglanidium macrostoma. Next base: position 14,698,608 of record JAQQZR010000016.1, on the reverse strand, counting down.
AGATAACTAGCAACCAGCATCCCATTGTAAACAATATGTTCCCACGATCATTATTGTTGGTTCATCAATGTTCAAGTTTAGTAGATGATCAGCAAACTACTGAATAGTCCCATTTCTGTTCACTTGGTGCTCACCAAGTTTACAGGTCTTGATGTTTAGTAGATTATTTACAGATTAATCAGCTTGTCCCTTATACAAGGAATATTTCACATTTCACTTCTGTGGATTTTATTGATTGATTTTATGACGTTGTTAAAGTAACAAAAACTTCAGGGTTAAGTTTTTATAGGAAAATAATCACGGATCTAGTATGACACGACCCAGTGTAACGCGGAGTTACTGTTACCACCCAAAAGTTGATTCTTTTCTTAACAGCAAATGTTGGAGTGTGGTTTTTTGCCTCTAAAAACCCGTTTTTGTCCACAAGCAGGAAAAACAATGCGCACACGCTAATTGTCCAGGTTGTCATGTTACACAACAACTCCTCCACTCTGAACATGTTACCGTTTTGCAAAACTTTTCCATGTTTGAGAAGATACAGCTTTACCTCTGACCGGTTCAAAGCGCAGGCCCTGGAGACTCCTTTCAAAAATGTTTAAAAAAAAAAAAAAAAAAAAGAAAGAAAAAAACAAAGTTAAATCTCCTCATAGAAAACTTAAGCCCCTGTGTTATTAGATCAAGTGCGTTCATATATAAATAACTGAATTCAGCAGCATTTGAGTCTAAAGGTAGCTACAATTAATTTGACATGTTCAGTTGATGGTTTGTGAAGTTTCTACACTCAACTATTCAAACAAAAGTACAAGTAATAAAATCAGTTGGACCGTTAACAATAGTTGATTCTTTAATAACGGATTGAAACGATGAGAACTTTAGGCAGTTAGGAAATTTCAGGATATTAAATGTTATACTTAAATCCTAAAATAATGACTTAATGTCTTAGAATGACGGAGAGAAATTTGTGTTATTGCAAAGGTGTGTTGGCACTGGCCGCACTTCCAGAGAGCTGTGTAAATATGCTCAGTGCAGTTTATTAGTTGCCACACGTTGCCGGATAAAGCGGACTAGCTGGACCTTGTGCTTCTTCTACAAAAGCAAACACTAACCCTGGGCACAAAGTAAAGCAACAATTGTGAAAGAACGTCCTATGACGATACAGAGAGATAACCGACACCAAAATCACACTTTAATAACGTGTGCTTAAAAAAAAAAGTAAAAAATCGTTAATGTATATGTATAATGTATATGTATTTTCATCTCTCATGAGAAGTTTTCATGTGAAGCTTGCAGTCTGTGCAATATAGCTCCGGGAAGGCATGCCCGACCTCTGTAAACCTTTCTGTGAAGTTTTCACATGGATTTTAATGATTAACCGTTCCCTCATGGCCTCGTCAAGGGTTGTATGTCACTATGGTTCAAAAAAAATCTGCGGCAGCAAAATCCAAAAGCTAATATTTGCCTCATGCTGCATTTCGTCTTGATCTCGTTCTCATAATATTTGTTGTGCCCTGTTATACTCTTAAGACCATTTGATAGACGGACTTGAGCATCCTGTCCTTGTTGTCAGTCTCATTTCCTGCTTGTGCCCAGGGGGAAATGATCATTTGCTGCATACATGTTCAGATTTCTGAGAAAAATCTCTGAAGTTGCATTCGAATGAATATTTGAATGACCGAGTGCTTATGATCCAAATATATCCACGTCTATTCATGAATGACTCATAATTTATTCTTTATAATCCACAGTGATTTAATACACAAACATCGGCGGAAACTTTCATACATGAGACGCTGTCAAAATTGTCCAATTTACCACCCTTTGAGTATAATCGCAGTAAATCTGGGTAGTGAAGCTGTTATTTTGCAGTAGATTGTCTTACCTGATTTGACCAGCACATCTCTGGGTCTGCTGGGCGGACTGTCGGGATACAAACCGGCTCCTACTCTCGGATCCATCCTTTATGTTTCTGTTTCTTGCGTGAGCGTGTGTGTGTACTGTGAATGTGAATGTGTGGGGTGCTCGGAGAGCCTACATGTCTGTGTGCGAGTGCGTATGTGGGCGTGCACAGGCCATGTCTCCTGCGCTGCTCACACACTCGTGCCTCTCTTCTGTTTCCTCTCAGATGTAAACAGTCACATGACTCGCTGGGCATTCCACAGCCAGGGCCCTCCCTCTCCTTTCTCTCACACAGCAAAACACTTTCTCACTCCCCCCCGACTCTGTTTCTCACTCTCGAGTCTTTTATTTTCAGCCTCCTGTCTCGGTAGGGGTCTGATACAGAAAGGGATTATTGGAGGATTAAAACTCTCTCCCTGAAATCTCATGTTGACCATCAGCGTTCAATCATTACACACACCTACACGCACTCAGAAATACTTGCAATATACAGTACATGTAAGCGTCTTATGCTGGCTTATAATGGATTATGTAACATTTAGGAATTTAAGAATGAAGCTTGAAATGCATGCTGTGAAGCTATAAACATGCCTTTACACTTAAATATCAATCCACATAACTTAATTAGTATGAAAAGTTACAAAAAAGTGTTCGTATCTTGTCTTATGGCATTGCCCTTATTTGTTTCAATTTGTTCAAATGTTTCATGGGACCGGGTTCGAAGCTATACTATCGTCACATATTATGATGTAATTATTTAGGAATTAATTGGAATTTGGCTCCTGGACAGAATGCAACTATTGTCCCAGTTTTGCCACAATCTTTCAAGGAAGCGTTGAAAATGGGGAAAAATCTGAGTTGTTACATCATAACACCCATGAGCCAATCATGTACTAGTATGCAAATGTGTTCTGTTGTAGGAGTAGAAAATCTGAATATTGATTCTGGAATCTGACTATCAACATAGGCATTGCTACTGTCCCTTTATATTTATTCATTTTTTTTATTTGTTTACTCCTTATGCATTAAAATATATTATAAAAACTAAATTGCACTGACCATAAGTAACTTCTGGTGGAACGAGAACTTTACAGCTAAGAACTTTATAACACTCTGGTGAGACTGAACCATATTAATACTTGAATACTTACAGTCTGAATAAATGAATATTTAATGTCCAGTTATTACTTTTAAAGTAAACAAACCAGTAACTACTTTGAATTATTCAGTAACTACACTGAAACAGGAAAGAGTGTGCAGTTATGAGCTTGAAAAAGGGACATCTAGACCCAGTAGGAATATGAACTGCTGCTTGCTTTTTTTTTTTTTTTTTTAACATAAAATTAAACTTTTTTGGAATTCTGGAGCATGCTTTTGTACTTGCAGTATGTAGTTATTTATGTAACGCGGCAGTTCTCTGAAACGTGCGTGCAAAGAGGCTGTGATGGCAGAGAATTATGGTTCAGTGGCTCCAATGTATACCGCATTGCAGAGCCATTATTGTTCTGAAAGAAACACGAGTGTGGACTTACCCATGCCATTCATGTGCTTTCCACTTTTCACACTCTGCTGCTCGATGTTATACGCCTTCTGTTGTGAGAGAAAGAGACAGAGAGAGGCTGACTCTGGTCAAATCACACTTTTTATAAAGTTCATGTTGTTACCCGTTAAAGATTTTAATAGAAAATTTCTTCAACAGTTCCCCATTGAATGCATGATTATGGTGTGGCCTTTCAAACAGGCTTTATAACTTTGAATATTTCAATATTGTGCCAATATTTAACTGTTTATCTCGCACAGTAAAACGTTTTATAGCTCTTTACGATATTTTCATTATATTTAAGTGAATATTTGTCTGCACGTCTGTACATGACGGTCTTTACCTCTGGGCTACAAATTCTACCCCAAAATGCTGGTTTGTTATCCTAATGTGAGCACCTGTTCATTGTTTATCCCTTAATTTGATTGTCTAGTTTGCTGTTTTTGTGTTTTTAATTCAAGTCTGAGCGAACAGTTGTCCTCATGGTACTTTTGTATGTGACATTCTACCTAAATATTGTCACAAATTTGCACTCTCAGGGTGTTGTAGTTTGAAGTGTGGTAAGTGGTGTTGCTCTTTTTAGTTGAACATGTGCTTTGGTTTATAGGTTGTTACGTGCCTTTGTTTTGCTTCTAGTCCTGCCTCTGCTTCTGTCCCGTCATTGGTTTGTTATCCTAATGTGAGCACCTGTGCATTGTTCATCCCTTAATTGGTTTGACTAGTTTGCTGTTTTTGTTTCATTGCAAAGTCATCATGCTTTTTAGTTTAAATCTATGTTTAAGTCTAAGCTGTGTTTTCTCTTCTTCTATGTTTTGTATTTCTTTTTTTTTTTTGCTTGCTTTTTCTTCTGGTTATGATTATGGATTATTTAAGGTTTTTGGATTGCCTACAGTAAAAGATTTGATCAGTTTACGCAATTATTTCCTTCCCTCTCTCACAGCACATTTCACCTATGGGAAAATGTCATACGGACCATGATAACAATATTGTATGTTAAATATCATGCTATATTGTGTAACTCATTATTGATGTATACCAACTTTGATTTACAGTTTCGCATATCCCCTATCCATAACCACAGGCTTAATATAAACCCCAGCTGTTACATTAGGATTTAATGGTCCTCTCTTATGCTTCAATTCAATTAACTGTTACATAATACCTCCATAATAGGATCTCGCTGCCCTTCCACGGTGCTCTGTCATTGTGCAAGACTATAATCCTCAATTTGTAATGAAAAGATTACATGACATCAAGGCATTACATGACATTATGGCTCTGTTAGAGGTTCCCTGTAGAACAGTAAATTTTTCAGCCAATAACTGATGAATATGTGTAGAACCCCAAAGTGGAGCTGGTAGTTTATCAAAAAGGTTCTCGGATGACTCATTTCACCACTACTGCCTCTGTGTGTTGCTCCCTTTGCAGATACCGATTTTCAATGGCCTGAAATGTATTGACGTTATAAAACATGATGTTACTGGTGGAGCACAGGACAAGTTCTGAAAATTGGTTTGTAACCTCAGAGCAACAGAACACCATGGTTGTTGCTAGGCCCGACTTAAAGGTTAGCAGACTATGTAGCTACACTTTATACCACATTGCCTTTGAATGCTTGATTCTGATTGGTCAGAGGATGCTGATTAGTTTTCTCTAGCAGCAGCTCTGATAGCATTGTACTCATTCTACTATGTTATAATTTGTATGGTAGCGTATACAGGGAGTATGGTGGACAATCCACATGAATGCATAAAAATTTTTTCTAAGATGTTTATTCATTTATTTTTGAAGGAGTCTCCAATGTAAGTGCTAAAGCTGTATCTTTAGGTGTTCAAACCTGTGAGAAAAGGAAGTACCTAGCATGTTTGATAACAGGAACTAACCACCTCAACTAACATCTCACCACCACCTCAGTGGTTATTTTGTTTTTTATTCCTTACAAAGCAAAGTGAATAGGATGGTTTTCCACTCGTTTGGATTTTTGGATGTCTACGAGTGGTAAGGCAAGCTGAGTAGATTTGTAGTACAACTGCGAATCAGGATCTACTGAATGGTGGGAAATTTCTAGGCATATCTGTGTGTACTTCACACTTTTAATGTGAAAGTATGTGGCATGCTAATAGCCTGAATGAAGCTCCACTTCCTTTGTGCATTGTGCATTTTCCTCAGCAGTTTACATGCTAACTTCCTGGTTTCGGCTTGAAGGAGAGATTGGTTGCGGTTATAAAAGCAAAAGGTGTGCAAAGAAATTTGATCAACAAATCTATGACATTAACTAGTTTATTAACTTTCATCATAATGCGTTGACTTTTAGAGCTCCGTGAGTGGAAAAGCTGCCTCGGATTGAGGTTTGGTCTTGAATTCGAACAAACAAAGCATGCAAAGCATGTTCTCCTTCTTCTCGATCACCCCCTGCCTCTCTCTTTCAGGGCTTTCTTCATGTTTAAAGCTCAAGGCCTCAGGGCCTTAGCTGGGGCCCAAAACACCCTCCTTTAGATGGCCAGCGTGAATGGATATTGTTGGTGCTGTTTAGCGGTTGCTATGGGAGACCTGCTCATGCTTCGTGCCTCTGCTGTACAAGGCATCTACTGTCTTGTATTACTTCCTTTCCTCCCTATAAAAGTACAGTTAGAAGTTGGGGTGCGGTGTATCAGGACACTGACATGTTTACAACATTGTAATATTACAATGAAGCATTCTAGCAAGTAATAGAAATCAGTTGTTTTCTTTGCTAGAACTAAATAAACATTTAGAACGAAGACGCCCATATTATATTACATGTAGTGGTAGATCTTGAAGGAGACGGTGAAAGGGTTGGCAGGATGTTTTGGCGGAATGAGGGAGGTGTGACTGATGTGTGATTTTCCCAGGTTTTGTTATGCTGTAGTCGTGCGTGGTTGTTAGCTTGTCTCTGCTTTTCTAAATTACCATTTTTTAAATGTAGAAGAACATACAAGAGTGGCTGTACGATGAAGGATCACGAACCTATTTCTGTATTCAGAGTGACTCAAGTCCAAAAGTTACATCAATGTTTAAGCCGGGAAAGGTATTCATATCCAGAGTTGGTTCACGCAGCTGGTTAAAACCAGATTATGCAAATCACTGTGTGTAGTTCATGCCTCCAAGATTGCCAGATTTTCTTGTTTAGGAGAAGACGTGTCCGAGACTGGGATTTCTCTAGCATCTAGACCACTAGTTTTTAAATGCAAGCAACTGCTGTTACGTCTGTGGAAAGAAAATGTGGACTGAAAAAGGATATCGCATTTTTTTTCCTTTGGTTTCAAGTGCAGTATGATGTAACAAAAAAGCAAGAGATTATTTACAAATGGAAAATGAGCAAAGACTAATGCAATGATAAATGGGAGGCAAAAAGAGCTATGCATCTCGTAGACCCATGCAAGAAAGCCCAAAAAATTGAACGGTGAATTCCTTCTTGTCAAAAAATAATCCCAGATTAATGTTTACCAAATGATTTCTTATGAAACTGTGACCATTATGTGACAATCCAGTTGCATCAATTGAGGAACTGAGCACATTATTTTTAAATATAATGTTGTAATCTGTTTTAATAGGCAATTATAGCGATATGGAAATTCCAATGTGCGCAAGTGTATATACTCAAATACATCCTATACAAACAGCAATTATCACACCGGAGCCGCTGGCAAACATTTGCCACCTGCAAATAAAGCCCATTTCTTCTAAACAGGCCCTGATTCTCAAATGAACAAACACATTATATTAAAATGTACTCCATTTACTGGTGTTTAAAGAGGATTTCTCAAGGCTTTGCGCTGCATTATGAGCATTGGTGACTAGCTACGAGGGCGTAAGATCCAAAGCCTGCTCTAATAACCACACAGTCGAATTTCAATGAGCTTGCAGGCAACCAGAGTCGATCTGTATTTTATAAGAGCTAAACGCAGCTCAATTGAGACGAGTCGAGGCTGTCACAGTGCAAATGAAGATTTACCGTACGCCCTGACGGAAGCAAAGCGACAGCCGATTGATTTTCTTTCATTCAATTAAAGCCGGAGTGTGTATCGTATGCTAGGTTTGCATCCTGTAAGCAGCTTCACAGTATAAATCCGCATTTACAGCATGGCTAAGTATGTTTAGAACATTAGTGTATGGCACGGTGAAGATCATTTATATTTGGAGCAAACCAGAAGATGCAGAGTGTAAGAGGTTCGATGGCTAGTTGCAGGCTGTCCATCAAAGAAGTGAGCAGCTATGGAAACTGTAAGTCATAATAGTTGAAAGTGCACTTAAATCTGGCTGCCAACTTTGATGCCAAAGTTTTTAATGCTAGGATGCTTTCACATAAGGCATTTTGTTTCTTTTTTTTTTTTCCCCTCAGCAAAAATGGTGGCCTTTTGGTCTGAGAAAATGGTTTGGGACACACACCGTAACCATAACCCTGCTAGATAACACCATCCATCCATCCATCCATCCATCCATCCATTATCTATACTGCTTATCCATCTGACTGCATATCCTGCTGACTTCAGGTGAGCGTTTTTATAACAGTGGAATATTGGTAATGAAATATTTTTTCATATATTGAAATAAACACGTCATAAACCTACTCGTATGTAGCAAAGCTAATTCTTTTTTCACAAGAAATTTGTCTTCCATCTTCTTGACCTGTAGTATTGTTCCACGCATGACACTGCCACATACATTTTTCTCTCTTTCTTTTATGAATTTACTTCATGTGCATTTGTTTATATTCCCATGTGCCTTTGTTTTGCTCTAGGCCTGTCATTGGTGTGCTACCTGACTGTGTCCACCTGTTCTGTGTTATCTAGTCTCCCTGTCTACGTCCTGCTGTTTCTTTGTCTCTCCATTAAGTAAGAAGCTGTTTTCCAAGTTTCTGTGTTTCATTATTTCTGGTTTTTCCTTGTTATTTACATATGGAGATACCTTTTTTGATGCTTCCTTTCTGTTCTTTCACCTTGTAATGAAGTACATGCTGAGTTTACACACTTGCATCCTGCCTCTCACTCCTACACGTTACAATTTTTCTTAGCCCACCTGCTGTGACTTGATTGGTTATAAAGTATAAAAAAAAAAAAAAGAAGCTTGACACGACACTGTGCTTTTCTGATTTTCTTCTCAGCTCTAAATGAAAAGAATTGCCAATGGCAATGCTTTTGAAAAGCACCTGCGTTGTCTGCCTTGCTGTCACTTTCCATAGCAAAAAAAAATAACAACAACAACAAAAAACTTGAAGGTTGATGGGAAAAATAAAGTCTGAATACAGTCATACCACCTCTTTTGAGGAAGGTGAAATTTTAAAATCATATCAGGATATATATTCTACATATTTACTATACAAAAGACCTTAAAATGACGTATATGCCAAAATAAATAAATAAATAAAATCAGCTCCAGCTTTACTTGACCTCAACCAACTGACAAAAAGAACATTAACTGATAGATAGCCAAATGTACCATATATATATGGAAACAGCTTTTGATCTCACTGCTCCCATGAAATCAAAGCTGCTCTCTGCTATCAGAAGCTGGAGAATGAAAACTGCGGCCAAAGCAATCTCACATCTCCAAAAACGGTGAAGTGTGACGGCAGCGAGAACACCTCATTGTTCCTCAAGGCAACCTAGACGCTACAGCCCACCGTCCAGTGTCCAGTTACGAGATGTGGCCACCTGACCTTTCCTCTGCTGTCCCTATGTGATCTTGGCCATGTTTTATTTACCCTGTTCGGAACCCGGCGTTCGCAGGCGACATTGCATCCCGCTAATAAGTAGCAAACAAAAAGGCTTTTCATAGATTTCAGCCATGCTCCGGTGCTCTGGTCACGAGCTGAAGGTTCTCGGGTTTCTCAGACAACATGCGCAATTAGCAGAGGCCATGCGAAGGCAGGGGACGCAGCCGACTAATTACTCACGGATACGAACAGAGAACACGAGCACGGATCAGCGGTTTAGGGCGGCACACCTGAACCTGAACTGTACTGAATGTAGTGCTGCTGATATGTATGATGCATGCACAGAGAGGTTTGATAACTCGTGTCGGCATTGTTCACCCAGTTCCTCACCGTCCTGAGATCACTATATAAACATCAAGGCTCTAATGACGTAATAAGGAAGGACTCTCATCATAGCAGACCCAGACAGTCCCCCAGTCCCCTGGTGGGTGTAATGAGTTTTAAAGCTTGTCTGTGGGGGAACGTCTCAGTCAGGAGAGGAAAGACAGAGTCAGTAATGATCTCTCCTGATGAGATGAAAGAAGCGGTAACTTTCCTGCACCTTTGGAGGCCATGACATCAAATGATGGGTGTGTGCGCACTTGTATAGGCAGGATGCAGATGTGTGGATTTGTGCATGCGTATAAAGAACCACTAACGGTTGTCTTTAGCGATGACACCAGCGTTAGCATTAGGGTTGTCACGGTTAGCCATGGTGTAGGTCACCGATTCCTGACTTTTGCAAAATACACATTCGTTTAGATTTCACAATCTCCGTCCTCTGTCTATATGGCCAAATCATACGACACATGACTGTGCTGGCTGTGTAACTGATAAACACGATAAATTGCTATCTCTGCTGCCACTCCTAGCCCGTTCCTAATTTCACCAAACATGGCGGCTATCAAAGCACTGAGAAACATTGAATTGCTGAGCAGAACTAAATAAAACGACTTTATATTTGACGTAAGCGGAGATCCACAATGCCGCACTAGGTAGAATCATTTTTCATTTCCTTGATCATACATGATTTCCAGATCATACCATGAAAATTTTAAATGACGCTGATGATGAGGAATAACATCGGCGAAGGGCCGGGACTTTCAGTAATGATCAGTGTTCTAGAAGTCCCTGTGTATGAGCTATTACTATATAAACAATAAATTATTAGATCAAGTGCGTTAGTATAGTAATGCTACAACCAGAATGCAAGCATGAATTTGCTGTGTTATAAGTATGTTTATCACAGATCAGCGTGAAGCTTAAACTCCAACTTCTAACCAGGGGGCCATGTGGAGTGGCGCACAACTTGGACTACGCTTTTACACATGTTTCCGATCATGGCTACAGGCTCGTTAAAGACGCTGTACGTTTGTAGTAAGATGCAGTGACACTTGAATGCACAACTTGCGCTTTTCATGTCACATAGATTGGAGAGTGTTATATAAAACGTATAAGAAATTATTAAGAAAGTGAAATATTTAAAAGGTGCTTAGGGGGCAAGTGGACTAAGGGGACTCTACAGAACCAAACCATTAAGGATTTTCTATAGAACCTTGTTGTATTGTATTTCTACTCATTCAGTACTAAAATATTAAGGGTGTGGTTTGAATATCATGAAGTTTAGTAGTTCATGTTGGTCTTGAGACGCTCCCTTGCTACCTAGGTCAACTCTGCCCCCTTGTGGACAAAGTTTGCTCGAATTCTACGTTACAAAACAAGGGGACAAGCTGGAAATGGGAGAAGACATGTACCAGCTAATTATGCAAGATGATAGAAGTGATTAATAGAAGATTCTGTTTTCTTCCATTTTATGCCACATTTCTGGTTTAAATGAAACATTATCAAGAATCATGGATGGGTTAAAGCTCGTTGTAAGCTTATAGTAAGGAGACGAGCTGGTCCGCAAGAAACGAGGCCTTGCAAAGCAAAACATCCTAATATCTTGGACAATGTAGCCTTCTGCTCTACTTCTGATCACGTTTGCTCTAAGATGCGCAGGAATCTGAAGTACTGCATTTGCCTGACTCATTTCGTTTCATATCCTTCATTAAGTGCTCAGATGCCTGTTTAGTGACATAAAGCACGATGTAATAGGAAAATACTCAGCACGTCTGAAGTGTTTTATTCTTATAGCAATTTGTCCAAAATAAAATGTATTAAAGAACGTCATGTACTATTTATCCATTTATAATTACCTTTAATGTGAAATGATAACCTATATTAGAACAAGTGAATTAATATAAACCTTGGCGAAGGAAGTTCTGTCAGGGCTACTGTTGTGGAAGATTAATCAACACCTTTTAACCAATCAGACTTGTGTATCATTACACTGTATTGTTATTCGAAAGCTTTCATGACACCGCCATTGTTTGTGTGCGCGCACGTGTGTGTAAGTGATTGTGGGTGATATAACACACCATCTGTGCTAGTTGGGTACAGCTGGCTCGGAACAGTGTGTGTGAGGGTGTCGGGAGAAAAAAAGCCCTGGAGGATTGTATAGTGTGTTAAAACCTACAGTATATTAGATGTGTGTATTCTTGAGCCTAACTCTAAAGTTTGGATCAGAGCTCTGCTTTAAAAAAAAAAAAAATAAATAAATAAATAAATAATGCGGTGCACAGTGCATCAGGTGTTTGGCCCCCCCAAAAAATCTTGCGTTTTGTAAATAACAACAGAACAATGAAGTGCTTAATTTTCGGACAAGTGATGAAAACGTTCTTAATGATCCTTTTTGTCTTTGTGTGAATACACCACGATAATGATGGCAGCTGCTATTATAGTTAATGCATTTTTCATTAGAGATGCTTTGTTTAAGAAACACAAAACCGTGAATGCATCTCTGATGATAGCCTTCTATAGGAATTCATCAGAGATCCGTTCTGATGCTCTGTTTAAATACAAAATCCCATCTGAGATATTTAAGCCACTTATCTGTTGCTATGTAATATCGACATCTGATAATTTGTCAGCATGTTCAGCCTCCAGCTACTGATTTCAGGACTTGACACTTGTATCTGAGTTCACAGTGGATTTTAAGTAACGAACAAAACGTTTGGAGAAGTGGTGTCTCAGCATGTTTATGTCCCATAGTGTCTTATTCCATTTACAGCAATTTGTTAAGGATTATGTTGTTGAAATGTTAACATATTAGGACATTCACATTAATAGAAATGTGTGATTTTGTCTGAACTGCTGTTATAAAAAATTTATCAGCAACTTCCGGCTAATCAGATTCACAGATTCAGCAGCACTGTTGTATAAAATGACATGCATATCTTTTATGATGCATAGATGCAACTATATTGGAATCGTATGCATACTACTAGGTTATTTCACCTTTTTATATATCAGTCCTAGATTACTTGCATTTCTATTCTTAAAAAAAATATCTTAATTCTAAAAATCTTATTTCTAATGTTTTGCCATTCTTCCTAATATGTAATTTCATGATCCATTTGCTGTGTAAAAGAGCACAATTTATTTAGGTTATTGAGATTGCACTGATCTGATTCCCAGTAGCCATATCGGGCTGGTACTAGCAAATAATGGTGGGGGTAAAAATTCAAAAAGATTTCAAATGGATTTTGAAAAGATTTGTTTTGGATTAGGAAAGGTTTACATATAAAGAGGCTTGACTGTATTTTTGTTCGGATTGATTTTATTAACTGGTGGATTTGTGTGTATGTTTTGAGCTATATATTGTTTTATCCTGTTTTATAAGTGCTTCAGTGAAAAACTGAATTTGTAAGCATAGTAATCTTTCAAGAAAAATATCAAATGGGTCAGCTTGATTTCAGCTCATGCTCAAGGTTGTACTATCGATAGAAAAGAAAAAGAAAAACACACGCGCATATA
>JAQQZR010000016.1:14666621-14683248 GCA_030068235.1 Notoglanidium macrostoma | reverse complement strand
ATAAAAAAGAATAAAAAAAAAAACAACTTTTTTAGTTTCTGGTGCCCTCTGGTGCTTCCTACCCTTCCATGAATATCCTACAATAAATTCATTGATTCGGATAATTAAGTGATAAAACACTTGGAGGCGTGCTGTTATTGAAAAATATCCAATGACAGGTTTGTGTGATGAGTAGTGGAGCTACTATAATCATCCCTAAGTTACTTATTTTGCCAATAAAACCACATCCTGAAGTATTTAGTTTCTCTTGTACGCAAAAATTTACCACGTGTCCGTCCATTATCTATACCGCTTTTCCGTTAAAGGTTGGAGGAAAGATGGAGCCAATCCCAGCTGACTTTGGGTGAGAGGCGGGGTACACCCTGGCCAGGTCACCAATCTATCACAGGGTTAACAATGAGACGAACAGCCATTCACATTCACACCTGTGGGTAATTTAGAAACCGGCGCACCCGGAGGAAACCCAGGGAGAACATGCAAACACCTCCACGCTGCCAATAATTTCCCAATGATTGCAATATCTAAAAATTGAATAACTGTGGTGTGATTTTAGCAGCATACTACAGCAAGCAGACTGAAGTAACAGTGAAAACATTGTGGCCGGTGAACAATATGGTCGAAACATCTGAACACACTACCAAAAGTCTTATTACTATTTCATCATTTATTGCTAAAAAAAAAAAAAAAAATGATATTCAAAGAATAGATCAAATAAAGTTTATTTTGTGAAACACTGAGTCTACATGTGTAACCATTTGCAGAAAATATGTGGCTTTACATCAGCTGAAATGAAATGACACACAATGTGTACGACGTTGAAATATATTTCAGTTCATACAAAACTTTCTAAAGGAACCGGAACAATAAATACGCCGCACTTTTAAGTAATGTATTATTGAATATTATGCATCAACTGAGAATTCATTCTTGGGGGAAAAAAAAAATCATTAAATAATGATGATATTTGGTAGAGGATCTTGAAGCAAAATTGAAACTAATGTTCAGACTGGATAATCAGATATGTTTAAATTTCATGAGGGTTTATCAAACAATAATGGATTTTTGCTCAGCTTTAAATCATGCATTTCTGAATAATACATTTCCGCTTGGTGAAATATTCATAACTTATGAAATGAAAGTTCACATTAGTGGCCTCAGATTTCTGGCATTACTGTCAGATTAGGTAAGTGCTAAGTGATGAAAATAAAGCTACAGGTTTAATAATATAGTGGGAATGAAAGAAACAACTATATTTACTGTATTACACTTGCTTACACAGGACTATAAATCAAATCAGTCCATATATATATCTCAAGTGATCTGACAGCAAAAGGCTGTGACGATTCTCTTTGATCTCATAGAGTTTGGAGTGTAAACACTTGTTCCTTTCGGGTTAAAGGTAATTATTTTTAGCTTGGATCATTTGGAAAGGATTTTGATTGGCCTAATCTGCTTCAGTGCACTTGATCTTGAGTGCAGGAAGCATTGAGTTGTTGTTAAATATAGAAGGCTAGTCACACGCTATCATTTCTATCAGTGTACCAGGAATTTAATCATCTAACCATTATAATTTTACCCTGACTTAAGACTAGCTATTTCTAGTAGTATCTAATTAGCAGCTCATTGTGCTAGTGACCAAATATGTAGTGAGCATACACCCCACTGCTGCCAGTAACTACTCGGGTCTAAACTCGGATTGGATTCTGTGGACTTGTAATCCACTTTGGATAAATGAATTAGCCAAATGAATAAATGTTAATAAAGGCAGCTTAAGGTTTGGGTTAAAGTGCAGCATGCAGGTCCTGAAACAATAGAACAGTAAAAATGTGGTTCTAGAGCTGTAGTTTCAATCCAACTCTCCAGTTTATACTCTGGACTCAACCAAACTTTCCAGTTTGACACTCTGTACTCTACCCAGTCTTGGGGTTCGGGACTCGACTAGGACCCTAAGGCTTGGTATTCTGGACTTGACACAAACTTTCCAGCTTGATAGTCTGGACTTGACCCAGACCCTAAGTCTTGGGGCTCTGGGCTCGGCTCAGAATGTCTGAGACTAAAAACACACTTTGGCGAGGGACTTGTACTCAAGTCAAGTGCAGCTTGATACACTGGACCCAAACTGAACTCCCTGGCTTGGTACTCTGGAATCCAACCAGGCACTATGACTTGGGTCCCTAAACTCGACCGACGCTTGGGACTTTGGATTCGGCTCAAACATTCTGGCTTGATATTTTTGATTTCAGCTTGGACTGTATGGTTTGGGACTCTGGCCTCAACTTGGCCTCTATGACTTTGGAATCTGACCTCAACTTGGAATGAACAGGTTGGGTCTCCGAACTCTACATGGGCTCTATGGCTAGTGACCCTGACCCCCTCTGAACTCAACTTGGACTTTATGGCTTGGATCTCTGAACTCAACTTGGACATACCAGGCTTATTAGCGGAAAACTTACTTACACCTTGTTTGAAAGCTATACGTTATGTATACATATACATTTCATGAATGTAGAGTTTCTAAAGGCCCCCAAACGGGCCCTGTTTTAGCCATGCATGAAACCGATAAGGGCTTAAAATTCATAAACAAACAAAGAAAAATAAGTGATCACTAGAGCTTCTATTGAAGGTAGAATGGTATCTACACACACTGATCAATGTATTGATGATTTGACCCTTTATTTATTATTATTATTATTATTATTATTATTATTATTATTTATTTTTTTTTTTTAGAGATGGTGGTAAATTGAAAAGTTATCCTGAATAGTGAAGACATTGTTGTGCTGTTATTTTGGACTCTGTAATTGAGGCACAGGGAGTGGGGGTGGGTGCTAGCACTGTGAGGGGTAGCGGAGTTATTCAACTCATGCCAAGCTGCCCGGAAGCTGGCACACAGATGAAATTACAGTACTGACATTTCAGCTCTGTAGCACTGCTCACTCTCTCTTTTCCTTCTCGCCTCTCTCTATGGCTCACTCCATCACTCACTAACTTCTTTTCTAAAGTTCTCTTATTATTTGTGTCTCTCATATGCATGCTTGCTTCCATTTCTGCTGCTTAGATGCCCACTAAATCACTCTCTCTGTCCCAGTCTGTAATATCAGTGAAAACTTTGCACTCCCAAAATCTGAAGGGCTACAAACTGCTATCCTAAAAAGATTTGAATAGATTTGCACACAGAATGGTGGTAGAATTCAGCAGTAGTAGAATTAGATATGGGAACTCGAGTCTCAGACTTGTGACCCGAGTCCTTAATTTTCTAATTTTATAGTTGGCGTAACCACTATTTAACAAACTGATGCAACTTGATGTGCTAACATTGGCTAGATAATAGGACTAGTAGAGGTTATGGTTCAGTTTGCTAGTTAATCACATAGCTAGTTTTACAAGACAGACCTCTAGTTTAGCTAAAAATGGCTGGTATGTTTGGCCAGGTTGCTGTTGGAAAAAGAAATTTTAATCTCAAGGAGTTATTTACCTGGTTAAATAAAGGATGATGATGATGATGATTCATTAATAAATAATTCTCTTTCACAAGAAGAGGCCATCTGACATGTCAGATAATCCATCACATGAGAGTTCCTTGTTTACTGACCACAAAACTCTTTAAAGTTTCTTTTAATCCAATGACTATTTCTTGTTCCAATAAACCCACTGTGCTGCAGTGTTTTTTTAAAAAAAAAAAAAAAGAAATGTTCACACCAGTGCAGTGCAGTGCTCCAATGAGATTGCAAGCTTCTTTCTGAAGGTTGTGACCAGAAAAGTGTAAAAAAATATCGGATGGTCAATATGACATGGATGGAGTCATATCGGACTGGACGCAACTCTGTTTCTACAGCTTGGGACTCTGGCCTTGCTTCAGACTCTGTGGGTCTAAAAATACACTTTGGCTAGGAATTTTGGACTCATCTCGATCTCTCCATCTTGGCATTCTGGACTTGACTCTAACTTGGATTGTGGCTATGTCTATAAATATCTAATGCATGGGATGCTAACCTTGGATTTTACTCCGCTTCTATTCTTTAGGTTTCAGGACTCGACTTGGACTCTAATTTGATTTGAACTCCACCGTTTGGGACTCTGAACTCAACTTGTACTCTATGAATTGGGATTCTCGCCTTGACTCCAGAGGCTGGAACTTGACTCTATGGCTTGGGACTCTGGAGTCAACACTTAGTGAACACCTCTGATTGTGACTCATGAGTCATGATGGCATATGGTGCTATATCAAGTCTGTGACATGATGCAGGGTTCAAGTAAAGAGTTACAATATTATATTTGTAAAACATATCATTAGAAGTGCATCTGTTGTCTAAGCTGATTATAGTTTTGGGTCAGTTTTACTTTTGCTTTATAACGATGACAGACTTGCATTCTTTCATGCCACAGTATCTTTACGGCAGCAATTAAGAAGAAATCATTCAGGCTTATCTTCACTAAAACATACATGACCTCAGTTACACAACTCTTGCGTCGACTCTCCATCATTTCAATTTTAAAAACGTTTTATAGGCTTCCTTGGGTGATGCATTCTAGCAATTGGATTCAGCCGTTAGATCAACGGCCAACACGGTGCATTTCTGAGACATTTCTTGAAATATGTATCCATTTTACCCAGTGTTACAATATACATTAGATCAAACTGACATGCATAAAATCCACATGCCTCTTGTTTGTTTTATGCTCTCCCTTTCTTTCTCTATAAACATGCATGGAAATCTTACACTTCCTCTTTATATTTAAAATCATTATATATCATAATGTCATGTTTGTGAGGCTTGTAGCTGCAAAGTGTCTGTACAACACAAACTGGTCATATGTTGACTCATCATCCCTTATGTTTCATGGAAAGCATTTAATATCAGGTGAATCTAGATGGATCTTTATAAGCTAGGAATTGGATGTTTACAGCTTCAGTATAATAAGGGTGCACTCAAATGATTTAATAATCACAATATCTAATCATAGTATGTATAAATACACTTGTGCTGTCCTGTTGTCCCCCAGAGTGTTTTTTTTTTTTTTGTTGAATACAGGATGCCTCATTTGCAGTGGCCTGGAACAGCCTCGATCCCAGAGGAATGTGTAAGAGGATATCAGTGCTGCTATTGTTCGTTTACTAGCAAAATTCACGACAATCTGAGAGTCTCACAGCAAGAAGTGTTCAACTGATATCCAATCTACAAGTTCAATCTAGATATATATTTTTTCTACCTACTGTATGGAATGCGCATCTTTGCCCAATATCAAATGTGATCCAATTCTTCCAGGTAACAAGAAGCCGCTTAGACATCCCATAATCCTTCAGTAGTCCTCTCAAGAGCAGCTGTCAGCTGTCACATACAGCCCTCAGCTCTGAATCATGCTCTGAACACGTCACACCCTGCTTACACACTCAGCCCTCCTCATTGCTCAAATATTTGTGGATTCTGATAGGCACGGTGGATGTTTCCAATCCAACAACAAGCACTCAGGTTTATCAAGTGTGCATGTGTGGAACCGAGGAGTCAAATATGGAGAGATAGTGACCGATAACAAAATGCTAGTAGTAATAATAATAATGAGTACTGATTAGATAAAATGTTGATCAAAACAATTGCAGCAATAAAGTTATTATTATTAATATTATTATAGTGATACTAGTAGAAGTAGATCTTGTTAATATTAAAATGCTTGCTATTTGCATTTATGATAAACTCTTAGCCATATAATGTGTTTCTAATGCATTTTTTCTAATCTCAACATAAACATTGGTTGTGTTCTGCGTTTGTCACATTCATAGATACAGGCCATGGTTAGCAAACTAACTTCCTCCATTAACAACGCCATAAACAGACTACATTAAGTCACACGCTCACTTACTTTCTTTCCATGAGAAGCCCCCATGCTGGGCTCGCTGCCTGGGTCAGGTGCTTCTCGGCTGGGTCTCCGGCTCTCAGGTTTTCCCTTGTGTGTTCCTGCGCTGCTCTGGGACGAACAGATCAGATAAGGGAGGAAGGGAAGGGGGAACCGAAAGGAGAATAGATTCTTCTCTCTGCCCCCTGGCACCTTGTCAGCAGCAGGGGATTCCAGCGGGTGGATACTTGCAGCGACATCACGTCTATTAGGGTACGGTTCCAACTTGGTAGGAGGGTTCCGTCTCCTTAGCAGGTCAACCTGTATTGCACTGTTTATACAAGATTTAAAACCAAAAAAAGGGAAAGGGAGAGGGGGGAAAAAGAGCTGCACAGCCAATCCGACCCTTGTGAGCCACCTGTTGCTAGTTTACTCCCTTCTTGTTCCCTTAAGGACCTAGCCTGTGCAGATTATTCTAATTGCTAGTGACAGAAGACGAAGCCCTTAGGGAGTGTGCATAGTGGAATGGCCTCAAGGTGACAGCCGGTGATCTAAAGACACTGAGGTTTGGTGTCTGCACTCATCTGTGATTAGCAGAGCACTAGGGAGATTCGCAGAGGACGCTGAAGACTCCCTTCTAGAGGTCTGGATTGGTGCCAAAGCTGGATCAAAAAGGGAATAGTGCAGTTCTTTTGAAAATACTATCTGGGTAACTGGCCCAGGGTGATGAGAGTCTGGTTTTTAGATAAATATGGTCAATTTTATTTTTACGGTCTCATTGGTGTATTTGTTCAAGTTTTGTTCAAGAGTCTCTTTGCTGCAGAAGGGAGAGCATAATTCAAGGTTGTGCAGTATTTGTTGGATATCCCAGAGCTCGAGCAACCCACAATACTTAACTGCGTGGTGAATATCATTCTTGACCTCAAGCTTATGAAAATATGTAGTAACAAAGTTCAAGAGAATTTTTCTCCCGTCATTAACTATCTCTAAAGTGTTCAACTTTCAGCTTGCATTTATCCCTTGCAAAACATTTAGCCATTCAAAAAACCCATCTCCTGCACAAATATGATTTTTTTTTAAATAAGGTTTCTATGCTGATGATGGCTGCATTTACTTGTTAAATGTTCATCAAGGATGAGAGTTCTAGTATAGAATTATCAAAATACAAAAATTTAAACACATATATCTATGCATTTCAATTTAACGGTATCACTGAAAATAAAGGCAAAAGATTGTTAAGAAGTACTTTTAGGAAAATCAGCAACTTGTGGAATATTTCAATTACTTCATAAGGTGAGTGAGTAAAGGTTGTGGGACTAAAATGTGGTGAGAAACAATTAGCACATCAATTGTAACAATCATTCATATGGTTAAAATAAACTCCTATATTTTCTATACTCTTAAGATGGGTAAAGCTTGGTCCCATATGGTCCCAGTGCAGAATATAAGATTCATGAAAGCAGCCAGCTTCATAAATGAATGTAGAGTTGCTAAATATTTTCCTTTTCACGTCTACATAGTCGTAATATTTTTATCTTTGTTTTAGTCTTGATTAAGTTTTGTATTACTTTGTTAGGGCTGGAGGACGCGAGTCTGGTCTCCAGGCATTTCTTGCATTGACTTATACTTGGAATTGTCTTGGCCATTGTTCTTGCTTAACATGGTCTTGGTCTTGAGTGACAGTGTTTCTTTTCGCATGCACAAAGTTTGACAAGAAGTACTTCCTTCTGGCATGGCACAAGCTAATTTGAGCTGCAAGGCAGGCATAAAGGGGATGGTGGCAAATTGTTCAAAACCTAATGAATTAAATATTTACATATGATTTGCTTAGTTGCACGTCAGTCATATTTGGCTTGTGCTTATTGGTCTAAGTTTTGACAGTGGGCGGGAACGCAGGTGCGGTGCAGACAGATGGGCTTTTGATATTAGTTTTGATATTATTTGTCGTTAATGTCATACTTGTAATGAACATGTAATAGATTTTAAAATCGTTATTAGTTATTGATAGTGATTGAGAAATAGGAAAAAATGAATCATGGGCATTTAAAGTCCGTGAGTGGGTGAGTAGTCGTATAAGCTATACCTGACCTCTACAGCTTTCATTTAGATTCAGTCTTGACCTCTTAAGGCTTGACTAGTCCTGGTCTTGGAATTGTCTTAGACTCAACCAATGGCACTAAACTACCATCCCTACCTAGTTTCAGGGCTTTGAGGACATGGACCAGGGCTTTGCAGTATTTGTTGGATGTTCCAACTGTGAAGTGAATATCATTCTTGACCTCGAGCTTATGAAGGTACATGGTAACAATAAGGAAAAAATGTTCTTCAAGGGAATTTTCCCCAAATATAGGCGAGTGGCCAATTCCATGACTGGCGTAATATGTTGCCCTTGCATAACATTTCAACCATTCAAAAAAAAAAAAAAAACAATCAAATTTTTAATTTTCTACAAGGTTTCTTTGCTGATAATAGGTGCATGGGTAACAGGGTAAAGTAGAGGTTGTTGGACTAAAATATAATGGGTAAATAAAAAAGGTACCCCAATTATGAATCATAACTCGATGCATAGTTTCTAAATATTTTCTTTTCAGCTGACGTACAGCGCGGGACACTCCTTCCTTTTCAACGCCCGTGACAAAATGGCCCCCTCTTTGTCTGCAGAACGATAAATTCAGGAGAATGCAACAGCAGACCAGATCTCGGTCCACTGGACAACAGTGCTCCAGTCAACAGGCTGAGGATTTCAGAAAAATTAAGTATAAACCAACCAGAATAGACAGCCAGCCCCAAGAACTGCCTCATCCAAAAATTGGTCGGCAGTCATGCGCAGGCTGCAGCGGTTGTAGATTATCTGGATTTTATTCCCAGTGCTGTAATTGCTTTGATGTCTTTTCATCATATCATTTTTTTCCCTCTCTTCAAAAATATAGCTGCAAGCAGCAATGAGGGGGCCAAGCGGTCAAGCAGGGCATGGTTTTTCCTTATTATAGTCATAATTTACTTAAGGGTAGTGGTCATTAGACCTACATATCCCCATCCTAACAACAGGCTCACATCTGCAACATGCACACAATCATTGCACTGTAATAACTAAATTATGTATATTTTCTTTGTCTCTTTGTCTCCTTGTTCAGGTTTATAAGATTTTTATGTATATTTATGACGGGACAATATTTTTACACCATAGTAATGTACAGTATTTGCAGATATCACCACATGTATGCTGAATAACTTGAATGAAACTCCGAGGTATGGTGAATTTGTCGCTTCAGATTCAGCCAGATGAAACATTGTGAGGTGAGTAAGAGTGAATGTGTGAGTGCTGCCATCTCATGGAGACGGCCCTTAACAACACATGTTCCCCCTAGTGCTGTCTTAATATGAAAGAAAACACGTGATCAGATTTCTGAACTATGGGCTTTGGCTTTTATATCCAAGCTTAAAAAAACACAAATGCATGTTCCTCTCATCAGAGAGCCAGAATGTAGACTAAAGGCGAAGACATAGGTTAACATCTCATCTTCCTACTGTAAAAGTACCAGCGTGCTTCTTTGCAGACTGTGCAATGCCTGGACGGCTGGAGCTTTTTGGTTATAGAGTACTTCAGCCAAAACAATATCTTTCTCATGAAAACTTTTGTACTATGGGAGAATTTTCCCATCTCCTTGTGAAGAATAAAACACTTGAGCGGCATGTTGTTAGCGGAAAATAATCAACAATGTGTGTTACTGTTACCACCCAAAGGTTTTATGATCTATTTTCGTATAACAGTATTACGGAGCCCCCGAAGTGACATGGGGGGGGGGAATTTGGAAGGGGAAAATTTTTTTTTGGGAGTTTCTTGGGATCCCGAGAAACATTGTATACGTTCAGTCTGGTCGATGTACTTCCGGGTCAGTTCGGCAACATATATTGGACACCCCACACCTGTGGGAAAGGTTCATGGAGTTTTATTTTGAAATTGGGCTCAAATATAAAGACATTAAATCAGTGTTTTGCAGTAGGCACGGTTTTCTCATAAGTGAAAGACATCTAAAGAGAATACTTGATGCAAGGGGACACACTCGCCGCAAACAAGCGTAGGCTATACCTAGTAGCCCTGTTGAATTCATTAGCAACCAAGTGCAGTACTCTGGGCGGCTTCACAGTACCGGTGTTGTGCACTAAAATGCCCCCCTCATTCCCCCCAAAAAAAAACTCATTCATGGGATGACGATGACCTCTAGGCTACCAAACAAACCGAGGCTTCGTTCGTCATCGGTCACGTGGTTTTCTCTTTAAACGGCACGCGCCTCGAAGCGGGGCTTCATTTGGCACGCGCCCTTATACTAGATATACTATATACTATAATTCAACAACGTCTCAAAAATAGTAAGTACATCCCTTCCCGTGACTGAAGGTGACTGAACTGTACTGAAAACAAAAACATTACTATTGTGTTTGTCGAAAACGTTGGTACTATCACATTTGTAACGTCTCAGAGGAAGTTGTTCATCTTAACTCAAGGTTTGATTGTAAAAGATTATAATAAATGAATGATGAGGTTTTTCTGTCGCTTTTTTGAGTGCCGGACTGACCCGGAAGTACATCGCCATTTCTCGGTATTCCGAGAAACTCTCTCTCTCTCAAAAAAAAAAAAAAAAAATGTTTTGCCTCCCAAAAATTTTTTTCCCTCCCCAATATTTTTTTTCCCCCCTCACAAAATCTTTTCCCCCTATTTCACTTCGGGGACGCCGTACAGTATGGTCTTTTACCATGGCAGTTTATTAGTTAAATGTTTAAAGGTCAACACTTCATACATTTTATCCATTTTTGGCTTCATGTAATGATGAACATCAATGTTCTCTGTCCTGAAGCCCTGTCTGTTACAAAGCGCTGACACTGGAGACATCTCCTTACAGAAAACATCACCATATCGTGATTAGCGTTAGTTTTAATGCGCTTATGTGGAGTGTCCACCATGCAGATCCCTGTGCAAGTTGTTACTATAGCAACAATAATGGATTGGAATAAACGCATTAGTATAAGCTGTGATTTGAATTATTGCCTGAACTACTGTCCGAGCTGCCACTTTAGAAAATTAATCAACATCATCTGATCAATTAGACTACAAAAGGATCTTTCGGTCTGCTAATATGATTGGTCGAGGGGTGTTCCAAGAGTGCTGATATTTTGAATAACGGCACTTGGAACGTCTCACTGTGTGCATCACTCCGCTCGTCAGTGTCCTGCATGTAAAATTCCACTTCTTAGTTTGAAACGGTTACTATGGTAGTGTTCGTGACATCATCAAGGGTCATGGCAAATGACACTTTTATGGAATATGACTTTTGGCTTAAAATATATGAAAGCTCATCAGATGAACATGGAAAGGAAGAATGGACACCAGTTTTACAGGAAGCAGCTTAGCTAGCCAGGCTAGTGTGGCTCCTTCAGGATCTATTCCCGCTAGAGGAGCAAAAATAAACAGAACGTTTGGTCATATTGAGACCAGAATCTCGCTTACTCGATATTCATTTCTTGTTTAAAGAACTGTTGTATAAAAGCGATATCACCCACCTAAGTTCTCGTGCCTGTGACCCAATCACAGCTGTGCTGATATTCAGTACAACAGAATGACCTTTGCGAATGTGATGCTGCTTAAGTAAAGTATACTGAAGATAGATAGGCTGTCTTGCATTGCTCAATTTTATATATTTTCCAAAGAAGTAGATTTATAAATAACGGTTGTGCCTGAGCCTGAGAAGTTTCTCATCCAGCGACTTTCAGAATGAAGTGATAACAAGGAGAGTAAGCATATATTCAAAAGAAAAAGGATACGCACGTGCAGTGCAGCAGCTAAATCCTATTAACACAGCTTGAATTCACTTTGGCTTTTTTTTTTTTGGCTTAAATTTGATCGGAATAAAAGTCGACGCCATCAGTTATTTCTGCGTTCTCTCTTCGGCAGGGCGCAGAGCTCGTGTCACCTGAAGATACTGCAGCAAATTAAAAAGACACAGTTAAAACAAGCGGGTGCCATGTTCTCATTTATTTACTCGGCACATTTAGGCCTAGCTTTTAATTATGCAATTTGTATAAATAGACAAAAGAGAAATAAATAAAAAAATATGACCTTTTCATATCTGCAGAACACATTGCTGAAATGTTTGCTGAGTGTGTTACAAGTGGTTTTCATATAGTTGCTGGTTTTCTACTATTGGTTGCTTAATGCAGAACTTGGAAGCTAATAATAATTGTGATTAATTGAGGAAATTTGCTTACAGAAGAACCTCCCACAATTTGGATTGGCTTGATGGTTTCCTTTTTTCCCACCATTCAATCTGCACAATAACCCTGCGATCCTGTGATTATGCTAGCCAATCCATTACTGACCGAAATCTAGCTGACTGCTTCTTCCATAATTAGGTCTTGTATAATATGGAGCAGTGGCTCATTGTTCCAAAGTACCCCCAGACCATCACATTTCCTCCACCGTTCTTCATCTTTTGTCTATTATAATACGTTCCTTTAATTGGCTAGTCCTAGATATGGCGTTGTCTGTGAAACTCATCCTAGAAGGCAGGCATCCTGGCATCAGCTCCTTACTGTTGAAGATGACGCAGGTGTTTTGTGGGAACCCTTTAATAAAACTGCCAGCTGAGGACCTGTAAGGTGTCTTTCTCAAACTAGACTTTTATCTCCTTGCTAAGTTGTGCACTGGGGCCTCTCAATTTGCTTTCTTTCCTAGTTAGAGCCAGTTTATGCTGTTCTATGAAGGGAGTACTCCACACCTTTGGCAGTTTCTCACCTGGAATAGCTTTCATTTCTCAAAACAACGACAGACCGGGGCGTTTCTTAAGAAAGTCGTTTCTTTCCGGCCATTTTAAGAACATCACTGAACCCATAAATGCTGATGCTCCAGATTCTCAAGTAGCCCAAAGAAGGCCAGTTTTAATTGCTTCCTTAAATAGCACAACAATTTTCAGCTGTACGAACGTAATTGCACACGGGTGTTGGACTTTTAACATGATAATGTAAGATTAGCTATTAGTGATGGTTGCTGAAAATGGGCCTTCGTACGCCTATCTAATGTTCCATTACAAATCAGCAGTTTCCGGCTAGAATACTTTTTTTCCAACATTGACCGTCTCTCGACTGTATTTCTGATCGGTCTAATGTTATTTTCATTGGAAAGTGATTTTCTTTCAAAAACAAGGCAATTTCTGAGTAATTCCATGCTTTCGAACGGAATTAAATCAATTCAAAAATGCAATTCGATTTGCGAAATAGAACATAGGAATACATTTTTCTGTTTTAATTCACTGCCGGTGATGAGAGTTACAGTGGTGTTAGAAAGTCTGTGATCCCTTTAGAATTTTCTATTTTTCTGCATATAGACCTAATATAAGTTCTAAAAAAAAAACCTCAATTAAACAAACGTGACAAAAATATTATATTTGGTCATTTATTTATTGAGGAAAATGATCCAATATTACATACCTTGTGAGTGGCAAAAGTACCTTTTAAACGTTTCCGGTTACTGTTGATCAGTCCTGCACATCGGCTTGAAGGAATTTTAGCCCATTGCCCCGTCCAGAACTCTGGGGCACTTATGGGTTTCCTCACATGACGACATTTCTATTGGATTAAGGTTTATTCATGAATTCATTATTTTGTTAAATTATTCATAAATTTTTCATTAATTATTGAATTATTTCATTAGTTATTATTTAATTGAAATGATTGATTAATTTCATTCTTCTTTAACCGTTCTTTTGAGAACGACTTGTGTGCTCAGGGTCGTCGTGTTCGGTTCATGGACAGATGTCCTGACTTTTTTTTTTTTTTTTTTTTTTTTTTTTTTTTTTTTAGTAGTCGCTAGGTTTAATCAAAATTCCAATGATGGCAACAAAACGAAGGAACATCAGTGTTGGTTTTACAGATTTGTAGCTGGCTTTTTCAAAAGATATGTAAAAAGTGCTTTAGGGCCATGACACTGAAGAGCAACATTGTGGAGCACCAGGAAGTTCAGCGCCTACTTTTATTTCCTCTCTAACTCACTGCACTTTTAATAGTGCTATCAAATATACTTATGCAAATAACTCTCCTCTTCCATCCATCAGGTGTGCTCCGGCTGATCCGTGACTCATTTCATTTGTCCTTCGGAGAGCACCTCGCTTTCTCTGTCAAAGCTAATACACACCATCTGGCCAAGTGTTAATCGACCAAATAAATACAATGACGCACGGCGAAGGGATGAGTGCGTTCAAGAGGCAAGGTTTCAAACGAATGGGAGAAGGAGGACATGTATCAATCCTTTCATCCTATCCCGATCTAATAAAAAATCAGTATTAATTTAGAAGAGCGAGGGGAGTGTGATTACAATTCGCTCGAGATTCTATGAAAGAAGCTGCCAAAAAAAAAGTATCACACTGTTTCTAACTGCTCCACATGTATCGATTGATTTAGTCGATTAATAAGGAAGCTGGGAAATAATTTACCAGCTTGTTAAAATGGCCTACCAGCCTGTGTTTTGGCAAGTGGGATTTTTTTCAGCAGGCAGGGTTAGCACAAAATGCTTACAAGTCACCTAGACTAAACCTTTGTCCACAAATATCCAGAACATCATGCTTTGCTATGCGTGGTAATACTTGTGTGCTATAAGTCTATTAACATACAATTGATGGGAATACATTTACATTTAGAGCATTTAGCAAACATCCTTATGCACAGCCACTTGGGCTCCATCTACATGTATATGGATATGGTTGTCTGCGTTTTGGCTTCTGGTTCACACAAACGCAACATTTTGGATGACTGAAAAAAATGAAGCTTTTCAAAAACACCCATCAAGGTTCCTCCAAGGTAGAGAAAATGTTAAACTTTATTTAATTTAGTTTTTTTATTTATATATATATATATATATATATATATATATATATTTTGGCCTTGCTGCTGTTTTCCACATCTTGTTTTCTCTCCTGAGCATTTCACTCAATACACCATGCTTGTAAATTTTATTAAATTTTTTTCATTTTGGACAAGAAAATATGCTTGCAAAAAATACCCATGTACTTGTAGACGTGCCCTTACAAAAATCTCCATAAAAACATAT
Organism: Notoglanidium macrostoma; assembly: GCA_030068235.1. NCBI lineage: Eukaryota > Metazoa > Chordata > Actinopteri > Siluriformes > Auchenoglanididae > Notoglanidium > Notoglanidium macrostoma. The sequence continues at coordinate 14,668,319 of JAQQZR010000016.1, read as the reverse complement.
CTTCATGCTAGCACAAATGGGTCAGGGTCTTAGAATATGCTAAATCTTCTGCCCTCGACCGGGAAACACCAAAGAAAGCATCCCCTTAACTCCTAATTCCTACTCGTAAAGTTGGAATGGGCTCCTTAACCCTTTGGTTCAAGTTCAGCAAGTGATATAAAAACAAAATGGCCGCTCAAAGCATCAACATTAAACAATGTTGCGTCTTATCTTTAAATAGTTGCTGACGTATTTGCTTCAGATCAGTCAACATGTTGGGTTTTTTTTTTTCACCCCCATTTCGTAGTTCAAAAGTGCGGAGCTTGAAAACGATCCAACGAGTTCCTACTTCTGGCCTAAGTCCAATGCAGCAGCGCTATGAAGCGTAAATCTTGTTACAATAACAAGAAAAACAAGTCAAGGGATTTATTTATTGTTTTATTTATTTAATTTATCATTTAATTAGTGCTCATTTATATGCTTTTACCTTCGCTAAACCATCAGTTGAAACCCAGAAAGAGCTTTTCTGACAGCACAGGCATTTATCTCAGATATATATACAAAGCTATGACATCGAATAATTAGGTTTGCTGAGTCTTTATTGTCTCGATTTCCTTTTGAAAGCAGGGATTAAAACATTAAACGTGTTGGTCTTGCTCTTCTCGCCAGTCCTCTAGAGTCTTTATGGCCTCCTGCTGGCTCACACATTTGCAGGACTTGACAGGTTCTAGTTTTATGGAGCTCCAAGGTGCTGTAAAACAGTTGTCCATTACAAACTTTTATAGTTCTCATTTGAAAGCCCGGGGCTTGTTTAGAGAATTGATGGCAGCTTACTGTCCAGGCAAACGGGTGTTGCATAAACTGACTTCTCTGACAGAGATTCTTCTACCTGAGCATGGTAATTGGGGCAATCTGCAAGGCTAAGCATTTAATTTCAATACATGTATGCATTCACTTTGCTCTTACCAGTTATGTTTGGTGAGTGTTGGGAAGCACAGTGGAAATCATGGTGAAAGCTTTCAAATCTTATTTTCTTCTGCCTGATAGTTTTTTCAGCAGAGTACTGCTGCATTTTAAACAATGATCTACGTAGTTAAAATTCTAGTTCGTTTTATCCCTCAAATGCTAATGGAAAAATATGTTGAGCTTGTTTTTGAAAAATATTTAACACTGAGGGGAAAAAAAAACAAGCCTTTTTGGCTGTTTGAGAACACATCTTGCAAATGACATCTTGAAACCTATATAAATCTTTCCTGACGGAGCATGATTCATAATCATTAATAAAGGCCTGTTCTAACAGGTATCAACGGTCATAAAGCTAAAAAAAAGTTGTCCATTTTGATGTTAAGCAAACAGAACATAGATAACAGAACAAATGTTTAAACTGAGAAATTTTACAATTTTATGGACAAAATGAGCTCATTTCTAATTTGATGCTTGCTACAGGTCTCAAAATAGTTGTTACAGGGGCGTGTTTACCGTGGTGTAGCATCTCCTGTCCTTTTCAAAACAGTTTGAAGACATCTGGGCATTGAGGTTATGAGTTTCTGGAGTTTTGGTGTTGGAATTTGGTCCCATTCTTGCCTGATATGTAGGTTTCCAGCTGCTGAAGAGTTCGTGGTCGTCTTTGACATATTCTTTGTTTAATGATGCACCAAATGTTCTCTATAGGTGAAAGATCTGGACTGCAGGCGGCCAATTCAGCACCCGGACTCTTCT
>JAQQZR010000016.1:14647005-14665349 GCA_030068235.1 Notoglanidium macrostoma | reverse complement strand
ATATTGGCTCATGTGATTTGAAAGTCTTTTAGTTTTCATTTTATTCAACTTTAAAGAACGTCCCAACTTTTCTGGAACTCGGGTTGTACATGAACGTCAAGACGTGAAGGTTAGATTCACATACTGATAATACGCCATGACAAAGATCAAAACCATACTCAAGATTGAAGTCAAAGAGCAAAACCCAGCCCTAAACACCTACGTTAATAATGAAAGTACTGAACAAAGCTCTGTTTGACTTTAATTTGTAATAAGCTATGGGTTGAGAAATATAATTTAACAGCATGTACTTGATTTCGATAAATAATGAAATAACCCCAGTTCTTGGTTCTGGTCCTGGACTTTGACTATCTGAGAAAGTGAGAAAGTAGATCTGTTTATGTTTCCAGGCTCTCTGTAGATGTTTCATCATCCTAGAGCTTTGAGAACACCAGTGTACATTATGTGTAGACTGTTTTTAAATGAATGATGAAATACAGACATGATCGGTACATGAAGCTATGTTTTCAGCTATCGCCGCTTGTTTTTTTTTTTAGTCTTTTCATGCCCTGTTTCTCCAAAGAGTGATAAAACAAGGCTTTGAAGTATCAAAGTTCCTCTCTTTCTCTTTCTTCTCCAGTCCTGTGGGAATGCACGAAGTTCGTCAGTTTAATTGCATCAAGCTAAGAAAAAAAAAATTAAAACGTGCACACGGAGGATTTCACACTGTGCAATCTTTAAGGGAAGGCCAACCCACAAGCAAGACGGAGCACCCGTTTTTATTCCTCATGAGCATTATCCCTTTATCTGTGAGCCGCTGTATATTTTGGCCATGAGGCTGAGGGCTTATATCTGTTCGATATGGGTCGAAGGGCCTTATTGAAACGTCGTAGTTCCTCTTCATGGCACAACAACTCGACTTGAATTAGGATCGTTCGTCATTCGGAAAAGTTGCGTGGGTGACACCTCTCACCCGGCGAGGGAGAATTATCACATCATGAAGTTGTTAGCCTGAAACGAGTGTGGCGCACTGTATCCTTTGAGCTCGCACTGAATCAAAGCGGCGGTTCAAGTCTGGGTCAGGCACCACGACGGGGACCGCCATGCTCTTTTCTTTACTCCTCTTTGCAGTTTCTCTTTTTATTCTTAAAAAAAAAACAAAAAAAAAAAACAACTTTTAATGAGTGATGCATATCTAAGAAAGCTGCCCATCACCTTTATTAATTAATTAATTTGTTTGTTTGTTTAAACATGCTTCTTCCTAATTTCTTTATTTTTCATTTATGCATTTGGTGTTTTTTCATTCATTTATTAAATTTTTATTTCCTATCTATCTATCTATCTATCTATCTATCTATCTATCTATCTATCTATCTATCTATCTATCTATCTATCTATCTATCTGTGCTGTCAGTGAAACCTTATTTAATACAAGATACCTTGTGTGTACTCTTACCAATTTGTCACGGTGAGGCCATGTTGGTCACTTAGGCATGCCGTGCAGCAAAGCGGCTAATAGCAGTCTGTCTCTAGCTGTCACATCACCACAGTTCACCCTGATTAGTCTATGGAGGATAGCAGCTCTGCCTAGCCAAATTAGTGCTTATTTTTTTTTTACAAACAGGAGATGGAAAAAGTGAACAGCTTTCACCTTTGTCAAGTCTGTCTGTGTCGCATCTTTTAAGCAGGTCAACTGTAGCAAATCCAACTTTGCTGACATCCATTACAGAGGCGTGCATACTGGCATTTTGATGCGTAAACCCTTCCATGCAGCGCTTACTAGCCCTGAACGTTCGTTCCATTTCGCCAAGGCCTTGCTATGATATTTGCTTTATAAACAAGCAGGCTGAATTTACTTTCGACATTTAACAGTCTCCTCTGCTGCAGTCTGTTTAAAGGTGGGATTGGATTTAGCGTGTCTGTCCTGTAAGGCTGCAAATTCTGATCAATCGCTGAAGTAATCACCCCTGGAGGAAGTACTAGTTCTGGTATTACCTATAGCCTCCCGAAGGGTCTTTTCAAACTTTAAAGCACTGTTCCAAAGCTACAGCTAACAGACTAGCAAGCTTATGCTCAAGGCAAAATGTGTAATGCATTCCTATAACGATCTGTGTATGGCGAAAACATTCAACCACTTCATACCTTCATAGGAGCTTCCTTTTTTGAGCAGGCACGTTTATAGTGCTTGTTAATAAATTGGACAGACGAAGGTCAAACTCGGCAAATACAAAAGCAAGACAAATGTACCGGGAATAAGTACACAAACCCATCAATGGCAAGACACGGTACAGGTGAACACAATCAGGTAAAACACCAATGATAGGACATAGCTGGAGATAGGACTAGAACAGAAAACTTTTATTTACGGTAGTGCAAAATGTTTGCAGTTCCCTTTGACATACCCTAAATAATCCAGTGCCTCATTAAGGTTTCTAATCACTTAAATCAGCCAACACATTCAATTCAGGAAAGCCTTCACAAAATCTTAATTTGTTGTGAGCAAATTGAGAGGCAAGGGCATTAAGAAAATGACTATCATGCATCCTAAAACAAAATATATAACCTTTCACTAAGTGTATCTGTTGTGTAAGACTGGATGTTGATGTTCTTTAATCGCATCTTAGATATTATAATCCAATCAGCAAAGGTCTTCTGAGCCGCCGTGACCTTTGATGATCCTAACAGCAACAATTCTAATGTCGTTCCACAGTAAAAGCACTTCTTCAGCACATGGACACTGCAGGCTTGTCAAATGAGTGGTAGCATCTACTGGGTTATCAAGTGGACGCCTTCTTTCCTCACCGTTTCCCTGATAAGTCCACGCCACCTCCAAAGGATTCAGCATTGAATCCCAGTTCTCCAGGCTCACCCCCTAGATGCTATTCACTTACTTGAATGCCCATGTGGAGTCCTAACTCTTCATCAAGTATCACTATACTGTTCAGCAGATCTGGAGAGGTCTTTGAGGTTTTTGCCTCGTCCCCTTATTTCCTTGATTAGACTTGATGTGATGTGATGTGGCTACAAAGCCTCTGCAGCCAACTTCGACCTGTCGGACTTTTGCTTTCCAGCCACGTTGTTGTCCATCAGATACAGGTTCAGCATATCTCAGCTTCCTACACTCACAGGCCTCTTCCAAAATATCATTGTATAAGGGTACTGTTACGAACACTGAAAACCATTATTCATGAATGAAAGAAATGCAAACACGGAGCAAGATAAAGGAATGTTCTAAAGCAAACAGAAGCAAGTCCTTGAAGCCAAATAGAATAAAAGTGAAGATTTATATCTGATTCAGAGCTATCCTTTTTTTCTAAAGGTGATATTCACATTTTTACCTTGTAACCATTTTGCTGCTTGTGGTGATAAAGGAAGAGTACGTTCGCTTACATTAAATGTAATGTCACGCAATGTTCACAAAGTACAAAGTAAGGGGGACTAAACTGTTGCACTAGTTAACAATATTCGGATATTCGGAACATTTTCGCATATATACTTGGGCAGCCATGTAGTTACAAATGATTTAACAGGTGAAGTAGTGCAATTTTGCTGCAAGTACAAGGAAAAGCTGGAGGAAATTGCTCTTTGTTCCAAGCATCCGACTGTAACATTTTAATAGAGTACCTCAGCCACATCCTGACATCTAACCTTTGATTAAGCGCATGTTTGCAGGCCCTCAGGAGAGGTATGCAGTCTTTTGCAAGTGCTTTAACTTGGCTATCCATAGATCAGTGCCGTGACCACACTGCCCACAGAGAATCCAGTCTTTGCTTTATATAAAAGAAGGTCTTTTTGCCACATGATTTGAAACCCTTGAATGCACTTATTTTTCCCTCAAGTGCAAATGTGGGCACCAGAATCTGAAGCTGATTTCTTAGCATTAAAGCAACAAGTTTAATTCTCGATGTTCTCAAAAGTGCAGGATTTTCTTAAAGCAGTCGTCATATCAGCACAGGAATCCGCACCAAACTCTAGCTCCCATTGCTTATGCTGAACTCGCACCAAATGACTTTTCAAGCGATCTCACAAAATCGAAGACAAATTTTTCATGTTGGGATAAAGTCATGAGTTTGGCTAAAGATGGGGCACACTCCCGATCATTTAGTGCGAAGGTGGTCAGGATAGCAGTCTTAAGTAAGTCATTTTCTTGCCTTGACTTTCCGATAAAGTCCAACATGATTAATATTGTCTTTAGTCTTGGCTCATGCATGTCCCTGCATGATCCGCGTGCTTTGCACGATCATAGATAATCGCTTGAAAAGTTGTTTGGTGTAAGGCAGGCATAACTCTGTGACTAATGACTCACTGTCTTTGGATGTGGAAAAGCCTTTTCAGAGTCTTTTCAACATCTAGCTGCATTCGCATTGTAGCTCCAGGGCAAACCTAAAGTCAAAAACGTCCAACAACAAACATGTGCTATCTTCGGAGACATTTGAAGTAAATATATAAAAACTTAATTTTTGGCCAAAACCCTTCTATAATGAACACTGTGAATTTATAACTATTTATAACATGTTTTATACCTAGGACATCAATAATGAATAACTAATCAATTCCAAGTGTAGAGATCCATGTCTAGCTAACATTTTAGCCTCTGTTACCTTCACACACACACACTCTGACACCTTTGTCTACTTCACTGTGGTTTCTACAGAATGAAATAATCCTGTTAGGGTATAATATGAACCAGCTCAAGTGTAAAATTGGAATTATAAAAAAAAAAAAAGGAGCACTGTATAGAGTGTTTTATAGTAAAAGGGCAGTGGTCCAGGCACTGGGCTAAAAAGTACTACATAGATGATTGGACCAAATGACAAACGGATTGCCCTATTGACATAATAGATACATTTAGTATGACATTCTGATACACGTTGAGGCGTAAGTGATATGAGGCAAAATAAGCAATTCTAGTTTCTGATTGGTCGGAAGGTGTTGATTAGTTTTTTACATCAGCACTGTTCAGGAAAGAGCATTTTCTGTTTCTTCAATATTACAAGCTGTATTTTCCTTTTTGTGCCAAATTACTTTCAAGACAGGAAAAAGAGGTGGTGAAAGAATGACTATTTATAACTGCTATGATGTGAATGATGACCAGAATTAATGTGTCGCATGGATGTTGCGCGACACGCATGTATAAAAAATGTGCTGCACTTTTTATCCATTTATAGCTACTTTCAATCAGTAACAAATTGCTGTGGTTTAAGAGGAATACTCATTCGAGTAATCAACTTGGTGAAAATAGTAACTCTTCAACGCTTCATTGATTATTTTCCTCTAACAGCATGTTCCAAAGTGTTTTATTCTTCTTATACTGCCGTAGAAATTTTCCCCTTTATGATGGAATGAATGTTTAATGAAAGACTGCAATGGAGAGAGAAGTTAAATACTGGTCAAGACATGTTTTAAAGATAGAAAGTGTTTGGGAACAAACAAGTTTTACAGATGACTGGTTGCACAGAGAAAAACCTGCAGTTGCCGAGACTTTTAAGCTTGCGCACATGGACGGTGATTATAGTGAATGTTGAGCATGTGAAATGTGCCTTTGGGTGCTGTGACACAATGAAGTTCCAAAAAAAAAAAAAAATTATAGAGCCATGAAATTTTTCCTGTGCAAATATCTTTCGGCTGATGGAAGGAAAAGGGCACCATGGGGAAAATGGCTCATTACAGGACGTGCACTCTTGATTTGGACCACTATGCCCTAATGAAACAGCGAATGTTTTCCAGAAATAGCCTTGTGTCTCTTTTCAAACTGTATTCTGGACTGAGGCCCAATATAATCTGCCATAATCATAGTAATTACGTTGAGGATCTCTCTGAATCAGAGCACGAGCGTGTGTGTGTGTTTTAGTAATGGATGGACCCCTATCACAGAGTCTGTGTAGATAAATTAGGCTGCGGTCCTTCATCTCGCCGGTCTGGTTCTTCTCCCTCCCTCTCCGTATCTCTCCCATATCTCCCATGCCATCACAAATCAGCCAGCCCCAAGATGTTTCAATTACACACCCACACACCTCAGCTACAGTGTCAAGTGTCCACGTGTACACCAGCACAGCTCCTATACTGGCTCTGGGTCATATGTTATGCAGTAATACAAACCCGGACATTCTGTACCTTCCCCCAGGAGGTCAGCGCTACCATTTTGTCCAGCACTGCAATAAAAGCTTTGCGCATTACTCTAAAAACGCCGCCGACGTTTCACTGACAGGTTATTGGTCTCGCTGCGCGAGAGTGCGAAAAGCCTCGGTGAATCGATTCTCGACAACGTTCTGGAACTTTCCTTGGGCCGCCTCAAAGCCTTGATTTTAACAGCAAAAGTGAAGATCTCAAGGTCATCATCCTCCCACTCTCACCTCCCAGAGGGAAAGCATATGCTCCGTGGTCGGATTCTAAAGCACGCGCCGCGTCGTCGGATCTAGTCCTCAAAGACCGTCTCTTTTATGGGCTAAACGGTTTCAATTTAAGCTAAGAAGAGTAGTAGGCTGTAGTAGATGGCGGTTCTTTATGCGTCCTCAATTATTCTCAGGTTGAACTTTGTGCAGATGGAAACACTTGCGAGATCTGATGGCAGCGTCAAAGTTCCTTTTTTTGTTCTGATCCGTGGGCGTTCAATCAAGTGTGTCTCCTTTGTTAATGCGCTTTAAAGGACCTCCACCACACTTGCGGACTTCTGTGTTGCACTGTAGTTATGTTTCAGGGCTTAAATGCAGTTCCGCTACATTTAGAACGAAAAGTCACATTGCAGAACATTTACTGCGGTACTTTTTTTTTATTATTATTATTTCTTTTTTATAAAAGTCACAGTGTGGTATGATGTGACCAGGTAATAATGTGAGTGAGGGTTAAACTATAATTTTAACAAAGGCAACACACTGAACTTGGCACGTGGTGATTAGATTGATATGAAGCCTGCGATGTAGCACTGCCACATTCACAGGGTTAAGGCAATTACAGCATCATGTGTATCTGATGCTCAAGATGACTTTCTTATAATAGTGTTATGAACACATATGATATCATGACCATTTTACGTGGCCCTAAATTAGTCCGTCTTACCACCCTAAAGTGAATTATTTTCCAATAGCAGCTCATCCTGGATTGTTGAATTTCTCTAATATCACAGTAATTTGCCAGGGCTCATGATCACTCTTTATTAAGGAATGGAGGACTTACAAGTTATTTATTATCTCCAAAATAGAGAAGGAATGTTTGTAGCTGCTATAACATAAGTGATAATAGGAACTAACTTGTTTCATGGACGCACCACAACACTGATCGGAACTATAAACCGATATAAAGCATCATATGTTGTACACGTTAATGTTACCTCTGAAAGTCCTTCCAAAAATCTTCAGACATTTTTCTATCCGTTCATGTAAAGGGGCTACCATACATACATTGTGTAAGTTGCTACTGTAGAAATGATGTATTAGAATGTACAACCTGGGTCACTGGGACTATTTTTCGAGCTGATGTTATGGAAAATGAATCAACATCTTCCGACCAATCAGAATCGAGAATTCTGGTATGAAATGTTCAGCTCGGAAAGTGTCGACGTCAACAAAAATATATGTCACTTGACGTGGGTGTTATGTCCAGTTGACCAGAACAGTCTATATATATATATATATAATCATTTGATGCTTATTAGAATATTTTAAATGTTTATATAGGTCAGTTATTATGAATTGATTACAATTAACACATTGTCAAGGCCTCCCACATTACCACTAAGATAGACCATGTGCTAAAGAATATACTTTAATATGTAGTATAAAATATTTCTTTTGCTTACTTGTTGCTTATAATGTTCAAAATAAAGATAGTCATTTAGAAGTCAGCCATTTAAATGTAGAAAAAGCTTTGTTGTCTCATTTTACTTAAGTATATGGTGTTGCATTATTCCATTGTAATTAATTTTTTTTAATAATAACAATAAATCCGGCCAGGAGCAGTAGATTAAGTCTTGCGCTTGGGTGGAGAAAAGCTATAAAATGGAATTACAATCTGAAATTTAGCTGTCTTAAACAGTTTTGATGGTAAACATTAAACAGAACGGCATTAATGAGACGCATGGTTAGAATGGATAACAATGGGAAGCATTAGCTTGTGTTGTAATTACTGAGCTGCAGCCAGTAAACATTATTCACGGCGAGGCTTTCAGGCTGTTAAAGCGCAGCTTTTCGGCTTGCCGAGATATCCTTTCAGCTTTGATCTGAAGGTCATGTTCTCATTTGAAAACCTATTTATCAGAATTGTACTCCGAACACACATTCGTCTCTGATACCTGGGAAAAAAAGTGCTTGATAACTTTTTTTTTTTTTTTTTTTTTCCTTTTGCCTGAAGCTAATAAATTCACTTAGATATGTAAATAAAGTCTGCAGCATACCTGCCAAGGGATTACTCAAGAGATGGGATGAAAGCAGGAAAGTTTATGGATTCGCATATCCTAACGTGTCACCATTACTATAGCAACAGGTCCAATGATGTGTCGTGAAAATGATATGTATGCCTAAGATGTTCATTTATTACATACAGCTCTTATTCAAATGGCGCCGTCATAGAGCTGGACTTGGTTAAATCATATATAATGTATGCTTGTGACAGAAATGCTTGTGTTGCATTGTATAGAATGGCAATTATTTGCATGCAAACATATTTTTTTTTCTGTGAGACTGGATTGGGTATTGCTCCTAAACACCAACTATGAAAAACCTAATATCTTTATCTGGACAAATAGAACTTGATTTAAATGTGGCCCTTCAGCGAGAAGAAGTGTTCATAGAGGTTCAAGATGCCGACATAGTCCCGACATGACAGCCAGCATAAACCTTGATCAAAGAGCCCTTTGAATTCAGGTTGTTTAGCTCAAGAACCAGACGTCTATTGAAACCATTATGAGGAAATGTTAACTCAGCTGGTCAAGGTTATGAATTCATATCAGGACTGCCAGACAGCTCTATTTCCCCCCCTTACTCATGGCCCTTACCCTCAACCACTTAGATTACTTTGTTTGCAGTCTTCCTCACGTCATCACTTTGAATACAAACACCCACCAAATGAATACACATCTACCTTTATTTGAGTAAACGCAGACATTTCAACATGGGTTTCAGTCTGTAAAGGCCACTCCAGCCTCAACGTAAACCCTTTCCCCCTGCCCATCTCCCTCTTTCATTTTCCTCCATTTGGGGGAGCCAACAAGCCACGCTTCAACTTTTAAAGCTCAGATAGCAATCAGGCCCACGAAGGGTGTTTCTTTTTTCTCTTTCTTGTCTTTTCTCTTTTTTTTTTTTTTTTTTCCCCCCCCCCTTATTCAACCACCTCAGAGCCCTGGCCAGACAGTTATTGAAAACGGCGAAGATGCATTAAGATGCAGGCAGAGCTCTCAAAACTCAACAGTCAGTCTGTAATCACACTGAACAGAAAAGAAAAAAAGAACGTACAAGGGGGGGAAAACAACTCCCTAACCAGTGGGTTCGTATTAAACTCGGATACGTTGCAGGTGCATTTGTAATATTCACTAAAAGTAACTAGTGCATTATATTTGTAAAACATGCGCCTCTTTCGTTTTCAGACACGCTGACAGACACATGGATGTACCTATAACCGGTTGCTGAGTTGCTTCTGAGCAGAGTGTCTCTCAACATTACGTGCAGCCCGGAGACAACAGTGTCAGCATGACAGCATCTTTAAGAGGTTTCAAAGAGTGTTTACCAGCCAGAGGCAGGTTTTTATTTCTTAGTGCGGCGAGAACTCCTGATTCGCAGAAACAGGGTTGCCGTGGTGCAGAAATGGCAAGAGAATAAGGAAGTGCGAAGTCGTGGTGCCTAACTAGGGAGAAACACAGCAGGACTGTGCTGTTTAAACATCGACAAGCTCATTAAAGCCACAATAAAAGGAAATAAAATGCTGATCTGTCACCAAGGCGAGAAACTCTAACGTTTGCTCGGATATGCTGATTACTATCTGCACATTTTGCGTTAACGACATAAATCATAGTTACAGACTAGTGGTTAAAGTATCTCAGTATCTTGAGGCGTCTTGAAGTCAAGCTGCCTTGCTCAAGGGCAAAGCAAAGGCACCGAGTGCATGAGAATCTCGCCAGAGGAGATTTACTTCCTTCCACGGCTTCAGAGCAATCAAAACGAGCTCGCTCTCTCCACTGCCTGTGCCTGGCTCTCTCGACCCTCGGCGCCTCTCGACACCCCGACTTCAAAGGAATGCTGGCTCCTATTCAATTATAGCAACTTCTCCCTACTTCCTGCATCCCGTCTGCTGTTTGTTTTAAGATTAAAGTTGCCTTTTTTTCCCCCATGGGTTGGTGGAAGTGCCTACTTAGACGGAACAACAGTGACCTGGATGTTGGGATCAGATTACAGAAAAAAATGAAGCAAAACGGGGAGCCATTACAGAAATGAATCGTCATTCTTCAAATCCGCAAAGAATAGAGAGAGGAAGAATTGACTCAGGAAGCAAAGTGATACTCTTAGTGCTGTCGCTTTAACCCCAAGTACGCCCTAAAAAATCCTTCACGTTTCCATTCGACAACCGTTATTAATGTCTTAATATTTGTGATGCTGGTAACAATCAACAGTGGAGACAAAGAGGAAAAAAATGTTTGTTAAGCGATTCTCCACATCAGATTAGAGCCTGGCCCAGACCCTCTCCTGTACACAGTTTGAGAAGAGTAATGAAATCGTGTGGCGTTGGGGGAATGGGAAGCATAAGGTTATTAAGATGGCAGTGCAGATATCAATGCAGGCATTCTTTAAGCAGCGAGAGTGCACCTAGGTGACAAACAACGCACGCGAACAACTCATGAAATACAGCAGCTCTCGAAAACAAATATGAAGGAGCGCAAACAGCATGTGTATCTATAGTGTATTGGTCAACAGCTAATAATGCTTCAGGGTGCTAAGTGTAACAGGAGAAGAAGGTTTCGAGACATGAGTAATAGTGCATAGAGTTGCAAGTCTTACTCTACAATCAGGAACACTTTATAGTACAGTAAACGTCTCTAATATCTGGTTATGTTTAGTGTGTGCTGTTACAGGAAAATAATCAAAGACTGATGTGTGGAATTACTGTAACCATGCTGAAGTTGATTATTTGCTCGGAACAGCATGCTCTGAAGTGTTTTATTGCTCTTGTACCACAACAACTTGCCACTGATTACAGTTTTGTTTTTTGTAGTGGAATTTTACCTATTTTATAGGTACGTTTACTGTTGCGGAATGGCCACAAAACAAGTTACTTCCTGTTATGATTTGCTTCTACAGTGCATGTTACACAGGGAATATAAAAGGTCCACATACCCCTGTTAAAACTGCAGGTTTTTGTGATGAAACCAAGAAGAATCATGTCCGATGTGATATGTGAATGGCAACCGACAAAGGTGAAAACAATTAGAAAGGTGGAAAAGACAAAGAACAACAAAAAAAAATGTATCAAGAAAGCGATCGCCAAATAAAGATCAGCTGTTTTCTTGAAATCTTCCTGGTCGAATACATCAGCTGAAGCCATGTCTGCAGACAGCTTACAAGGCAAGTACCAGAACTCATTGTCAAAAGGTATTGATCAGGAGAGGGGTACAAAAGACTTTCTAAAACATTGGATGTACTATGGAACGCCATGACGGCAATCAATGAAGCCGCGCTATTTATTAATGGATCTGCAGGAATATCTGGCAAGTACTGTTCACGCCCTGCATGTGACAAGTGTATCTCGTATTTTTCACATTCAGACTATGAGGTAGGGCGGCTAGACAGAAAAAAAATAAACATCCAGTCCTGCCTGAATGACCCCAACGATGTGGTGTAATTCGGTAAGGTTTGATGAAACCAAGGTAGAACATTTTGGGATAATCCTTAAAGGCACAAAAACAAGAACACCCTATCTATAGTGAAGCATGGTGCTGGCAGTATCATGCTATGGGTCTGTTTATCTTTAACTGGGAGTGGGATGCTAATCAAGAAAAGAGAATCATGGATAGTTCCAAATACCAATTATTTTTTGCCACAAAACCTGCGAAATAGTGACCCCAAGCAAACATTCAAGTCTAAAACGGAAAGAAATTTTTAACTCCAATTTTAACTACGGTGTGTTACATTAACTGTACCTAGGCCTACACGTTGATGTGTTCTGACTGATTTGCCAAGTAAGATTCTTGCGTAACCACCATGGCGAATGGTACTGTATGGCGATATAGCTGGATGGCAGTGAGGCTCGAAATGTTTGATTGATTTTTGTGACTCTTTTTATAGCTCAAGCTGGAGGTTCATGGTCATGCGGATTCCTACTTGATGTAAACAAAAGTGGTGCTAATACTGATGGACACGATAACCTCAACATGTCTTTCTGAGCATGAGGGGAAACAGCCTAGAGAATATCTGGGGATGTGGAAGTAGAAAGTGTGGACAAGTGGATAAAGCTACCTTAGGATAAGGTTAAGTTAGCCTGGTTGGGTCCTTGAGTAAACCCTCAACTGCTCAATTATATCTTTCCTTGTTGGTGGTAGAGATTTTGATGGTACCTCAAGTGATTTTTTTTTTTTAAAGGTACACATTTCCAGGTGAAAGACGGGTATGAAAGCTGTACCCTTGAGTGTACCATCTCAGCAGCGAGGAAAGAGAAAGGACTTATTTTTTTTATTGAAACAACAAATGTACAAATTTTATTTAAAAAAAAAAAAATGTTTGAGCTAATGTTCACGGTTTCATATTAACCTACGTTTTCTGTTTTGGTTTGCAGGGAGAAGCTCCTTGTGTTTTTCTCAGAAAAACAGCTACCATGACTACCATTAAGCCATTTAAAGAAGAGTGACATTTTACAGACAGTCTGCTTTTATGAGGCAGGGAAGAACCTCTTCTGATAGCTTGGACATATTAATCTAAGGAAGTAGTTTACTGAAATCTTGGGGTAGGATGGAGAATCATGGTACAGAAAATAATTTATTTTTCATAACTATGAAGTCTCAAGAATAATGACCCACCAATAGCTCTTAACCTTACCAACCTCCTTGAGCGTACATCTCTTTTATATCACTGGATGGAAAAGAAGCAGTAATTCCATTTTTTTGTAACATGTAATTTACTGCAGGCGAAGTTAAGGAAATGAAAAGTAATATTTTTCCTATGTTCCGAGCCTCAAGTCAAATCCTTGACCTCGGCCAATAGCAGTGGTCCGGATGAAGCTTTTCACACATGCTGTAGCGCATCAATAATTATTATTTTTTTTCTTATCTCTGGATGTGACAGGAGATTATTACACAGTAGAGAGGACAGTTTATAATATGCAGCAAAAAAACAGAACAAACAAACTAGAGTCTCTCAGCCTTCAGTATTGTTTCTGAATTTGACAAGATAATAACTGTGTTGCAAGCTAGAAATGCATGTATATTACAACAAAACCAGGTATGAAAAATAGAGACGTGATAACGGCGAGCTTTGACTCCACTCCGCCTGAGAATTCCGACGGCCGGATAAATCCTCTGAAAATAAACTTGTCACAATCAAGAAGGAGAGTGGAGTGCAGAAACTAATTAGAACGGTCTTTATTTTGCCGAGACGGGACGGTGAACTTTAATTCATTGTGGCTGGAGGAGGAGCAGATTCATTTATTTGGGTAATTGAGGATCCTGATTAGCTGTCTGCAACAGAGAGAGGAGGGAGAGAATGATTACTCTGAAATCCAAGCTGAGTAACAAACCCAATCTCCTTCTTCCACTTTCCCCTCATATAGCTCTTTTAATCTCAGCCAGCCGTGGCTATTGAGTGAGAAAGAGAGAGATAGCGAGGCAGCCTTTTGCTTGTGAGGTACATAGAACCGGTCTCTCTTTTTTTTTTTGTTGATGTATTTGATTTGCATGTAACTGCGCGGATACTCGTATGAGAGATCTTTACAAGTAGCCATACGTTACGGATAGTCATTTCTGTAAGGCTCACATCCCAGGTCCAAGTCATTGAGGCAAGACAAAGATAGACACCCTGCTCATAATACCTGGTGCTTGAATCTCAGGAGGACGTGCTGAATGCTCACTAGGAACATCAGAATCAAGGTCGGTTTATTAAACGGTGAGGTTGAAGAATACAGCTACGCATTTGTGTTTTTTTTTTTTTTTTTTAATCCAGTGTAAACGAGTCCGTGTCCTTTCAGAAATGAGCCATTATGAAGAAACAAATAGACGACTCGTTGAAGACAATTGCGTGGCAATAAGAAAAAGAAGTTTGAATGGTAAAACATGTGGGACGTGGGAAAGGAAAAGGCACTAAGAGTGTTATAACCTTGAACCAAAATGTATTTATTTGAGATTATGACACCTACACAAAATAGCACGTAATATCGACCTGGGGGAAAATCAATAGTTTGCCGAAAAAACGTTTACGTAAATATTCACTCCTACTGCTTTTCACCTCCTTAGTTCTGCTCTGAAGTCTCATAATTAGCTGAATGGCACCTACCGGTGTGCAAGTAAAGGTTCTTATGAAATCAAAAACATATACACTGGTTCCTAGAAGACAGCATATCTAAATCACCAGGTCATTCCGAAGCATGGTGTTTGGAGCACCATGTTGAGCATTATACTTGGCCTCTTCGTTGCTTTTTGACTAATGCCCTTCTTACCCACTCTTTTTTGACGGGAAGCCTTCATGGTCGCTGGGATCAACTCTCGATCTACTGCAACTCTGTCAAGGATACAGTGCTTCCTGAAGGTGAAGGAATGAATGAAAAATTTTGCTGCGAGCTAGCTAACATTACCTTTATGTTCCCTCCAAAAATCACCTGACGTCAAGACCTTAAAGATGAAATGAGGAAGACGAAAATCCGCCGTCGCTGTTGTTTAATCGTGTAATTAACATCAAATTAATCATATGAACTCCATTTTGATTTCAGAAATACACATTTTTTCAGAAACAAGGGTACCAAGCTGTACTTTTTAGTCACTGGGGTGGTGCCTTCAAGGGAACATCAAATGTGAATGTGTGCATATGTACAGAAATGGACCTGCAATGTACTTTAAAGCTGCATCACGTGCACCTTCTTAGGGGAAAGTAAAAGGTACAGAACATTATCACCCCAGCAACAAGGAAAATAACAGTTTGCTACCTTTATTTTATGCTTCTTTTAATACTGTACTCCCAGAAGTAAAGTTTCTCCTCCATCATCCCAGGATAAGTCTTCTGGGTACTGGCTCAACATGATAACAAGCTTGAAAATGAAATATCTCCTTGATTTGATGCTTGAACTTTGACCTTCTCCAAATATGCTTCTTTGGCCATGGGCTTTACCTGGTTGGAACAGGGATCGGATGAAAAGAGCACTGCAGATGGAGCGCTTTTCCACTTTCACCCTTCTTGCTCAGATCCCCGAGGCTGTATCTCAGGGGGAAGGACTATAAAAGTTATCAGAGGATTCTATCGCAGGCACTCCGTCTGGGGCCTGATGAGATTCTAACTGTCCTCTGTGAGAGACTCATAAAGCCTCCAGTACAGTTTAAAAGCCGCATTGGCATGGGACACCGATAACCAGGATACACCTTGCCTGTAATAACTTTAGCAAGATGCCTGACAGTAAGCCTGCAGATTAGAGAAGCGATATCCTGAGGAGACTGTCATGCTGCCACAAAATGCCTCACTGTTTCACGGTATTGGGATTGTGTGCTCTGTAACAGGTTGATGAATATCAGAACAAGGCTTTCTCAGGGTTGCATCATGCAAAGGGATGTCTTTGAAAGAGCATTTCCATACAATCTGGAAAAGCCTATGACTTTATTATTCTGGGATAAATTCAAGTATTGTCCAATCAGAGGCAGCATGAAGGATGGCTTATGTAATATGCTCAAGGCTTTTTTTTTTCTTCTTCTTCTTTTTTTTTTTATCCTGTCAATAAATCCCTAAAGATTTATTCATGTTGAGGGTGCAGTGCAATTCAATCTACAGTAAAAGAATAGTGGCCAATTAATAAAAAAATCAAAAATCCTTGCGTGAACAAGTGTGAAGATTTTGCATTTTTAAAAGTAATTTAGATTTTAGACCTAAATGTATTACTATGTGTCATGAGATTCTTAGATTTGCACAAAGAAATTGGTGTTTAAATATCAATTGAATCCAACAAAGGTCAGGATAATAATCATCAAAAATCAATTTGTTTACAAGTCTTGAATTGGCAAGTACTAACCCTAATAGGAGAAAAACAAAACGCCATTCTGCGGCACAAATTGAAGCAAAACGTGACGCGAAGCTTCTAGCGATGAATACTTAAACCAATGCGAAGATTTCATTGTTTAGAAGTAAATGAAATGCAATCCTCTGTAGATTTGACACCCAAATGTATTACTGCGTGTCACTAGAAATAATTAGCTTTGCACAAAGAGAGTGGTGTTTAAAGATAAAAAGAAAGTCAAAAAGTTCAGGACGGTAATCATCAAAAACAATCATCTAGGGCTGAAGCAATATGGTCTGTACAATTGGCAAGCAGTACCCGCAATGTGAGAAAAATAAAATGCCTTTTTGCACCAGCATAGTTGCTAAGTTAAGCTGCTAACAATGTTTTCTGTTCCATTAAATCTAGTTTTAGGTGCTTGCTGAAATTTGTCAGGGAAACAAGACAAAACAGTGAGTCACTTAGACACTAACAACACATTTACTCCCCCAACATATATGCCACTTAAGGATATTTTGCTTTTGTTTTTGGATTAATTCACAAACCATTGGCTTTGTCTGTGGCAGAAATGCTCAATTAATTACTGTCAGCTCAACTCTTTATCAAGAAAAGGTTTTTTTTTTCTCCCTCCCACCCACCTGTATGGCCTGGCCGGTGAAAAGCTCTATTCAGATGCTTCACTCCTGGTCTGACATTAATTACTGTATCAGCACTGTTTGCTCGGGCTATATTCACTGGGAGGAATCAGTCATTATGAAGATCTCACTATTCAAAAAAAGAGCTTCCTCTGTTTGCAACATCACAACTGATTCCCTTTGACTGGCCTCCCACGCTCACGGTCATATGGATACTCTACATTAAGCAGGACTGTATCTGGTGGCCTTGAGTGGCCAACACACAGATATAAAGTGTTTAAGGGTCGATGCTGTTGTCACAGTGAGGCAGAGTAAGTTGGATACGACTGCAAGCGGTTTATTAAATAAAACAATCCAAATTGGCAGGCAAAAGGTACTCAAACTGGCAACAACAGCGCAGTAAAGACAGATTACATTCATGGAAACAATAAGAAATGGGAACTTTGTTTTTATATATATCTTATATTTTGATAGTGAGACATAAGATCCAGTGGGACTTAAAGTTCCAGACAGATATGCAGCTGCTGGCCAAACAACTAGATATAGTGGTGGTTGATGAGGAGCAGAAAACAGCAGTAGTGATAGATGTGGCAATCCCAGCTGACAGTAACATCAAGAAAAAGGAGCATGAGAAGGTGGAGATGTACCAAAGCCTGAAGGAACAACTGGAACAGATGTGGAAGGTGAAGTCCAAAGTGGTACCAGTGGTAATAGGAGCATTAGGGGCGGTGACTCCCAAACTTGGAGAGCGGCCCCAACAGATTCCAGGCACATCAAAGATATATAAGATATATAAGATAAGATATATAATATAATATAATATTTATTTATTTATATATATATATATATATAGAGAGAGGGGGGGGTATATATAGATATAGATATAGATATAGATATAGATATAGATATAGATATATATATATATGTGTGTGTGTGTGTGTATATATATATATATATATTTTTATATATATATACTTTTAGTTTATTACTGTTTACTGCATGTTGTATTATTTCATTTAATTATTTTTGAAGTTATCCTTACAGCCTTTCTTTACATGTGCCTAAGACATTTGCACAGTTGAGGAAACAAAATGACGAACAGGTGTGTGAATCAGTACAAAGGTATCTGAGATTGTGACAAATCCAGCTGTCGTGGTGGTTCCTGGATTGGCGAAGCATCCGAACGTGACGGTACAGTTGGCTTGGAAACGTCTTGACGTGGGATCCCTCAGGAAGAGCTGGAATCTGAGGCCTGGGATAGAGAAGTCTAGGCTTACTATCGCAGCTCCCACCAGGAAAAGTGTAATGAAAGTTTAACCCTATATTATACTGTATAAATATTCAGAAGTATCTGAAGCACAGTATTATAACTAAGCAGTTAACTAGTGCGGCACATTAATGCCACTGCACCACTGTGAATGCAATTAAAAAGAAACTGTATTCATGTAGGTGGTGCGGTGGTTAGCAATGTCGCCTCACAGCGATCCCCGGATCACCCAGGTTGCCTTTCTGTGTGGAGTTTGCATGTTCTCCCCGTGCATGCGTGGGTTTCCTCTGGGTGCTCCG
>JAQQZR010000016.1:14581079-14623764 GCA_030068235.1 Notoglanidium macrostoma | reverse complement strand
GATATCTGCCCAAAGCCTTTCACCCTCTTACAAAAATTTTGAGTTTCCTTAAGTTTTGTTGGATAGTTAAGGTTTTTAACTTAAAGAACTGAACGGCCAATCATCTAATTACCAGCTCTAAAATGATGCAATGCAAGAAAAGATGTATAGACAGTATAGAGTCCTCAAATATGCACACACACTCACATGACTAATTTCTATGGCTTTTAGAATGATTCTGCTTGCCTAGTGCCTTCTGTAAACTAGTAGCAAAATTGATTGATCTGTGCATGTCCGTCCCTTTGGTGCCTCTCCACCCTACTGAGTGCAGGCTGTTAAAAAATCTGCTGAAGGTGAAGGTTAATTGGAAAGCATTTCTCAGATCATAGCATGCTCCAAAGTCTTAAGACTCCAAATTTTCCCTCCAACTGTCATACAGCGGACTTTGGATGGATGCCTGTTTGTTTACTGAGGAATTCTCCACAAAACCAGCTTCGCACCGTGCCAGATCTTTAGAGATATGACTTCAGAACACATTAAAAAAAAAAAAAAACCTTTTAGCTTTTCACTGTCTTGCTTAATGGGCAGAGTGGTACATAAATCTTGTGAAAATGGAGATTATTCACTTGGAAGCAGGAAGAAATTCTTTATGCAGCTGCTATATTGGCAGAGCAAGGCTCTCTAAACCTATCTGAAGTGAGAGAATTTATACTAATCTCTAGATTTTATTAAATAGACGATTAAAGTGGATGATTCAGCCGACACCCAACATGGCTTTCAGACTTTTTTTTTGGATTTACCGTGGTTCGCATGCATTCACCTGAGATATTAAGGGAGTCAGAAGCTATGATTAAAGGTGAATAAATTAATGTCCAGAAGACCTGCAAAAAAAGATGATCATGCCACATTTTAAAAGACTGAAGCAAGGATTTGAGAGATAAAACCTTCTCGCATAAGCCTTGTGAATATTTCAGCCTTATTGAGTAATTCTGTTTAATTCTTGAATTATTCACATGTGAAATATCCAAAGTTTTGTTAAATAGTTCAAACAGCCAAACCGCCTCACAGCCAAAGTACAACCGAGCAAGTGAGAAGCGGCCTATTAAACAAAGAAGGAAAAAAAAAAAAAACTTTGATCTTGTTGAGGAAAGTCTGAAGCAAATACAGAAGTACTTGACGCACTTGATGGCGTACGGATTTATTGAAATATATCACCTCTCCTGAAAAGGCCCTGCAGCACACAAGCATTATCCTACGCGCTCTGAAATCCATATCATATTATATGTAATGGAGTGGGAGGCCAGACCCACAGTGGGGATGGCAAGCTGAAGACATTATTCAAATCTAACAGCAGGTGTGTTTGTGTGTGTGAAAGTGAGACAGTGTGTATTGGAGATAGACAATGAGCTCAGTATTTGCTGCTCATTTGGATTTGGAAGACGACTACAGAGTGGTTCGAAATGTCTCTCTCTCTCTCTCTCTCTCTCTCTCTCTTTGTGTATGCACTATGAAAATCTTTGCACACGCTCTTCATTTCCCACCTGCAGCGCTCTAATTTGCTCGGTGAAGCTATAGTAGTTACATTAACGCTGATTTCAAATTAGGACGAACATTCCATAATACCATTTGGTATTAAAAAAAAAAAAAAAAAAGTTTCCACGGGGCAATTCCGTCATTATGCATAACACGTCTGATTGCAACAAATCGAATCAAGGAATAAATTGAAAATCACAAATCTTGGACAAGATTCTATTTGGTAGAGCGAGTGGATGTTTACGAATAACAAGAAATAAGTGTAATCTCAGGTACTTATTTTGAATTGATTACTATTTTGCAAATATTACATCCGTAATGATCAAACCGGGGATTTAAAAATCAGTCTCCCTTCCGTAAATGAGAAATAAACGTCTCCTCGGGGAAAACGTTACATTATCATGACTTCACCATGCTTTTTGAATCTGTTATTAGACTCCGTGGCATCGTTATGAATGAACTGTTACTATGGAAACGAAAAGGTGTATTTAATTAATGAGCACATTAATATAACCCCTTGTCAGGGCTGCTGTTATAGAAAATGAATCAACAACTGAAATCCAAGAATAGCACATAGTTCACCCACACACTGAGCACTGTACCGGGTTACTCTCTTGACTTGAACGTTTGACAAGGTCTTTTTTTGCAAAACATTATGCTTATTATGTATACACAGACTGTGAGGAAAATTACATTCACCAGACCATTGTTCCTGAGTAGTCACTGATAGCACATAACGCACACGCAAACACAAAATTTAACCCCCACTTATGCACTTCCTGTTTCCCTGGCCATCACACCCAGCCTCATCATCTCTTTCCTCTCCATTATCCTTGGTTAGACTCAGGACTGTGTGGCCATCTGCCTGCGAATGCAAATAGCGTGTAAGTTCTGTTTGACCGTCAGGAAGATGCCACACTTAATATTGCACTGGCTTCAGAATTCTCACTCAGTGCCAGATCTCATTAGCACACCACCGGCTCGGCTCAAACGCTGAATTACTGCCTACATCTTCTCAATTCGCCAGGATTCCTCTGAAATCATAGCAAAACAATACATGTTCTTTGTGCCTCTGTGCAGGGTTGGGAAGGTCACTTTAAAAATGTAGTCTGATACAATTACTAATTACCTGCAAATAATTGTCAGTCACCTAATCTAATTAAAGTAATGCAACTGATTACTTTCTGTTACTTTTGGATTACCTCAAAGCCAAATATATAGATGATGACAGACTTTTCTCAGCTGAATGGTATAACTGTACTGTGATGTTCCCCTTTTCTGATTTAAAGACAAAATAATGGTGAACTTTCCAGCCAGTGTACACATTTTTCACCAGAGGTCATGATAATGAATTGGCGACAGGTAAGATTAGCTGAGGTGATGTGAGACTCGTGTGCACATGTACGTAGTAGTATATCGTTGTATTTTCATTTATTTTCTATTATATATATATATAAAACATTATTTAAAAACATTTATTTTAAAAAATACTATACACAAAAGATATTTATTTAAAATAGCTATTTATTTGCAGCATTTTAATCAGCACTACTACAGAACTTTTTCTTCACCAGGCTTAATTAAATAGCAGTTCACTAATTACAACATTAGTGACATTTATCAGATAATCGGTCACAACATGAGAATATTATCAAGAGCTCATGTCGACCGAATGAGACACACAGACTAACTCAAGTTGATGGTATGTACATCATTTACTGATTATCACATTTTTAATCACTTACCACACTGTTTGTAACTGTGCGTTTGTATTCCAAGCCATGAAGTTCAAAATAAAGATAAAATAATTATCAGTTGCCTGTTTTGTTCACTGAAACTCTCTGATGCCAAGTTCGTTCAGCTTGCTGTGTGTGCACACGAGGCGAATCGTTTTCAGTGTGTGGAATCAACGCCAAAGATTTGCAGTTAACTCAATGCCCGAGATTAGCGAATCGACTCCTTTTGGGATGGACTCGTGAACAGGATGGATACTTGACACAACACACACACAGTATATTTTGTATGCTAGAACATACAATCATTTGCAGGTTCGGAAAAATAGACTAGTTTAACTTGTTACTTGTTACAAAACATAAAGCTGTTATGGACAAGCAGGAACATCACACTTCTCCTCACATTCCCACAAACGAATGATCATATTACTCACATTTAAACACAAGTTATATCCTGAGGCCAGCAGGGTAGTGTACGGTAAAGAGTTTCATACCTTAGAGAAAGTCCTACTGATGTTTCTGCTCCATTTCAGTCATTTGTTTTTATGAAGTGATGCATCGTGCACAGTATGCTTCATAGCACAGTTCAACTAATAATGAAATTATCGGCAGCAGTTACTTTTATCATTTTTTGATTTGGTTGGGAAGTTGTTGCAGCTTTTTTTTTTTTTTTTTTTTTTACATGACACCATTCCATGTATTCCGTTACTCCCCAAGCCGGCCCGTGCGTAATGTTCTACAAGTTACTGCTTGGAATCTGGACGAATCAAACCAATGTTCTGTGAACAGTACATTCTGAGGTGTTTTATTCCTCTTACACCACAGCAATTTGCCAACACTAATGACACATCAAACTTTTTATCTATTTTATGTTGTGGAACATCTGGGAAACTTCCTGGTATCACTTGAATAATAGCAGACATAAACAGTAATACCCTCACCAGCTAAATCTGGAATGGGTGAAGGTGTAAAACATCCTATTTATTTTTCTTACCCTTTCAGAGATGAAAAGCAATGGTCATTAATCGTATTCAAAGTAACACCTATGGTGGATGCACCATAAATTGCATACATAATAGCTATGACTGCAGTTATCTAAAGTACAAAACCTTATTAGTTTACCTTAAATAATAATTTGACCAATAAACAATTCCTCAGTACATGTTTGCTTGAACAGAGAGCTCCAACTCTTCATCTCCTTCACCTACATTTAAACGTTTTTAACGACACACTCAAGACTACCTGCCTATCGTTTTTGGATTCTAAATATACAGCCTAATTTTCTGTCGAGAAGTGTTTGAGGACATCCAAAAAAAAAAAAAAAAAAAAAAATCATGAATCCCTTTGCTTGTCCAGATGCTCATACTTCCCTCATTGATGCCTGCTATAGATTTCCGCCATCATTATTGCATCACTTTTTGCTTTCTGTACACCTGCTGCTTGCTTATCTGTAACTGGCAAACGGCAATGGCAGGGGCGAAGCCCGCATTCACGAGCCGCTGACCTGAAATCGCTGCCTTTCTGCAATAATGAGGTGCTCTGGCAAACCAAATGTACTGCAATAATGGCAATTTGCAAGCTGCTTATTTGTATTATTAAATTCCAGACGTGCTTGAATATCTTGCCCTGTCTATTATTATTAGGTTTGTTATGCTAATAACACCAGGACCAATTAAGCCGGCACATTTCCATACAAATTCTCTCGCTGCAAAAGCCGCTATATTTCTTCATACAGCGCAGCAGTGACAGCTGTCAGAAAAAATTCATGAATAAGAATAAAAAGCCCTTGAGCTGGAAAGCATTATAATAAATGACCAAAGCATTTCAACAATACCTCCCTGTTACTGTCATGTACATGGAATTTATGGGCAGCAAAAGAATTATTTAAGCAGTAAAATAGCCATTAAGGTGAAGAATTGTAAAAATAAATGCTAAAACTAAACAATCAAATATTAGTGACTCGCAGGAGTAGCGGTGTACATGTTAACCCAAATAGCATGCGCATTTGCTCATACAGCCTTAGCGGCACTTCTGATATACGTCTAATGACTCTGGTGGCTCGATGTTAGCATTAGCACATAGCAAAACACCTTTCTCCAAACACATTATTTAAACATCAACAAAAAAAACACTCTAAAACAGTAATGTCCTGCCAGTCATCCTCCGTCTAGTCGATTCCTATTTCAGGCTACCTCAGATACATATCGGATGCAGTGGCGTGTCGAGACCCAGGAACAAGCAATGCTGCCCCGTAAAGTGTGATACTCCGGTACTTTGAAGAGATTGCCAGCCTTGCTACGTTGCGCCCCCCCCAGCCCTCACCCGAAAGACCAGAGCAGAGGGGAAGACACTTATGATTGGAGTCACACATGAGAGGTGATCGAGGGAGTCTCATCTGCCGAACAACCTGAAGAGGCCACAAGGTCTGATAGCAAACGAGTGGGCCATTTTCCAATCAACCCATCATCAGGCTGAAGTGGAGACCTGGCAGAGACTGAAGAGTTCTGCTTCCTGGCCAACGTGGCTCAATGCAGACATCTAAAACATTCCCTGGTGATGTCTCCTAAAAATAATCTCAGATACAAGTCATAAAAAAGCCTGGGATTGACAGAGTAGGTATTATACAGGTCAAACATGGCCTCAGGATTGTGCAGTTTGAAGAGTCTACACTCATAAAAAGTTTCATTGGATAAGTATAAATGTTTGTGCAACTGGAAGACATTCTCATGCATGAAACACATCTTCAGAATTCGAGATCAGGAAGTTCACTTTTCCCTTCTGGGAGCTTCTTTGAAATCTGAACTCGCCATGGCTACCAGGAACCTTTAGTGCATGCAAAAATCTTATTTACATAGAGTTTATTCCCCCGACATTTCACATCATATAATTCACCCAATTATTTTTTTCTAAATCACCAGCAACACACCTATTATTTGTGTGCAGTTTATCCCAGGGTCAGGATAACTCCTTACTAATGAGTGTAGTGCTCCCCTGTGGGTGCTTAAAAATATTTACATTTGTGAAAGAAAATTTATATATATATATATATACATACATACATAAAGTTTGGGAGTTACAACCCATAATTTTCCTATTACCACTGTAACCACTTCGGACTTCACCTTCCACATCTGTTCCAGTTGTTCCATTAGGCCTTAGTGCTTCTCAATCTTTTCATGTTCCTTCTTCCTTCTTTGGTTGTGACTCGTAAACTTCAATAGTGGCTCCAACAGATCCCAGGTACAACAACTGGGGTCTCCGTCCATAAATGTGCAGTTCTAAGAACAGCCAAGATACTGCGCAGAACCCTCAAACTCCCAGGCCTCTGGTAGAGGACCCGAGGTTGAGGAAGACGTACAAACATACCACCCCCCAAGTAGGGTAGGTGAGAGGAGGATTTATTATATATATATATATATTCATATAAACCTGCACTTGGATCCATCTCTACTCTCAGGTCTCATCACATATATCAGACAATATTCATTTAAAAAAGCTAATGAAGTTTGTAAAAATCTTCTTCTTCAAAGGCATTCTGTACAATCGTGTGATGGTCACGTGTCCGCAAAGCTTCGGCGATACGGTATATGTTTGGCAGCCTGGAAAACTCGTCAGATGAAGCTGTGGCTGAATTTAGGCTAGTTTGCCTAATGATGCCTAAAACCTCGCTATCTAAATGGCATTTCCTCATGCAGTGAACGTCATGCTTTGATCAAGTTGTTGGGTAGCTATGTGCCATAGTCAAATTACAATTTTGAAATACAATTTCATTCCTTTGGGGTAAACAGATTTGACAATACCTGATCTTTACATGTGGTTGAGATTCATGCGGAGGAGAAAGAGTAGGTTTTCCCCAGACGTCCGTATATATTTGAACCTGTCTGATGTTCAACAAACGCGCAATATAGGTAGACTTTCGATGCGAGGCCACAGGTCTGCATTTGCTCTCTCTTCCACTCATCAATTTTGATAAATGGTTCCTTGTAACCAGACATGTTCATCTACAGGCATTTGGGATACGTCTCTGGAGGGACACCTGAATCTGGAACCTTCCGGTCAAAATCAATTCCGGCGTGCACAGCAAAGACAAAAGTCCCCGGAGAAAAAGTGCCATGATATAAATGACAGGTGATGAGCAAGTTTCTGTCTGAACATGACAGATGAGTTAATGCCAGGAGACCTCCATGACAGCTGCTCAAACATGTGTGTGTGGGGGCAGACTTTACACACGGGAATAAATGGGCTGAACCACCTCTAGATTGAATTTGCTCCAAAGAACGACAACCCGCAGAAACACAGGAGGGTTTTGGCAGTCACGGGTGGGTGTGCACCTCTAATATGAAGCCCGTCACAATTCATTAAAGGAATGTGCGTTTAAGTTTAATATCTACACTTGTATCTAAGTCTGACGTTTGTATTTGTGGTACATTGCAGCTGAAAGACAGATGGGCATACATCCATTTGAACAGTACAATTAATCATATTGGGACTGAGGATGCAAAAAAAAAAAAGAAATGATCTACATCAAAGTACAGAATATATTACAGAATGTTTTCAGACTCAAGGTATTCGAGGCATGGTTCATTGAATTGAACCACTTAAAATGAACAAACATTGCTTAGCATTGGAGTGTTTGGCAAAGGGACTTTCAAGTGTGCCATCAATTTCACTCTTTGTCATTTGCGTACTTCTGAAGACTTCGAAAGATTAAAATTGTAGACCTTGTGGAAATGATTGTGTACGCAGAGTTATAAAGTGGCAGGCTATTCAAAGTGTAGTAACAGTTTCTCTGTGGGTCTCCCTCTCTTTTTATATACACACACAAACATACGTTATATATATTCTATATTATGTATATATTCAGGCTTTCATTCCATATAGTCAGAGTTTTCAGTTATGTAAATAATAAACGGCATGTCATACTTTTACATCTATATATAATAATATATATAATTTTTTTTTTTTCATTCAGTGTGATAAATGGTGTAGCTGCAGCATGGCCCAGACTCAAAATGGGTAATTACCTTTAATGGCTGCATTACAGAAAGACATCAGACGGACATCTGAGTGATTGCCACAAACAGTTTAAAAGATTTATGCAATGGCTTTCATTCTGCGCAACACTTCAACACTAACAATAATGTCTGAAAGAAAGAACAAATGAAGAATGCATATGTAGTGAGATTTAAATCGTGAATAACACATGAAAGCTGCAATAACTAGCTATGCACGCACACCGATACTGATATCAGGTATCGGTTTTCCATGTATGACCATGCGCAAGTAGTCATGCTAATGAACAGATGGCATAAAATGATGATATGAAGCTATTTCAGGATTAATAATGGCAATCAAAGCAGTCTGCAAATTGTGTTCTGTGAAAATATCAATCCCTACAACATGATAAACAAACAAACAAACAAAGATCTATTAGCGGACATGGAATATAGTATTCATAAACATTTTCGTTAGTGTATAATTACCTGTAACTACAAATCACCGCATTTTCATAAGGTTAAGAAGGAGTCCTTTATGTGAATTTAAGTACGCAATGCGCACCTGACGGCCACCGTACATTCTATTACACACTTGGAAAGGGAGGGGCATTCAGGTGGTTGACTGGACCTTTAATTACAGCTCTACAGATGTGAAGCAAAACAAACTCGCCCTTTTCCAATGCAAATTTACTCCATCAAACATAATTGATGTAGCTAATGCACTTTTATAACCTAGCTACGGTCATAAAGATTGAGATTAGTAGCTTGCAGTTTAAGTTCGTGAACATATTTGTGCTTTTTGTGGCCACTAGGTAACCGAAGTACACACAAAGAGAGCTACATATAAATGTAAAAATGTTCTGTGAGGTTTTCCTAATTGGTTAAAAAAGTCTAAATCAACAAGTACAAGTACCAAAAAGCTGATGCTGAAGTTTAGCATTTGTTCCTGTTAACTATTGCAGTAATTACTGTTTAACAGAACCGTTTTTAAAAAGTACTTTTTCCCCTAATAAAAATGTTAAAACATCCTAATCCTATGGATTTAAAATGGAGCTTTGTGCATCAGCTATGTTTACTGAACAAACACACATTGGAGACCCTTCTTTCCCCCGCCGAAAGGCTGCGCATACACTTTGCATATCATGCAGATGTTGCAGGTATTACCCCTCCAAGGGGTCAGTTAAGGCCATACAATTTGTATGCAAATGCAAGAAGCAGCGTAGGTGAAAGCCTCTCTGACTCATCGCTCTATATCTCGAGATAGTACTGTTAGGTATGCATAGATTTAGAGTTGCAATAAATATGGCATGATTAACCTGGTTCTTAGCCTACGATGGACACGACGGCCACGTCTGGTTGATTTTATTTTCTTGTTGATTTTTTTGAAGCTGTTTTCTATTGGTATTTTATTTGCTAGAAGTTTAAATATGGACTAATTATGATTTAACTTTATTTGTATTCAGAGTTGCTGAAACAACACAAACCAATCTTATTCTAAAAAAAACCCCAAAAAAACACTAGATTTCAGTATGGCAAGCCTTTATACTGGTCCTGGGGAGCAGGTGGTCTTGCCTTTGAGAATTTAAGCTGCTTGGGTAAACATTATAGTAATAACAATCTCTTAGGTTCTGTCATTTCGATGCCTAACAAACAAATGATAGCTGTGCTATAAAGTTATCCATTCCGGAAAACGCTGACAGAAAACTAGCATGTCTTTTTCTTTTCATCTGAATGCGGAGATGGAGGTCAACGGGAGTGAATATTCTATATTCACTTAGCATGCCGATTCATTTCAACCTCCCCCACCCAGCCTCCACAGCTTCTTCGCTCTGAATGCGCTCCATTTGTTGCAGGAAGGATGCCAGCGGCCCAAAATAATCACGATTGCTCCGGACCCCTTAAGCTCATGTTATGACGAAGGCAACTGTCAAGCGCTAAATAGAAAAACATTATGGTCTTTCTTTGTGGAAAATGCACCTGTCATTTCATATAGGAGACATACGTATCCCCTGGTCGACCACAAAACACTATCTGTCGCTTTCACTCTCCTAACACATATCTCTTAAAGCACAAAGAAATAACGCACTATATTGCCTGCTATTCGGGTCATGGCATCGCCCTGGCAGGGATTCTAATCAACGGCGTTTCCTTGTCTGTTTCTTTTTCTCTCCATCTTTCACCAAAAGGGGACTGGGGAATTTGAGCGCAATCCATGATTACACGGATTAGATTGGTTTAAAACCAAAAGGTGCCCAAACATTGTACTCTAAAGGGCAACACTAGTGCAATTTAAAATCTCTCTGGACAGTTTGCTTCAAATGGCAAGCTCGGGGAAGGTGGATTTGGCGGGGTGCATAGAGGGGGTGTAATTTCACTGCGGGCACAGTTGAAGTCAACTGTGAATAATGTCATTTGGAAGTGTGTGGGAGAGCGAAACGTTTGGGAACCAGGCTGAGAAATCTGCCCTGTGAGCCCTGGGTGAACTTTTAAGAAACTCACAAGTCAATGGTGCGTTTAGGCCCTTTAAAATCAAAACGAAGGCAAATCACACACTTCCAATTAGACTAATTCTGTGTATTAATTCGAGGGGTCATTACGGCACAAGAGACTAATCTCCATCAAGCCCCCGGAAAGCTGTTTAGTGCGACTGGTTAAGTGCATCGGAGCGTAATGGGAAGAAGCGGAAGACAGCCTTGTAGCCTCTGCTGTTATGACAGAATTTTACAGACAAGGATTTGTGTAAAATATACACAGCATGGCATGAGATATGTCGAGGCATGGGAACAAGTCAATCTTGCTGGAGGAAAAGCTGCTCACATCACCCCATAGCGGACTACTTTAAACATTTAGCATTAACATTCAATTACCTCGCTTGGCAATCATGTGTGGTAATAATCTCGTAGAGCGTTATGAGATAATGAGAAACTTGAACGACTTAATAGGGAAATTATTTTCCCAGTAAAAGTCCATAAGGCATTTACCGTACAGATATTTAACCTACAAAATTATAACATTTAATCTCAGGATTGAGTAAAACCTCAACCATGGGGCATTCGAATAATCTAATTTAAAATTATAACCCTAAAGACTTTATTAGCTGTCCATCTAGCGGATCTAGTAAAGTTCTAGTTAAAAAAAACCTGCAATGAAGAGTTGTTTAGTGAGCTGAAATTCGCAGTTTTGTGTAGCCCAAATTTAGAACATGTATCCTATACGGTTCTGTGTGAAAAGTGTTTCTTTGGAAAGGTTTGGACGTAATCTTAACTAAAAAAATGTTGAACCTGGATTTAAAAAAGTATGGTGCGTCCATTTTTAATAATACAAAAAAAAGTAATCATGGCAAATTGCTGTGGTGTAAAAGAACATGGTATTCCTTTATCTTGTACAATAAGCACGCTTAAAACACACTTATTCGTCAGCCGGAAAAAGGCTGACATGCTGAATTTTTAGCTAATTTAATGAAGTGTCTCTCTGACAAACAGCGTGTAAAATATGTGAGTATAAAATAATCAACATGGAGCACAGGACACAACCCTGAGGAATACCTGTATGGATAACTATTTTGTTGCTTTAACGTATTTACAAGCCATTAGGGCCAGAATACGAGTCTGAGCTGCAGCAAACCCAGAAGAAAAATCCTCAAATAATGTGAAGAATTTATTTGAGAGTAGACAAAATGTAACAAGGATGAAAGGGTATCATTAAACCCCTACTGTGACGAGTTGCAGCGGCTGTATTAGTCCATGAGTGTGTATCGAGCATGTTTTTTATTTTAATCAGGCTTTCCAAGCATTTCTTCATGAGTGAGATCACTGCAACTGGTGTGATAATCTTTGGACTCACACACCTTTTAAGTCACCCACCACTTGTACTTACTAGTGCTTGGCAGCCCTGCTTAACTTCTGGACAAAAGACTTGTACCTGCTGTGGCTCTGAGATAAAGAAAGGAAGGGAAGGATGAGAAAGAGATGGAAAAAATGGACCAAGCTACCAACTAACAGAAATGGAGGAGGATAACTCCTCCTAATCCAACTCTACCGCTATTACTAATAATAATGAGCAAGAACACACCTAAAGCAACAGTTACTATACTTGCGAACAATTAAAGAAATAAAGCCATCATCACTTGGACCACTCCGGTCCCAATGTACACATTTATCACAGCAAATCAAAAGCTTCTGGCTGAAGCCAGACAGCGGCCTCACACATTCCGGCGGCGGAAATCTAAGAAAAATATATACGACCATGTCAATTAAACACTGAATTACTAAGCAAATTTATGCAAAAACAAAAGCACAAAGAGAATGAAAACATTCCGGCTTCGAAAATAAATATCTAATTTTACAGCATGACGTACAGACTGTATAATAAAATGCATGAAGAAGGGATATCGGTTAATAAAATACTCACACTGCAAGCGAACAGAGGTGAAGGTTTTATTTGCTACACTGTATTATAGCCAGATAGATAGAATTGGTATTTGTTTTCTATTTTCCATGCTTCCTTTTACTCCTAATGCTTCTGTAATGTTAAGGAAACTGAAACGGACACTTCAGCCACTGAACAGTTTGTCAGTACGCCATTGGTGTTACTATACAGGTGTTCATTATGTGGTCCAGGATGCAGCCCTGAATCCTCTCTGTATGTGCAGTCTAAGTGAAGAACTGTGCAGCACAATCCACATGGCGAAAACTTTCTTCTCCCGCAGATAGCTTGCAGCATTTCTTTTTTTTTTTTTTACAAGAGACCGAGAGATTTCAAACTCTTACACCCAGCAGCTTTACCATGTGCCAAGCATCTGATTTAAAATGCAGGCTGGTTTTCTTCCAAACTAGAAAACACATTTTGCACCTCGTGTACACCAGTGACTTAAAAGTGAAACCGGCCACGAAGGCACTTCCACTGTTATTGCCCATGGGCTTGTGGGCATTGTAGTCATAAAGCACCTGCTGCCCTAATACTGTACAAAAGTTTATATATATATATATATATATATATATATATATATATGAGAGAGAGAGAGAGAGAGCGAGAGAGAGAAAAACAAAGGACAGCTGCTCTGTGCAGTTTTTCCACACAGTAATATTATTTCCAGGGCCTGAGCTCTTGTGTGTATTGATTTTTTTTTTTTTTTTTTTTGAACAATGTTAAGGACATCTGATTGTTTGATAGCAATATTACGGGATGCTGTCAGCAAAGACTTGACCCGCACAACCTCAGCCTTCTGTTACAATATGAAAACGGGCAAAGAAAGCAGTTAGTTGAGATCTAGTCATAACTTTATTGCCCTGCCAAGTCTCCCTTGGATTTCCGAGGCATGGGTGGATTTTACTTCTTTTTTTTTTTTTTTTATTGATGTTTCTAATCAATTTTTGGCTGTATTTCTTGTTCCTATCCGTATGTCTTTTTAAGTTGTCTACTGCTCAGAGTATGCCTGTTTTCTTTTGTCTCATCTGCATACAACTCAATCCACATGGAACTTGGGTTAATGAAGTGAGATCACCCATGCTCAGAAAAGAATCGAAATGCTCGTCACTGGAGTGGTATCTTCAAGAATACAGCTTGGTACTTTCAGTTTAAGAAATGCTTTTAGAGACGCATCAATAAGGTACATTAATGGAGAACGAAAATATGGCTGTGCTGTAGGCTTGTGCGATACAACAATTTAATCGCCCCTGTGCTCCTGTCACCATGTTCAA
Source organism: Notoglanidium macrostoma (assembly GCA_030068235.1). Taxonomy (NCBI): domain Eukaryota; kingdom Metazoa; phylum Chordata; class Actinopteri; order Siluriformes; family Auchenoglanididae; genus Notoglanidium; species Notoglanidium macrostoma. Next base: position 14,609,823 of record JAQQZR010000016.1, on the reverse strand, counting down.
TCATGTTCCCTCCAATTATATTGTACAGGGCATCCCAAAAGTCTCCATACATAAGGGACATGAACACTTTTTAGCAAAATATTTTCCAATATACAGTATATATATACAAATCGAAATTATTCTCTCTTTCGTGAGTACGGCATAAAGATCACTTAAAGGAACATATTTGAAGTTATACTACATTCATAACACCAGATGTGTTTAAACGAGTTCATCATGAGTGGGCGAGACGACTCGCTGTGTGAACAAAGGGATGCTTTTTTCCTAAAAAAAAATTACATTTTGCTAAAAAGTGAGAATTTCCCTTATGTATGGAGACTTCTGGGACAATCTGAATTACATTATATGATCAGACCAGCCAAGCTTTACGCCTTTTGAACAAAAAAGACCAGTCTTCACAATTGCCACTGCCAGCAAGCAGTTCCCGACTGCACAGCTGGTAATATTATTACGCCCTCCCCCGTTCTCCTTTAACCTGAAATGGTGGAAATGCTCCTGTCATTTCTTATCAGTTCTCAGAATAAATCGTTAATTGCAATCTTTTCAAATGATAAATCAAGAGCAAGGATAACTCCGTATCACACCAGCCAAGCATGCGGTACATTTATGTCTGATGTGCAAATGTTTTGGGCATTTAAATCTGCGCTCTAAGAGCTTACGTGTTTAATACTCTCTCCACAGTCGGGGCAGAACGTATGTCTAACTAGATGCATCCAGCGTTAAGAATAGCAAAAACAGCCATGTGAAAGTGTTTTCAACTTCAGTCCTAGTGTTTTTTTGGCTCCGTCTACTGCCAGTTCCTCAGTGAGAAGCCCGCTGTAATCAGTCTCATTAACTGAGCTCACCTGTTACCTCAAACATGCCAGGCCTGATTAAGGCTCGGCCAGGCATTGAGACCAGGTCAGCTTGCCAAGGACGGAGCACGGCTCGATGTGAAAAATCAAGAGCTGGCATGAATTGCTGCCATGCAGCATCGTTAACTGCTGGTGGGAAATAGACAAATCTTGCAAAGTTCAGAGGAGGAATCCAAGAGCTCCCACAGTGCCAGAGCAACCTGGAACTCATCAACGCCGCAGTTCCAGCAGAAACAACAGAATTCATTCTGTTCATTTTTAATTACACTGGCAATCATAATGCACTATTAACCTATGTGACAAGGCTGTGGGATTAACATTACATCCCCATCAACAAAACAGCAATTTCCTGAGCAAGACTTGAGGTCATACAACACCACTCTGAGGATGATAGACTCGTCATTCATTTCTGTTTTTTTTTTATTTATTTTTTTATTATTATTATTTGGGCAGGTAATTAGTTAGCTAGGGGATTGCGGAAAATAATGACAACAAAGACAAGGCTTTAAGAATGAGGAGGGTTTTTTGTTTTTTTTTAACATAAAATATTCCAGAGAATACAGTTCTTCGATTTTAGCTGCAGGCAAAACTTCTGTTTGTACCCTCTTTCGTTTTGACACAGAAAATTTATGTTATGCTTCCTAGTTAAAAAAAAAAAAAAAGAAAAAAAAAGTTCAACATGCCATAAATTGGAAAAGTTTATCTTGATTTCTGTAATGCAGTTATACCATGGCAGAGTATACATCCAAATGGACTTGAAATTTACAGTACCCTGATAATGGTATTCATGTTTAAGGAATATGTCTCTGTGGATCTGTTATTGACCTGCCATTAATTAAGACCACAGGGAAACCACTGTGCATCTCTATATTTCATTACAGCACCAAGCTCATCCCTATTACCTCTAATTTGCCCTTCCATTGTTATTACATTAAACTGCTATTAGAAATACTTTCCTGAAACAATTTGGGATCAATTTGCTTTGCTGTACTTCAGCGCTGATCGGCCAGGATGTCATGTCTGGCCACTAGCACTACATTACATCAGTCTTTCTGGCTTATATAAAAAAAATTTTCCTGGAACAGATCCTTTGGCTGTCTATTAGAACCTAAATAGTCACTCAAAGCCACAAAAATGAATTGCCAAGGTCTACTCAGGAGCAGAGCTGTAACCCATGAAGTTGAGCTGGTCATCATTCTTTAAGATAAAGCCTTTTAAAGAGGCCACAGCTGCTGTTCAATGCTTGTTAGCTTTGCGGAAGACATCTCATAGGTTCATTGAGCTTCAGTAAGTGCTATACAGTATTTTATTAGAGTATGACTTTGGAAACATTAGTGGGAAATTAAGCTCTCACTCTTTTGTTTTTAGACGCAAACAGCGTAACCTGAACATTATCCATTAGGTTTAGAACCGCTACTTTCTCATGAGAATAACAAAAATATAGTACCAACCAAGAAATTAGCACCTAGGGCCAGATTTACAAAACCTTTTTATGGTGTTAAAAAACTACTCCTGGGATTTATGAAAGGCGTACGGTTAGCGATGGAAAGGCGTGGATGAAGTTATTTTTGCAGCTGGCCTCATTGCATATGTACTTGTCGGACTTTCCCTTTCAGACCACAAAACTTGGGGTATTGTAAAAGAATCATGCAATGTGATTTAGTAAGATTTACGGGAGTCAAATTACTGCTGACTGCGTCCTGATTTAACGTCGAAAAACACCACATCTTTACCCATTTTGCAGTCCATATGGCTGCGATAGTTGGTGCTAGGAGTAGAAGAACAGTTGCTCCCAAGAACACGTGGTTGAATTTGCTCCACTCGTGTTAATTTATTTGGAACGTCAGAAAAAGACGTTATCAGAACATATCGATTGTCAAGGCACGCTATTCTTAACTTGCTGGAGAAAATCAAAGATGTCCTGGAACCTCCAACAGAAGGAGTCACTCACCTGTTTGCGACCCTGTGCTAATTTATACCGCTCTTGGTAGATTATGCTGGTCATCATTAAAATGAAGTGGTCTTCAAATACAGACTGTATCTGCATTGTTAGTAGATCCCCAAAGACGTGGCCTATTTTTTATTGCAACCTAATACTAATTTGCCCAGCTTAGTAAATCTGGCCCCTAAACTCTTCACAAATTTTTAACAGCCATTACACTACGGTATATTTCATATTCGGACATATTTGTTCCACTCCTAAACCCGTTACTCATAAAGCGCTCTTATAGTCCGATTTAATGTAAAAATAATGCAACCAGATGAAAAAATGTCCTCTCGGTCTTCTATTCAGTTCACATTGACTATATATAGTCATTATGACTTGGCCGGCTCTGCCTTTATGAGCTCTCAGATGAGAGTCCGGCGGTACAGGGTGAGCCGTCACACTTTATCTTGCTCATCAAAAGGATCAATTTGGAGCTGGATCGAGGCTGGAGGATAAGTTATAGAAATGGTTTAAGAGGTGGCAGTTTGTTGTCCTGGGTCTCAGGTGGTACATTGCCATTGAGTGATTGTGTGATTGAAGCCCAGCAGATAGCTTAACTGCTAACCATCTGTTGAAACTGGTATCCCCAAAAATCTCACGACTTGGCCGGGCGAAAGCATGAAATGAATAAGACTGGTGCAATCCTGCTCCTGCATGAGCATGTCTCTGGTTAAATGGCTGGATCCGTAGTGCGGGTCTGTAGTTACGGGCACCTGAATCAAAAACAAATGGAACATTTGTAATATTGCTGAAGATGTGATGCCATAAGAAGAGCGGGCGTTCACATTAGGCCTGAATATTGTGTCACAATCAGGATTGATTTGGGTCTCATCTGGGAGAGGAGATCCTAATCTTGGTGTTTTACATAGTTTTCACAGTTCTCTTCCAAACTGTGGCTTGATGCATTCATGCATTTTTCATCTATTTCCTGTTGGGGGGTTTTCCCTCCGGTGGCAACGAACAGCATTTTTCTGGATGCATGGAATGTCATTATGCACAATACTTACCAACAAGAAGCCATTCTCTTCGATTTTTAGTCATGGGATGTATATTTTTTGTGATTTCCTCACCAAGGAGTGTCAATTACAGTTCTCCAGTCTGGTTTACTATATCCATAAGGTGTTCCACCTCTTTCAAAGGCCACAACAACCCTTTCTCCGCCATCAAAAAATGTGACCGGGAAATGCAAGTGTGAACACGACCTCAGTGTCTGTAAAGCTAATTTGAAATGATTTATTATTGTTTTTATTCTATCTTGCTTGCTACAACGATAGGATAGAAAGAAAAAAACGAAACCATTGCCTGGATCTCTAGACTCTTGCATCACGGTCAAACAACAATCAAACATGTGTGTTGATTTTTCTTTCATTAGCTACAAACTGCTGGGCATCTGAAACGAAAAAGAGAAATAATCAAAGAGAACAGATGTGAAGGATGGAAGGTTCTCAGCGTCGAGGGCCAGCTGACCTACTGGACTGAAGTTGTGGTCTTCTTCATGACCCATCTGCTTGCTATTGAGAAATGAGGCCTAGCGACCCCAACAATTGCTCACCTGACACCAGGGCCCAAGCCTGTCCTGAGCAATCTTATCTCACTGGAACATGCATAAGACTTGACATTTGGTGGAACTTTGCTTTGCTTCATCACTTTGCTCTGGGTTCTCTTCGTTCTTCTCTACATCATAGAGGAAAGAATCTGCAGGTCATGGATTCCTCTCAAAAATTTATATCAGAATCAGGCTACAAATTAAGCTTAATGACTTCGATCACAAATTATGGAATAGAACACATGGGGACAGGCTGTTATAGGAAAATTATCCTCAACATGCAGCTTGATGTAACCAGTTCCCGTTACTGCCATATAGTTGATTATTTCCCAATTACAGCATGACCCAAAGGGTTTATTACTTACACCACAGCAATCTGTAAACCAACCATTACAATTTCTTAACTATTAAAGAAATTAAAGGACACATTGTACTATTTTTTTATCTGCTTATAGTTATATTTAATATGGAACTGTTGTAACATGTTACCGCATCCATCAACAGTTGTTCCCGAACCCCTTTCTTTTTTCTATCTTAAAGTTAATAAGCCAAAAAAAAATAGCTTGTCATGTTACCATGAAAGCAAAAATTGCATTTTCCTGTGTTAGAAAGATTTTAATAGCTTTACCTCTAACTGTTACAAAGCGCAGAGACAAATGACATACAAAAAAATAATAATTGTTTGTGTGGAGTATCTGTTTTCCTATGTTAGATGTTACTATAGAAATTATAAGTATACTATAAACTATATGTATAATAACAAGCACAACCTGTGATTTGCCTTGCAGTTGGAACCACTGCTGCTGCTGTTATAGAAAATTAATTAACAGCTTCTGACCAATCAGAATTGAGAATTCAGCAGTTCGGGGAACACCGAGCACAAGGCAGGAAGACACCCTGGATGGTTACAAAATCAAAACAGCTGACCCCAATTACAGTTAACCTACATTGATCCAAACACACCTTTCCTAATGTAAATGATTTTTATTAATACTGCAAGTCATGATATTAATGAACAGAATGAGTTAACAAGATGTTAATACTTCACTATTATCATAAGTAATGGCCGTTCATATACGACTAAGCCTATGCTTCATTATTTCCTGATGTGCTAATGAATTAGTTCACAGATTAATTCATCATTTATGAAAGCATTAGTTAAGGAGTAATATATGCAAGTTTATGGACTTTTGAGTAGTGTTACCTTAAAATCCCTGTCAAATTACATGATAGTGCATGCTTGCCATGGATGTCCATGATTGTGAAAAAAAAAAAAATGTTCAAATGAGTGTTCAGGAGAGGAGCCAAAGAAGTTCAAAAGTTATTTCTCTCTCGTTTATTCTTTTTCTGTCTATTGCAGGAACAGCAAAGTGAAGCAGTACAGCTTCTGCCAATTTCTGTTAATGTTCTTATTAATCTACATCAGCATGTGCAGAAAGCAGGACCGCATCCACCGTAGTAACCAATCCACAGGACAGAGCAATGCAGCTGAAGACAAGCGATACTGATACCCGCATGCAAATTTGTATCTGATAAGCCATTATCATTCATCTTTTGCATAATATCAACACATTTTTTTTGTGATGCAGCGAAAGTGCCATTCTGAAGGCTGGGAATCTTTAAATTTGCAAGTTCACAGGAGCAATCCAAGCTGCCTTTCGGAAATTTAGATCATGTGACTGAAAAGAATGAGTCTGACTGTCAGTTTAATTCACACTGATGTCACTTTTATTCACAGTAATGCCACATCTATTGAGAGTAATTATCACTAGTCATGGGCTTTCATTTCTAAAGGGTAATTGCATTCTTTTCTTTTTCTTTTCTTTGAACTTGCACTGCATTGCGTTGATCAATTCATATCAATTTTTGTTCTCTGCTACTCCCTCTGGTTAACCTGTGGTTGCGTTAACACAGGAGGGGAGTGGAGTGTGTAAATTGGGTAAAAATAATCACAGGGTATGCTGGTCTAGGAAAATAATCAGTGGTGGAGAGAAACCGCCAGTGCATTGTCGGATTTATTTGTTAACATGATTTCTGTGATTGGATATAAAACTTTGCTCTTCCCAGCCCCCTTCACATGCTCTCCAAGACAATGAATGCATGAGACAGTAGAAGAAAATGTGGCTGTTTCGAAGCAGGAGCTTCAGTAATAAAATTTAGCTACTTAAACCACAAAGAATTAATCTGCAAAACAACGTACAAAAGAAAGACCGCATTATGCAAATTCCAACAGTTACTGACAGGGCTGGGACGGCGTCGAACTTTCATCTGCACTTAGAAAAGACGCGTAAAGAAAGGTAAGCTGAGCATAAGTGATGCTTAAGATGGTTAAGTTGATTTTAGCTCTTAATGTTTGTCGTATATGAATGATTTTTATGGGAATGTGGCTCTTTTAGATCGATTTGAGACTTGCATCTTCCACATTTTGCTGTACGTGTCATGCAGGGCGAGACTCGCACTAGTCTGGTCTTGATCTTGACTCGGTCTCAACCTGCCTTGATCTTGACTCCTTAAATGTCTTGGCCTTTGGATTTGGTCTCATTTTAGATGATGCTGACTCCAACTGTGCATGTTAATTCCTGTTATCATTTACTCTCTAAACTCTTACTTTCTTTACAAAAATGACAAAAAACAAAGCATGTTACCAAAACACTGAAACGTTCCCGTCACTGTTACAAGTGACACCGGAAGTTACGTTCCTTCCATGAACTAAATAAATGAATTAAATAGCCTCTACTATACAAGTCTCTTTACAAGTTGTTACTGTTGAAGTGATAACATATTAGAATGAGTGTATTAATATAAACTGGTCATTTGTCTTGCAGAAGGAACTACTGCTCATGCTGCGGTTATAGAAAGTGAGTCAACAACTTCTGACCAATCAGGTGCCAGAACTCAACAGCGCTTTGGTATAACATCTTTAATCTGAATTTTTAAGAGTGGGGCTTCATTTGATGATAAGATCAATCAAGTCACAGAGTTGCGTTTAATAAAGTTCCCATCAGAAAGATGCTCTCTCTCCTTTTCGCTTGTGCTTTGTAATAAGGTGTCATGAGATCAGAATTTAAAAGAAAAAAAAAAAAAATTCATAATACATCTAGTGTTGTTTTTGATACTGTCAAGCTAGCCTAGATGCTTTTGATTGTAATGATTTGTAATGGTTTTCTTTATTTTTTATTTTTTGTTTATCTTCAAAGTTCTTTTTTTTTCATTTTATATTGTTATTCCAATTTCTATGACTATAACTTGACACCAGAGAAAATGAGAACTTGCCTTCAATGAGTGTGCTGAGATTTAAATAAATGAAACATGAAAAAAAAAAAAAAAAAGAATAACTTTCTGAAAGCCTCCAACCAAATGTGCTGCTGGTTTGATGTTCTCTTTCCTTTCCTTTGTCCATTTGAACACTGATACTTTACAGTTGGTTTAGTCTTGGTAATGCAGAACAGTTCTTAGCTGTAGTTTCTTTACATATTCTTGAGCTTATAGAATACATCATATGTAATTGGGGGGGAAAAAAAACATTTAGGGATGTGCTGTTTTCGGAAAATAATCAGCGACATGGTGTTGTCTTCTCAGTGGCCTGAGACAAAGTGGACTACCATGCCAAAGCTGATTATATTCCTATTTTCTGAAGTTTTCATTCTTATACCAACAATTGCAGCCAACATTTATGTCAGAGCTGCTGTTATAGAAAATTAACTGACCTTATAGAAGGTCAGGCCTGCGAATTCAACAGCAATGTGGTATTAAATATAATATGCAAAATATTATATAAGCAGGTGGGTTAACATGAATAAATGACAATAGACATACAATGGACCTGTAGAGTGACTCAGTGACAGTGGGAATAGTGGGAATAGTGGGACTGGCTGTATTTCAAAGTTCATTTCAAGGCTCTGATCATGGCCTCTGCTAGTACAGAAGCACTTTTCTACACTCTATGCAAAAATAACTGCCTCACTCATAGCACTAAGGTCAAGGAACTCTAAAGAGAAGAGCTGGCCTGAACGGTGAACTTCATTGCCTGATGGCATTTACAAAAATGGCTGTGAAGGAAGAAAATTGTTCCTTTATGATCCCTTGCTTGGCTGCGTCGTGGAAAAAAAAATCATTAATCAAACAGTGACAAGTACTTTGTTCTCATTAGAGGAGTCGAGAAATAATCTAATTCCGTGCACGCTGTTTGTAATCCCAAAAGGTCATTTTTAAATCTTAGCTACCAGCCATGGGAGCCAGGAGGGAGACTTGGCACACAGAGGGGTCTATAACAGGTCTTAATGAATACATTTCACGGACAATGCACAGTCCTCCAGGAGTCCTAAAATAAGAATATCAAACGCCCCCACTTGGTGAATATATATATTGATTTCCACAGGGCCCAGTGCATTCACTGTTGGTCTCAATCTATTATTATTATCTGTTATTATTAGTGATAACACAGTTCACTGGGAGACAAATCATAACTGGAGCAGCGGAAATGAGAGATTTCACCTGTATCGATTGTACAATGTAAAAGAGACAGGCACACTTGGATTGCTGATTGACATCGCACACATGTTGCCGTGTGTCTTACTGCTGCTACCTGTAGTGTGCAAAAATGACAATCCAGACATATTTGTAAATCTGATAATACTGAAATCATCATATGGAACAAAAATATCAGAGACTAGGCTAGAATTAAAGCAGCCCCATCCTCTGCTACTTAATGGACCAAAATAATCCACTTTAAGACATTCGTTTACAGCTAATAATCTGATGTGGATGCCAAAAACTAAACCTTATATCGATGTCTATTTAATCTGTCAAAGACAGGCCCTGCTAGTCCATTTATACCAGCCCCCCCGATCAGATGCCAATATAAATGGAGTCAGAATAAAAAGTGTGCATTGAATCTGTATTCATTCCTGTGGCGCAAAGTTTCTGTGGCATTCAGTCAACTTTGAAAAGATGGTGGATGGGTGGATGGGTTGTACAGAGAAAATAAAGAAACAAATAAATCAAACAATGGCAAAATTGCTGGATTTTGAAAGCAACAGCAGTGCTTCTGCTTTTCTTTAATATTTCAAGCATGTATTAGGGTGTATTATGTCTCAAGCCACAGTCTCTCTGAACGCCACACTGTGTAAGCCACAACGTGAATAAGTAAGTAGTATGAAGCACTTAATTTCAAACTCGCTCACTTTTGAAGTAGGGAAGGAACCCACTGGGAATCCACACTGAGAAAAACCATCAACCAAATGGAGCTGCCTGCTCCAAGTGCCATTCTGAAAAACACACAAAACTAAAAAAAGTAATTTGCTAAATATATTACTTCATATGCTACAAACGCAACAACCAACCACCAAAATGACAGAAAAGGAAGAAATTATGATATTTTTGACTTAAGATGGTACATCAAATGCATGTATGTTTTACAATGTAAAGTACAGACTCATTCCAGAGGGTGTGAATATGTACCGTATTCCAGTTCCATCCATATGGGTGTCACATTTGGCAAACAAGCTGAGAAAATGAATGAAGTGGAGTTTTTGCATTTTAAAGATGCTGCATTAGAAATATGTTTATGGATATGAGAAAAAAATATATACTGATCATAGATCTTTCCAGTTGCCCCTTCAGATACTAGACGAATGGGATTCATGGTCATTTACTTCAATGAGTGGAAGGATGACTTGTGCTTGATGACACTTTTGAGGTCCATTGTGACTCTACCTGCTACACCAGCCAGTTTCCATCATCCAAATCCTTTCCCCGTCACTGCAATCCCTACAGACCCCAACACCATAGCTAAGCACTTCCCCAGCTTGCCCCACACTGACCTGAAGCCTCTGCAAAACCTTAGTGGACTTCCTCCTCCAAATCTTGTCTTCCTTGCATTTTTGTCTGGATGGTCCAGGTACATGACATAAATGTCTCGAAGGGTATAGTTTTCATAGATAATGAACAACCCTAGATTTCTTGTTCCATGACTCAAACAAATGACACTGCCAGAATTGTGTGCACATGCAACAAGAACGCTATTGCCTTGATGTGCATTCTACCTTGATTGGGCGACTGATCTTCTGACTGTATGGTTTCCTCTCTTCCATGTTTCTCTGTTCAGATATTCCTCCATGTTGTTCTGCACTTATGCAGAACAGGATCAGCGCAGCATTGTCAGTGTCACAGCAGTTTATCTAACCATCCATGGAGTTCCCCAACATAAATTGACCATACCACTCCAGTTGACCATGCCATCCCACAGTTCCAAGCACAGTTTGCTTGACAAATTACAGGCTTTGTAAATCAAATGTTCCATCGTTAGCACATTTTCTGGTCGCATCAAGCCGTACCTTTGGAATTCTGGGTTTTTAAACCCAGAAGCTAACTAGAAACCCAAGCCATGTTCTCAGAGTTCCCTCCATTCTTACAGTTCCAAGATAGTTCTCTTTATGCCAGTACTGCCCAAAGACATGGTCAAAAGTTTTCATGTGACAAAGTTTTTGCCCCCCACCACGCCCTGTTCTTCCTCAAGCCTCCTTGACCCTATACCTTTTTCTGAATGCTGAATTCACCATGTCATAAAAATAAAACTACAAGTATGAACACCTTCCATACGCACCATCCTTTCAGAAACCTTCCTTCTCATGTCCATTCAAGCTTGTCTGATGTGTTCTTGCAAAGGGCACCTAGGATTTCATGTTCTAATTGATTCTTGGGTTGGAGTGACAGTGATGGATGCATTGAAGTAGACATATGCTTGACAAGTGATACACAGAGACATGAAAAGAGCATGGATCCCTAATCACTGATAGAGGAGAAGAAAAGACTTGATGTACTAAGCAGACCCTCAGAGTCCTATTCCTATATAATCCTCTCTCAAGCTAAAGTTGTTTGCTCAGCAAACATTTGACGCTTCTCTATAATTCATAAATAGTATGGGAGTTTAAACCAAGTGCTTAACTATTCCATCTTCCTGTGTACACTGGATTCACCTGCCTTTCTCCTCCGCATCGAGCTTTTGTGCTCAGCTTAAATTGCTATGTCTAGGCTGGTGCCAGTACCTAAAAAAGGGCTCCCATTTTCATCATTCAGAACTACATTTACATTTAAAAAAAAAATCATTTTTATTCATATCCCCCCCCCGTCAATCACGTTTCATACATGAGGTACAAATCATTTTTCTTTATTCAGAACAAGGCTAGTTTTACTCCCAGATAAAGCTAAAAAAAAATAAATAAGCCAACTAATTTTCAGTTCTGGTCTCATTTTCAAGCTTTTGAGATTATGAACCTGCTGTCCTCACTGTGCAGATCTCCTCTTCAAGGGCATGAAGCGAGTGATCAATAGAGAATTCAACAGCAACCATTTGGAAAAATACACGTTTCCTCAGCAGCTAACCTGAATGCCAATCCTCTGGGATGCTTATGCACATTAGCAAAAGCAGCAATCTCGCACTCAGTTCTCGCGCTGGGAAGATCGCACAGATTCAGAATACTAACAGCCGAGGAGGAGAGGGAGGTGGGAGTGCTTCGTAGAACGCACCGACAAAAGAAATGCAATTAGAAATGATATTCCGGAAACGGCAAGGTGGAAGCGATCATATTTCTTTATTATTCGATGGCTCAAAGCAACTTGCTTAAAGATGAGTAATGATCAGAATCTGCATGCACCCAACAAGTAAAAGAAAGAGAGACAGTTTGACTGCAGCCATTTTTCAGCTAGTTAGTGCTGCTCGGCACAAACATTGATAAAGATATTTTGTGCAAGGCAGAAAAAAGTGGGACTTTTTTTCTGCATAACTTACAAAAAGTTGCTCAATGAGAATTGCTGTCGAAAGTTTTCCAGCAAAATTCCAGGCAGCTTACATAGACAAAATAGAGATCAGGCAAAATACGTGGCGTGATAGTGCTGTGCATAAGTTTTCACCCCCTTGACGTTGTCCACATTTTATAGTGTTACAACCAAGGACATGATTGGGATTATAGGTCATGAATGTACACCAAATAGCCCGTACTATTGATGTGTTTGTGGGGATTAACAAGCAGAAACATCGTGGCTGAATAGGTTCTGATGCTACCAGGTGTGACACAGTTATATGAATGGAGTTGACTTACGTGCAATCAACATGTCACATGATCTCAATATAAAAACACCTGTCCCTGGAAGAGTCTAGACCTTGCTAGAGAACACACAGCCACTGCTTTGAATGATTCTTGAATCCGAATCACTGAAATCTGCACATTTCCATGTCTTCATTCAGTTCGGTCCACCGTTGGCGACCACACGTGCCGTTTTTTTTTTTTTTGGCAGTGGACGAAATTAACATTCTCATGTAACGATATCGAGCTTTAAAACACTCCAACAGCCTTGCAGATTGTGATCGATTCAACTCCGTGTGTCTCCCACTTCCCATCAGAGCCAATTAATGTACGCTTACAGCTTTATTTCTTGACCACCCTCTTTCCACAAAGGCACCAAGCCAACCAGCGAGTGCATCTGAAAGTGGCAAAGAAATAACAGACATCAATAAATATTGAAAATATGTGATTATGTGGTGCACATTCAAAATTACAACACTTACATTCTAACAAAGAAGGTCTCGGTAAGACAGACATGAGAGAAAGTCTCATCAAAGCTGGTCTTAAGGAGTTTTATCCTTTGCAAAAACTAAAAGAGTCACTATGTTTAAGGTTTTTGGGGCATCCATACTCAATCATATGGCACCTCAGGTCCAATACTAAACGGATGAGTAAAACATGCACCGCAGTTTTTTCACAGACAAATTGTTACATTGTTAATGGAAGGAGTCTCCATTGTCAGTAAATTTTATACCATGGGAAAGTCTTCAGGACAGAATTTTTCCCTCAGGAGAAAGAAAAAGACAGGCCGGTGATTCAAGAACGTTTAAAGCTGTTATAGCGGTTATATAGTAATAACAAGGACTAATAGACTAATGTGCTACAGCAAATGATGTAACTCTCCATCCATCCATCATCTATACTGCTTATTCATCAGGGATGGAGGAAATCTGGCGCTAGTCCCAGCTGACTTTGGGGGAGAGGCAGGGTACACCCTGGACAGGTTGCCAAACTATCACAGGGCCAACACAGAGACGAACAACAATTCACACTCACATTCACAACTATTGGCAATCTGACCTAAACTGCATGAACTGCATAAAACTCCATAACAGACTTATTAATAAGTAGGGATGCACCAATATCGGTATTATTGGCTGATATCGGTTGATGACATTCACCAACAGCGGTGCTAAGTGGATATACCTCTGGCATGAAGTAAGGTGGCAAAGGGTGTCGTGTGGTTTGTTTTCAAATAAAGAAAATGGGAAAAAGTGGGAGCATTTCACCGTTTTACAAAAATAATTAGCTGTGCTATGTAAATGCTGAAAACTTCTTCTCATTAAAGGCTAAAAAGGCTTTCGAAACAGAAAGACGCAAAATAAATCTTTGCCATGTGAATGAAGGCAATATTAATAGGTTGTTTCATAAATTTCGATGATTGAATCTGTGCTCATTCAAAGATCGTGCGCCGAAGGCTTGAAAAACGTTTCAGGTTTCTTTATATAATAAAGATTTCATTGTTTCCCTGGCATCAGCCAAATTGCTATTTTTTGAATATCAGTATTGGCGCAGAATTTTACAATCAGTGCAACCCTATTCTATAAATACGAATTTGATATCGAGTAACTGACGTTTCAGACAACATATGGTGAAATACAACGGAAATAGTTCCCAAAAAAGCCGGCAGCTGGATAGAGTGTTGCCATGCCAACACAGACTGACTGACAGCCCATAATAAGTGTAGCAATAGTTTCGTTGTAACAAACGATTAACCGAATTGGAATTTTATGTAGTGAACATGGATAAGTGGAATGATACACGCAGTGTAATGTCCCAGTGCGGATATCCTGAATATCAGCCCACTCGGAACGCTGCTTGTCCAATCAGATTAGTGGATCTTATAAACAGTAACGCAGTTCTGCTAAAACTCGTTCGTTCTTGACGTGCTGATTTCTACCTTGTTTACTTCCTTTTTGTCTCCTGACATATTTACACAGTCATTTGAAATGTAGGAGTAAAAATGCTTAAACAAGCATAAGCATTTTCTTCGCACACATTTGAAGGCTATTTTCCATCATGTATTTACTGATATTACAGAATGAAACCCCAAGCTCTGTGTATATATATTTGTAATCCATTTGCAGGTTGAATAACATTAGCATTATTTCCAAGCTCTTCAGAGATGCTTGACGTTCAAGCCAGGAAACAATGTGTTTCAAAAGCAGACACACAATGTACTCAGCCTTTAACGGACAGCTTTTGTTTCCATAGTAACCCCGCCGCATTTATCAGATGCAGTGTTTTCAAAAGCAGCGCAGGTCAATGCCCGTGTTGCTCATAATGGAATCTTGCTCTAAAAGCACATGGCGCTGATCGATACCAAGCCGACGCATATACATGTGTCTGTTCAGCAAGCTTTTCTAAACTTCGCACACTTCCATCGTGCGCACGTCTGTTTCCTCTGCACATGGTCGCCATCCCCGACTAACACTTTTTTGTGATCTCTCCGACAGCTTTTTCAGAAAATGACACACTGAGAGAGAATGGTCACTTTATACGCATGATCACGCTTTCGCAGAACCACTGGTTTGCGCCTGTATTTTTAGATTGCACTTGTAGATCTCCATCTGCGCTTTAATTGTGTACTTTATACATCACCACTTTACTTAACATCAACAATTTCACAGCGCAAATTCACCTACCGCATTCATAATCGGGACGTCAGGTAAAATAAACACGGCCGATCCATCTTCTTTCTAATGCCTTTTTATGTGCCGAGATGCTAAAGGATATAGAGAACAATAACTCATCAACCCCAGGCCCAAGCCATAAGTCATGCGAGGGAGTTTAACAAGACAGCCACAATAGAGACAAACAGGGAGTAGAGAGCGAAGATGATGAAGAGTAATTCTTAACCTAAGGCTGTGCAAACGTCCCCGCTTCCAAAAACCCATTTGCTAAGACTTACGTGGGAGGGAGAATTAGAAGAAAGTTCACTTTTATGCATGAATTTGCAATACGTTTAGACTCCCGGTGTATCCGCTCCTGAAAAAGTCACGAGACGTGAAATTTTAGACACCTCGGACGTCCTCTGTTCCGTACATTTTGAACATGTGGGCTTTTAGAAGATAGCAGGTGGAAATGTTTTTATTGTTCTACACGATTGTTTTACACATCATACATTGATTTGCATATGTGAATTTTTTACACAATTGTTTTCACATCATTCCTTTACTTTCATGTGTTCATTTTCCACATGAGGGGAATGTGTTTATTTATTTGGTTTTTTGTTTTGTTTGTTCAATCAAGTAATTTTAATTAAAAGATTTCATTCTTTATATTTTCTGTTTTCTTTTTCATCTTTTACTTTTTTTTTTTTAATTTTCCACAATTTTTACAATTCGCTTTTATTTATATATATATATATATATATATATATATATATATATGTTTTTTTTTTTTTTTTTTTTTTTTTTTTTGTTTTTTTTTTTTTTTATAAAACATTAAATTGAGGAAATTGCCTTTGTTAGGGATTGAACATGTTTTCTAAATTGGGGCGGCTGGGTATAGAATTTCTCAACACAGAATGAACACTTCATAATAAATGATCACATTGTCACTGTGTGTGTTTTAATAGCCTTTCTTTGCTCTTTTGTCTATAGTGTTCTCCTTGGCCTGATAATGCTTACGTGAACCCAAACACAGCAGCTCCCCCAACCTTCACCTCCAACACGCACTCCTACAGTAATGCTGTTCCTGAAAGGTAACCAGAAAAAAGTGTGCATTCCCATTACTGAGTCACAGCATCAGTGTTGGCAATACTGTAAAATCCATCTTGTTACAGACACAGATTAATACTGAGCATAGATGATGAAGCCAATTTGAGCCTGAAATGCTGCATCACTTTCGGATCAGTTAGGACTTATTTATAATCAACTGTGACTGTTTCCTCAACAAAAATGTGGTCATTCAAGTCTGTACACAAAGTGTGTAAAAGGCCAACGCCATTCAGTCCTGATATTGAACCCATCTCTCTGAATTTAAGTTATCTCGTGTCAGTTCCGAACTCTTTGAATTGACATGAGGGACCAGACTAAAAGCAGACCTCATCCTCATCTGGAGAACACTGGATAGTGGGTTTATAACTTCCATTATGCCGCAAAAGACTAAATGCAAGCAGTATAATGTTACACTTATTATTATTGTTATTATTATTGTGCAGCTTCATAGACTTGAGTGTATTGTAGAACACTGTAACAAAAAAGGAAATTTTAAATGTGTTCAAAATTGTATACAGCACAGAAGATAAATCAGCAGTGACCATGAAAGCTGGTTGGAATCAAGAAATATGCTATGAGAACTTCTAATATCCAGAATTACTGATGAAGCCTACCGCTCCTATCCAAATGATAAGATCCTCTCCTCTGAACCGTAAATGATGGTCAAAACAATTGTAAATTGTAAAGGCTCACTTATTGAAGACACTAACCCAGTGATGCTACTTATTTTATCTGTTCTATATTATATAAGATTGAGACCTCTACATTTGAAACAATCATTTTGTTTTTTAAAACTCAGTGAATCGTCTTCACCCAAGCACCAAGGAGATTGTAGCCAGGTCTTCATGGAGGTTCGTCCTGGCTTTGTTTAGATTTGTTTGTTTAAAGAAATAAATACATACTCTGTAACCTTTGTGAGCTGCTGTTGTGCTGCATGGATAGCACTCTTAACTTTTAAATTTTCCTCTCTCTGGTTATTTATTTTTAGTCTTTAAGCCCAACAGCTTCCATGCAGGAGGTGCAGCAGTGGCTTCTTCAGAATAGGTTCAGCTCCTATAGTCGCGTTTTTACACATTTCTCAGGTCAGTCCCGCTTTCTGCCTCTGTTTCTGTAGGAGATCTATAAATTAACACACGTGCTCTTTTTATTTTGTTATTATGGTAGTATGGTTAATGCTATTGTGTGTGTTTGTTCTAGGTTCTGATCTACTGAAACTGACTCGTGAAGATTTGGTGCAGATCTGTGGGCCAGCCGATGGGATCCGTCTCTACAACGCATTAAAATCAAAGTAATTGCCCTAAGCGCGTGTGTGAGAGTTGTTTAATACTGATAGTAAATAAACACATATGTAAGCGTGTGTGTGTGTGTGTGTGTGTGTGTGTGTGTGTGTGTGTGTGTGTGTGTGTGTGTGTGTGTGTTTACAGGGCAGTTCGACCTCGGCTGACTGTGTACGTGTGTCAAGAGTGTGAGAGTCCCCTGCTGGAGAGACGCTGCCACAGCAAGAACGGAGAACACGGCAGTCCCACAGCCATAAACGGTGTGTCGGTGTGATTTCTCTGTCGAAGTCTATAATATTGTGTAACGTATAAAATCTAATCTGAATATAATGTATGTAGTGTTATCAATTATTTACAAGCCAATAGTTATGCATGCATACCGTCATATGTGTAGCCTTGAGCCTTGAGTATCTGTTCAAATAATCTTCATGATGTGCATTTTTGCATATTTACTTGTCTAAACCAAAGCAATGATTTGGTCACCTATTCTGTGTTTCTCTGCATTCCTTCCTTGTTCTGAAAGTGTTATTGGATGTGTTTTTGTAGTTTACCATGCGCTTTACCTCGAAGAGCTGACCGCTCATGAGCTGACCAGAAAAATATCCAATGTGGTGAGCCTGCCACTAACCCTCATTAATCAAGTGTACAGGCAGGGGCCTACAGGAATACACATACTGCTCAGTGACCAGGTACGCACATGCATGCATATCATTAACGCAGATATTATAAGTTTTGTCCAACGTGTTGTTTGTTCTACTGCACACACTGGAGCAAGCAGTACTTATTTTTAATCAGCATCACCAACGCTACAGTAAGTGTTTAATTGGGTGTGTGCTGCCTGCATTGCAGATGGTGTCTAACTTCTCTGATGAGAGTTGCTTCGTTGTCAGTATGTTAAAAGGTAATCAGTTTCTTGTTTATACATTGGACCATTAAGCACGTTATACAACACAGAACATGAGCAAATGTCAGTTTGAAAATTAATTGAACTCTGATCATATTTAAGATGCACAACAATAACAAATCCTCATATGAATGTTTAAGATCCATTTAAGCTTGAAGTACATCAAAATACATTTTCTCTTCCCCTCTCCCCTGATTGGCTACCAGCTCATTTTGTCACTCAAAAATTATACTTCTTTCATGCCTGATGTTGGGACGTAATGTTTGATGTCTCTAAGCCAGCGTAAGATGTATTACTAGAAATTTTCTGCAAATCCTGACCCAGTACCCAGACTCACCTCTGACTGGAAACTATTACAGTATTGACAAGGTGACTAAGAGAATCGACAGATTTTAAAGTCATTTTGTCACAGACTCCATTTTTGTCTGTATGTGTGTGTTTCCTTCAATTTTAACAACAAAAAAAGACCTGCGCACTGCAGCCTTGGGAATATCTATTGTGGGGGGTGAATTCCAAAATTTGGGAATTGTATTTTTGGGCAAAGTGCATTGCATTCTGCATTATGTAGTGAATATATAAAATAAATAGGAAGCTATTTTGAGATTGAGCACACTCACACTTTTCTCCATCCATGCTTCCTACCAGATGACACCAGTGACAGATTCCATCTGGTTCTGAAGTAGAAACATTTTGAAGATGAGGCGCTGACGTCACTGATGTTCCTCTCTGCCGTTCCCGAGCACTGAACATGCTCCCTCCATCCTTCTCTTTCTCCCTCCCTCTATCTCTCTCTCCATATCTACTGTGAGAGAGACAGAGCAGAGGTTGGTCAAGGCCTCCTACCTGTTAGAATCTGACTTCAGCGTATACATTGTTTCATATTGAAAACACTTTAACTGATGAAATTTTTTGTGTGAACGAGAGGGACATCTCTGAAGCATGGGTGTGTTGTAAAGATGTAGCGGGAGGGCTGGAAGGCTGGATAAAAACGGAGCAGGGTTTTCAAACACAGTCCTGAATGATGGGACAGTCATGAACTCGGTCACGAAGCTGCGCTCAATTTACAGTTTGGTGATCACACCATCTCCACTTGAATAGTTTACCATGTGTAATAGTGGCTGTGCTTGTTTGATGTACATGTCTGTCGAAAAAGGACTGCACTTTTTTTATTATACTTTTCTATTGTGATTTTGTTTGCTTTTGTTTTGTTTTTGTTTGTATTTTTGACACCTTTGTGTCTGCACAGATGAAGTGATTCCTGTGTGTATGGTCACCTGTAGCTTGTTGTGAGGTTTAGATCTTGGGCGGTGTTTTCATGCATAAAGCTTCCTTACATAAAGTAAATTATTATGCTGTTTGTCTGCTTCTACCGAGACCAATCATCTCTTGGTGCCAAAATACTCGACTGTGTTTACTCGACCCTGTAAGACCGCTTCAGATAATGGTGGCATTTAGTTTTAGTTTTTTGTTTTTTATTTTATTTTAAGTTGACCAGCAAAATTTTAAATTAATTGTAATTCTTTGTTCTAGTTATGATTTCTTAGAAATGGCAACATGTATTTTGTCATTTAATGTCTTTTTTTTTTTTTTTTCCTTCTTCAGTTTTCTCTCCTAATTTGAGACTGATATAGTTGGTTGGCTCAGTAGCTCGGCATTGGGCAGCTTTGGCATGTACTGTGCATATTTTGTTTTTTACCACTAAAGCATGGAGGGCAGGAATGTTGCTCTTTTAATTCTAAGATAAATGACCAAGTCTGCACTGGCGTTAACATACAGGAGCTCCACTCTGCTGTATATGCTGTTGTTCAACGCTGTTCAGAATAAAGGTGTAGGCCGTGTGCACCCCTCCTTCACACTCCTCAGAAGGCAGCGAATAAAACGTGGTGATGACTCAGCACTCTCATCCTCTGTGGATCATATGGACCGTCCTGTGTGTTTCCATGAGAACAGTTATGGTACTTCCATATCACTGTGTCTTTAAGGAAGCCCATCGTGTATTGTAAGATGCTGGGATGTACACACTTCATGCCTGTACCAGAAATAAAATAATTTTAATATATCATGCTCTTGAGTGCTTATAACATTTACGTTCTATTCTGATGTTTATCACACAGGTCAACATATGTTCAGGCCAGAGAACTGATGCCAATAAAGGAATCCTCTGTTTTCCCAACCAAGACTTCATTTACAATGTTCATAACAACATTTTGACATGGTTCCCTGTCATTTCTCTTAAGATGTAGTCTTGCATGCATTTGCCTTGCAGATGTTGTGCAAAGGCAATTCTTTAACCATTTTGTAGCTTGCATGATCAGATGTGTAGCTGTCGACCTTTCTGTGATGGAGCTGATTGAATCCTCGCTTCTGGCAGTGGGACACTGACAGCAGGATGCATGGCAGCTCTCTGCCAATCTGATTTATGGTCAGCAGCAAGTGTGATAGGGACTGTCTTAACTGCTTGACACATGCAAATGGCCTTCAGCCAAAGAAGCCCTGGAAGGAAAAGCACAAGTCTTAGAAACCAGCTCAACCAAAGGGCTAGGCCACGTGGCAGCCACAGCCTCGCTCATCGTCTAGGCATCTGAATTCTGTCGCCCTTGTTTCAGCCCTGAATTAACTCGAGTTACCAACAGGCACTCCCATTTACCCTGAGGGTTGGGCTCTGAACCGTCACCACTGAAGAGCTCAGTGGAGCCCTCTTTGTAAAGGACAGGCTACTGGAGGAACAAAAGAAAATGCTCATTAGGTTGCAAGTTCAGACCAGTGGGTTCTGATGACAATATATCAAGGGTATAAACATCAGTTCTGCATTTAGTCCCTTACCTATTTGAGGCTCAAAGTCTCATTGCAGATATATCCCAAGAAGTGAATGCTCTCATGGACAAAGGTCTGATTGAAAGGGTAGACCCTGTGGTTCAGAACAAGGGGTTCTACTCAAAATACCTAATGTTAAGGCTATCGGATGGTAGTCATGCCATGCAGCCAAAAGACATCAGGGCGTCTGCATGGTGCGTGTTTTCACATTACCATTCCTTTAAAGGACAGATACTTTCATAGGTTTGCCTTCCGAAAACATTACAGTTCAATTCAAATTAATTGAGCAAGGCTGCCACTCTGTGACACTAATGTGTGGCAGACCTTGGTAATGATGACTGGATGATACAGGTATGCTGAGTCATATGAGCACCTTGTGACCTTAATAAAGGTCTTGGCATGCATGTGCACATCTACTGTAGCTCCATATGATTCTCAGATGGTTGTCTGATGTTCATACAACCATATGTATGAAGCTAGCATTTATTACGAAATATAATCCTATTGAACTGAGTTTTTAATTTCACTGTTAA
This sequence comes from Notoglanidium macrostoma, assembly GCA_030068235.1. Lineage (NCBI taxonomy): Eukaryota > Metazoa > Chordata > Actinopteri > Siluriformes > Auchenoglanididae > Notoglanidium > Notoglanidium macrostoma. The sequence continues at coordinate 14,588,063 of JAQQZR010000016.1, read as the reverse complement.
TTGTGGTAATGATTATGTAACTTTATTGCATGCAAAGGTCTGCAAGCAACAAGCCGGTCATTGTCATAATCCCGATCATCAAGCTACTACTGGAATCGATCTTCCTGTAAAATTCGCCTTTGAATTTAGACTGCCAGTGTACACACTGTGAAGTAACTTTATTAGCAAGTGATTAGCGTTGTTTAAAAGTTCATTTTTTACTCATTGTGAATCACACAAATTAAGCCTATGGGAATTTACACTATGGCTTACTGAGACTTAAACCGCAACATACACCTTCAAGTAGCATTTTACAAAACCTTGCCAGATTCATGTCGTGGATAGGCCAAAATAAAAGTCCCTACTAAAAACAAATGCTAAAGTATTTGAAATATTTGCAAGTCAAAAAAAGTACAGGAAATGGATAGTCCACAATGGAAAAGTATGAAATGTACGTTACTGTCAATATTGGATGGTAGCTTCTGAAAATAAATGAATTGCCCAGCATGTGAAGGTGTAGGTGACTAATACAAGCTGGTTTGTGTAAACTATACATTTCCTTTTGTTATTTTTTATACCTAGCCTGTTTTCATTGTCTCTAGCCAGTTAAGATAATGAAAAGGAAAAGAATGTTAAATCTCTGTTTTACACAAGTAATTTATGTGAAGGTGTCTACAGAGCAATTTGAATTAATTTTATTTAAACATTTATTTTAACATATCTATTTACTTGGGATTTTGTAAATTTAGTATTACTGAAACATATGAAACATATATTTGTTTTGATGGTACTGATATTCCATTTTGTTTGAAAAGTCCTCATCAATTTAAAAACAGGCTGTGCCACCATGCCACCTATTTATAGAAACTGAACAGAATGTACACTATACAGCCTAAAGTATTTGGACACCTGACCATCACACCCATACAGTATGTGGCCATTTCAAAACCATGGGTGTTAATATGAAGATGGTCCCTGCTTTGTTGCTATAACAAGCCTCCACTCTTCTGGGAAGACTTTCCACTAGGTTTTGGACTTTGGCTGTGGGGATTTGTACTCATTCAGCCACAAGACCATTAGTAAGATCAGGCAATGATGTTGGAGGAGGAGGCCTAGGGCGCAGTCAGAGCTCCAGTTCATCCCAATAGTGGTAAGTGGGGTTGAGGTCAGGGCTCTGTGCAGGTCAGTCATCTTCGTCCACATCAACCTTGACAAACCAAATCTTCTTGGAGCTCTCTTTTGTTGAAGAATTTTGCTTCTCTGTGTTATTTTTTTATCACTGTTTTTATATGATTGTATCAGTCAGTATTCTTGTGCAGATTAGTTGCTTATGGGTATAGGAAACCAACATCTGAAACCTAATAAGGAGATGTAGAATCTTGAATCTTGCCTTTCTATTCAATGAAGAATATTCATTAGTTTGTAACCTATGAGAAATTGTTCTATTGTTTACACATCACCAGAGGCAGATATTTTATTTCAGTCTTTGGGGGATAACAAACAGAAATATTTCCTAAGTGCAGTTTCTTGGGGGACACAAAGGATGCCATCAAAAGTACTGTACTTGTATTAAATGAATGTAAAGGAAATCCTTATTAGCATTATATTACTAGACATAGCTACTAGACAACTGATTGGTAATAAGGATTAGCATGATCAAATGTTTTAAATACATTATTAAGTCATATGTGTTACTGGACTAATCTCTGAGTTTCTTTCAGTAGCTTTAAAAGAATATAAAACTCAAAATAAGTACAGTTATATAGGCTGAAATAATATTTCAATAAATAACCCAAATGAATCAACTAAAATATGCCTTTGATATTACTGGGACTTTACTAACTAACTTGTCATTTTGGTGCACTAAAAAATGATCGTATATCCCTTTTCCTTTTCTCTGTCGTTTTGGCTGACTGAGAAAACACACACTCACACAATTTATTTAATTTATTTACAATTTATTAATTCTGGGTTTGAACCTGCCAGATGACTGGGGTCTTTCTATGTGGAGTTTGCAGGTTCTCCCTGTGTCTGCATGGGTTTCCTCAGGGCGCTCTGGTTTCCTCACCTAGTCCAAAGACATGCCGATTAGGTCAACTGGCCACTCTAAACTCTCCGTTGGTGTGAGTGGTCGGTCCTCTCTGTGTTCGCCTTGAGGTAGGTTGACAACCTGCCCCGGGTGTACCCCGCCTCTCATCCAAAGTCAGCTGGGATTGTCTCAGGTTCCCTGCAACTTTTAATGGATAAGTGGTTTAGCTGATGGATGGATGAAGTTTGGGAAAGAACCACTTATTGGTGTGATGATCACGTGTCCACAAACTTTTCACCATATATTGTACATGTATAATTACAAAAATTAATGCCATAAATATAAGCAAAAGAAACAATACTTATATTGTGTGTTTTTAAGAATTTCATATATTAGTGCATGTATTGATTATTTTGTATATTGGCACATGTGGTTCTATATCTTACGCCAGTTTCCTTCGGCTGCGCAAACGTTGTGCATGTTTAACGCTCACGAATACGCATGCGTGAAAACACCGCGGACGTCATTTGACAGCTCGCGCAGATTCAGGAAGTAAAAGCGCTGTTGTGTTTTTTTCCTATCTGTTGTTTTCTGTTCCACATAAAGCGTATTGCTACGGGCCGAAAATGGCGACGTTTATTTCTGTCCCGTTAAAAAAATCTTCAGAAGTCGACTTGGTGAAACCGCTGTCGAAATTCATAGCGACTGCTTATCCGGCGTGTGAGGAGCAGACGGAGTATCTGCGCTCGGTGGATGAGTTGAATAAACTGCGCAAAAGTGCTTTGGGGAGGCCGCTGGACAAACACGAGAGCTCGCTCGAAATTCTTTTACGGTTAGTGATGATGCTAATGCTAGCGAGCTAACTACACGGCTAAGTTACATATTTATCCGTTGACATTTTGCTGAAAAGCTAGAGGTATCTCGTTTGATACCGTCATTATTGCTAGCTAAAGTAATATGATACAGATAAATGGATGCTCCTTAGCCTATTAGCATGCCATCGAGTTTGTTCGCGTTGTCAGCTAGTGTAAGGAAACTTCTAGTTACATTTGCACATAAATTACATATGTACTATGATTATCAGTTACTTGTCTCTCTATCAGTGACGCGTTTACATTTTGGTCATTGTGCTAGCTTCATAGTTAGCAAGCTGAACTAGCCATGAAACTAGCCAGCTAGCATCGCCTATCGGTGGGTTGTTTGTTGTACTTGGGTTAAATACGGAAATGCTTACAAGTCGGCTGAAAGTTTGTACCGAAGATTTATTAAAAAAAAAAAACCCAAATAGTCTAACGTGCAAATAGATGTTTGAAAAGTATGTCAAATTTTATAGTAAGAAAAAAATGCCTTTTTATTTATATTTTTTAAATGTGTGTGCGTTAAAACGCCACACCTAAACCCTGAGCGCCGCAGTTATCCTCTCAGGGAGTTAGCGAGTTAGCATGAGGAGAACTGTGTGTTAAAATCACACAAATTATACCTGTTTTCCGTATTTACACGTTTGGTTCCTTTTGCGCATGTGCAAGACGCAATCGGATAAGGTTTTTTGATTAATTGCCAATTCTTTAATAGCGAACTTTAAATGCGGCTTCTAGATAACGTCAGTATTTCCTCGTCCTGGGTCTTTAAATACTATCTCAACTTTTTTTTTAACCAAAGCTTGTTATTTTACAACAGACACGTACTGGCTAAGCACCTAGGTAATAGGTATAATAATTTATATAAAAATTATCTAGAGAATTGTTCATTCGGAGCTTAGGGTACAATAAAGCGTTTATCTTTGACAGCTGGATAAACACATTGGTTTTAGGTATTAATCTTTGTGTGCCCTTTGGAGCTTTTAAAGCTGAAGCTGAAACTCGTCTTAGCTGGAGACTGTATTATTAATACTATTATTATTATGATTATCATTGTGACTGAAATGTCGAAGTCTGAAAGAGTACCGGTATTAGGCTAGAAAATCATCTACACAATCCGCTCCAATAATAAACTCAACTTCCTGGTATTCCATGACTCATTTGTCAAGCAGGGTGGATGATGTCATGTTAATCCATTAGTCTTGAAAAGATTGAAGATAAATTATTCTGATTAAACCATAGCTGATTAGAAAGCCTGCATTACTTTAGGCGTAGACTGAGCTTTATAACTATTTTTTCTGCTCAGCTGTATGACTTGCTTGGTTTTAACACCTTTGTTTAAACAGGAAGTAGGTGTTGTGATTTAAGCAAAAGTTACAGTATGTTAGTAAAAACTCATTTGAATATTGCTTCATGATGGGGAAAAGAGGAAATGAGATCCTAATTTGTTAAACAAAAAACATAGGTACTGCTGAACAAGTTGTCATCTTTTTCTGTTTGGTGCTTATGATCTGGATGTGATAGAAATCTGAGGAAGAAATGGACGATATTTAAACCTCCGATGAATAATAGTGTCTGGCACAGGTATAATAAACAGTGTAACATTACTCCAGCGATACTGTATGTACAGTGATGTAGCTGCACATGCCCATGGTGTTGTGAAAACACTGATGGGGAATACTAAACACTGCAGTGACTCATCACAAGTGTGTGTAGTAGTACATGATCCCCGACTTGTCTGACTACTTTCCTGTTCTTCCCTGCATGCATTGAATTTCCTGCCGTTGAATCGTCTGCAAATATGTGGAGAGTGAATGAGCTGTGTGTTTCTGCCCTCGTCCTGATCTAAGATGAATAAAGGGTGTATTAGCTCAACATACACCAAAAAAGGGTGTATTATGTTTATATTAGGCGGAGTTTCTTTGGACATGCCTTCAGTGGAAACCCCAGTCAAGGAGTAGCAATTTTAGTAATGTAGCAATGCTTCAATAACAGTAGCTTAAAATAACAGCGGATAGAGGAATTTTCCTATGTCGTCAAGCTTGGCAACGTGCCACACCAAATGAATCAATGTACTTCAGTTTTTTTGTGCTAATGTGTTAACGTTACGTCAAAAGGTTTTGAATGACACACATTCACATGAGCCTGAGTGTCACCCTTTTGTGTTGCTGATCGTATCAAGTTACATTTAGAGTTTGGTTTTTTTTGTTTCCTCAATGTGTCATTGAGAATACAATTGTGCTGTTATGTATATACAACATTCTTTAAACATTCTTTATAAAGTAAATGGGAAAAGAAGGGAGAAGATCATACTGTCAGGCGAGATCTATCAGATCAAGTTTTTTTTAACGCAAGCAAATTAGAGTTCGTTTAAGGCCTAGGGGTATAGATTTTTTTTCTCTTTTGTTGCTCTTTTTGCTGTAAATAATGATGTGTACTAATCCTTTTTTATTAAAGCTCAGATCACTGAACAATATCGATACTGATCTGATTGATTGGTTATTTATCTATTTATTGTTTATTTATATTTAATAAATAAGTGTGAACTCTGTGTGAAGGGCAGTGCTGTGAGAATGCCCTGTTTGTTTTCTTTCTCTTGGCTGCATTTGAGTTTCAGTTGAAAAACCAATCCTCTAAGTAACCTGACTTTGCAAAAGAGAAGAAAATGATAGTCAATAACAATCCAATGTGATGCCAGTACAGCATTTTTACCAATATTAGCTAGATCCAACAATTGGAGTCAGATTTTTTTTTTTTTGAAAGTGCTGTTTGTTGTCTAGATTAAAAATAGCCAGTTGCATTTTATAAACTACACAGGAATTGGGAATAAATTAGATCAAGCAGTTGTACATTATTGATATCTATAATCATTCATCCTTTCTAACATAGAGGAAAGTTATTATTGTGTGGATTTTTCTTCTTTTCTCTCCAGGTACTATGATCAGCTATGTTCAGTCGAGCCTAAATTTCCTTTCTCAGAGGTAACTTTCTTACATACATGTCAACATAGGTTCATGCATGTTAAAATGAATTACACATATATACACACACTTCTGCATGTATACCGAGTGTAATTTGTGTTTCAGCTGTGTCTAACGTTCACATGGAAAGATGCTTTTGATAAAGGATCTCTGTTTGGTGGCTCAGTTAAACTTGGTATGTCTCACTTTCTCATACAGCCTCAAATGTAATAATGCAAATTAATATATTAACCACTGTGACATAAATGTTGTTGTTTGTTACAGAACAAGTGCTACCAGTGCAATTTTGACCAGGTTTGTTTGTGTTTTTCAGCTTTGGCGAGTGTGGGTTATGAAAAAACATGTGTGTTATTTAACATTGGGGCACTCTCCAGTCAGATCGCCTCAGAGCAGAACCTGGACAATGACGAGGGACTGAAGACAGCTGCCAAGTTCTACCAGGTGAGAGTTTCAGTTTACACCTGCAGCCAGCAGATCAGCCAGTATCCCCTTCTTGAATATTTAAAGTGAAAATTGAATAAAGGTCTTTGTACCTGTAACATTGTCACCTCTGTTTGTAGTTGGCGAGCGGTGCTTTTGCACACATGAAGGACACAGTGCTGTCTGCTCTTAATCGGGAGCCTACTATGGATATTTCTCCCGAGACAGTAGGGACACTCAGCCAGATCATGCTCAGTCAAGCACAAGAGGTGTTCGTCATCAAAGCCACCGCTGGTGTGTAACTGGGATGTAACCTCTCAATATGGGAAATACTTTTATAGGCTTTAAGCTTGCCATTAGCTTATAGTATTGTATGACATAAATCAAACACACTTCGAGCTCTTCTTGTGTGCATGTAATATTATTTAGTGATTTAGTTCAATTTCAATTCTATTTTATTTGTATAGCACTTTTAACAACTGATATTGTCACAAAGCAGCTTCACAGAAGTATATAAATTCTGAATACAAACATGAATCTATAAATTTTTATATATATACACTACCAGTCAAAAGTTTGGACACCTAATTCAATTTCTTTCTTTATTTTTATTACTTTAAAAGAGACTGGATAATGATGGATTGTTGTTTCTCTTTACTTAGTTGAGCGGTTGTTGACATAAAAGGTTATTAGTGGAATTTCTTTCCTTCTTAATGCA
>JAQQZR010000016.1:14525327-14567597 GCA_030068235.1 Notoglanidium macrostoma | reverse complement strand
AGGCACCCTGGGTGACCCGGGGATCGAACCCAGGACCTTCTTGCTGTGAGGCGACAGTGCTAACCACCGCACCACCGCACCACCTCAAGCGTGTTCCTTAAAAGCAACATGAAGTATCTCAGTAAAGTAACCTTGTACGATATCGTTGCCAATTTTAAATAGTTAATGGCACGTTTTCTCAGATGAAATGTCAAAAAATGTAAACCAAAAAAGTTACTAGGGCTAAATCACACTATCAATAATAGCCTACAATCGTTCACTTCCTGAAGTATGTGCTCTCCAATGCTCAGCGTCTTGAGAGCCTCTCTAATCGAGTGCCTCTTGTTTACTTAATAGCTAATTCAGGCCATGTTCTTCAATATCTCGCCGCTTTAAATTCTTTTCACTCGCTATCCAAACATTGTGTCATTAATAACACTGGATGTAATACCAAAACCTTATTTCAATCTGAATAAAACAGCATTCTCACTCTGTTTAGCAATGTAATGCTTTCTTTTTTTCCAAGGCAATATCAGGAAATTATATCAGCAATTCCCCACAGTTTGCAACATTTGATTATAATGATATCCTTCTAAACTCTGCAGTCAAACTGCTGTCGGCCTCTTCCTTTATTAAGTCTGCTTTCATCTACCTGTTGGCTTGATCTTTTTCCTGATTCACTATTTAGGAAGTGTTTTTCTGTCTTCCCCTCATTAACATGCCACTTGTTTCTGGTTCTGGTCCTACATGGATCTTTCTGCTATGACTTCCAGTCTTACTGCTGCCACCTTATCTAAAAAATAAAAAAAATTAAAAAATAAATAAATAAAAATCCATGCGGGCACAGTAGAACTCATTCATTTATTCAGAACTACAAACTTTTTTTTTTTTCAAATTATTCCTTGAAAAGGGAAAGATTTGGAGGTTTAAAATTCAGAATGACAACTAATTGTGTTCATCACTGTCGCCTCACAGCAAGACTGTTATGGGTTCAAACCTGGTGGCTGACTGGGGCCTTTCTTTGTGAAGCATGCATGTACTCCGCATGCCTGCATGGGTTTCCTCCAGGTGCTCCGGTTTCCTCCGACAGTCCAAAGACATGGAGGTTAGGTCAACTGGCTACTCTAATATCTAATAATGGGAATGTATGAATGTGAGTGGGAATGATTCTTCATCTCTGTACTAGCCCAGCAACAGATTGGCGATATGACCTGCCACTCGCTCAAAGTCAGCTGGGAATGTCCGGCTTCCACACAAACCTGATGACTAAGCAGTATAGATAATTGATGGATGTTGGTGGTTCAATTATGGAAAGTACGTATGATTTAGACTGAAATCAACCACTCTATTTATTCAAGTGCCTAAATATTGAGCATGCCTTAATTGTTAAGTTTGACACATGTGTTTTCTTGCTTGGCTTGAAATCATATAGGACTAATAGCGTAACAATTTATATTCTTTGGCATGCACAAAGTTTACATCCACAAATCATCATTGCCCCATGTTCATGTTTATCGTCTTTATTTATCCCGCAAGATTAATTTCTGACTGGGCCCTATGAAAGTAAAAAACTCACATTCCAGCAACTTTATTGCTGGATCCCAGTCCAGATGCAAACCTTCTAGTCTCAACTAGATGCTCTGTGAAGCGTATTACACAATACGTGCTTTTGGACCAAACAGTTCTAAGGACTCATTGATAGGAGTTATGCATTTAGATATCAATTTTTGTCCAAGAACATTTAGTTTTTTTGTATCTTGCTCAGATGCGACAAAATTGCATTGAATTTCCTCCTGTTACATATAGGCTCAATAAAGTCTGGACTTCACTGTCGGTTCATTTGACATTCTTTTTTTTTTTTGGCATTTTTTCAACGCTAAACTTTAGAGATGATGTTTACATAGCTAACATTTGACACAGATTTTTATAAAAAATGAAGGTTGCCAGTGCTGCATTGGCTCATGTGTTCAACCAATCACACTTACGTCACTCATGGCTTCTCTTGTGCTGGGAGAGTACCTACCCTGAAGTAGCTACAAAAATTCCTCAAAATGGCGTTCGGAGAACTCCTCAGTTCCCGCAGTGCATACTTCCTCTAACAGTTCTAAGAACTATGACAAAGTTCCTCCAGTCCAAAAGTGCCTAAGGTGTACCTCTGGGTTCAGTTCCGCGTCTAAACGTTTCATTACACGTTGGCGATTTGGTGATACCCAAAGCTCTCTATCGCACTATTCAATTCCATTGTTATGCCAATGATACACATAGTTCCACAGATAATTAACAAAGTTATAGCTACCCTGACATTCTACAGCATATCATGCAATCAGTATAGAAATCATTGGATAAACTTGATTTTTAAAACGAAACTGGTTCTTAATTTCATTTAGTTTTATACATTTATAGCTGTTAACAGTGGACATTGTCACACAGCTGCTTTACTGCTGGTGTCTGGATATAAAATGTAAATTTATTCCTAATGAGCAAGCCAGGGGAGATGGTGGCAAAGAAAAACTCCCTGAAGTGACAAGAGGAAGAAACCTTGAGAGGAACCAGACTCAAAAGGGAACTGGGTGACATCGGATCATTTCTCTTCTATAACTATCCTATGAAGTCAAGCAGTTCTAAGTGTGCTAAAAGGAACTCCAGTATGTGCATCATTAGTGTTTTAACTTTAAGTTTCTTGTATCTCTTGTAACTAAAGTTATCAACTGTTCAAAGGTTAAGACTTGATTGAGCGTAAACTCTTCTTAGCAACTGTGGTTTTTAGGTCGAGTTTTCGAACTTTTAAACTTTGACAACGGAAACTCGGAAGTAGGGGAAAAAAATCTGATAAGAGCAGCGAGTCGATTGGTTTACATTTAAGCGAATTCCGTAGAGGGGTGAGCGAACGTGCAAATGGAAATATCAACTTTAGGTGGTGTGAAAATTGAAAAATATAAGAGGGCAATTTCCTCTTCTGGACATTTGTAAATTAAAATGTGGATTTCTTTGTATAGTTTAGCTGTAGTCCCTCGAGGCATTGGTAAGGAACATAAAATGAGATGGCTCGGTTGCCAGTACAGAATAGCAAGCTGTCCATAATTTTGTCTGAAAATCCCTGGAGGCTCTCAGAGCGAGAGGGAGCGAGAGTGAGAGAAAAAAAAAAAAGTGTGTAGTTTAAGAGTGGCTAATAATAATGTAATACACCTCCCTGTCTTTTCATGAAATTCAAGATGACATGTATAATAATATAAATTATATTAGCACTGAAGTAAAGTCTGACAGTTGACCATGATTTGAATATGAAGAATAAATATCATCAGCAAAATTATCTAGCTAAGTGTCACATAACTGCCATCCTGAAATCCTATTAGCTGGAATAAAAATATATATATAACACATCGGCCAACAGAACTCCTGTGGTGGACAGAAATAAATAATCCTATGCAAGGTGTGTTCTGAGACACAAAAACTAAGATAGTGCTTCATATTTATGTCATCTTTGATGGATAATACATTATATATGATTTTAGTTATACGTATTGAAGTATAGTGTGTTTTCATCTGCTTTCTTATCTAACATAAACTTTTGTTTCATATGGCTCACATGAGGTCATACTATAAGATACAAAAATGTAAGTTAAGCTGTTTGAGTTACACTTTACCACTAAAATCCGACCAAATTACCCAAAAACGTTTGCACTAATACATTTTTATGAGATGGTGCTGTAGCAAGTTGGCACAATTACAGTACCACAACTATATTTTTAGATAAACATAGATACAAATGAGGAAGAAAACACTTCAGGGGCATGCGTTTATATGAAAATAATCAACAACAAGGTGGTGTAATGTGGATATGAATTGCTGTTCAGCCTGAAGTGGATTATTTTCCAATAACAGAACATCTGAAAGTGCTTTATTCTGCTTACATCACTGTAATTTCCCACTGTTTCCCATATTTATTCATTACTAAACAAAACATTGTCATTTTTATCCATTTCTAATTACATTTAACACTTTGAAAGATCTGTAACTTCGGATTGCAACAAAGCACGGACACTGGAGAAGTCTTCCAAAAATGCTGAATAAGCATCTTACAGAAAATGTCACCATATTAACAAATTCATGCTAAAAAAAATTACTATAGAGTGCCTGTCATAGAAGGCCCTGCTTAAGTAGTTCCTATAGAAATGGCAATGTATTAGAACAAGTGCCTTGACATGCTATAAATCTTGCAGCCAGGGCTACTGACGTCTAAGTCGTGCTGTTATAAAAAATTCATCAAGACCTTCTGACCAATCAGAATGGAGAATCTATGACATGTACTAATATAGCAACATTTCGCAGAACTGTGGAAAATTGGGAAAACTGCCTGTCAGTATCAATCACTAGTCAACAGTATCTAGAAACTACACAGAATGTTACAAAAGACAAAAAACCTCCAGTGAGCATCAGTTTAATGGGCTGCAATGCCTTGTTGACGAGAGAGGACATAGGAGACTGTTTTGAGCCGACAGGAAGGCCACGGTAACTCAAATAACCACTCTTTACAAACATGCCGAGCAGAAAAGCATCTCAGAGCAACCAACACGTCAAACCTTGAAGCAAATGGACTGATGACCACACCAGGTTCCTCTCCTGTAATCCTAGAACAGGCTGCAGTGGGCTCAGGCTCACCCAAACTGGACAACTGAAGATCGAAAAACGTTCTGATGAGTTTTTGCTGTGACATGCATTTATACACAGTCCTGTCCATTTCTGTCTAGGATAAGTTCCAGTTGCATTCCATTTTTAATGTCATTTTAAAGTGGGGTATGAACTAAGTGTGCCACTTTGACCCAGTTTTTTCCCCCATCATGGAAGAGTGATAATTTGCTAAGCTCCAGAAACAAAGTTTGTTTTAATGTGAAAAATGATTTACAGACAACTCCTGCTATGGATCCACATTAGCTCTCTTTTCCAACATTTTGCCGATGTCTGCCAATAAATAAATAAATAAAACAAATGCTTTTCTATATATACTGCAACTCACACATATCTCATCCACTGATGTTAGCATTTCTGCTGGAGGTCGAAAGAACCCCCAAGATCTTCAGCTTTTCTACTGAGAACTCAGCCCACCATCCATCATTATAAAGTTCATTATCAAGATGTTTTCCTTTGGCATCATTAATCTCGAGTAATCTGCGGAGATTGATGTGCCCTCTCCTGGATGACACCGCTGCCTGATTTGTTTCATTAATCTCGATTTTTGCTGGTGTCATCCCATGCCCTTTGCCTCTCAAACAGCATAAGTAGAGTGCTGTCAGCCATTGCAGTCGCTTCTTAAAATGCCAGCTCTGTGCCATGGACGACGAATTGATGAGAGGTGGAGAAAGCAAGAAATGAAAAGAAATAAATACAGCTGTCCATAAGTGGAGTGATCATAAGAAGTATGATCTCGATTCGGATTGGTCGGAAGTTGATTAACAGGTGATCTAGCAGTAGTTCCAATGTGCACATTCTGATACATTATCACACTCTACAATGGTCTAATGCTAATAATAAACAGTCTTTTTAAGTGTTATTAATTGTTATTCAACACGAAAACATACAATCGTTGGAAGGAGTCTCCAGTGTCAGAGTAGTTTCTTTTATGGTGTCCAATAATTTAAATAAGTCTCACCTACTTCAAAAGACAGAACCACTGACTATACCATAAGTGTTAACAGGAACTAACTCATTTCACGGGCGTTCCACAACACCAAATGCAACTATAACTGGATAAAATGATGAGTCAAATATGGTCTTCCGGACATGCAGTTTGCAAATAATCTCTTCGTATCGTTTCGCATCACCCTAGCCTATCGCTGATTATTTCCCTGTAACAGCACAGCCCAAAGCGATTTATTCCTTCCATGTTCATCTTAACACCTAGGCGCGATCTAAAGTAACCAATTCACAAAACCAGAGAACCTTGGAGAACATTTTCATTTATGTCATTTGGCAGACGACTTACAAAGATCTCATTTATACAACTGAGGGTTAAGGGCCTCGCTCAAGGGCCCATCAGCGATAGTTTGGAAGTGCTGGGATTTGAACTCATGACCTTCCGATCACTAGTCCAACGTCTTAACCACTGACCTAACACTGCCCGTTAACCATCGGAACACCACACAGACCGTGCATGGAGACAGAGACAACAAAAGAGAACCCTTGACAAGCTGATTTGGTTATTAAGTTTCATTCCATATTCCAAGACTGAATTTCTAATGTTTGAGTTGGACATCATTCAGAAGATGTTGATGGTTCAACAAAGCACCTTTTAATATGTCACAATATAACAGAGCATGCTATACATCCATCTATCCATCAATCCATCCATCCATTATCCATCAAGGGTCATCCAACCGCTTATCCATTAAGGGTCGTGGGGAAGCTGGAGCCAATCCCAGCTGACTTCGGGTGACAGTCAGGGTTCACCCAGGACAGGTCGCCAATCTAATGCAGGGTTAACACCAAAACGAACAACCATTCACACTCACATTCACACCTATGAGCAGTTTAGAGTAGCCAGTTGACCTAATCTGCAGAGGAAACTAGAGCACCTGGAGGAAACCCACGCAGGCATGAGGACAACACAACACTGGTTCGAACCCAGAACCTTTTTGCTGTAAAGTGACAGTGCGAACCACCAAAAAAAGGTATATCAGATGAAACCTGTCTATAATTTTTCCATTAGAGACTGCAGAAATTATGATGTCGTCTGTGTATAGCTTTCTGTACGAGTTTGTGTGTGTGTATGTGTGTGTGTGTGTGTGTGTGCGCTCTTCCACAAAGCAAAGCAGTTCTGTTACATGCTGCTCTGATTGTGCTGTTAATAAAGTGCGAAGGTGTCTGTCAGGTGAATATTCACTGTTAGATGAACACGTCTGATTTAAATTGCAAATACAAAAAGTTTACCAATTTGGAAGTGCACTCCTTTGAGAAATTAATCAAGGTTTTCTCATATGACTAAGGCGTTAACTCTAATCTCATTCCCAGCCACGCTAATGTCTGAGAAACGGCAACAGTCTCGCATTAATTAAATTCGCTGCTCGCCTCACATATCTTTAAAGGAACGACGTCCGTTTTTCTCCTGCCGTCTTTCTCTCACTCTCCTGCTTTATGATAAGTCACCGCCCTCTTCATCTATGTCTTTTGGCGCCGTAGGAGATTAAAAAAAAAAACACACACACATTCAAGAATATCCATCACCGGTAATCTCTTTCAGGCATGAATTCAATTTCCCTTGCTTGGGCCAGCCCTTACTTTCTTAATAAATGTGATTCTGTGTTTGCTATTAAATCTGTACAGGCAGATGCTGAGTCTCAATTTGCATCACATTGCTGTGCCTGTGATTTCCTAAACCTCAATTAAGATAAGTGCGTAGATAAAGTCCCAGGTGAACCAACCTTCTGAGCAACGGCGTGCCAATCATAAATAGCACCACTCACATCATACCATTCTGCAGTGGGGTTGTGACTTAGAAAAACAGACAGTGAAGAAAATATACGGCGCTTTCTTTCAGGGTAGCATTCACAGGGCCGCATACACGCGTCATGTCAACTGATATAAACCTACAAACCAACTGTCATAAAAATGTATTTTTAATGCTAAGTTCACACAGCACATCATGGCATATGCCATATGTTCATTAAAAATTATAAACAGTAAAATCTAACTCATTTGGGGTAGAGAGAGTATAAATAACTGTGTCATTTAGTATTGATTACAATTTTACAAGCAGAATTATGAAACTCAAATTAGGGACAGAGATATAGGGGCCTTTCTCCTGCATGATTTGCAAATAATAATAATAATAATAATAATAATAATAATAATAATAATAATAAACAATAAACAATAGTATCATGAGGCCTACTACTACTACTACTACTACTACTACTACTAATAATAATAATAATAATAATAATAATAAATGAGATCGACAAATAAATAAAATTAGATGTGTGTAAATTTCACAAAATACAATTCTTTAACCAAACAAAACATTTTTTCTTTTCAAATTTAAAGTAGCAGGAATTTATTAACTCAAGTTCAGCTCTCGGGCAAAAAAGAAACCTTTCAAAAAAGAGGACCTGGCAACCCAGTAAACACACTGGTTGGTTAAACACATTTCTGCTATGGTTGAATAGTCGTGCAACCTGATTGGCTGATGAAAACCTAGTGAAAACATCCCACATGTTCGTTGAATTAAACTACAGCAGTCATGTAAGAAACGTTTCAGAAACCCATAAAGGATTGCATGTGGTTCAAACTCGTACCATGTGACCAATCTGTGGATCTCATTTTATACTTGTGGAACAAATTACGCTACAAAAATACCTTCATATTGAGAACATATACCATCATGCCATTGTTACAGTCTAAAAAATCTTATAAAAAGTACAATAAAACTCACAGCTGGTCTGAATATATTTCAACTTTTTAGAGCACCAACTCACAGAAGGTGATCCAGACTCATTTTCAGGCCAGAAAGGAACATGCCGGTTCACCTTCTGGGTCATTATCAGCCTGGAGAAAGCCGCAGCCGTCGACATTACATCATCCATCCAAGGAAGGACGATCTTTAAGCTATGAGGATGGTTCTGAGCTTCCGAGCAAATTCAATGATTTCAGCTCAGCCATGTCATCATCAAGTGAATATGAAGAATTGGTACATCTTTTAATAGCATAATATGATAGAGTTTATTATTTTGCACATTTAATGCAGTCATTTAGTCATTTTCATTGTAACCACTGTATGTTAAAGAGGCACTGAAGCTGGAAATGTAATTTATAGCATGTGTATGGGGGTTGATAGGACTGCGTGGTTCTTTGCTGTCGTTTATTTAGCTGCATTAATAAAATAAAAAAAATTCATTTAATTAATAGAAAATGGTGACTAGTTATAATTTTTTTGGCCATTGCATAACATCAGTCAGCCAACGCATAACAAACTTGTGTGAAGGTTTCTATAGGTTTATACCAACTGTCTTGAATGTCTTCTTATGTACTCCTATGAACTTTAAAGCAATTTGCTACTGAAAATGTTACTACTATCACCATCATGTATAAAGCTCTTGCTTCTAAATTACTCATAGTAAGCGCTTTTCTGAAGCAGCTGCTCATAAAAAAAATAAATAAATAAATAAAACCCATCACACTTAAGAACAAATGGAAATTTGCAGCACGCTTCCAAACGAAATGTCTTACACTTTATGTCATGCATATGATTCCGCTGCTTCCTTTGACATTCGAACCACCAGGATGAATGTAAATCAGGACAAGTGCTAGCCATCAACAGCACACAAGAAGGCGTCTCACGAATTTCACTTCTCACATTTTTTTCATGAGTACTGAAGACATTTTCCTTCATTCATTCCTGAGTGAGTGTTTTGCAATTGCAGGTAATCTCATTTATGTCTACTGTGTGCATGTGTCTGTCTCTACGACAGGCCTTTTTTACACACCATTGTCGATACGGATCTTCGAAACTCATCCTTAGATTGACAACTTCTTACGCGTTAAAGATTGGTAAAAATGCAATGTGTATGTATGACAGCTACTTAGAAAATAGTAAAGGATTTGCCTTTTCATGCCATGTATTACCATAAAACAGAGCATCAATAGGAGGCTTTAAGTGTGTGTTCAAGCTGCAGGGTGTACAAATGATCACACTGTATTAGTATTGATTGCGAAACTGACATACTGCTGTGCTGCGCTGTTCATCTCTGCTTAAGAGGGAGTGCAAGTGCTGTTCAAGCAGGCCAGCTCAGTCAGGGTTGTCTAACACACACACACACACACACACACACACACACACACACACACTACATCACTACAGTTTCAGACTGGAATAAAGTACAAGCAAAATATAAATTAATCTGTTTAGGATAATTCTTATGTTTATTAACGTGTTCACCTGTCCTTTATACAGTCACTGTTTAAAGGTCCACTATGTAGGATTCAACCAACTGAATGCCCCTCCCTTACACCTCTCTTTCTTCTTCTCTGTTGTTCTTCCGCTGCTTCCTCCAGGATTTCCCGCTCCCATTTGTATAAACACAAAACGTGGAAGGCGCTCTCTAGTGGTGCAACATGGCGGCTCCGTAGAGATGGACCCGCTCCCTATATTGATATAAGGGGCTCATTCTGACACGATGAATGAGCCCCTTATGTAAACCCCTTGATTTTATACTGTATGTATCATGTAAACACAATGATACATAATTACAGATTATTATATACTAATGAAAACATACGAGTTCCATGTTGCGGAATATATACTCCATTTCTGCCGACAAAATCCTACATAGCGGACCTTTAAGCCTTGTTTTGTGATTCCTCCTCTTAAAATCTTGTATAATGTACACATACATTTCTGAGCCTCTTAATCTTAGTTTTGTGTTCTCTATGCTGATCCATAATCAGCTTAAACATTACAATATCACACTCAGAGTGAGCAATGAATAAATATTCAGTGTCGAAAGCTTGCGCGGTGACACGAGAGGTTTCGTGTGCTATAACCTTATTTTTTTACATGAAAGAGAAAAGTGAGACGACCTTCATGGATAGAGTGTTCAGGATCTTGTAATTTAAAATCACTAGTAGTGGTAGTGTCAATTGTTCCTTATTTTTCAATTGCTTTTATAACTCTCATTGAACAGTACCTACTTTCAGCCTTTATTGCACATTGATTAAATAAGGAATAAAACATGGGGTGGTGTGATGCGACGTGATGTGAAGCAAAGCACAGGGTTCTCTGTGCTGATGACTCTCCCATGGAGGAAAACATACTGGCTATTACAAAGTGCTAACACTGGAGACTCCTAATATAAATGCACATTATTTAGGGTATTCATGTGAATGAATTCAGAATGTCTAACCATATGTAAGCATCAACAACCAGAAACTTAATGTTTAAAATGAGTTTGTGCCTACATTGGACTATCCAAATAAATTGTTCCCAAGGTGCAAAACCAATTAGATTTAAATCTCTGATTAGAACCTGAAATATTGATATTCATCGAGGCAGAATGCCATCATAAATAATATAAAAGACGTTCTTTCCAAGGTAGTATTATATTCCAATGTGCTAATTATTGCCACATATTAACAGCTCAAGTTCTTAGAAAAGGCATTAAAGGGATTAATGGGATTAAGGGATTCCATCTAAACACCTCATATTAATCATATTAATCATGTCTCCCTTGGCTTAGATTTTCTATTAGGATTATAACCCAGCACACAGAGGGGAAAGAATGAAGCTGAATTACTAACACTTACTTACTGGAGACAGGACAATTCCATACTAATATTGATAAAGAATTAATAATGACTGCAAAATGTATGTGTTTCTGTAAAGCATAGTCCGTTAATGTGTTTTTCAAAATCTAGTTTTACTTTCTCTTGCCAAGTAACAAGCAAAAAATTCAACAAATATCAAGCTAAAACATCCCAAACAAGACAATTGGGATTGTCGGATAAGTATCCAAGTGATTGGACTTATTAATAAATGTATATATTTATCACAGAACTAGCTTCAGGCTATTATGCACTATGATGATAGGTGGTGTCGGAAGTACTGTTAAAATGTGTATACCTAAAATAAATCTGCACAGAAATGAACAGAATGTGGTTTTGTAACCAACTCCTCCAATGTATAGACTTTGTCACATCACACCAACTGCTCCATACACTGTCTAAATCACTTATAGATTGTAATTTCATGGATTCACTTCAGTTCAACAAGTATTCTTGTCCTAATAAAGAACACCCTAGATATAAATATTGTACTGGCCTTTTTAGTTCTAGTGAAAGGCATACAAAGATGATTGTGAGCTTCCATGTTTGGGGAAGAACCACACGAGAGTGATGGTCAGGTGTTCACCAACTTGAAGAACCACACGAGAGTGATGGTCAGGTGTTCACCAACTTGAAGAACCACACGAGAGTGATGGTCAAGTGTTGACCGACTTTTGCTCAGGAACATGGTCACCAAGCCTGGTCTTGGAGATCACCAACCTTGTTCCTGCAGATTTTTTATCTCTGACCAAAATCTAACGCACCTCTTTTAGTTGATCAAGAACTTCTGAAGGCAATGATTGGATGGTCAGGTGACCACGATTATGGGTGGAGCTAACGTCTTCGGGGAGGTAAATCTCCAACAACAGGGTTGGTGACCACTGGTATATAATAAACCAAATAAGCTACCCGAATAACCATCACTGAGAAAACTGAACAAAACAAAATTCTGAGCTGAGACGAAATAAATTTTAATATTCACAGTTGACTTGTATGAAGTCATGGATTGTATAAACATTATAATGCCATAACATTACTTATGTTTATGGATTGCATCACTAATGGACTAATGGACATTTCTTCAAAGTCTAATAATTATTTTGTCTCAGTTTAATATAACAGACTGCTACTTTTGGGCTAATTAAGAAAAAAAAATGTTATTCATTTTACTCCATGTACTGTTTTTTGTCTTGTGTCTTTGTGCCCATGCGGTGTTGAGTTGCCTTAATAATGCTGTTTAACTAATGTTACACATGTTCTAAAGTCTCAAAGCCCTTAAGGATTTTGTGGTTTATTGCAAACCAAACAACACCAATGAGGCTAACACAGAATACATGCATGTCATCATGCTAATTAGCAAGATCCCTTTGCATTCATTGAATTTGGATGCTTAATAGAATCTAAAAAGACAATTTAAATATCCGTATTACGATTTCTGAGGGAATAATTTCTCCAGGAATCCCATGAACTGATTAGTGCACCGATCTCATACTGAACAGAAGCACATTTCGCAGTCATAATGTTGCCGTCCGTAGAGATTTGAATTTCGTTTCCTTTTCTTCATTTGAAGATGTTTGATTAATCGGAGATGGCAAATCCTATTCCGAAGATTACAGAAGTCAGTCATAAAAGCAAAAAAAAAAAAAAAAAAAAAAAATAAGTGCCAGTCTAAATGCCACCTTGTTATCTTGGCAACAGAGGGGATCAATGCCGAGTGCTGTCGAGAGAGCTGACAGTAATTTCTGTTGGGTCACAGAGTACGGGAGGTGTCAATGGATGTATCAGAGACCAGACACATATTTGCATGAGGTTAAAAAGCAGATAGAGCTGTCTTCTGCTTTTGAATTTTATTCATGCATCTTCAGCTCATTAGATCCTGTCTCATTTTGTTTGGAGCAGGGAAAGCAAAATAGGATTTTCGGCTGCAATCCGTGTGAGATTAGAAGTAATATTTCATTTGAAGATGCAGTTTGATCATACCTGGTGAAGTGGTGTGTTATTGGTATGAATTTGAATCAGTGAATCAGTGAATCGTTTACAGTACTACTTAATTCATACTTGCCATTGAGTGCAAAATAAAGAGGACATTGTCCATTTCAAATGATTATTTTGTGTGATCTAACACAGAGCTAGATGACAGATCACAGATCACGCGCTAGATCATATCTGATCTAGGGTACGGAGTGTTTGGAGACAAGGATTGGTCTGGATAATCTTTACAACTCATTTGAAGTGAAAATTTCTTTGCTGTTGGAGATGAACACAGGAAAAGACAGACACAAAAGTACTGCCAAGATTACAGTCAGAGCTGCTGTTAAAGAAAATTAATCAACATTTTTGGCTGCAGCGTGGCATTTGTTTGGATAACGATCTCAAAAAATAGAAAGGTTTCAAAATTGCACGGATGAGCTAAGTCCAAAGTCGTAAATGCTGCTGATGAGAATGAAGCAGCATCATCAGGGAGTTTGTTCATAGCGCTTTGTAAATGGGGAGTATCAGAGGCTGCCCTGAAGCTAAATGATGATGTTTTTGTTATTATAAAAGAGACAGGCATATGGAGTTCATCGCGGCTCATTGTGCACGTCTAAGAGGACTCACAGTTGTGTTGCATTTCATAGACAAAATAAAATGTCGGGCAAATCAGTAAAAGAGGAAGAAAATACGAGAGAGAAGAAACAGCAAAATGTATCCAGTCTCATTCACGCCGTGGTAGGCCGTTTCAGGTGGGTCAGGAAAAAACGCAGCTGATATCTTTGCTCATTCATGCTAATGACGTTTTTGCTTTGGCTTCCTCGTGATATCATCCAACAGCCGAAGCACCATTAACCTCCGACACAGAGCACTGAACACTAACGACACTCGTGATTTTGTGCGAGGCACATCTCTAGCTGAGCACAGTGGCATCCGGACACCACCCATGGACAAGTGAACAATAACACAAATGAAATGATGAAGAGCTCTGCTTCTCTCAAAACCCTCGTGTGTTAACAGCATTTTGAGGTTTTTTTGTTGGTTGTGTTTTTTCTGAACACACATGAGAGTGTATATAATCACATGAGAATGTAACGGGGAAAAAGATAAGGAATGCACTGTTATAGGAAAACAATCAATGTTGGCTGTGATACAGCCCATAAGTTTATTATTTTCCAGTAAGAGCTAGTGCTTCTATCTTTTTATATCACAACAATTGCACAACTATTTTTCATTTTTTTCATTAAAGGAATATAATCTTTATCCATTTATAGCTATAGTTGCCCAGGAAACATGTTACTTCCTGTTAAAACAGCTATCATGTTTTCCACTATTCTGACAGAAAACTTCATCATATCAACAATTATGAAAAATATATGTTTTTTCTTCGTTTACAAACAGCACATTTGTTAATCTGGTTATTAACCTCGGGTTTTTTGGAATGTCTGCCGTGCAAATGAGTAATTCCTATAGAAATAGAGCATATTAAAAATGCTCCCAGCACTTCTGTCAGCATTGCTGTTATAAAAACTTTCTGACCAATCAGATTTGAGAATTCACCAGCGCAGTGGTGTAATAAAATCTAAAGATGATGATGTAGAATGCACTGTATATGGTATAAACATATATGTTCATGTGTGATGCTTTTAGCACTGATAATAGCTTGGAATTTTATATATTTGAACACAACTTTCTGTTTACACTCAACGCAACACATTCACCTTCCACACCTCTGCTCTTATTGCTGAATATAGGCCTCCACTACACATCTTAACAACACCATAATAGAGTCTTATATATTGAAACCTCACCCCTGGCAGAGAACACTTTCGCCTCATCACTCCTTCTGTCTCAGTAGAACAAGAGGTTATGCGTCTTAGCCCCGACATGGATAGAGCCGGAGGCTCAGCGGCCTCTCTGGACGACAAAGCACATTCGCCTCCTGACGTTTCCATTAAACAGCTCAGCTTGTTTGTTGACAGGAGAAAAGCAGGTGAAAGGTAGAACATGAAACCTCTCTGTAGAGGTGCAGCCTCAGATCATGAGCTCTTTTGCTCATTGGCAGGGTGGAACACCGATTCTCACTCAAGGATGCCTCAGCTATGTCCTCTATCGCTATAGCAACGATACTGTGCATCAGAGTTATAGCTGAGTTTATCCTTGAACACATGATGCTCGATATTTCAAACAAAATACACTTGAAAACTTCAGTTCACGCTGACTAACCGACTGTCTGATGTGTAGGTGGATTTGTATTCGCCATACGTTCCATCTCTACTAACATATCTAGGTTGAAAATAAGTAAAAAATAATACACAACAAGGTGTGCTGTTATATAAGAAAATAATCAATGACATGGTGTGTGTTAAGTCAGGTGGAGTTACTGTTATCATCCCGAAGTTGATTAATTTCCAATTCTACTAAATCCCAAAGTGTTTCTTCCTTTTATACTACAGGAATCTACTCGCATTTTTAATATGTCCTTTTTATTCTTTTCTAGCTACATTTATTGTTGGGAAACACCCAAGAAACAAGTTACTTCCTGTTAGGACTTAAGTCACTGAACTCATAAACCCTCTTTCTTCTTTTCTTCATCATTTCTTCTCATTCTCCATCCTGAAGATATTCCCATCTCTGAAAACTAACTAGTTTATAACTATGGGTAACTATGGCTATTAAGAAGTGCTGAAACTGGAGACTCCTTCCATAATTGTTACGTAAAATCTTTAGAGCCTAGAAACAATGTTTTTTTTTGGGGTACGGTTAAATGTGTTAACACTTTTCTTCTAGGATGATATTCCTAGTCAACATATAACACACATAACTGAACCTCACGTTAATTAAGGGCTTAAGAAAATAAACTTTTACGAAAGGAGTCTCCAGTGTCGGTGCTTTGCAACAGAGTTAACTTTGTTAATATGTAAATGATGACAGGAAATTACTTGCTTCATAGATGTTCCACAACATTAAATGTAACTATAAATGGATAAAAGAAAGTTGAAAAATTGCTGCGGTATAAAAGTAAAATAAAACTCTATGGGACGTGATGTTATGAGAAAATCAACTTCATGTTTGTAACACCATCCCACCAGCCCATTATAGATTGTTTTCTTATAACAGCATCTCCTGTTGTTACTTAAAGGTGTGGTCATCGATTCTAATCCAGTACACTTTTTGTCAAATTCAGCAAATATCTCCTCACAGTCCACCAGCTGTTCGTGCTGTATGTGCACTGAAAAAAAAAAATTGCTGCTCGTACCCTGCCTCTGTATATGGGAAAACAAAGAAAGCGGCTCGGACTGGACCGAGCTACACGACACTATTCAAGTCAATCAGCAACAGGGGGCATATTCCAGCCAATCACAGGACAGGGGGAAGAGGAAGGAGGGTGAGGGGGATTGGGATGTCACTGTTAGTGTTATTGCCTTGGCAATGCATGGCCATAAATTGAGGGGGGCTTTTGAAGGAGTACTTGATTTGTATTTATATGTGTGTATGTGTTTGGCTGTTAAGTTCAAATATCAACAATCTTTCTCCAGAATCGATGACTGCACCTTTAATAGACCAGAGTCTGTATTAATTCTATGCAATATGATATTTGTTTATGTATGCACCATTCCACAGTCCAATATAATACCTGAATTCCCTCTTTACTCACCACACACACGCATACAATTTACTACAGACAAAACCTCTGGATTTGCAGAATGCTGTCTTCATCACATCTTGCCTTACCTTGTTTCAGAAGAAACACTTTCCTTCCCCTGCAGCAGACAGCTCACCAGCATGTTCTTTGATACCTAAAGATTTATGCCCGCTAAATGCTTGCGCCTCCACTCGTCGCCCTCCCTTCCTTAGTTCTTTTACCTGTCTACTGACAGCAGGGATAGAGGGAGGGAGCGATTATTGGGGGAGCTGATGAAGCTTGCCAGCAAAATACCAAGACAGTGATGGATGGAGCTTGGCCGTCTCTTCTCATGCTCACTTGCTGACTGGGCCACATGCCTTATTCATGAGATTTGGGGCAGGAAAGAGATGCCAAAAGGTTTAAGAATATATTAAGGAAGTCTTTGAGATGTCAACCAAGTTGTCAGGTGGCATTAAGCGAAGAGTCTGAAACACTAGGTTGCATCCACATGCTTGGGTGATGCAGAACATGACCTCCTTTTTTTTAGTGATATTATTAATCCTGCTGTATGTGACTAGAGCTGATCATACAATAGCGAAATAAAAGTTCTGTAAAGGTAATCAGTATAGAGGTATGTTGTCCTCTCCTTTCTCTCTTCACTTGAACCAAAAGGGATTCTTTTCCCTAATTTGACACAAACCAAGCAGATTTATTGGAACCTCTGATTCAGCAGCGATCATAGCAAAAACAAAAAGAACAGAACATCGTCAAATGGATATAGATCACTCGATTTTCACCAAGCATGAATGTTGATTTGGTTTAAGGATTATTCCTGCAAATTCAGTTAACATATCCTCTCAAGGCTCCTAATAAAAGTGATGGTCAGCAGAACAGAAATGAATCTTGCTGCATGTATTCAGAATGCCATCTCTGTTGAAAGTCAGGGGTGAAGGTATGAATAGTAGTCTTTATCTGCTATCCAGACAACACAAAGCACACACAAAGTTTATAAACTTTGAGAATTTTTTTTTGTCTGGAAAATTTGCCTGGAAATCCACTCTAAACCTTACCCAAACATACAGACCACCATAAGTGTACATCCAATCAAAGCGACCCTAGTCTACCACATTATTTCACCTGGGCTCAGTTTTGATTCTGGATTACCGCTACAGTTTTTGTATGGATGGGCTTTAGCAGGTGTGAGGTTGTGAATCAATGGTCTAGAAGACAGGTTTCCAAAAATGATGTTGGAGAACCCACTGCCCTGCACATTTTAGTGTTTTTCCAGCTCTCAAAACACATGATTGAGCTAACTAGCTTATTATAAAGCCTTCATGAGTTGAATTGGATGTGTAAGAGCAGGGGAAACACTAAAATGTGCAAGCAGGGGGTACTCCAGGACCAGGGTTGTCCAGAGCAAGTGCTCCAGCAAGTAATCAACAAAAGAGAGACATAAATAAATTCACCCATTGTACAGATACATGTACAGGTACATCTCTTTCCAACAACTGCATGAAAACACTGAGATGTCGGGTGCAATTACCCCCCCCCCTCCTTTTTTGAGCCTCTATTCACAAAAAATGACTAACGTACTAGGAATGGGCCATCCTAAAGGGAAATAATTGTGGCAAAGGACATAGCTAATATATAGAAGACCTGAAATGACCCAATTAATCAATCAAGCAAGCTACTAGACAAAACCAACCCACTGACTGACCAGTTAGCCAAACAAACAATCAACCAAATGACCAAGTAACCAACCAAGCAACCAATAAGCAAACCACCCAAACAGCCAACCAACCAACCAATAAGCCAACCAACCAAACAGTCAACCAACCAACCAATAAGCCAACCTATAAACAACCAGTGAACCAACCAACTGACAAACCAATCAGTAGAAAAAACACTAATCATCCAACAAGCTGAACAACCATTCAAATAACCTACCAACCAGTATTCAAAAAACAGACCAAACAACCAACCAACCAATCAAATATAAATACAGGTATAAATGAATAAATAATTCCCAGGACAGAATATATTTTCAATATAATCAAATGCAAAAACAAATATACGCAAATAAAGAAACATACTGCATATATCAGATTTTGAGTCCATTGCCTGTTTTATTCTAAAATAAATAAATAAATACAATTTTGGCTATACTAGGTACATCATACTTGAATGTATGAAAAATAAAATGGTTAGGCACAAAAAGAAAATCATTTCACTGAAGAGCGGTTTTTGTTCCTTGCTTGGGGCGCCGCTCTGTGCTCCATGCTATTTGTGGAGTCATGTATTCTCTCGGCTTCTAAAGCACAGTTTGAACTTCAGGTCTGTTAGACGTGTGGCACGCTGGATAACAACACAAACCTGTGTTTGCACAAGTTATATGTGATACTGCTGTTTGGAGAAGAATAAATTCTAGGCTTGAAAGGTAGTCAAAGAAAATCTGACAGCCCATTTGTCAAATCATGCTTTCCTGGATTTGTATTCTGTGTTTATGAGAACAAATTAGTGCCAAGAAACAGTTACACACCTATTCAGGCTAAAAATGAGGTCTGGCTCATCAGCTTAATAAAAATAAATGCACACGTGTAAGCATTTTCTTTGAATGTGAATGTTCACAAGTAAACCGAAAAGAAAGAAAAAAATTGATAATACAGTGGTGCTTCTGAAAGGAGTCAAAAATCAAAATCCAGAACACTTATTCGCATCTATATTGTATAATAACTTTGTGGAAGAGCAAGGACTCCACCGTAATGACCTGTCATGCTGACATTCTGCTATAGGCTGTGAATAAAATTGCTAATTGCACTGCAGATGGCTTCATAAAATACAAGTTTACACACACCCATAAATTGACAGATGGTGTAAGAGAACTGTAGTTTTCACCAATAGAATTGTTACTGATTTAAAACTGACCTATAGTCCAGGCTGAGAGCAGTACAAGAAGACAAACATCACCAGCATCACTACAATATGGCATTTGTTAAAGTGATCCATTTTCAACAGTTAGGGAAAAATGAAGCATATGGGATAAAAGGAAAAGTTGGAAGTCTTAGCAGTATCACTGTAAGGAGAAATGGCTGGTATAAATGGACACACATGGCTAAACCCTCCCTCTCATCAACAAAAAGTAATGTTCAGTAATACGGAAGCCCTGCGCCTCAAGTTTTTACATTTTTTATTATTATTATTCATTATTTAGACTTCAAGGTGTAATAGTCGATTTTGTTTTCTTCTTTTCTTTCTATTAATACGAATAAGCTGGAAAAAATTGTAGAACATGATTTTTTTTTTTTTTTTTTTAATGATGGTTTAAACCATAACCTCAGGAGAAAAGTATTACAGGGCTGAGAAAAAACCCTCTTGGAAAACTGTCCAGAACGCATGTTTCTGGCTATACTTTAATTGACACTCCCTCACACCCCTTCACTCAGCACCATGCTAACATGCTAATACCTCAGCTTAGAGCTCATAAGCAAAACAGACACTTGTGATCATTCTCATAAGTCATTATGAGCTGGATTTGGGATGTTTATGGTGTTCTGTAGTGCGCTTGATTTCTATAGTGTGATGTCATGACAGTAGTTGCTAATGCTAACTCTAGTTAGCATAATTATTCATGCTATTCTTAAGAGACAAAAGGTGCTGTCGGTTTTTCCGTGAGTCTCTTCCTGTGTATATACATCATAGTTTCATGTCTATGTTGAGACCTTTAAGCTTACTTAAAGTTAGCCATAATGGTTACATAGAAGTAATACGGGTAGATGTCTTTAGCTCTTCCGTTCAGTATTGTGACAAACCATGACTTCTGGTAGCATGTGTACTCCTGGTAACAGTCATCTTTTTTCAGGGATTGCAACATTTTCCCTTGGTTTTAGTAAGTGCCCATGCAGTGTAAAAGCCAAAAACCACATGCTTTTAGCTTACATTCCTTCTCCTGCTACAATACCTGGTCAATACTTTAGAGAGCTTTGCTGCTTGGATTTCATGTAGCTTTTGGGCTTTAGTGCTGTGAACCCCAGCAGGACCACTTTTAGCTACATTCACATGAATGACCAATAAAAAGATTAAACAGCCTCAATTAGGAATAACTGCATACTTGCTGTTGCTAAGTATACTGCTAATAATATTATTCAAAAAGGTACTGAGGTGAACATCACTGCGTTTGATTATCCATTTTTCTTAATCCCGCCATCGTCCGGAACTTTTCTCTGTACCCTGGTTAATTTCTCAGTGTGAGATCATGGACACCGACGGTGACCAATGTTCGAGGTTTCAGGTGAGGAAAAGAGGAGCACGGGAGCAATGGAGATTAGAGATGGCGAAGACGTGTCTGTTTTTTGGAAAGAGGGATGAGTGGTGGAAAAGAGAGCGAGAGAAACACTGCTGGCAGTCAGAGTGCGGAGTTTGGTGTGGCGTGTATGCAATCCATCTGGGGAATAGTGGAGCTTTAAAGCGTAACGCCTTTACTGAGAGTGGCTGAGAGCGTTTCGGGGCTTTCGGGCCGCTTCCATCCTGTTTATGATTTCACAAGCATGGAACCCATTACACATCCTTTACGCGCTCTGATCCACGCTCGGTGCTCCCAAACCCTCCCAGAATCCCTGGAAAGAAAGCAATTTGTTTTCAGTGTGGTGATGGCAGCCAGTTGCCGCCTCCTTTCCTCTGCTTATATGCTGCAAGCACACGCAAATCTGTCTGTCATTATGCCTACACAGCTCAAGCATTATGAAATGGTCAAATAGAAGAAGAGGTGCAGAGTTATTTAATTCCTTTCTTTGTATTATTAATATTATTATTATTATTATTATTCAGTATATTCATTTTTTTATTTTGCATTCTGTATTTTTTCTTTTCTTACATATTTATTTTTTTTTACATTTAGTTAGTTGGATTTTTTTTTTCTGTCTGTGAGGGATTTTGCATTAGGGTTAGTGAATGGTGATGGTGAATATATGTTTTTTAAATAAATTGCATTGTGCATTGTTGCATAGTAGGTTCCATGCATATGTCAGCAACAACAACAAAAATAAGTAATTCAAACAAATATGTTTGAATTATTTTCATGTTTAGTATTCCCAGAATAGATAGACAGACAGACAGACAGACAGATAGATAGATAGATAGATAGATAGATAGATAGACAGTCAAGCAAGCCAATAAATAAATTAATAAATAAATGTATAAAGTTTTAAAATGGTCTCACTTAAATAACCAATTAACTTATTAATAATTAATTGATCTTTTTTATTTTAACTCATCAAATATTAATATGATGGTGCTGAATGTACTGTAAATGTCTGTATCTTCCTAATACACACTGCTCATTATAAAAAAAAAAAATTAATAAAAAAAAACCATTACATGCAAAGCGATACATGTCTTCTTTTTTTAATGATTCTTTTTAGCAGTATTATCAACTCGGAATCCTTAATTATTCTTAAAACAAAGGAAAAAGAAACCACGAGAAAAGACTTCGGCCAGGTCATGGCTGTATATACCTCTCCTCATGCTGAAACACAATGTGGGAAAGAATGTATAAAAGAGCTGAAAAGCAACATGTCTCCGTGTTATATTATCTGATTAGCACTCTTTCTCCTGAACACTTTGAGTTAGACTGTTTGTTCTATCATCTGAAGAAATAAACAGAATGAATCAACCCAGTCCTTATAAACTTCGGATTCAATTTGCTTAGCAGATAAGGAGAGCTTTCTGTTTCTACCAGTAGATGGAGCAAACATGTTTCCACTCTATGTGTGTGTAGTAATTAAAATGTCCTGTGTCGTTTCAGTGAATACTGACTAGCCAGGTAACTGGCAGAGTGAGTGTGTGGAGGAAAGGGAGAGAGAGTCGTAGAGAAAGAATATGTGAGCTAGTTTGCCAGGATCCTGATGGTTTTGTCCAGTCTGCATTGTTCGCTCTCTTTTTTTTTTTTCCCTGCTAAGCACCGACCTGTGAGGACAATCATATAAAATCCCATAAAAACAAATCTAGCCAAGCCTGGCTCAGCACTCCACATAAATGTGTTTATTCAGAGCCAGAAAGAGGATGACAAATATCCCTCTCCGACAGCGATGCTGTATGATTCCAACTGCTGACATGGTGCATTCACGCTGAAATGGTTAGGGAAGTTTCTTTGGGTCATTACTGACACGATACACTGCGATTACTCTTGTACATACAAGTAATAACCATTATCAATTTCACTTACTTATCTCATGCAAAGTCATACACCTAGATCTTTAAGATTAACCCAAACTAATGTTGCCATGGCAACACCCATATCCCTACATCTCTCTCACAGTGCACTAGCGGTCACATGGGCTAATCACCTGACACTTGGTCTTATATTTATTATCAACAGTGTACATTACAATGTCAATTGTAGCATACAACACAATGCTAATCTCATCTAAAAAGCGAAAATGTTTCATATTAAAAGAAAATCCGTCCTTTAGGAACCTACTGAACCTGACTTTAATCCAACTGAAAATCTAGGACCTTAAACTCTCTGTTCATTGCTGCATTGTGACTAATCTGATCTGGGAATTTAGTGAAGAGAAATAAATACAGCGCCATCTCAGCGTTAATGGAGACGGTACTGGCTGCCAAGTATTGACTTTATAAAAAAAATTAAAAAAAAGGAAAGAGAAAACTAATTCACAGCTTTTTGTTGTAATAACTCCAACAACAACAGCAACAAAAATCCAATCTAAAAAAAAAATTATAATAAATCGGGCTAGGATGAGCGGAATAGATGGAAAATACTTTTTCAGAGTGTTACAATAATTTGATAAAACACTCACCTGCCACTTAAATAGAAACACCCATACATTCATTTAAATATCTAATCAACCAATCACATGGCTGCAGCGCAATGCAAAAAATAAGAAGAGCTTCAATTAATATTCACATTGAACATCAGAATGGGTCAGAAACTGCTGATCTCCTGGGATTGTCACGCACAATAGTCATAACATATACAGAATGGTGCGAAAAACACTCGTTCATGGAGGTCTGAAGAGAATGGCCAGGCTGATTCAAAGTAACAGGAAGGCTACGGTAACTCAAATAACCAATCTTTACATCCGTGGTGAGCAGAAAAACATCTCAAAATGCACAAGGTGTCAAAACCTTGAAGCAGACGGGCTCCAAGAGCAGAAAACCACACCAGTTTCTATTCCTATTCTAGAAGGCCATGGTAACTTAACGAATCACTCTTTACAACCATGGTGAATAGAAAGGCATCCCAAAGTGCACAACAAGTCAGCATGTGGACTATACGGGCAGAAGACCGCATTAGGTTCCACACCCGTCAGCTAAGAACAGGACTCTGAGGATACAGTGAGTATCTTCTACTGAGGGTGGTGGGAGATATACATCACCTGGTCTGATGAATCTTGATTTCTGCTGAAACGTGGATGTGGTAGCATCAGAATTTGGCATCAACGGAATGAATCCTTTTAACCAATAGTCCAGGCTGGTGGAGGTGGTGTAATGGTGTGGGGAAGGTTTTCTTTGGGCCTGTTTATACCGATCAATGCCACGTCCTATTTGAGTATTGTTGCTTAGCATGTTCATCTCTTCATAACCACAATTTACTCATCTTCTAACGGCTACTTCCAACATGATAATGCACCATGTCACAAAGCTAAAGTCGTCTCAAACTGGTTTCATGAACATGGCAATGACAATCCAGTGGAACACCTTTGGGATGTGGTAGAACAGGAGATTCACAGCATGATCGTGCACTTGAAAATTCAGCAGGAACTGTGATGTCAACATGGACCACAATTTTAAAGGAACGTTTCCAAGACCTTGTGGAATCCACGCCACAATACATCGAGGCTGTGGGTGTAGAGATGCCGTATTACTGGGATAATAACCCAGATATATTTTTCTTCATTTTTCCAGATAGTGATGATGGATTTCGCTCTAGATGGACAGTATCGACAAAAGCTGACCGTAATGAATTTCCGTCTTGCAGGACGTGTGCCATCGTAGTCAACTTATTGCGTGCATCGTTATGACTTCATCATTATTTGTAAGATACAGCTCGGAGTTTGACACGTTCACAGCTTGATCTTGAGAGCTGGTCAACATGATCGTCCAGGGACGGCACAGCGGCGTCTTGTTCATTAGTGTGGTCTATGACGCCACATTTTCATTAAATATGCTGGAAACCAATACTCTCTCAGCTCTCATCTAGCAGCACGTGTAACTGAGATGATTCATTACGGACCTCGTTACAGAATCGATCTTTGCACATCCGCACTTGTTTTTATTTTCCTGCCATCGTTTCACACTGATGCAATTGGTCTTATGACATGGGGGAGCGAAAAATGTTTTTGTCATTAAACTCAAAGCAAACTGGTGCTCGTCCAACACGCCTCGCTCGCTTGTTGTACTCCAGGGAGGCAGCGACTTGAACTCCTTCAACTTGAACTCCTTCTGGTTTTGCCTTCATGAAGCAAAGATCCACGGCTGACTGTCTCGCAGCTGTTCAGCCCCATAGATCTCCTGACAGCTCCGCTCCATTGCAAGTCGCATCTCAGACACAATCATGAACCTGTTTTATAATTACTCCACCACTGGGCATTACTGAAGTCAACGTTAATAGTTAAGTAAACAGTGAGCTGTCAGCGTCCGGTGAAAAACTTTTTCATCTCTCCACGCACATAATCATGATGAATGGGGCTTGTTCGAACATTAATAGAACCCTGGGAATGCTTCTATTTACATATTTTCTCCCCCTCCGCCTTCTCCATAAGATAATTGACCTGCGCGGTGACACAAAGGTCAAACCAAATCAATGCACGAATGAATTATTAATCAGCGTTCCATTTGTTTAAAAAAGGATCAGATGACTTTTATGCAATGTCAAATTGATCCGTACAGCACACACTTTAAACAACAGGGAGGAAGACTGATTAGGTCCCGCTTTGCCCTCTATCCCCTCCATCTTCAAAATAAAGTGAAGCGGCATGCTTCTTCAGCATGGTAGCCATAGATGTTAACAGCATGTCCTAATCATTTTATTCCTCTTATACCATAGCAGTTTGCAATGCTAGCCATTTTTTGTTTATTCATAATTAAACCAGCATGCCTGTTTTTTTTTTTTCTCTGTCAAAGTTACAAGCTTCGTCATATTACGAGAAATTGCGAAGCCCTCCGTTCCTATTTTAGGACAGCTTTGGAGCTGGGAGTTCCTGTCACACAAGCCACTGTATTTTTACTAACAAGTGCATTAATATAAACCCGTGATTTCACATACAGCGTCGTTGTGATATAATAAGTTTCAATTTGGCATCGGATCATCATCCTTATGTTATTAATTTGTTTAACTTTCCTTTCAGCCATTGGGGGGGCCGGTTCATCAAGGCAGCATGACTACAGACGTTACTGTTGAAAAAAGAAAGCATGGAGGCTTTTATAACGTGTATGGCCACCCCTTTACAACGTCAGTGCCTTTACAACTGTATCTTTTGTATCCTTTGAGAAGCTTTTGAATCTTCCTGCACCATCCAACCCCCGTAGTTCATCTCCTACACATTCTCTGTGACATGTCAGATGCTGTACATCTTCTTCAGATCAAGAGGCAAGGCAAACCATCTTTTCAAAAATATTGCCAGATTTCTCCTTCGCAATGACGCACATAAATATGAGGGGACGCAAACTTTTGCCCCTTTAATAACCGCAACAAACCTGATAATCATAAGGCTGAATGCTTAAACTTGGTAATGCATTTCTAAGCTATTAACTAAGCTAACTATATCTTGCAATAAGGCAAACTCTAAATGTGAATTTACTTTTCCCGGTAAGTACAAATAACGACAAAAACTTCTCTTTGCTACACGGCTCAGCTGCGGGATGTCTCTGCAAATCCTTTTCCAAACGTTCATTTCCACCCAAATCAACACGGAGAGGGAATAACACAATAATACTATGCTCACTGTTGTTTCTGGCAGGCAGAGGAAATAGCCCAGAATCCCCGAGAACCACAGGAAGATCAGCACGCATCCGTCCTTCGCTGTAAAGCAGGGCCGAGGAGCACGGAGCAATACCGACGAGCTTGCTATCTGAATGAAAATCAGGTCTCCGCTTTTATTGCCAAACAGCCTTCAGGGAAAAGGCAATGTTAGCATTTGTATTTGATTCTGTCTCCTCTATAGGGCTTTGTTCGTCTCTCGCTCTGTCTATCGTACAATAAGGTTTGGTGTTGCTTTGGAATCAGCAAACTTGTATGAATATAAATATAATAATAATACAAACCTAGTTCAGCAATTATTACCTACTACCTGCCTGATATATGATCTAGGTCACTTAATGTCGGCTTTGTATTAAATACTTCGTTGCTGGTTAAAAGTTTTCTACCTTCGCGTTATGTTTATAGATTATTCTCGGATTTGTATCTGTAATATGAAAACCTGAGTATTTTTTCTCCAATGTAAACACAAGTGAGTCAGTAAGGGAATTACAAACCATGTCCATGAGATTTTTTTTTTTTTTCTCCAATATTACCGACTTACACTTATACCGACAGTTGGTTCAAGGTTTTTCGAGCAGACTCTCTTGTGACTTCTGTTTTTCCTTAAGAAGAATAGTATATAAAATGGTTTAGTATTACAATAGAGCTCATGCGCTACAACAGCTCCGTAGAATCAAGGGTTTGTCACACTTTCGGCACAATTAGTCCACGGATGAATGAAAATAAATAACCTAAAGCGGCGGGACGCAAAGTAAACAAAAGTCTAGAAAATTAGTAAATTACCTCATGGACGACTTTGGAGGCTATTCACAACTTGGCTTTGGACGTGGCTTTCTGCAGCTGCCACCCACCTCAAAATTTCATGCATTGAGATGCTTTTCTGCTCCCCATGTTTGTAAAGAATGGTTATTTAAGTGACACTCTGCCAGCTTGAACCATTGTGTTGCCATTTTCTCAAGCCTGTCTCATGAACCAGGCAGGACTGCACCATTGGATGCACCATTCTGTGGAAACATTTTTTTTTTCTTCAAAATTTCTGATGTGTGAACAACAACTGAACCTCTTGACCTGCGTGATTTTCTGCATTGCGCTGCATGGACAGGAGTTCAGGTGTTCCTAATGAAGTGGTTGTTAAGTGTATATTAGTTTTGCACTTTACACTAGCAATGTGAGAGTTTTTATCTATAGGATTAACTTCATTACCCTCCAAGTGCACCTGCCTTTAATAAAGCAGTCAATTAGAGTCCCGTCAGGATCTAAGAGCGGCCCCAAATGCAATTTCAGGTCATCTTATGGATTGCCTTTTTAATATTTCTTCAAATTTAATTGCTCGGTGCTTTTTTTGGTCTCGCCTGTGGCATCGAGAGTGCTCCACATGTGCAATACACACATTTCATACACATCTGTGTACAGAATAACGATATTGCATCGACGGATCAGCATCATGGGCATCCCGCCCTGTAGCCGTGGCACTGAAATGTTGCTTCTTAGAAGAAAAGATGTTTTATTTTTGATGCCTTTACACCATTACTGACAGGTCCTGAACATCTGCAGAGGAATGCAGTTTCACGATAGGATTTTATGTCTTGCAGTCCCAGCGCGAGTGTGAGAGGGCTTTTCTGTGCACCGTTACGTAAACCGTGTTATGTAAGCGTGATGATCTAATGCATCTTGGCTTCTCAAATGAACTGCAGGCGAAAGCAGCAGCAGCAGCAGATTCATAATGAGTGCTTAGTGCATGATTAGTGATCTGATTGAATGCCAGGCCCATTTATTATAGGCAAGATGCAGGAATTGAGTTTCTCCCTCACTCCCTCCCTCTGTCTCTCTCTCTCTCTCTCTCTCTCTCTCTTTGTGGGAGGAAAATAAACTTCTTTTCCCTAAAGCATTCTCATTCTCTTAGTATATAATAAGTAGATTCAATAAGCAACTTAAATGTCATCGTGTTAAGCACACTTCCCCCCTCTCTCTCTCAAACACACACGCACACACAGACATGCGTCTGAGCCTCAGCTTCCCCATCACTGTCACTATAAATTATTATTTAATAACAATTTTATAAACTCTCACTCCCTGTCCAATATTTCTTAGTCTGGACACCGACTACTCTTTTCCCCCCACGAGTGCAAGTGATGCTCGGATTATTAATACATAAAAGATTACAGAATATATCAATGCCTCTGTCCTTCCAGTCCTAGTGGGGTTTTTTTTTTTTTTTTTTTAAATCTAATCACTTAATCACTTAAGCGCTGCTCACGGTCATGTCTGCTAATTAAGAATGGATGCTAATGCAGCGTTTTAAGAGAGAGTCCTCTCGTCTAGTCAGTGCTGTGTGCACTTTGTAGTAGCGGTCAAGGCATCTTTTGCAACAGAGCTCCTCTGTATGAATTCATTCAGACATGCTGATGTGTGCTGAATGTTAAATAGCAGTCCAATTTTATTATGGTGATATTAAACTGTCAGTAAAGACGAAAGTATGATTAGAGTTACACCCGTCGTGAATTGCATGTTCATTAAGGCAAAGATCTGGAAAAAAAAAAAAAAAGATGTTATTCTGCTCATGAAAACAAAACGCAATCCTCAGCGCCCGTCACTAAATCAGTTTGCACTTTTTTGTTGCAGGTGTTATCAAGTTCACACGTGGTTTCACACGCGCAAACTGTAAAACAGGGTAGATGTGTGAGAGCAATCAATAGGCCATGCGGATCCCGTCATTTTCCTTATTTTAAGTTTCGCAACGCAGTACAATGAACACTAATTGGTAACACGTGAGTCAGGTTACACGTTGATTTCGGAAAAACATTAAGCACGTATTACGTCAGTTAAGAAAGGTTGTGGGAATTCACTTGTTAATTAAAGAGCACCTTGCAAACCATACAACTATAGAATGGTAATGTTTATTATTATTATTATTATTATTATTATTAGATTTCATAGCAATAAAGTTATAAAGCAATAAAGTTAAAAAAAACACCACCTGAGCTTAAAATATAGCTTTTTATTCTAACCGAGTTGAACAAATAGTTACAGCTTTGCCAAGAATTAACAATTAGTTGTTGTTAACAATGAGTGATAGATATGAAATGCAGTATTTTTTATTAGTAGTAATTTTATCTTGATATGCGCATGGACTTCATGGATCTGAATAAAATCTCAGTGGCTCAGTGGTTAATGCTCTGGGTTACTGATCAGAAGGTCAGCATTGCCAAGCTGCCACTGTTGGGCCCTTGAGCAAGGCCCTTAACCCTCTTGCTCCAAGAGTGCCGTATCATGGCTGACCCTGCGCTCCGACCCCGGCTTCCTCACAAGCTGCCGTATGTGAAGAAAGGAATTTCACTGCGCCGGGATGTACTATATGTGACAAATAAAAGGCTTTTTTTCTATTTCTATATATTTCCTTGTTTTTAGCCTGAATAAAACCAACCTCTGACAAGTGCACTTTATAAATGTACTTGACGTCTTTTAAGAAATAGGGTGAAAAGTCTAATCTTGAACAGAACAGTTCATGAATATAAAAGGGAAATGTGTTTCTGTAGTACACAAAAGAGACGTGTTCCATGTTGACCCTTACTATTGATGTGACGCCCTTATTGTTTGCCTCAGGCTGCTTTACAGCTCAGGACTCATAACTGTGTTGGAACGGTCCAAGTGTCAGAAATGACCCAGTATGCCACATGCTCTAGAGTTGGGGAAGGCGTGAGGGTTGGTTATATGCTGGATATTAATGGATGGGTGCGGGTAGGATGCAAGAGACACAAGCCGTCATCCGGGGAATTCAGATCGCTCAATTACAGCTGTAGAGGAATTTCAGAATATGACATATTGTTGGTGTGTACCTAATAATAATAATAATAATAATAATAATAATAATAATAATAATAAAAAAACATCTTGGCACTTTCAATGTCATAATTAATTGCCTGGTCACTGTAGAAAAACAGTTTGGTGCATTCTTAACAGCACAGAGGCGCCGTGTTCATACTCAGGATGCTGTTTATTTAGCAGTTAAATGCATTTAATGGCCAAGCGGAGAAAGAGTGAACGACCCTAAAGCCCAAAGGCATCATGGAAAGTTAATAATAAAAGCAAATCCTTTCATTTGAAAGTTGAACAAACACATCTGTCAAATGAATAAACGTAAATGTAAAAATGTTTCTGCAATAGTTTTCTGTAAGGAAACACCGCTTGGAAAGGGAGAGGTAAGGAAGGGGCATTCAATTGGTTAAATCCAACATACTGGACGTTTAATTAAAGAATGATATTGAAATTTTTGTGTGCCTTCATACTTCTGTATATAATGTTTGAACATTACAAAGTATTAGACACTAGAGACTCCTTCCAATGTTAAATATAGATGGCGCCTTGCAAAACTTCTAAATATCAATTATGACACTTATTGGACTAATTCACCATACAAGTCCCTATATCAGTTATTATAGAAATGATTATGTATTGGGAAGTAAGTGCATTCATATAACCCAAGAAGAATCAAGACTTAACCATAACTGTGGGATAAATTACATTTAAGGTGCTTTACATTTATTTTCCATATTTATGTAAAAGATACATACTGAAGCTTCGAAAAACAAAACCCTAAGCATACAACAAAAATGATAATTGGTGGAGTTGGTGGACCTTGGGCATAAAGGCTTTTAGTAAACTTTATGAACATGTTCACATATGTTTATTGATGATGGAGAACATCATCAGCTCTGTGCAACATCATGAACAACTGTGCAGCTCACAGGTTCCCCTACACAAGTTACGCCAAATAAAGTATAAATAATTAATACAACATAAAATTTCAGGCAACACTTGCTGCTATTGTGAAATAATCATGCAGCCCGTCACTGACTATTTTCCTGTAACAACATGCCTCGTCATGTTTTTATTTCCTATATAGCATGTCATATCTCTGTCTAATCTCTATGTTTATTGTAAAGATCCAGTATTTCTAAAGCAGGGGCAAAAATCAGAACTGTTTTCACTTTCTATTTTATGGTGTATGAGGACCCTCGTGCTAAACGCCCACACAAATAAATAGTAAACCAACATTAAAAAAATCAATATATAAACATAATACACTGAGAATCTATATACTGATTAATTCCATTTATAATAATCAGAGAAAAGGAGCTTATATACTGTAATATCGTCACTGTACACTATATTACCGCATTATAAATCTGCTTGCTGTATGAGCAAAACTCCTTTATGACCCGCCGTTTTCGGCTTTCGAAAAATTTGGAATTCATCCATTCGGCACCCAAGTGCCGGCTGGCAGGAGCTGAGTAATGAAGAAGAAATGTGCAAGTTGAGTATGAACGGAGTTCACTGGTCCAAGAGAGAGATTGGGCTGTACTGCTTGTGTGCTCTCGTCATATTTATGGAAAATAAACAAGCTTGCTCACTTTCCAAGTCCTAACTTCTTTCAGTCTGACCCTTTTCTTCCAGAGCTGCGAAGCTAGAACCTCTGAGTGGAACAACCTGAAAATATTCACACCGAACCCCAAAGGCGACGAGGCGTTTGGCTGATAAATGACCCGGCAGCGTCAGCCAGGTCCAAATCATATTCTCTTTTTCCTCCCTGCCTGAGCTGCATGCATAGGGGAAAAAAATTACCTTGACTTTGCGTACACACAATTCGAGAGAGAAGGTCCCAAGCCAAATCACAGATAATGATGTTTCCCTGTAAGTGTATTCTTCTTCCCTTTGGCGCCCAGTGGGGTTTGCAGCGCGGGAGATCTGGGGCCTTGTGCGAAATCTCCACTGCATACAGAGAAGCATTGGATGCGCTCGGCATAGCATCGAGATGAATGATCAGATAGAGGGAAGTACAGTAGGGAAGCCAGCGATGGAGGTGGAATCAATCTTCGGATCACCTCGTCCTCTCCGCTGGGGCCTCGGGCTCCTCCGTGCTTTACTCAAGTCACACCCTGATCGAGTGATTTCCTCTCTTTTATTTTTCTCCTACAGACTGAAGCAGACCTCATTTCACAAGTGACCTTTTCCTCATTTTCAAATTATTTCACGCCAAAGAGAAGAACAGAGTCTCTCTGATAAAGGCTTGGATTGACCCCTCCGAGCCATGGACTGCGGCGCCACTTCTGAAGAGATAAAAGGATTTAGAAACACGGCAAGAAGATAAAAACAGACCACTTAACAAGGAAATTCTTTATTATTGGATGATATATGGTACGTATATATGCATACATATTCAGATTTCAAGTCAAAGCAGGCATGGCTTAAACCTGAAGAGGTTTTATTTTCATATATAGTGCCTTGCACAAGTATTGCTCCAGGTTCTTCAGGTTGGTTGGATGTTATTTACAATTTTTAATCAGTGCCACAGATTCTCAATAGGATTCAGATCTGTGCTTTGACTTGGCCACTGTAGAATGTTCACCATCTTTTTTTAACCGCTCCTACTTTGCTTTGGCCTTGTATTTAGGACCACCGTCCTGCTGAAAGGTGAAGTTTCCCCCAAGTTTTAGGCATTTATTTTTATTTTTTTGTAAGATCTTATAGTCTTTTGTTCTTCATTTTTGACAAGAAACCCAGGATGGATGAAAAGCCCATCCCCAGAGTATGATGCTACCACCACCAT
Organism: Notoglanidium macrostoma; assembly: GCA_030068235.1. Classification (NCBI taxonomy): domain Eukaryota; kingdom Metazoa; phylum Chordata; class Actinopteri; order Siluriformes; family Auchenoglanididae; genus Notoglanidium; species Notoglanidium macrostoma. Next base: position 14,534,105 of record JAQQZR010000016.1, on the reverse strand, counting down.
ATTTCACTATAGGGATGGTGTTAAAAGAAGTATGCCTCATGTAAGACATTTCCCAAGGTATGAACAAAGTAATAGCCTAATTTAATCCAGCATGCCCCTCACCAAGCAGTTAATAAGGATGCATTGCATAGCATGTCCCTGACCTCTCATGAAATAAAAACTTCTCACAATGGTTTTTGTAACCTTCGTGTCAAAAGAAAAAACATTTTTATCTGCATTTCTTTCTGAGTAGAACACTGCTCATTCCCAAAAATGTAGGTATATTCAGTTACTGTACATCATTAATACATACACATGGATACTCCGAACTCAGTGAGCTGTCTGATATAAAGAGAAGAAGCATTAAGAGGATGGTGTGGAGGAGCAGCGCATGTGTTCACCCCATCGTGTGCTGCTGAACGAGCAGATCTAGCGAGTTCTCAGTGGGAATTTGTTCATTAGAGCACATCCAAATGTGCTACTAGCCTCACTTTTTCCCTCCTGTCTCCTTTTCTTGTGAACTTAGGGTGTGTTTGGAGACCGAGATCAAAGCTCCATTTAAAATGCCCTGCAGGTCTACAGACAACCGTCGACTGAGCAGTTTTAGCGAGCCATGAAGATGGTGAGAGAGAGAGAGAGACAGAGAGAGAGAGAGAGAGAGAGAGAGAGAAGAGGGGTTGAAATGAAGGTTCTTCCCCAGGGAGCACTGAAGAATGCATTGTACCTGTTGTGGCTTGGCCTGAAAAGCCAAAGCAGATTATTCAGCCAATAAATACACACACACACACACACCCGCACACCCATACATACGCACAAAGAAAGATTCTGAATTTAGTACGCTTTTATATAAATAGAAAAACCTTGATTTGATAAGCCATAGAAGGTGGAAAGAAAACCAAAAATGCAATCCATTTATTTAAAACTTTTGTTTTTCAGAAGCAAACAGCAAAACATGATTGTCATCTGTTATGTTTGAGATTTTATGTTGTTGTTGTTGTTGTTTTCTCCTATTGAACACCATTGTAACTGAACTAGCAACAACACTGTCGTCCTATGACGTCGGGGCAGCACAACCACCCGAATGTCGGCACAAAAAATTAACACCAGAATTGCAAAAAACTTCACATTTTCAGTATAACCGCATTTAATGTGTTTCACAGTGGACAATTTCATTAAAAGAGCAGTCCTGCTGCACTCAGTAGCCAAGTTAATGCAGTATGTAGCCCACAGGCATGAGCCTGACGTGTTATTGACACTGGATCTCTTGGGTTCCTCTCTACTCCGAGCACGACTGGCAAAGGTCAGCCTTTGAGTACACTTACACAATCATCTCATTTGACTAGCCACAAGCAATGTCAGCACCAGGGCTTCCTCTGACCATCCCATCTCCTGTAATGAAATGTGTTTTTAATTAAGTCGAGCTAAATCTATTTACAAATTCAGGGCCTTTCTTTTTACACATTTCGCACACATTGCTTTTAACTCTAGCATGCTCATTTTAAGGGTAATACAGCTTTGCTAATGAATAACAGCTTTTGGCTAGTACATAAAAATGGCAATGGTGTACATATGGGTTTAAAGGCTACATCGTCTAAAGTTCATCACCTCAGATGAAAAGCTAGTCCAGTGCACTGATACATAGCTCGATAAATACACACAGATATGCTAACCATTTGCTAACCATATATATTTCCATATAACCATCAGGAACTAGCATATTCAGGTGTGCAACACAGAAGTAAACCAAAACAGGCTAAATGATGCAGCTAGCTTTAGCTAGCTTAAGTATTAAGTAGCGGTTAGTTTTATCTCACTGTTTTCTTACTGTTGTTTGAGACACATCTAAAAACAAACAAGCAAAAAAACCAAATGGTGTCTTGTATGTCAACATAGACAAAATTCTGTGTGGTAAAATGCAGTTTTTTTCTCATTTCTCTGGCTAGAATTGGCATGTTAGCAATGTTAGAAACATGTCTGTAGCTTACTGAGGTAACTTGCTACACAAGGTGAAGCTCAAAGATGTTTTTTTTTTTCTTTTGATGTTGAAGGAAAATAGTCACAAATCTTTCACACACTTTTGCTGTTTTGACTCTAAGGCAGCTATGCTGTAAAGATTTAGCTGTTTACTTGTGCCAACTATTCAGATGACTTTCAAAATTAAGTTATGCGAATGTTAATCAAGTAAGACATAAAGCACTGCTGCGAGGGCGTGCTGTTATAGGAAAATAATCAATAGTGGGATGGTGGATTTACTTTTACCACAAATAAGTTTATTATTTTCCAAGAACATCACATTCTGAAGTGTTTATTCCTCTAATGTTACAGCAATTTGTTAATAATTAATATTCCTATTATTAAAGAATGGCACTTCATACTTATTTTTAAGTTTCTAGTTACATTTAATGTTGTGGAACATCGTTGAAAACATGTGAGTAATACAACGTGCTCACAAAACGCCCTCAAATGAAGCACTTAAGAGTAGGTATTATATTGACTGGAAGAGAATGACTGACTTAATAGACTTTAGAAACTATTTGGAGGAAAAATCTGTTCTTCGTAGCACCATAGCCGCAGGACATAGACACATTGAGCATGCTTCAACGCCCCGAATTGGTGTGCAGCACGGAATAGTGGCTGCTTTTTTGCTGTTTTCCTGATTTCGACATCTATTGGATGTCCAACTTACTTTCCTAAATGTGTTTTGGTGTTAAGATTTCCTTCCTTCATGGAGCATTTTACCTGTACGGCTTTGATTTTTCAAGTTCTGCAAAGCCCATTGACAGAGTTGATGACCTGACAAACTGTAGTGACGTGGCTGTTCAAAAAGTCTTCTTAAAAAAAAAAAAAAAAAAACCAGAAAGGACTGCTATTATGTAACTTAACTGTAAGATTTTTGTAGGAAAGGAACAATTCCCCATGCATTCCACATTGCACAGCACAAGCGACTGGTTGGTGCTATATTTTTGTCTTCTTCTCTCACCTCACCCTACATTCTGAGCCAAATTCATCCACACTAAGAGCACCGCCATTACCCTGCAAGCGCTGTGTGTCCTTTAACCGCAGAGACGAGTGCTTGTTTAAAAACGGCCATTAATGGGAGCCTGTTCCCCAACTCATCCACCTCGGGCACCCAGCAGCCATTATAATCTCATCCCCAAAATGGCAGTGTTAATGATTAAAACACGGAGGGCAGGGAAAAAAGAACATTACCCCTGAGGTCTCGCTGCTGCTCCTCCCAAAGCACAAATGATGGCCAACGCGTCCATTTAACTCAGCTGGTAAATGTCTCACTGCTCCAAATCCATTACTGGCAATGATGTTGGTAATACGCCTGAACACCAGCCACCATGTGGGATTTGTGCAAACTCCGAAATGCAGGCCAAGTTCATCACGTGTCTGAAGGTGGCGTCACATCTGGAGATGAACGGTTGCCAATCAAATTCAAACCATGAGGAGTCAACGGGTTTGCAGAAGTCTTGTTTAAAACATAAGCTGCAGCAGATCAACGTGACAAGCTTCATCAAACAACAAAGAGATATGTGATTCTAAGCATATCAACTGAATCACTATCAATCTCACTGCCTCATTTATTTCCATGGTAGTGAGATATGTGCTTCTCATAATAACAGAAATGCTGCAAATGAAGCTGCATTCTTCCCTTAATTACACTTGACACCGGAACAAGAATTTCTTCTCAGCTCCATTTAGGTAAGGCAGAAGTTGGAGTTCTCAAAACAAACAAACAAAAAAAAAACCCCAGACATTATTTATCATTTGTCTTTCAGATATTGGCATTGTGAGGATGGTGGCTTGTTGGCTAAATGCAATCACATCGTTTGAGTTTTTGAGGTTGTCACTTGACATTTGGTTGTTTTATCGAAGATCTGGCAACCTTTATAGTCATGAAATTCTCCCTCATGGTGTGTCAAGTGTTGCTCGTGGTGTTTTGTTTTGTCTTTTCTCAAAGTGCCTTAGGTCTGCTTTTGGTGACATTGCTTGATTACCTTAATGTGTTCACCTGTTCCATGTCTTACCTTGATTAGTCTGGTTTCCTCTGTGCCTTTGTTTCTGTCCGTCCTTGCTTTCTGTTGTGCTTCTAGGGTTTTTGCTGCTCACCTTTTCTCCCTGATTGGGAAAATGGATTATCATCATCCTATAACACTGTATGCCTGTGTTTTGTCCCCCATCATGGACTTTGACAGTGAAGTTCAGATTCACCCTAATAATACACATTGAATTTATGCCCTTGCGTCGTGCCTTCCTAACCACAGCTCATACCAAGTCTGAACAGAGCCACTGAGTCTCATAATGACAAGTTGGCTGGTAATTTTTTTTTATAACTTGCTTTTTTTCTGAGCTTGTACTCAGTAATAACTAGCACTGACAGGCTAACAGGTTGGTATCTGTAGTACAAGTGTATGAAAAATTCATAACCATAAACTTTACATTGTTACAATAGATGATGTGATGTTGTATTATCTGGATATGCTTGGCTATCACTGAGCGGTGTAATGCTCTTAATGACCCATAGCTATATCAGGAAGGTAATTACTGCAGAGATCTGTAAATAATGCCCTTGCAGAAACATGTACTCAATATTATCTTGGCAGTCATTTAATTGAAATTCAACGCCATAAGCACTGTATGTATGGCTTATTTCTAACAGCTCATTACATAAAACATGCTTTCAAGATACGACATTGTAATAGGTAGGAAGCAATTACTCTATGTCAAGGCCAAGGATAATGCTCATGTTTAGCTGAAGAGCACTAGAGGTTCAAATGTAGACAACAAGCTTGATCTCATGGGGAAGTTCTGCTCTGGATTATATATATATATGTTTCAGATAGGCGCATGAGTGACAGGTCACCCCCAAACTCTCCAAGACATTTCTATAAAGGAAACCTCTCAATACCATTTCTTGAAATTCATGGGGCCTTTTTTTTTTTACAACTTGATTACTGGAAGGCGTACGTCACTCTGTCAGAATTGTATTTCCTTTTCCCGATGAATAAGTGGCAAGTCAAGACCATTTTATTTCCACATTGATAAAATAATATGAGCCATAATAGCCTCCAGTGGGTTGCTGCGGATCTGAGATAACTAACAATATATTTACGCAATACAGGACTATTGGAGGCAAATGGCATTTCCTCCTGTTTAGATTACTATTGCATTTGTCAGCATTTTTTCAAATCAATTTCAACCCTAATACCTTTAAGCGTAATAGGCACTACATCTGTATGGTTTAACCTTCCAGTATTTGACGGAGCGCTAAGAAATCAGTACACAGATTAATAACGATTGCCATGTTTCTTACTTTACCTGAGCCATGTGTCCTACCTCTGGCTGAACCTTATTTAAATTGAACGACGAATTGTGTAACAGATGGTTTACCGGCTACAGACGGATGACTGACCTTTTCGAAAGCACCTTGGGTTTCGAAATCTTATTTTGCCCATTTTCCTCACTGACAGGATGACACATCTGCTTAGGGAATAAGCCAAAAATCCCAATATGGTTACTTTCAGTGATTTACATGATGCCAATGGGATTAGTAATGAAATGTAGCTCAGGACACTCATGAATAACAAAGAGAAAGTGAGATGCCTTTGCATTGCATATCGGAGCTGTGGAATAAATGTGCTACTTAATCGTACTGATCTCCATAAAACCTTGATGGGGGTTTTCAGAGAAATGAATGTACTAAAGGCAGGAAGGGGGGCACGCTGTGTACCGACTGCACGGCCAAGCGCAAAGAACAAACAATCAATCAAAGTAACACAAGAGCACACTTTGCTGTAGTGGTCAAGGGGATAATGGAGGTTATTTACTGGTAAGGTCTTGCAAAATTTCCTACACAATACTGTAAGATACTGGCCAGATTATTGTTGGTTTAAAGAGGAAACCAACACTGCATTTGAATAAATAAGCTGTTTAAACATTCATGCACAAGGCTGCTGGTGTCTTTTCTTAATACAAGATTTATTTTGAGCATTTTTACTGGTTGCTCCAAGAGGCTGACATTTCCATTTCGGCATATCACGTTAATCCGTGCTAAAACGAAGGGCAGTTCTCTCCTTTATTTATAAATGGGCTGCTTTTGATTGTCAGTGCCTCCAACTGTAAAAGCAGGCAGACCTGACATATATAATGTCCTAGCCCAGGACAAACCAACATATTTTGATGAAATAAACCTATTCAACAGTGGACCCTGTATTGGGGAGAAGCTGCCACTCTTCCTTGTGTTTTATTCTTCATTTGGATTGCTATATAAAGATGCCTATTGGGTCTAAAGATAAAGGTCCATTCTTTATTACGTATGTAAGTCAGCTTGGGTAAAATTGTTGATTTTTTCTGACAAGTTACAGAAGTCTGGTTCCCCCAGTTTCCCCAAGGATCAATTTTCATGCAAAGATTTCGTCACGACTGCATTGCAGGAGCATCACGGACATTTTGACAGCTGGTATCTGATCACAAACAACTACATGACCAACAAACTTGGTCAAATCATGACATCAACTTAGCTAGCGAGATTTCAGCCATCTTTAGGCAGCGTGACTGTTCTTGTTTGCAGGAAGTTGGCCGTGTCATTTCGGTCAGATATCCAGTGTTTATGGTGCTTTAAAGTAGAGAAGTCAAACTATATGACAATTCTGACCTGATTTATTTGTCCCGAAGCATCAGAAGGGTTTTCCCAGACTGCTTTGCATATTGTTCCCTCAAAGTTGGTTGAGATGGTTAATGGTCTTTAAGCTTCCTAAAAGTGGTTTCTACTTGGAACCTTTTCTAAAAGTGATACCTACTTTAATGATAATAGATGGTCCTTTTTAAATCATTGATAGCATGATGTTCATAGATATGCAGCCTGAACTATTGCTCATGTACTATTTGGCTTCCTCATTGGTATTACTTAACTTTCAGGCATGCTTATGGAGCAAGGTGATCATTCAATTTGTCATTCAGCTAACTTGACATTGATTTTAACGGATGTCCCTCCCACCCTATTAGTCATTACATCGCCATACACTTATACCTTATATAGATATATATATAAAAAAACCAATGTTCAGTGAATATTAAAAAAAAAAAAAAAGTGACTGCATGCACCTTTTGGAAACATTGCCATGTGCTTTGAAATATAAATGCAGCTTTTTATTTGTATGCAGGAAAATAATGTACAACTAATTAGACACAGGGTTTTTTTTTGGGTTTTTTTTTAGCCGAAGCTCCTTCATTAATTAAAGCCAAACAATTGCAAAGCCAAATAATGAGCCATTTTCCTTAGCATCTGTATAAGCCACATGAACACAGTTGTAGATAATGTAATTGCTTTTCTAAGAGATACTAATTGGACAATGTTTATATTATACAGACGTTTTTACCAAAAGAAACTAGCTGAAGAGGCCTCTCAGCTCCGCCGCCTCTTTCGCCATGTCCTCCTCCGATCTCCATTTGGACGCAATGTCTTCACTTTCCCTGTCGTGCTTCTGGAGCTAAACGCAAACCAAATATGGAAAAAAATTGTTAAAAGATGTATTAGCTTAAGAGTACTTTCCATCACTGGCCTTGAGACATATGCAAATACAAGAATGTGGCGGAACATTAAATAGGGCAGAACGGAAGAGAACACATTAACAAGGATGTGTTATTATTAAGCTGTATGTGTTGTAGAGCCATCCTGAATGCTGCTTGAAGAAATGCCTTAGACCTTGGAGTCAGCTTATCATTTATTAGCTTCATTTTGCTACTTATATATGTCCATGACTGAACTTTTACATCTCGACATGAATCAACTTTTTTCTATGCATATACAAGTGTTTTCTTTATTATTATTATTATAGCTTTTTTATATTATTTTCTTTAAGAAGAGTATAGAACATAGCTCTAGGGTTTGAAATCGTTTAAGATACAGTACAATAGATACTGTGGTGCTTGAAACTTTTTGGACCCTTTATAATTTTTTTTTATATGTCGGCATAAATATGGTCTAAAACATCATCAGATTTTGAGCCAGTATTACATAATTGTGAGTGGCAAAAGTATGTGAACCTTTGCTTTCAGACCGTCTTGTGCAGCAATAACTACAACTAAACATTTCCAGTAACTGTTGATCAGTCCTGCACTTCGGCTTGAGCCCGTTCTTCTGTACAGAACAGCTTCAAGTCAAGGATGCTGGTGGGTTTCCTCACATGAACTGCTCACACAACATTTCTATTGGACTAAGGTCAGGACTTAGGCTTGGCCATTCCAGAATATTAAATGTATTCTTCTTTAACCATTCTTCGGTGGAACGACTTGTGTTCTTAGGGTCATTGTCCTGCTAAATGACCCACTTTCTCATGAGATTCAGTTCATGGACAGATGTCCTGATATTTTTCTTTAGTATTCACTGGTAAAATTCAGAATTCATTGTTCCATCAATGATGGCAAGCGGTCCTGGTCCAGATGCAGCAAAATAGGCTCAAACCATGATACTACCACCCCCATGTTTCACAGAAGGGATAAGGTCCTTATGCAAATAATGCCTCTAATAATATGCAGTAAACAATTATTATTAAATATGCTTTTTACTCTTCTGCAGCCATCTCATTCAAACAGTACAGTTAAGCCTATGTTACCTGTAGAAGTTATTTAAAAAGTGTGTAAATAAACTTTTTAACTAACTAAAACTAATGAGCCAGCTTTTTACTGAAGTGCCTAGTGGGTACTGTAAATATATGTCCATCCATCCATTATCTATAGCGCTTTATCCGTCTGGGTGGCGGGGAAGCTGGAGCCAATCCCAGCATCTTGGGG
>JAQQZR010000016.1:14462332-14512352 GCA_030068235.1 Notoglanidium macrostoma | reverse complement strand
GTGTGTGTGTGTGTGTGTGTGTGTGTGTGTGTGTGTGTGTGTGTGTGTGTGTGTGTGTGTGTGAGTGAGAGAGAGAGTGAGCGAGAGTATGTAGTCCAGGATCGTCGGGAGGATGGGGACTTCCCGAACAGATTGCTGCCACCCGTTATCTCCTGTCTCCCGCTAAGACAGAGGCCATCTTGATGGCATGTAAATACATTTCAGCAGCTGGTACAGTAATTACTCCGCAAAAATAATATTCCCCCGACTGTCAAAAAGAAGTGCCTCTGATGATATCTTGTCAAAGCAAGCACGTGTTCCTGCGAATACCTGATGAGGCCCGAGAGGCATCAAGACGCGGGTTCAACAGGAGGCCGAAAGAGAATGCAGCGCTCTCTCCGGTCTTGCCTGTCAGATGACTCTGATACTTTGTCACATCGTGAATATTAAAAGGTTGTTTTTAATAGTTCTCAGCAGGATTCGAGCGAAAACCTAAATCTCTAAACGCGCTGTTGAATCCTCACTCTGATTGGTCAGAAGTCCAGCTGTGAGGTTTATAGTCACGCTTTCGTTTGAACGTGTCAGGGCTTACACATACTGGTGCGGGAAAAAAAATGTAAAGTGAGCGGAAGGTCTGCGGTGCCCTGATGAGAGGTCAGAGAAGAATAAGTAGACGGGTTCAAGCTGACAGGATAATAATAATAATAATAATAATAATAATCACTCTTTACAACCATGGTGAGCAGACAAGCATGTCAGACGCTGAATCACAACGAGGTTTTAAAAAAAAAAAAAAAAGACCCTGAAAGGTAATTTCTATCGTGTCAGACTTAGCGAACACCTGCCAGTTTGCCCTCAGTGACCTCATAATCATATTACTGACCTCTGACCCTGAACAGTTTCTAGTATTAACTGTGCTGCCATTATTTACGCATATCAAACTTTCCTTTGGTGCTCATTACCCTACAATATACAAGTGCATTGAGGTGATGCCTCCCAAACACATAGGAGGTCCGTGGTAATAACGCTCTGCACTAAGAGAAATTGGACTTCATTAACCCAATATAACCCCTTCTTCATCCAAAGTGTCAAAGCCCAGTCGGGGTCACGACCCCTGCCGAGTCAGATAGGACATGCCGGTATTACCCAGTGACCCTCGGGGTGAGCAGCCTTTATGATCCCATTCTGCCCTCTGCTAACTGGCTCCAATAGAACAGGAGATAACAGATTCGGTCTGTTCCGCTCATGGCCACGGTTAGATCTTTGCATATAAAAAGCTTATCATTAAGGAAAGAATGGTGGCTTACTATTAATCACTGGGTCAATATATTATAATAATTTTCATCTAATTCTGTAAGTAGCACACGCAATCAGTTTAATCTGAAGTAAATGAAATGGCTGAATGCATAATTATTTCCCTTCTTCTATATATTTATTTTAAAAAAATACCTTCAAATGAAAAGAGCATGGAAAAATAAATACTCGTAAATATATACATATCGTTAACATTTTCTCCACAGCTCTTAAAGGAGCTATTGTTCCTTTAAGAGTGCCACTGTGTATAAATATAGCACTTACCCATGGACATTTCATTAAGATTTCATGATTGTTTTTCCTTTTAATCTTCTTCCATTATTTCCCCTTCATTACACTGAGATAAACACCAGCTAAGGACACCGAGGTCCTGATTCGCCAAGAATAGCACAGGCTTGAAAGGAATTTATGATCATTTATCTGCTTGAAAGTAAGTAACGCTTTCAAACTGTTAACCACAATTCCCTGCCTTCATATCATTAGGGATCATTCCGCAAATAACAAGTGACTGGGAAGGGAAAGGGGGAAAGTCTATATATGTAGGGAAAATGATGGTAGGTCTTGAGAAAAAGGGATAGAATGTTGAACTTTTTAGTTAAATTAAATGCCATCAAACAGAATGTGAAAAGCCTCGGACCACTTCACTAATTCATGTCTGTTTCCACATTCTCCTTTCTGATGAAAGCCAGAAAGCCCTCATGATTAAACCTTCCTGCTCCATTAACTGAATGATTAAAGCGCCACGGCCCATTTGAAACGCACTCACAGGCCAGTATTATCTTCATTGTGGTTATGTAAGGCATTTGGAAGATCTGGGACAGCGTACCATCGCCCGAGCCTTTGTTCCTTAGCGCCCTATTTCCTGGTTTTTCAGGTCTTTTCCATTTTGGATTGCTTCCTGGGTTTTGTTGGATTGGACTTTGATTAGTCTTTCTTTGAACCAGGTTCCATTTATTTTTTTTTTTTCAATTTTCCAATATGTTTGTTCCAATTTTTTCCAATATACCATTCAAAAATGCTCAAATTCTTGTTTCCTTGGAAGATTCCTTCAAACTGCCCCAAAATGTTCTTTTATTTTAAAATATGTCATCGATGTACCCTCCATGCTTCATATTATCCATAAATCTCTGCAGCAAAAATAATACTAATGGCAACCCAAACTTCACAGAAATTGAATTTGCATACACATCTTTTTTGGGGCTTTTATTATTATTATTTTTTTTGTTTGTTTTTTTTTTTGCTTAGATTTTTAAAACGTTCCTTTGAAATCTTAAAATCCTGTGACTGTAACCAACTAAATTAGTTTGATATTATTGGTCTTACACCATCTTATTAAATAACAACACATACTTTTTTCCATGTTTCATGTTTTCCCTTGGTGAAAAAAAACCTTCCTGATGATTACAATCTGCTCACACTGAAGACTCCTTCCTTCATTAATGTTTACCACATCGGTGATTTTACTTCATTAAATTCCAACATGTTTTGTACTCCATTTATTATTAGCCTTAGTTTATGATGATCATCCACCATACAAGTCCCTGTGAATGAGCATAATCATAATCTAATCCTGTGACTTGAATTACAGCCAGAACTTGCGTCAGACTTGCTGTTATAGAGAATCACCTGACCAATCAGATTAGACAAGCCATATACTTATGATTTATAAAGTCTTATGCATGTACATATAACTATTTAGCATCACTATACATCTCTGTCAAGCATTATAAGATATTGGGCATGTTACGTAACAGGTTAGGAATGCTGGATTCATGGGAAGTTAGGAATCACTCCAGACATGTTTTGTAATGTATAGAAATATCACGACAACATATACATTTTTCATCGTTTGCCTGCCTTTTTTTAGTGTGCATGGTTAGGCTCAGAAGGATTATAAAGGCAAAGATTAATATATAAGCACTACTGACATGTATTACATTGAAAAATGGAGACAAGTAGCTGTACGTATTTTTATAAACGTGACCTTCTTACACCAAATCAAAAGCTCCATCCACCCACCTCAGATGTCCATTAAATAAGTTCATTTTCTAATAAAGTACTTCCAGGTGTTGTGTGCATTCATACAAATTAGCAATAGCGAAAAGGACGTCGAGGCCTCGCCGCGTGCTGAAAGCCAATCCGTGTGTTTGAGTCGGAATTAAAGGCGAGGCTCTCTCCGAGTTTGAAGCGCCATCAAGTTTAATAACATTCTCATACATGCAAATCAATGCACGGAATTAGAGCGATGTTATGCCGCCTTGTCAGAGTGTAAGTGCGCTAATTCATAAGGGGTTCCGGAGAAGCACACATTTTAATGACAATTCCAGCACCTTGTTTTGTGAGGAAAAAGAGCTGTCCAACAGCAGCAGTAAAATAATTAAAGTGCTTTTTTTTTTCCCCCTAGAAATCTAAAAGAATACTGATTTCATTTGCACAGAAATTGCCTTCTACCAATAACGAGCCTCACCATGATCATCTGAAACAAGACATTCCACAACATTAACTGTAACTATAAATGGATAAATAAAGCATGATACCTCGATCTCTAATGAATAAGCTGCCAAATCGCTTAAATTTTACCTCCCAGCTTGACGTTGGACGAATGCCGAGAGCCCTAACCTCTACCAAAGAGCTGACCTTCGCTTTCCTTACTCCTGCTCTAATTTCACACCCCTCCGCATCACCCTTTCCGTCTCCAACAGACTTCCTCATCTTCATCTTCTTCTGATTTCCAGCTCACATCTCTCTGTCACTAACTGTCATTTCCTGTTCTCCATAAAGCCACCTATCAAATGGACTGGATTATGCGGAGCGACAGACAACGTGTCCTTTGCTTCAAAAAAGCGCAATCTGCTTTTGCCGTCCTTTTCATTCATCGTCATTAGCCATTCAGCGGTGATTAAAAGACAATGTGCAGGGAAAAAAAAAAAGGAAAAAAAATCTAAAAAGGTTGGCACATGCAGGAAGCGTCCTTGCGATAAATAGAGATCGGCTGTCACGTCGCCTTTGAAACGGAGTCTGTTGTGACAGAACAAAGAAAGTCAGTCGACAGGAGTGAGACTTTATTTTTTTATTTTTTTTAAATTCTCAATTTTCTTGAAAGATCACTGATGGACAAGGACGGACGAAACATTGATCGCAAAGTTTGGATCATGGAAGATGAATAGCAAACCTAGACTACTTAGGAAACTGTTCAGGTAAAGAAATGATGAAGTGTGGTTTTGGTTTCTTTCTCTGTTCTCTGACTCTGTGTGTATGTGTGTGTGTGTGTGTGTGTGTGTTGGCTGGCTGCCAATCAAGAAGGGAGAAAGAGTGTGTAGGTGTCTGATTTGTACCTGTATAGACCTACAGGCTGGTGACAGGTGCTCTCAGTGGACTTGTGGATAATCTAGTGTGTGTCACAACATCCAGCTACTTTCTCGCCCAGCGGAGACTAATTACTCAGCGTGACAACTCGTCTACCACTTTGTGCCCCTCGCTCCGCCCTTTCCCTCTCTCGCTGTCACACGGGTGGCAGACGGCTTAAGTGCGGATGTACTATGGAGACTGGTTGGAGACGGGCTTGCTTGCCTGCTTTCTTTTCTTGATCCTGCATTTCTTGCTGTTTAAAGTTAACTTCAGATTCAAACCCGACTAAACATAAGTCAGTATTGATGTTTCTTGAGTTGCACCCTATTGCAACATCTTCTTGTGGACTCTGCTCATGCTTACAGACTGATTCGGAATCTGGTTTTTTGTACGTAGAAAGGTTCGAAAAACCTAAACCTGGGACATTATCAATTGCTAATGGTCTGTAGTGGCAGTTACCGAGGTACAGCGAGGTCAATTATTCACTTATCTCCAGTCTTGCAAAGGTGACGCTGAAGCCAAGCCAGGACATATGAGTGGAGATGAATATAGTGTAGACCAGGAGGGGTTGGTGAGCGTTGTCCAGATTTCAGTGAAAAAATGCAATTGATTAAGGTATGGAGAAAAAAAAAAAGAAGCCTGGCTAGTCCGGTGACTTTGGTTTTCCAAACATGCATCATCACTGCTTATATCTCACATGGCATTTATGTAAAGTGTTCAGCTGAAGGTAGCTCGTCAGACACTAGACACGTAGCTAGAGACGCTATTCCAGAAATTGAATTTTTCTTTTAGTCACATTGGTCTGATTAGTGAAAAGGAAATGTGGCTCGTTTAAAAAAAAAAAAAAAAAAAAAAAACAGAGAAGAATGTGCTTATTTTCCCTAAAGACCGAAGTACCTCGTCAGTTCATGACACCAAAAATGGTAATCCGAAGTCCCACGACCAAAAAGAAAAAAAAAAAAACAGAACCACTTCAGTCTGTTTCTATTTATTTATAGGGCTTATTTATAGCCAAACTCTGAAAACTAATAGTTCACCATTAAAAGTTAAATGCTGTCACGAATCAGTCTTGACATTTGCTTTTATGAATCTTTATAAATAAGGAATTTTACGTAACTGGCCTTTTTATGAATTTTAGTTGTGTTAACTATTGATTAATCAAACACAGTCAAGACTAAATTACAGTAAACAGTGTCTCGGGCTGGAATTGCTTTTCCACCAGACAGCAATCTTTAATATTTACATTTCCCCCCCAAACGCTTGCTTTATCAAACCCTATAGTCGCTTGAGCAATGAGAAGCATATTACGGGGAATATACGGTATGCTTCCCATTGCTTTTCTTAACATTTTATAATATTATTATTTTTAAACCTTGCTTATTCTCGTGCTTGTGCGTCACATCAGTCTGGAGTTCACAGCAAAAATAGGTGTAAAATAATCCGTCAGTCTCGGCGTCATGAACTACAAACAGGTCATTTTAATCAACTGAATGGACCACTTTTCCTGTGTGAACATTGGCATAACTTTCGATGGCGTAAAATTGCTTAAGAGTTCACATATTCTTTCCCAAAAATTTTTTTACTACCCACCATCCAGCAACCTCCAAAGAAACTCCACCAGTTTTTAAGGAGGAATGTTAAACCAGGACTGTTTCTGGATTGGTTACCGAATTTGTTGGATCGGTAACGTCCGATGAGAGCAGACGACGTTAAATAGCAGGACCTTAAAGCTAATTTTCCATTTTAGATATGTAAACAGAAACTATCCATCTTATCTTCAACCCTGACCTTGAGACACTTTGTAGATGGTTCCTTTTCATGCTTTGTGTATAAAATTCTTTTTCATTCTGCACATTTTAGCCCACACTGATAAATCAGTCTAGATCTAGATCCAGTGCATTCACACAGATCACTTATTTATAACATAAGTTATATAGCATAAGTCAAATGCTAGTTTCATTGTGTGGAGAGAAAAAAAAAAAAAAAAAGTTGTTTTGAAGTTGCCCTCTTGTGAAATATTCCAATATGGCGCCGTTACCGAGCTGTAAGTAAATGTCACTAATCGAGTCTATGCCCTGAGCTCTCCAGATGCATGGGCTGGTTATATCTGAGAGCTTTTTTAAATGACAACTCTTACCCAAAACAGTTGTGCCCTTGCCAATCAGCACAGGAATTATCTTAGATTTGTTTCTAATAGACCCTGAATCCCAGGATTGCCACTTGTTATGATGATTTAGGGGGAAATCTAAGCATCACTATCAGGATTGACATTTGAGTTGGATGTTAATTTAGTAATTATATGCCTGAATAGGCCTTACGACAGAAAAGTGAGATAAACACCAGATGTCCGGACAGATGAGGAACCCTGGGAATGGAGTTCTGAATATCCGTGGAAGTGCAGAAGCGATTCAAGCATGTGGATGTTTACTCTCTCTCTCTCTCTCTCTCTCTCTCTCTCTCTCTCTCTCTCTCTCTCTCTCTGTATGTTTAATTGATGCCATAATAAAAGCAACTGAATTTTTGAAGGAAAGGGGGCATCTGAACAGAGGCACTATAATAATCTCTCTGAAAAATAAAACATGGCAACAAAGCTACTCATGAACAAAGGTGAACGTAAAAATACACATTTAATTTATAGGTAGAGGAAAGACGTAATTACATTAAATGTAAACGACATTTTGAACACAACCAACTATGGGCACTTAAAACATCAATCAAACCTCAAAATAAAAAGTTTGCCTGTCCAAACCCACTATAACTACGCTTGAGGTTGAAAAATAATCATTGTTTCATAAATGTTTAACATCTTACGCTTGAAATAACTATTTCCACTACTATTTAAATTAATATTATTTTACAACACAATGCCCGCTCTGACATATATGGAACGTCCAACAGGACGTCGCATTACAATTTCCCGAGGATCACGGGAAGAAGGAAAGCTCAAAGATATTCTGACAAAGTCATTTTGAAAGTACGGTCCTAAATTAGTCAATATTAGAAGAAACCCTATGAGGATGTGCATGTTAACGATTTACTGTTAACTCAATTGCACCCCAATCGTGGAATCACCGGCATACACGTCAAACTCCTGCCTTGCTGGGGGTTTTTTTTCAGAATGTTAAAACACAAAGCCGCACAAGCACAGCTCCACAGACGAAGCAGTTACGCTCGGCACATTAGAAACGTGTTTCATCCATCTGCAGTACAGCAGTTCTGAAAGCGCCAGTCAGAAAGGTCAGCTGTCTGCACACTCAGAATAGTTCACTGCTCGCATATACCGTTGCTCATAAATATGAAGGAGACTGACATTTCTAAATTAAACATCACAAGCAAACAACTCACATGCTGCATTCACACCAGGGGCGCAAAGCCTCCTGACACACTCTCAGGTTGACTGGTTAACTAAGTAATCTTTAAAACTCCTACACAAGTTTAATGTGGTGTTGTCTGGGCAGCAGTATTGTGTCCTGGATATCACACACAGGGAAATGTGGACTCATCCAGACAATGCCTTCACCTGAAAAATATTGTATATAAAGGAAAATATTATCGTGAATGTTCTCTGAGGTCATATGGTGTTTTTTTAGCACTTTGTATTATGGTCTGTCCACAGATTAAAAATATCAAGGTCACACAAAGTCAATCTTTTCCATAAATGTTATGTATTCAGTTTGACAGCGAAAAGTGCTATTTGCTTCTTCAGTCCTTCGTTTCCATCCCTGATTTTTCGATTTCCCATATCCACCAATCTCTAAATGGTGATCCTAGAAATTTGACATAAATACCTGAATATGAGAACTTTCCCTGGGGGAAAAAAAAAAAACATTTGGACTTAGTTTGCCAAATGTTTTGACTTGACCTTGCTTCCAAAATACTACACTGATGCCATTTATTAAGTGTTATTACTAAAATATTTCCTCACAAATTAACTCATGGCCTCGATTGTACCAAGTTATGGCCACACCTTATTAAAAAATAACCACCATTTCATATCAGTGACTCCTGTAGGGTTTATATTGCAAAGTAGAAAGAAACAAGGCAGAAAGGATTCATCAAAAACTCTCCACATCCGAAGTATACGTTAATGTTGAACGGTGTTTTGACTGGAACTGAAAAGAACAACCCAAAAGCAGCCTCGCGCATCTTCACCACCAAATGAATCATTCGCCTCCAAGTTAACTGCTGCAGACATCAGACGCAAACGCAACAATATGAAACGCGCAAGCTGAAAAGGATTATGGACTTTCTGCCCAAGTGCATTCTGAGCACCGTAAAACTTTATAGAGAATACGAGATCATGTTTTCAGATTGATCAACACAGCAGCGTATTTCAGGAGCCAGTCTTATTAACGAGACATCATCTTTGTAAGAAAGGGATTTCCGGTCATTTAGAGCTCTATTAAAGATAATACGGAATACGAGATTGTGTTTTCACTTTGTTCATTTGACTTTTAAGGTTTAGATAATTAGTTAAAGATATGAATGATTCAACAGCCTCTTTGGCTCCACCTGTACAACCGAGATAGAGATCGTGATAGACAGAGTCCGTCTACTCACTAATGCTGGTTGGTTTTCATCAGATATGAAAAAAGTCCAATTTTTTGACTGGATAACTGGATGGTGCGATGCAACCTGACCCATCGTGTCAAGTTACCAGCAAACGTTCACGCAATATTTTCCTTAGAAGTGACAAACGATAACATTAAAACAGCATCTTCAAAACGTTTGTATACGATCATATTGGTGTCCATAACACTAAGTAAGAGGTAAAACAAACTCATGAGCGCTGTCGAATTATTTGGCAGAACTGAGAGACAAAATCTGTTCGTTTTGTGAATTTGCTTAAATCCCAATACCATGTCTTTATGCATGATTCCAAGATTGAAATAAACTGTATTTATTAACCATCATCTGCATGGGTAGATTCCTGCAGCACACAATGGGCTGATCTGATTGATTTCTCAGTGTGTCACTCATTTTAAATGACAACAGTTGCCATGGGTTAAGTACTCCATGGCTACAAAACAGATATTGAAATTTAATAAAAAAGCCTGGAAAAAAAAAAAAACCCTTCTTAAAAAAAAAAAAAAACACCTCTAAATACCACCCACCCAAATTCCTTTATTTCTACAGACGTCTCTGTGAACTTTCAAGAAGTGTGTTTTGTATATTAAGTGTATCATGATGCATGATATCACAATACACAACTTCAGGTTAATGTTAATTATGCCATCAATCAAAAACAGCAACAGCAAAAAAAAAAGTGCATCATAATCTAAGTAACTCCGATCACATCAAGCGTACAACGAGGGAATAAACATGTCTTTGTACTTGATTTATTTCGCGTTATATAACACAGTCAGTATAAACAAGCTCAAGTTGATTCCTTTTCCCCCTTATTCTCAAGAGCTAAAATAATACGCCGCACTCTGAACAGGCATCTCATCGTGCCTAATTACCGCATTACTTCCATTACAGCCCTCGCAAAATGATATGCTTTCTGCAACCCTTAGTTTCAATTAGCGGGAAGGATTAATTAATCGATGGACCAATAATGGAGTTTTAGAGTGCTGGAGAGAAGTGAAGGCATTCCACCCACACCAGGAGGAGACTCGTGAAGCCAGTGCTGCACTGCTCCTCCCTGACCGATAATAGCGAGTAATTGCCCCAGCAGGGTTAAAGTGTGTGTGTGTGGTTGGACAGTTTTCTCCCAGTGTGGGTGGCAGAATGGTGTCAGGCTCATTCACTGATGAGCTACTTATGTCCTCCAAGCTCACCTTTCTCCAAGGGGGAGGTTTTAATGCACCGTGTCCTATCATTGCCATCATTCTTGGTTGAAAAAAGGAAAATAAAAAAAAATCCACAACACTAATATGGCCACATTTTCCCCAAGCCTTTAGACCTATGAATGAGCTCCATTATCCATCAGAAATATGCTGCGTGAACCACGACTTTATTTACAGCGTAAATTCATAACACGTTTATACGCACTGCATGGATATTTATATAATATATACAGGAACATCAAATTTCCAAATTGCAATCATTGTCTTTTTAGTAATGCTTTATCTGAATGGTACCTACATAGGGTCTTTATAACACATTAATAAGCACTGCATAATTATTTATGGATGAAGAAATAAAGGAACTGGAAATTTCCATATTTCACTATAAAGTCTTTACAAGACATACATAAGAATTTCACTAGCACGCTATTTGAAGGGTACCTACATAGGGCCTTTATAACACTTTCATAAGCACTACATATATATTAAATTTTTATATATACAGAGGAACGTTAAATTCCCGAATTTCAGTGTGGAGAGATTTTAGGGTACCTACATATGAGCTTCATAAAACATTAACATTATAAGAATTTCAATACTGCTTTATTGCCTGGATAATTAAGCACACGGATAAGCCCTTTATAACACATTCATAAGCATTTCATATATATAATATATATATATAAATAAATAAAGGAACCTTAAATTCCCAAACAATAGTGTTGGCTTATTTTGGTGTACCGACATAGAATGTTTACAACACCTTTATTAGCATTGTGTAGATATCTATATGAATATATAGCAGTGCTGAGAAATTTCTGAAAGTGTCGCACTTTCTTATCTTGCAACATATATATATATATATATATATATTAGCATATTTTACTAAAACACATTTGTATTCATGGAAGTTCACAGCAGAAGCTTCGCAAAGCGCTTCATAACATAGCTATCAATGCAAATTCGATTACCACTTCAGTTTCAAGGGATTCGTTTTTCTGACATACGGGCATTGTAAATAAGTGGCGTTACTGAAATGGTGCTTCATAATAGTAATTTGGATGAAACTGGAGCACCACTTAAGTTAAGGAGCTCCTGTAAGAGGTAGCTACACCTCTCAAATACACCTAACAAAAGGTAAGACGGACACTCCATAGAAGTTTTCTCAAAACTTCATGAACACGCCGTTAGTAAGATAATAACATAAGCGCATAAGGTTAAAGAATACATCGGCAGTCTCATAAAGTCAGTCCGCAATGGTGATCGAGAGTTCTTATGTCATGCTAAAACATTTATGTCATCTGAGTTACTGAAACCCGCCGGCACTGTTCTATAAAACATTTACGCGGTGCTTTTGAATGCGCTATGAAGGCCGAATGAAGGTTCTCCTTCATATTGAATGTTTCCATCATTTCAAGAGAGGAGCGCCGCGGTGCTGGCTGGGGCTGGGGCGTTTCTAACATCTCTTAAAAAGTAAACGATCATCGCAGAAACATACCACATCTTGAAATGACTTTGAATCGACAATCCATGAACGGTGGAACTGATTTCGTTCCCTTTTCTCGGTTTGTCCTCGTCCAATGTTATCCTCTGCTCTCATTACTCCAACTGCGAGCGTGTACACTCACTCTGACTCGCTCACTTCACTGTAACCCGCATCAATAATTCTCTTCTATCGCTATTAATAAACCATGAAGATTTCCCCCATGCTCCAAACGATGTTCTGTATATTAAGTATAAAGCATACATATTGATGATCATGAATCATAATGAAAACACTTAATAATGTTTCATTCATTAGTTCACTGATTTCATGACAATTAAGCAGAATTTCCTCTGATGAAAACACCTACGTTTGGTAAAGTGAGGAAACTTGAGGTTTGTGATGAAACAGCATTCTAACCAGGCTGTGCTTCAGCTGAAGAATATCTTCAAGGTATTTGTAGAATCGTGTTCATGCACACATGCACTCAACCTCTACATAGCCAAAGGTTCCCCCCAACTCAGAAATATGATATGTATGAGATCTTCTTTTGGACTTTTCATAGCCTCATTTTGGAAAAAATAAAAAAGTTGTAGATGGCAAGATTTAGCACAACTTCAGCTACACACTCGCATACAATACATGAATTTTGGATAAGGTTGGTTTATCAACTACCATGGGCGATTATTTTAAAATGCAACTAGATTTTAGAGAAACCACCTATTTTTTTTTTCTCTTTTTTTTTAAAGAAATTTCAATATTTTGATTACTTGTCAGTCACAGAGGTGGAAAAATCAGAAACCCGGTACACCTGGTGCAAGTAGATTTTGCATCCAAGCTATCAGTTGCTTATTTTCTAGTAGCCTGGCAGACAGGCAGGTTCATCAACCAACAAATGCCAGACAAATACTATTCATTATTGCCTTGTTTGATATGTAGCTACGTATGTTCAAAACTTAATGCACATCATGCATGTCGAAGCTGTAGTTGTAACGCAAGTTACTCATTCCAAAATCCCACTGCCTAACAAATTACACACATCAGCTGAGACAATCTGGTTGACGGTAGAAGAGGTTTTACTAGGCAGGTTAATTACTGTGCACATATGACAAGCTGACAATCAGAACACTAGCCAGGTTTCCGTTGCAGTTTTGAGCAAAATAGAAGCGATATTTAACAAATAAAAAAAAAAAGACACCATGTTTCTATTGAGTGATGTTACGCAATCAAAACTGGGATTCCGTTGATATTTGAGAGCTCATTTAAAAGTCTACAGGTTTTTTAGTTTCAGATTTTCAAATGGTGCATTAAGCAGGTTAATGAAAACATGGCTACTGAGGAAACTGTGAAAAAGTCCTCTCCGAAGTCGTCGTATACCTCTCATACGCTTAATACGTCTCCTTGTAGTTTAACATACAGAGAGAAAGGAAAGATGACATGATCATAAACTCATTTGTTCCCTTTCATTTGTATTAATGCACTTCACTAGCTGACTGAAACGCGCGGCCGGGCAGCATTTTTGAGCTTTAACTTGCCTGACAGCTTAGCTAATGAATCCGTTATTTGTTCATACCTGAGATGAATAAAAGCCACCTGTTAAAAAAGACAAAGAACTGCTTATCAATTTCATCTTGGTGAGTTTTATCCATGTAAAT
This sequence comes from Notoglanidium macrostoma, assembly GCA_030068235.1. Taxonomy (NCBI): domain Eukaryota; kingdom Metazoa; phylum Chordata; class Actinopteri; order Siluriformes; family Auchenoglanididae; genus Notoglanidium; species Notoglanidium macrostoma. The sequence goes on along the minus strand of JAQQZR010000016.1, from coordinate 14,498,784 downwards.
TTAAGAGCCTTGAAAGCGTGAGCCAGTGAGGGACTGTGGTATTGTTTATCTGAAGAAAAAGAAGAGAAAAACATGGAATTGCTAACGTCTAAGTAGAGATAATGTCCGATTTTGGACTTACTCCTCGCACCATCAGTGCGGTACGACAGAATCATAGGGGGAAAAAAGTCAAAGTGAGCAGTGCAGAAAAAAAAAAAGCAGCAGCTTCAGTGAAGCTCTGCCCAAGGTATCGACCTACGTTTCAAAGCTTGCATGGAGACTGATTTATCGTTTCATCTCTGAATCATCGTCTCATCCACTCACCTATTGTACTCAGGGTCATCCTAGGTGGTCGTCTAAACCTCCAACCTCTAAATCACACACACAAAAGAAAAAAGGACGTCCCTCCCCATCCCTGCACGGCCTATCAAACAATTCTTAAAATGTGCTCTGCAACATGCTCTGCTGATTAATTCAGTCTACTTGCGATAACAACCTGAGATCTGATAGCAGCTAATTAGCATGCAAATTCATGGGGGTTTATTGGTGAAAGGATTGTGTGCCGTCACCTGCTCAATATACCTGCCAGTCAGAGCGCTCCCTGATTTCCCACTCCCATCACATCCTCAACAAGCCTTCACGACGATCAATTTACACCGTCAGTCAACGTTCCAGAGAGGCGTCAGGCTTTGTCGCATGCTAATCCGGGAAACCTGTGCTCTTAACATCTCAGAAGCATTTGCATAATGTGTGTTTTGGAAATTATACTTGCTTGGTTGAAGCACTTCAGCCCATGACGGGACATCTTCTTTGCCTTGGTGGTGGATGATCGATAGAGTCTAGAATTCATAAAAAGTTCTCAGGGTTCCCAGGTGAGAAAACACTTGGGACTTGGTGATATAAAACAGGATCCACAGAAAGAGTCTAACCAGAGATGGTTTTGGAACGATAGAGATCACCCCATGTCATGTACCATGTACCCCCCAAGAACCCTGCAGCTGGGGCCGTTCAGAATTGGCTTTAGACATGACCACACAGTAGCACCTCTGCAAAGGTGGGAGCCTGACTGGCAGTGGTCATGGCCCATAATAAAAAACCGTAATGCAAGGGGGCATCCCGGTGGGCAGGCTGGCACTGGCAGGCGCCGTGCTGGCAATCAAGGCATGTCTGGGCAGCTGTCGGAACCTGTTAGGGCTGGATAAAGTGGAAACTGTGCATGGATGCTCTCAGAACAGCAGTGTTAGCGGCAGTTCTCAAATAAGCCTGTTCAATATAAGACACCAGAAGAAATCGGTTTTGTCACGGTGCCGACAATACTAGGGCTTCACAGTTTTGAAGCACAGCGCAATAGTCGTTCATGTCTCGGCATGAAATGTCGGAATGTTGGACTGGAATGAAAGCTACTTCTTCTTTAATGAGAACACTGAATTGGAGGAAAGGGTTTTAGTGAAGCCAATCCACCTTCTAGCCTGTTTTTTTGGTTTTGGAGGAAACTGCACAACCCTGCAGTATGTGGGCACATGCACAACACGCAGACAATGACACGCACCCAAACTACTACAGTATCAATAGTACTTCTTAACCAAATCTATCCAATATATGGTATGAGGTGCACGGTTGTGACAATTCTATGTCCTCGCATGAACTCTTGGAGTGTATAAAGACCACTATCGAGTAAAGTCATACTGTAAAGACAGATCTCTAGTTCAAGGTGCGTTAGGTATGATTAGTCTTTTTTTTCCTCTCTGACAGTTTGGTAGGTTCAACATTCAAAAGATTCCCACCCATGTTCATGAAGCTCCGCCCCAGGCTCTACGGTAGCCGGTAAAGTGTCTATAAAATGACTTCAACACAAGCATTCCACCTTTGCTAAGGCCAAGGCTTAATGCATTGCTCGTTCGTTTGATTTTTATCATGCTCTACATATCCTTCAGATTATTTGCACAAGTAAGGAATAAAAAAAGTCAACTATTCCACCTCTAAATAAGATAGCAAGTTCAATTTTCAGTATTTATGAGCCAAAGCATCCATTCTTGGGTATCCATGGCATAAGGCTATTCTGTAATTTATAAAAGCTTCACAAGCTATTTAAAGTTTTTAACTCTAACTCAGACCTGGCCCTGGTCCGTCCACCGCTAGGTGCGATAAGGCTTCACTGCTTATGAGATACTAATTGCAGGTTGTCTACAGAAGAATGGAGCTGCCTTTAGATTACTGGGCCAAGTAAGATTACGACTGGAGCACGTTGGCGAATTACTTTAAAGGCCAGAAAAGATCGTGAGTCTATCCAGCTCTCCTGCCGAAGAGGTTTAAACGCTTAATCTTCTTTAATTATACCGTTGCAGAAGGAAAAGTTGACTGGCAGTAATGTCGCCGATAGACCTTTCACAGAGAATCGCTTTAAATAATACGCCGTCATTATCTGCTTAAATAATACGACCTCACATGTAAGGGTCAAAATAGAAGGCTGCGGAGTCTGACCGGCGGCGAATCCTTTTCTTTGAGACTTTAGCATCAGTCAGAAGTGCCGAGGTAGGCAAAACTGGAAGTTGAGATGTCAAAAGTAATGTTATTGCCTTATCTGTTTACCACTTCTGAATCACCTGCTATTTCTGGTGAAAATGTGTTTTTTTCTGAAAAGTCCAACCACTGGCCAAGGAAATGAATCTACGTTATTTTAAAAACATTTTTGTGCCCTGATTAATGCCAAGATTCACAGTCTGAGCTAATATGCAGATTTCGGAGCAGATTTTGGGTCAAATTCTGATCCTTCTCATAAAATGCAAGTTTTATTAAGTAACTCAGAGTATATAAAAAAAATTTTGGACCTGAATCTGAACCTGGTGGCATCCCCAAAGTCGGAACGGTATGGAGAAAAAATGACCACTGCCCACATTGCTAAAGCCATGAACCAGCCGGATATGTAAGACTGCTAACTGTAACGTTGCATTGCTAACTGTACATTGCTACATTTTTTTCAAGTATATCTCACTAAAAGTTTTACAATACCAAGACATTTAGGGCCTGACTTACTTCAAATTTAAAGAGCTAATTTGGTGGTCTAATCTAAACAATTTAATGTGCAGGAAGTGGGAGTTTTTCAGGTGTTTTATTTAGAACCATTTCAAAATCTTTTTGTTCTTAATAGCTGGAGTAAGTTCTTGATTTAAGTTGTACATACAAGAAATTTTAATAAATAAAAAAAAAAATATATATATATATATATATATATATTTCATCTTCAAATGACTGAAACCAGCATGTACTCAATGAATACTTGCCCTTCGGTAGTATAAATTTGCACAGACGATCATCATTCCCAAAATGATTTCAGGCTGGATTGCAAAAAATGTTTTTTTCTTCAACCTTTATATCAAAGCAAAGACATATGCAACGATATAAAACCTGAAGAAACGAAACGTTTGTATCGCCTAAACCGCTTCTAGATTTTCTCAACTGTAATGTTCGCACTATATATCCACGTTCCATGCTGAACACCTTGTTAAATACAGGTACAGTATGTTTATTAGCTAATAGATAGCTGTATGTGTTCTTCATGCTCTTTGGTATGTGAAAATTCTCACGCTCCCTGATGAGCTACTCCAAATACAGCTCCAGTTGGGAAGCTAATCATGTGATATTCTTGCACAGCAACCGCTCCAGTCATTTCCATATGATTTGAACTTGCGAAACAACAACCCTGCATTGAGAACGCTTGAATAAAACTATGCCATTGTGAGTCCCTGTAGAAATTAAAAACTAGAGCTGTGTCTCCAAAGCCTCGCCAGCCTCCACTCGGATGCCACACACAGGCATCCGGCGTGATACATTTATGCTAAAATGCAACTCTGTTCTGACGGAGCGGAAGGAAAACCACAAGAGAAAAAGAGGGCTGTGATTTCATGGAATTTTTAGAATTGAATTATGACAGTACATCTGGTACCGTGGGGAACGGGGAAAGGCGCGTTTCTACCCCGGTTTGTCTGCTGGCATTTGCTTGTTGAAAATGAAGAAAAATGAAAAGAAGTTTTAAGCAAATGGTTAGCTGGGATTATCTCCCGTCACTGTGCCTGCCTATCACTCTCAACACTTCACTATTTATCATTTAGATTTATTTTCCGAATTACGTGGATTTACTATTTACAATCCATTTAAGTAAACAAAAAAAATAAACTTTTCTAAAAGTATACAGTTCTGAGATGAATTGAAACTTAAAACGCAAACGATACAAGAACAGTTTGCAGTTTGAAAGTAACATTGAATATACATATATTCATAGATAACCTCTAATTTAATAAACGATTCATATTACTAATTAATCCTATGAATCCTCACCGTACAGGCTGCACTACTTTTTATTTGATGCACACTCAGGTGACACCATCTTAACCTTATTTCTCAGAACTGAACTTTATACGATTTAATCGTAAAATTTGCAAATAACTGCTTGGTATGAACTGTAAGAACGTTATTCAATTATCCAAAACGGGTTCACACAATTCATTCATTCTAAATCTCTTAAATGCATGGAAAAGTACAATAAAAACACAAGGTCATGGCCTCAATTTGGGCCCTGTTTACACTTGGTTTTAAAATGCGTCTTGAGCATTCGGGTCACAAATGGACTGCCGAGACACGTTGCCGTTTACACCTGTGTTTATCATGGGTTTCCAAGGTGTCCAGCTGACCGCTTTTGTTCAAATCTCATTAATGCCTACATCACTTCCGCTAGAAGGTCAAAGGTCCCCGTGCAAAATGATATTAAAACGTTAAACCTGCAACATACCTTCTTTACGTACTTGCACTCCAACCATGTACATCGGTGCTCTTATCCATTTTTTTCTAGCGTGTCGCGCTGTTACCAAAACAATCACCACGTCAGCAATAATGATGTATTTTCCTGTTATGTCGGTGTTGTGGACGCATCGGGACACATTAGTGTTTACACTACATAAGGTATGTGGTCCCAGACCATCTCGGCAGCTGGTTTGAGCAAAAGCGTCTTGAATGCGTCTTAAAGGTCATTTACACTCGTATTTAGTGCAATCCAGATGTGTTCAGATCGCCCAAGATGCATTTTAATACCAAGTGTAAACAGGGTCCTTGTCTCTCACGGTCGCATCAAGTTTACAGAAACAGAAACTCTATGCACAGAATCACACACTTTTCCTGAACTTCAACATATCAGTTCCTTTTGGAATCGCTCGGAGTGACTCTACGTACACTTAATATACAGGTAATATATACAGGTATATTTAATTTCAAAAGTCTTCAAGAACATGACTTAAAATCACTAAATGTGATCACTAACCCACTCGAATACCATGCAAATGAACCTATCGCTTACATTTCTACACCTTTCTACATCTTGTTCTCAAACGGCCAAATGAATGAAACACTATCCACACACACACACACACACACACACACCCAAACAGCCTGGTTTACTGGACAATCTCCCACCAGCTGTCCACACGCTCTATCCCAATTTGCATTTGGAAACATTCTCTACTGGAGTTCCTTGGAAAATCGAAGCGGGAGTTTGGTGACCTTTCCACGACCTTGGCTAAATTAGTTCGGCAGACATCAAGAGGCTTATTTAAGAGGATTTTTTTTTTCATTTTCTTTTTCGGTCAAAACACATTTGCGAGTTCGACTGACCCTCGGGGTCAAGCTGTGTGAACCAGAAATGCTTTGGAGAAGGATGAGAGAAGGGAAAACAGACCCGCAGTTTCGCAGAGATTGATATTCAAAATGACACGGCATCCATGCGGTAATCAATAATATGCAGCAAAGCAATGTCATTAGACTTCTCAGCTTGGACTGGTGACAAATCTTCAGTCAAAACAAGTTCATAGAAGGCTGCAGTTTGGTGTTCTTTACTAAATCAGGACGGCTATGAAAACGGAGAAGGACGAATGCCAAGACTGTCACGAGTACTGATCATCACCGTATTCCGGAGCAGAACACAAGCAAATGTGTACATGATATGCATGATAGTTACAATGCACATACACACATACATAAATATAGTACTGGCTTTAAAGGGAAGCTTTTTTTCCTTTGCATTTATACATTTATGATGTAGTGATTCAGGTGCCAGACTAAAGGAATAAAGTGCCGCTGCATCACTCTGTTTAGATAGAGATGAAACAAGGGCTAAATCCCAATGGCAGCAGGTAGTCAAACAGCATATTGGGTAAAGCATCATCTAAGGTGAAAACAGACCAATGGAAAAAGTTTAAACTAAAAACTTATTATAAAATACATTTCAGAACCACTGAAAACCACATGTTAAGTATAACGATAAAAACGCAGGGTGGATTTTTCCTTGCCGTACAAAACAGTACACACTGAAAAACGGTTACTAAACATAGGAGGTGCTTGAAGAAGAAAAATTTCACCATGCAGAAAATAAGGTAAGCATTTATTGTACTGTAGCAGGCTTCATGCACCTTCCCTCAGGCCATGCACTGTGAAATTTGATTCCTACTGTACCAGCTATGAAACCCCTGGCTTTGCATTACTTAAGTGCTAAACCTTCAACACAGGGTGGGCATGAACCATATTTAGCAGTTCATACACACATCGACAGTAAAGAGGCAGTCTTTTAGCTAGGTTTAAAATCTCGCCTGTGACAGAAAATCAAGCCAAATCTTTTTCATTTGGCTCGGTTCCTGATCGACAGCCTCGTGGCTGAGCAATAACTGGAGTCAGGAAGCACTTCCAAGGCATCATTTACAAAGAAATAACTCCAACGCCGTTGATTCTCTGTCTTTATCTAAACCATTAGCAAAGGGCCTCCAGTCCCACCTCGAGGAAAGGGCTGAAATTCCTGGCCCGTTGATAAAAACGTTAACTAGGTGAGTGTCAGGGAGATGGATTATACACTGTCGGCGAAGGGAGGAACATGAGGAGACAATGATATTTCTCATTACATTGCCCTCTCCCCCTTCATGTTCTCTAATAACGCTGCCACAAAGGGAAGAAGAGACTGGAGATAAATCATGCGCCGCAAAACAACCGGGTGGATCCGCGGAATACATTCACTCCCAGCTCGGTATCTCCGTAGCTTGCGGCCGAAGTCATTGATAAAGATCTAATGAACACGGCTATCAATTGGCATCAGGGTTGAGCAAGAAAGCAAGAGGAGCTTGATTTCACTGTCGCGGGAGCTGGACATATAAACGGAGACTTCTGAGTAACCGAGGCGAGGTTGGAGAGGATTTATTGATCGGATAGACAGATAGAGAAATGAGACGACATAATCTGAGAACAAAATATGCGGAATTAATTCAACAAGCCCGCGGAGACTCGTTCCGGACACCCTGACCTGGTGTAGGAAACGAGAGATATAATCAAAGCCAATCGTTCCGAGCTGATGCAGGCAGAAAAAATCTCTTGCCATTTTTGCATGTCTGCTGTGTCCATCATGATTTCCTTCAGTCAGCCTGAGGTTGGTGCCAACACCAATTAACAACCCTGAACTGGTGTGCTTGCAATAACACTGGATCCTGCTTGAAAAGTGGTTATGACTTTGACTGTCTTTCTGTAATCAGTTCATCTCATCATGAGTACACCCAACATGATTTAGGAAGTAAAATGAGAACAATAGCATATCACAGGAAAAATAAAGTCTATATGCCTGGGATTAGGAATTGTACTCACACGATATCAGTAAAACCTTTATTAAACTCGGAAATGCTGATATGAAATTGATATAACTGTGAAACGCTGTGTTAAAGTTGGGGCTATTTTGCCATGTAGCTAAGCACTGTGAGGATCTGAGTCTTTTATCTTGTCGCTGAACAAAATGATAAGTTGCCATATACCTGATTTACTAATAATGAATAGATGGAAAGATGGATGGATGAATGGATGAATGGATGGCTGGATGGATGGATGGAAAGATGGATGGATGGAAAGATGCATGGATGGATGGATGGCTGGATTGATGGATAGATGGATGGATGAATGGATGAATGGATGAATAGATGAATGGATGGATGGATGGATGAATATATGGATAGATGGATGGATGAATGGATGAATAGATGAATGGATGGATGGATGGATGAATAGATGGATAGCTGGATGGATGAATGGATGAATGGATGGCTGGATGGATGGATGGAAAGATGGATGGATGGATGAATGGATGAATAGATGAATGAATGGATGGAAAGATGGATGGATAGATGGATGGATGGATAGATGGATGACTGGATAGATGGATGGATGGATGGATAGATGAATGGATGGATGGATGGATGGATGGATTTATGGATGGAAAGATAGATGGATGGAAAGATGCATGGATAGATGGATGGATGGATGGCTGGATTGATGGATGGCTGGATTGATGGACAGATGGATGGATAGACAGATAGATAAATTTGAGTAATATAACTGATACTGATTGAAAAGAAAGGAAGAAAAGAATTCCATCCATCAAGCCACACCCACTTCGAGTTTGGAATACAGTGTCATTGTGTTACACCCCTAATAGATATACAGATAAATAGATAGATAGATAGATTGATAGATTGATAGATAGATAGATAGATAGATAGATAGATAGATAGATAGATAGATAGATAGATAGATAGATAGAGTGCTTTAGTAATTCATTATGTAAAAATGATAACGCATGAACCGGACTGTTAGAATAAAGTAATGAAGTAATGCCAAATTGCCTTCGTAGAACTTCTTCATTCTTTATTAATAACCTTTTTGTTCCCCAGCTAAGGTTACTGAACACACTGGTTAGCTCATTAGTTAAAGGAAATCAAAATGGATTACCCCTCTAGTAGGGCTATTACTGCACAGATCATTCGCCAAGAGTCTCTGTAACTATTAACATCCTGTTCATGCCCTAATAACATGGAAGGCCCCGTAACACGACACATCTCCTCATTTTTCTACATTTATGACCAGTAAAGCCGTTTAAAATGAGACTTGTTGTGCTTTATAGCTGGCAGGTGGTAATGAGCGGTGTTCTTGAAGACGATTTGAGGAGCAGAAAGAACTCAATAACGCCACACTTTCTTTGATTATCACCATTCTCTCTAAAAACGAGTGTCTCCTTCCTTTTAAATACATCAGCAGCCATATTGGCTAATAGCCAGTTAGTGCATTAGGGACAAGAAGCCGGGACTTGGAGTAATAAGAGACAAATACAAAGCGTTAATTGCTGACATTGTTCCTACGCATGAACGCTTGAGTCGCTCAAGGCTTTTCACAGCGCCGGTGTCATCCTTTAATGCACATACTCTCCCTGACTTATTAAATTACCGTCGAAGGGAAGACGAAAAACGGCGCTCTTTCCTTTTCCATTAGTCATGTTCCGGAGGTTTAATGAAAAGGAGAGTTTTACGTCTTCCTTCCGCCATTCAAAGAACGAGATGGAAGAAAGGAAAAAGCGACACAAAACAAGCACGATACACAATGACAGCTGCTTCTTCGTCAAGGTGACACGGCGAAGAAAATTGGAAATGCCATCTTCTACATCAGAGTGGGCGAGAGCACAAAAGCTACAGCTAAAGTCAGTGTGTTTCAGAGAGACGCTGTCAGCCGCTTTATGACCGCACTGCGCTGAATGTCACATCGTCTAACTGAAGTGACAAAGAAAATGGCACTCGCGAGGCCGCCGCCTAACGCTTTGAGGATAAACAGCCTCAGAGTGACGGCTGGATCGGCTGCGGCAGAGATGAGGCCTGTGATCGGACGGTTTGGGCCGGAGGTGGGGGAGAAAGACAGACGAGGGAGGAAGACAAAGAGAGATGCTGGCAGAGCTAGAGGTGAGAGAGGCGAAGTGAAAGACAAAGAGATGGAGAAAGGTTCACTGACAGCCGGAGACAAAAGCAGAGGAGGAAAGCATAAACAAAGAACAGCAGATTACAGAGAAGGAAAAGAGCAGAGCAGCACAGACAGATAAAAAGTCAGAGACAAAGTCAGGACAAGAAAAACGGAATGGATGAGAAAATGTGAGGTGAACGTTTCCTCACATTAGGTCCATTTTTCATCTCTGTCATTTCCATACACCGGCAGCGGCTCATGACCACAGATTCTGGTGGTGCAGGACGACCTTAATAACGGCGTAGCCTCGAACAAAATTACAACAAGGGGCTATCACGGTTGACTTATAGGCTATTATCTCATGAGTAACCCCATAATAGGCACTCGAGATTCAACAACATAGTCATCCACCATACAGTCTAGCGGCTCGTTTTCAGCTTTGTTCGGCTGTCTTTGGTAAAGGAGGCGTATACAACAGTTCCTGTCCTAATTATCACAAGATAATATATATAATAATATATAATCCAGTTTGAAGACTAATGCACAAAATGTGTCCCTGCACTTTTAGAAAATACTTGCTAAGGATTCTTACATTTCCAATAGGGTTCTCCTTGGAACCTTGGAAAAGCTGGACACGTATAGGATTAGGGCTAGTTAAAAAACACTCGATCTGGTTTTATTGCAAATAATCTTAGTCGGATTAAAAAAACAAAGGCAAAGCGTAAGTGAAGACGGCGAGTACGATGTGAAGAACCCTTTCTATCACGTCTTCCAGTGTTTCATTACAGCTGATGCACATTGACCCGGCGAACCAGAAAAGGAAAAACCGATCCATTCGTCGGCGCAGAGAATGATTCTGAACGCTACTTCACCTACTGCTCCTGCACTACGCCTCCACACATCGCGTGCAAAAAAATAAAGACGGCAACGACTGAATCGCAGCTTGTTTTTGGTCATCCTCGGCTAGGCGAACGCTTCGGCTGCTTGAAGGTGTGCGTGCGCGGCGTTTAACGCCGTGACACGCAGCAGAAATGCCTTCGGCCGTTATTTAAAGCACGTAAAACCATTTCTTGACTGCTCTCACAAAACAAACATTTATTTTATTCTGGTTTTTTCCCCCCAAAGCACTTTGCAGTATTAATAAACTCAGGCTGCTTTCTATTCGAAGTGGTCATTAGAATATCCTGTAGTGGCTGTTATTTATTTATTCGCTCTGGCAGCGATGATTGCACATTTAAAATGTCATAGACCTACAAATGGGGGGGAAAAAGCAAAGAGAATATATACTGGTATAGGGAAGGGACTATAAAAAGCCCTGAAGGTATTTCTGCACGGGTTTGTCATCGTGATACATTCGCAAATATTCGGGCAGGAGACTGCAATAAGGAGTGAAAAGTGGTGTTGTGGCTACCTGCTGCATTTACAGCTAGCCTGAGGACGCACAGCTCATCGGCGCATCGCTGATGTTTATGAGTGTCCTCTTGCTCGCGTGACCCAGATTAGTATTTATGAGAATAGCGCATGAAACCTGGCGGCGGTTTATCATAGAAGGATCCAGAGCAGCAATGTGACGCCCCAGGCTGGGTGGAAGAAGCCCCTGTTTGGACAGATTCTAAATGAATGTATGAGCAGAAAACACGGGAAAAAGTCGGGATAAAGATGTTGAAAAAGTTTTTTTGTGTGCGTTAAACCTATTTGGAGTATATAAATGGTAGCACATCTATAAAATTTCATTTTCACAAACACATGGTCAGTCATCATTAATGTTGCCTACCTTACTAGCATTTTAGTAACGATCATCAAATCTAATTTGATGATAAAAAAAGAGTCTAATGATTTATTTAAATATTTATATAAATATTATATATATATATATATTTGTATGTGTGTGTCTGTGCTGATATACTTCACAAGTAAAAATAATAATATTTGGTTAGAATAGAAAAAAATTTCATTAGATTATGTTTTTTTGTCACATTAGATTTTAGCCATGATGTTATAGATGGGCAGCAAAGATGGGTTGTAATTTCCACAACTGGAAACAAATTGGCTCCACTTTGAGAACCATAGATTTCGGGCGTAGTATCAGGGTTCGGGATCCAGCCTTGAATAGTCCTTGTATGTATACATGCATAAGATTAACATCATGCGCTAAAGAACCTTGGTTAGGAAACTTGTACTGAACGTATGTTGTAATAGCGTGTTTCTACCAGAGGGGGCTCCCTATACCACAAATCTTACATCCAGCAACTTTTAGCTTAATCATAAAGGCTGATGCGTCATGAATACTGTATACCAGGACATTAACTCTTGAGCAGCTGGTGTATTTATCCAATTCTCCAATTATCAAACGTAACAAGGGTCCAACTTCGCAGCTTTCCCCGAAATAACAGGTGTAAACTTGTAATCAGTTACCTCATCGTAGATGCTGTCGTTCCTCTCGAAGTCTCCAGGCTTCCTCGGCAACACGTGGACGTGCACATGCTACAAGTGCGAGAAAGCAAAACAAAACAGGAAGAGCTTTCATCACAATCACTTCTCTGAGCCACGCTCTACCAGGCACAATATCCGCACAGATACAATACTTAATTAATTCACAATCTGGCATGAGGCTGTGCTGATTTTTCCGTGGCAAATATTTATTTTCCCTGCTCACAAGAGGGATACAGTAAATTCCGCCAAGCGTACATCTGGTAAACCTTAGAGATTTGCACATGTGGGTTTCTTTTTTTTTTAACTGTTTTAAAACTTAAATTGACTTTGTCAGACGTCCTTTGCAGCTCCCCGCCGCAATATGCTGTCACAAACCCGACCATCTGTACGGGTGCTTTGCGAAACTCCGCTCTCCTTGGTTGCACATTAGTCAAGGTTTTTTTCCCCTCTCTGTTTTCGGTCCCTGCACAACTGGCTCTTTTTTTTTTTTTTTAATTAAACAAAACTTACCGTGTTGTGTTTATTGCATTGTTCAGGAACAGGGTAGTGTTTGTTTCGGGGTTTTTTTTTTTTTTTTTTTGATGAAGTTCATTTTAAGTGAAAGTAGGAAAAGGGCATCCGCAGGGGCTCGTATAAACAACCGTTCCCAGTACGTTTGCAATCAGTGATGGTTTGCAATTAAGAGAAAACAAAAAAACACGACGCGTCTCAGTGAAACGGGATTTGCGACTATGACTAATGGCGCAGTAACAAAGTGGGCAAGATCTAAAAAATACAAAGGCAAGCTGATATCAGGAATTCTCCAATTGTATAAATACGCTGTACGTTCTAGCGCGGTTGAATTCTCAAATCTGATTGGTTAGAAGGCGTCTGTCCTAATACACTGCCGTTTCTATAGTAACAGCTAATCTACAGGGGCTTGCATGGTGGACGCCCAACATAATCGAATCTTATTAACAAACGACTTAAGAACGTGGTGCTATTTAATAAACAATCGTTGAAGTGCTGACGTTTTCTTCGAGGAGATGTTTATGAGGTGATTAGAGAAGGAGTCTCCGGTGTCAGTGGTTCGTAATAGATAGTTGCTGATCTGCATCCAAATTTGAGTTTTTCGGACACTTTTAGGAAGTATCATCAGTGGACGCATCAGGAGTTCATCATAAATCCAAGCAAATAACGTTCTCCATGCATCATCAAAGCTCCTCGTCATGCAATCCTGCACCCGTCCAGGGTATAATAACCACACCGCTGGGCTTTTTATTCATTTTTCATTAGTCTGCTTTGATAAACAGCGCGTGGCTCGGCAAATAACTGTTTATAAATCTTACAAACAACATAACGTGTTTGCAGGCATCTGCCTTGTTGCCATGTGGTAATGAGACCATTTGCATAATGACTGTATTATTAAATTTGTCTACCTTGAGGAAACGTTGAAGAAAAATACAGTGAGCAGATTTTGTTTAGAAAGAAGTCAGTTTAGAACGGACTTAGAAAAGCTGAGGAGAGATGAAACTTTGGGCTAAAGGCTAACGGACTAGGCTAAATACAGCCTGGTCCTGAAACAAGGCCGTGAAACTGTTCATGATGATGTCATTTATCTTTCTGTATTATTGCGCATTGGGGTTGAGCCTCATGGAACAACACGTATCACGTATCCGACCTTTCTCCTCCTACCTGGATGCCCGCTTGGTATAAAAGCGCATGCGGATTTCCTCTTGATATCCCATTTCTAATTTTATCGGCGCGGAAAAAAATAGGAGCTGCCGAAAGGTCAGGCGTTTAACAGGCGTCACGGTCCGATTTGCATGTGTTTCGAGGAGCCAGGCTTTCCCTGCATGTCTGAAGATGTGCTTGGGTAACGCGTTGCGATCCTAAAGAGACGTAATGTTGACAAAATCCACACGAGTGGCATTACAAGGTCTTCTTGCTCTTCAGGACCACTATAACAGTCTGTCGTGTAGAGTTTAGTGTGTTGAGTATTGTTCGATGTAGTTTTATGCGCCCAAATCTGCACATGTACATCTAGAGCATCCATGTGACATCGTGGGAATAATCCGGAACCGATACAACCACGTCTTACGTGTGAAAACATGAAAATAAGCGACTTGTGTACAACAAACTACACAAATTGATGTAAAAAAAAAAAAAAAAAAAAAATGTCATGTAAAAGAGTTCGTAGGTGATAAATGAATCAATGGGTAAAAAGAGAAAAATAACATGAGAATAAAGCAAGCGGGAAAAAAAACTAGTCTAAATGAAAAACGACAAAAATGAATTATGTGAAAACCTTTTCAGTTCGCTGAAAAGGTTTTGCTGGTTAATCGATCGCGGTTATTTGGCGACTCATCCTCTTTTCCGTCCCTCTTTCATATGAAGTGAAGTACCATGAGTCACAAGGAATTAAATATTTCGAGCACAGCAACAACAAAACCTCCTTGACATCATCTGCCTGGACTCTTCAATAACGTCAGCAGTCTTTGCTGCTTTTCCAGGACGTTTGCTGTCGTCCTCCAATTAAACCGTCTCAAATTTCCCAATGACAAAAAGTGTGCAACTGGTAACTCTCACCATAAAAGGTTTCTAAAGTTCATAATTAAAACAGATGCCTACTAATTATCTCCTGACTCCGGACAAATGAGCAAAATGGCTGTTCCGCCATTTATACAGTTTAGGTTAAACCTAGTCAGACAGCCAGACAAATGTATTTTGTCATGAACAGCTGTGCTCCTATTAAGACAGGGGGTAAAAGCGACAGAGTCTTGCAGCCAGAACTCCTAATTAGAGAAAGAGTGATTTTTCTTTTATTTATTTATTTTTTTTCCCGGAGCCTTCTGCAAGCCTGGTTCCGAAAGCAGTGCGTAATTTGCCAAGAGATTCATCTTGCTTTGTGATTTGATGGGACCATTTTACTTCACGCTGGTTAGCATATGCTCCGCGTTGCTCTTTGCACAAAGGCGCGCGAATGGATGAGAGGACCTACGCGATCGCTGCAGAACTAATATTTACGTGGCCTCTGGTGAGATCTGCCAGTCACGCATATTACACAAGCCTCAATCAAGCGGGCTAATTGCAGGATGATTAATTTAGATCTGATTTATTTTGTGTGCTCAATTTTCTTTTAAACATAATGGCAACACCGGGTATCCCAGCACAAGAAATGCGGGCTAATTAATTTTCATCTGATTCGTTTTGAGCGCTCGGTTTTCATTTAAACATAATGGTAACGATGGATAGCGCGGTGCGGGGTAATCAATGTCAACTTCTCGTTTTCTCTTACTGTATGGAAAACAACGCATTTTGCGGCAGGATCGTAGGAAGAAGTTTAAACGGAATCGATCTGGACGATGTCAAACGGATGAGATGAAAACGAAAGAAGGTGCTGCCGCGGTGAAAGAAGGGACGGAATGTTCTTTCCGACCTCCTGTCCTCCGTAAAGGCAGTGCACTTAATTACAGAAAGGACACGTCGGGTTTATCAGGGAGCGAATCAATTACGGACGCGGAGCAGATGCACATTAAAACGGATTTAGCTAAAGGACCGACTCAAGCACTCTTCACCAGATATATGCATCCAGCCCTAGCAGGGGTAATAATGCTAATCGGAGTGTGCTTGAAGGAGGTTCGATAGATGTCCGGCGTGTACCACTCCAAACATCATCTGAATAATCCCCAGAGCTATAGACACTAGGAGAGGAATCAAGTGCACTGCAATGACCTTCTCCACACATAAAGATAAATATGTTATGGATCCATTATGAACAGAGAGTCATTGATCGGACTACTCCATATACACACAACTGGGTTATTTTGGCAATGATGTATATATTCAGGCATTTTTTTAATGTACTCCAGACCATCATGCTCTAGAAGCAAGATAAATGACCCTCCTAAGGAAGACAAATGACTAAATTCCTGAGTCGTTCCCCCGCTTTCTTTCTGCTAGATGGAGAATGAGGAAACCCAATTTTACCATATGAATACTTAGAACACTCTTCAGTCCTCATGTACCTCCAGGCTGGGAAGTTAGTAAAATTGCATTCATTTCTATAGAGTGGGGCTTTTTTTATTCAATCACACCCTCTTCTTTTTTTTTTTAAACTCCCAGCACCTGATTGCAATAACACCAGTGACAAATGGGGCGAGCGCACTTAACATAGCAGGTGTGCTACGTGCAGGATAATCTGTTTTCATAAAAGGACTGGGCAGGAGTCTAATTTAGACTAAGCCCATGTTGAAAATGAGTTTGTAAAATATGGAGATTACTCCACTTGCTTGCTTAAGAAGCATGGAGAACATTAATGGAGTCCTCTCCATTAAGGCTTTTACACGGCCCGAGGATGGCCGTCATCCTACAGCGAAAAGATCGAAAGATATAACACAAAATTGCATCAGGGCCGCAGATTATTTCGCAGGCCACGCTGAGAATGGATGCATGTTTTTTGGCCCGGGCCACGGTTCATCCGTTCGAGTGGAAAATCCCATCTGAAATCTATTTCAATTTAACCTTGTTTGTATTGACAACCTATATCATCTCATCTCACGCTCACAGCAGATGAGAAATTGGCCATCGCTAAATTGGCAATAAAAATAAAGATTAAAAGCAGGTCCGCCGGTGGTGCTTCTCTGAGCTTGTATTCTCATATTTTCACTCCCATCGAGCTCACTTCTGAAAACAGCATAACTGTGTTTATTAATAATTCAGGTTTATTTATTTTTTTCTTAACACGATTTCGAGAATCAGACTCCCCAGACAGCAGATGGCTCATGGACCGGTTAACTCCTCACGTACCACCTAGAACAACACCAACGCAAACTTTCGAGCATGCCGCAGAAGTTCCAGGCCAACCAATAAGTCAAAACTCCATTTTAGGACACCACAGCCATTAGAGACGGTGATCGAGTATGCGGGGTTCGGCAGCATGGAGGAACTCGCGCCTTGCTGTTAATGCTATGACCGCAGGGCTGTTTTTCTCCACCGGGGAGGATTGATGCTACCAGCATGCACTGTAGGGCTAATGAAAACGAAGGAGATGAGATGAGAGGGAGGAAAAGCAACATTAACAACGGTGGCAAAAAAAAAAAAGACACCGCTGAAAACCATGCACTCCTAAACCCATCCATTAAACAGAAGTAAATATGTTGTTTTTGGATGTCCTTGCTTGTCTTTTCCTTCATTAACTTTGCCTTTTGGGCTAAATTGTGAATATGAAGAAATTCACAAGGCGTTTACTTTCTTACCTAGGTTTATTGCTGCTGAATCAAACACAAACATGGCTGATATATGTCCCTTGTAATGTTTTTGGGTCCCATAATGGTTTACCATCGCATTACTGATGTGATTTGCCAACGGAATGGCATAACAGCAGTCTTTGGAGTTTCTAAAGAACGGTCCAGTGAGCAACACTTCTGTTGGTGTCAATGCCTTGTTGATGAGAGAGGTCAGAAAAGAATGGCCAGACTGGTTTAAGTTGACGGGAAGGCTAGGGTCACTCGAATAACCACTCTCTACAACCGTTGTGAGCAGAAAAGCATCTCAGATCACACAACATGCCAACCCTTGAGGTGAATGGGCTACAAGAACAGAAGGCAATATAGGATCCCAGTGCTGTCAGCTAAGAAAAGGAATCTGAGGCCACATGGACCACAGGCTTGCCGGAACTGGACGGTTGAAAGACTGGAAGATGTCGGACCTGGCTTTTCTAAAATGGCTGCTTTGCTTGTAGTTATCTCCTGAATTCTGCAATGCCGGCGCCCAAGCACTCCAGCATCGGAATCCATTTGTCATTTTATCGAATAATAAACATGATTATAAATATGATCCAGCAATGTGCCATCAGATACGGGCTCCTGATCCGTGAAGCACTGCTGCATCTTTTTCATTATCTAAAGGAGCTGCTTTCTGTCTGAAGAGGCCACTGGCGCTTATCCGAAAGCCTCTTGATGGCAAAGGCTTTGACGCGACGCTCACGTCGCTTAGGAACCAAGGGCACATGAAACTGTAATGCACGGATGTGCTGCTGGAAACCTCATAATCGGATCAGGCCACGTTTACTGAAGGATTTCACCGGATCCTATGTGGATTTAACTCATTTGCAGGGGAAGTGACTTTGGATCATGTGCCTTCAGAGACATGAATTGGATGGGTGTAAAAAGCTCAGTGTTATGCTTTTTATGTAATACTGCAGATATTTCATTTTGCGATTTGACGAGTTGGAAATGGCAGATCCGATGGCCGCGGGTCTGATTAGAGTCATTGGGATTATGGGCCCTCCTCTGGGTTCCATGGCTTTACAACTTCTCTTCGAATTACACCATTAACATTTCAATATTACTCCCCACTTCAGGCTACAGGCAGTTCTCTCACCACAAGCGCTATAAATGTATAATTAATAAACTTCCATATGCAGTAAAAA
Source organism: Notoglanidium macrostoma (assembly GCA_030068235.1). Taxonomy (NCBI): domain Eukaryota; kingdom Metazoa; phylum Chordata; class Actinopteri; order Siluriformes; family Auchenoglanididae; genus Notoglanidium; species Notoglanidium macrostoma. The sequence continues at coordinate 14,480,162 of JAQQZR010000016.1, read as the reverse complement.
TGGGTATGTGCACATTAGGGACAACATTGTTAATGCCATTCAATAGGAAAATTTGCATCAGGGACGGGTAGAACGGTGAAAAATATAGGAACTGCTCAACTTATGCAGTGAAGTTGGATCGCGCGTGTTCCGTGTAACCACTACAAGACTAATCCTAACGTACGGACTTATAAGAAATAAAATACAACAAAATGTAACTCATTAAAAATAGCCTACGCAATTATCCTCCATTCATCTTGGAAATGAATCTAGCAACCTGGATTAAATTAGGGCAAAGTTCTCAGGGAAAAAATTTTTTTTTAAATCATACTGATGACCTAAGAAAGACTCAGTGACCCAGTATGATGTAGTTCATTTAAATTGTAAACGATACCAAAGCTACCCGCGGTGATCTACAGTCCTGCTGAGTTACACTGCAACCGTAATCACAGCTGATCAGGCTAATCAAACTGTGAATATTAACACCTATGTGTTAATGCTGCAGGGCCAGGTCACAATTGCCTTTCTGTGCAGAATTAAGATCGTAATCGAACCCTTCTTCATTGCAATCAGCACGCTACCTGCTTTTCTTCATCAGCTCATGTGCTTAACGAAGAAAAGGACCTGATTTGTAAAATCTGGAAGCGTCATGCTGGATTTGAATGAACTCAAGTCTGGGCTGTTTATAGGAATATGGTTTTAATGGACAATATGCTTCGGACGCGTATTCACTTTGACTTATACTCGTATCAGGTATTGGTGCAACACAGTGTGGATAGTAGGATAATCAATTCACTGTCATTACCGATAACAACAAGTACCAGAAAGCATGTAGTCGTACTCTTGAGTGCAAAGAATCACAATTCAACTTTTAACATTTGTAACAGAGCAGCCAGGCGGATGTATGAAAAATGTGGGCCTCTGGCAAAGACTTTCATCCAAAACGCTTACCGTCTCAGTCTGTCATTCTAACCTTAACCCATAAAAATATAGACCGAGCATTTTAAAATAATTCCTTCAAAAATTGATGCGCTCCATGGATTTGGGTCCCGCAAATGCAAAACTATTATTATTTAATACAAGTTAAGCATCAGCAAGACCTCATGATAAATTTAAAGGATTTGCATTATTATTCCTTTACCTTCACCGTCTGTCCGGCCTCGGGTCCATCCTGTTGGGAACAGGAGCAGATAATTAGGAATGGTTTGGAATTCTGAATTATCCCAGTCAATAATTCAGCAGCATTTTAATTTCAAATGAATCGTGTCACCGCTGTGGCACCTCATGAATTTTGAAGAGAGGTTTTACCTTTCCATCTATTTCTCACATAATTGACAATCAAAGGATTGTCACAAGTTCCTGAAAAGTTCTGAGACCACTTGGGATTTAGAATCGCGGGTCTCTGAAAATGACCTGTGATTCAGAAATGTGAAAAAATATGACCCTAGATGTCATCTCAGTGGGCCAGGGTCCGTCCAAGATTTTGCTTGGAAAAAAGAACCTCTTCATCTTCATGGACAGAGCCAACCCGACTTGACGGACAGCTGGGGTTGAAGCTAGGCAACACACTAAAATTCATAATGCATACAAATTATCAAGGTGTATAAACCCTGTACCGTAAAGGAATATTAATTGGCCATTGATTTCATATACTCTATATGGTATCATGAGTACTGTGAGAAATATGTTATCAAATTTATTTATGTTATTACATTTCTTAAGGGTTCCTCAGATATCTACGGGACTAAAGGATACTCCAGAGACTTCCGAATTGAAACTTTTTTTCTAAACCTATACTCACATGGCCAACAGGTTTATCTAAGGCAGCCTACTATAATCTAAAACAAGCATACGTTCTTTAGAAGGAAAAAAAAAAGATGAACGTATCACCCTTTAAGGCTTTACTCTTTCTATATAGGGAAATGAGGAGATCTCTTTTAGAAGTCTAAGAACCATTAATTATTAAGAACCTTTGAGGAACCTTTCTTCAAAGGGTGTAGAACTGCACTCAAATAAATAAAAAGCCAACTATCCTTAAGGGCTGTTTGGTTTGCCCCTCTGAAAAGTTCCATGGAGCAAACAGAAATATAGACCCTATTTGTTGGAGTGTAAAGCTGCACTTTAATTTTAAAAAAGTGTTCTTTGGACAGCTCACCAAAGGGCTTTTCACTCTGGGAGAACTCATCCCAGAGTGGAAAAAAAACATCCACCAACCACCCTTAAAGCTCTTTGGTTGGTCACACTGAGAGAACTTAAAAGGTTCCATGTAGAACTCTAGAAGAAACAGAAGCCTTTGGCAAGCTATCCAAAGAATCCTTGAGGCACCTTTTTTTTTTTCCGAAGGTTGTACTTTAATAAGAGTATAAAGTTCCGTTTCCCACCCTTAAGGGCTACTTGGATTGTCCCTGTGGAGGAACAGTTAAAGGTTCAATGTAGAGCCCTAGAACAAGCAGAAACCCTTTGACCATTTGGTGAACTACAGAACAAACCCTGAAGGAGTGTAAAGCTCAATGTTAATAAAACAAAGGTACCACCAGCTACCCTTACATTAACTTTCAGTTGTCCCCTTTGGGAGAAGTTAAACAAATAGAAGCAGAAAGCCATGGGTGAGCTATCCAAACAACTCTTAAGGAACTGAGCTGCACCTCAATAGAAACGTGTCATTCAACTCTTTTTGATTTGCAAGTTTGGGGGAACTGTGAAAGGTTCCACGTGGAGCCCTAGAATAAATCTAAACCCTTTAGACAGGAACCCTTGAGGAACTTTTTTTTTTAAGAGTGTAGAGCTGTACTTTAAATAAAAGAAACATCCCATCAACCCCTCTTTGATTTGTCCATTCGCAGGAACTCTTAAAGGTTCTACGTAGAACCATAAACCAAATACGAACCCTTTAGCGAGCTACCAAATGAACCCTCAAAGTTTAGAGCTCACAAACTCCAAATCACTAGCACAGAACCTTAACGGCAGGACTACCAAGATTGTGGTGTAAATCAGAGAAAGAGCCTCCACGGGGTCATAGCAAACACCTTTGGTTCTTTTTATTTCCCGCACCTTTTTTGTTTTTACAGGAAAATAAAAGAACTCCAACATGGAACCTTTTTTTTTTTAAATTGGGAACTGTGGGTACCACAATCTGCGGGAACTGTGGGGACAATCTGCTGAAAGCAGACACATCTAATCTCCAATCTTGTCGCACTGCCTTTGAGTGAAGGAATATTGATTATAGCCTTTCGTCAGATAAGTGAAATGATTTTCTTTTGTCAGGCTGCGTAGCACAGCGGGAGAGAAACCATCTGGAATTAGCATAAATATCAAAGGTTATGCAAAATGAAGGTACTATCTCTCCGTCTGTCTGTCTCTCTCTCTCTCTCTCTGACGCCCTCATGAATACATTATTCCAGCAGGTGATATTCTCCTGTTAGTTCTTCATGAATGTAAAATAACTAAGATTGTATTTTAAGAATCCATTGAAGAACAGACAGACAGATGTAAAAGAACAATAGGCAGTGCTAATGGCTTTTACTAGCGTATAGTTCTCATGTTTCTTTAAAAGTCTGCAGGATGTAGGATTCCGCCACTTGAGTGCGCCTCCCTCAGCCGTCTCTTTCCAAGCACGTAGCAGAACGTACGGCGGCCGTCAGGCGCCCGTCACATGCTCCGCAGTACTTACATTCACGCCCCCTTGTTTTTTTTTTCGTGCTAAATAATAAGCATGATCCTGCATTTTTCAAAAATTTGCATTCCGTAAGAATATTGCGGAATATATACTCTGTTTCTGCTAATAGATACCCTGAGAAATCCTACATAGTGCACCTTTAACGTTTCCTCACTAAAGCTGTTTGTGTGGATGCTTGCTGCATGGAAACAGAATTCATTAGTTAGACCACGATCACTGGTGGATTCTCAATTGAAGATTAAAGAGATAAGGAAATGAAGAAAAAAAATGTGGTTTCACAAACAGCATTAGCGTAGAACAAGCGGTGGCAGATTGATTTTACACAGCTGGCTAGACAAAAAAAATAATACAGATGAATAATAAAAAATTTAAAAATAAAAAAAACATTGCTCTTAAATAAACTACATTTTCTAGTGTTAAAAAACAGACCTGAAACGGACAGTCCATAATTTGCAGTTTTTAATTTGGACTATGGATCCTAAACTCATTTGGTGCACCAGATTAGAACATTTATTGAACCAATTCCATTTGTTTGAAGAACAAAAGCATGATACACTGATCACCCTTCTTCATTGTGAGACTTTGAAGCAAGTGTGTGAGAGAAAGGTTTACCTGGATGGCGATTGTCAAGGAGGAGACGCTGAAGTGTTTCTCTACAGCGTTGCCCACTCTCTGTGTGGTGCTGAATAAATCGGCCAGTTCGTCAGGCCGCAGGTCACGGAAACGCTCGACCGGCCTTAAGGGACACACTAACACATCTACAATAACAATCAGTCAAGGAAAAGTTCCACACGTGTGCTCATAGCTAACCCATTCGAATTTTATTTAGTCGGGAGAAAATGCTTTAATTTGGTGTGTCTTCTTTACCTTGGCGTTGCTATAAATCTGGGTTCCAAATCCCTTGTAATTCTTGAAAATTAAACTTTATGTTCAGCATTCAAAAATTCCAATCAATTAAACCACGATTTGGATTCAATCAGTCATATACAATATAAGTACTTCGTTTAACAGGGTTAGATTTTCAAAGTGACCTCATAAGTCAATATCACCAGACAATATCACTGAAAGAAATTTAAGCCAGAAACATAAAAACAGAACAGGCTTTTCATCTTCCCATGATCTTAGTTTCAGCTGTTGATGTGACTTTTTCAGGGTTGAGGTAGTAGGGTTGAGTGAATGTTTACTAAAAGCTTGTTTTTAATAACCTTTAATGGATGAGTCATGGAAAAGTATGTTTCAAGGTTTAATGGGGGGAAAAAAGACCTTGTAAGTATTCTAATGGTTGTATTTCAAAGCAATGTGTAATTATAGTGAACTGGAACCTGAAGAAAAGGGTTATTTTCAAATAACTTCAACTATGATATTTACCTGAAACATGCACATAGGTTGTTGTGAAAGACACTTTATATGGGTTTTACCATTATCTTTATTTTTGCAATATCAGTAGGATACAACTGGCTAAGGCATCAAAATTGTACGCCTACTTGCTATACTGCTAATATTAGCTTTCCTTTGTGCTAGCTTCCTATCAAACTAGCATAATCTGATGTGCTTGACGAGTAGATTATTTCTTAATGTGTCCAGACATCCACACGTTACAGCTAAACCAAATGAAACAAAAAAAGTGCAGAACAGAGAACATGGATTTTGAGTGAATCAGACCCAGTGTTTCCAATGCGAGTGAGACGTGACTGTACACCGATAGGAAGAAGTTGTGATATAATCGATCACCATCACGTCATGCTAAACCGATCCTGATGATAACATCACTTCAATTATAACTGGCTCTTAAAATACATAAGAAGACTTTTAAAGCAGACCTTTTCTCCCCACTGAACACTACATTTCCACAGTTTCGATGACTCATCTTAAGTTAATTTGAAAAAATATTCTAGCAACGTAAATATTAATCCTGATACTGCTGCTGAAGTGTGAAATAGCATTTTATATTGTAGTGTGAATCTGTAAACCAGAGCTGCCCGAATCATTCTTATTGCGCGCCAGATGGAGAAACAGACTGTCTATAATAATAAAGAGAAAGGAATAAATAATAAGCCTGTTTAATTGCTAGCGTTACCTGGCTTTTTAATTTACAGTTGAGGGATGTTTACATACAGCACTCATAGACGTGAATGTCATGCCAATGCCAAGTTGTTTTTCTGGAGATGAATGATAGTACAACATACTGTACGTCTTTAATGGAGAAAAAAAACAAGAATTTGGTGCACAAGTTTTAATTTAGTTGGGGTTTTCTAAAATCAACACAGGATCAAAAATATACAAGCAGCACCTATTTAACCAAACAATATTTAGTTAAAAGTTCATTGGCATGGTTCATCTTGACCAGACCCTTTGGTAGCCATCAGTATGGTTATGGCAGTATTCTGGTTGGACATTTGACCACTCTTCTTGGTAGAGTTCGAGTTGCTGGTTTCCTGGCACAAACCTGACTTTTAAGCACTGTCCACATAATTTCGATAGGGTTGAGGTCAGGCCTTGGATGAAGCTTAATATTAGTCTGCTTTATCCATTCCATAACCAACCTTGATGTGTATTTGGGGTCATTGTCCTGTTGGAACCCCAAATTCTGTCCAATTGTCTAGCTGATGGTTTGAGGTTACGCTGAAGAATTCTGAAGTTCCTCAGTATTCCATCCACTTTGTGCAGTAACAGCAAAACAAACCCAGAGCATGATGCTACCACCACCATGCTTAACAGCTGGTAGGATGTTCCTCGGTCATTGTGGCCAAACGACTCAAATCTTTGTCTCATCCGATGATAAAACTTTCCTCCAGATTTCTTTTTATTTGTCCATGTGGTCAGCTGCAAACGTAAGTCCAGCTGTTGATTAGGTATCGATTATGAAGCGGGGGCTTCTTTCTTGGATGGCAGGCTCTCAGTCCATGGTGATGTAAAACTCACTTAACTGTAGACAGTGTTACACCATTTTCCAGTTCATGGCAGGCCTGAGGTCTTGATGGTTCCTGGGTTCTTCCTGACCATCTGAACCAGTGTCCTCTCAGCTGAGAGTGGCAGTTTTTTTGTCTTCTTCCAGACCTTGGAAAGTTTGCTACACCTGCAATCAACTTGTACTTGGCAAACATATCCTTTTTATGTTGTGCACAGAGAAATTACCAGCTGGGGTCACTAACAAAGTTAAAAGGCTTTGGCAAGTTGGGCATTTTGGAACAGGAATTAATAATCTCAGTCAGCGTAAGTATATTTTTCACCCTGTATGTATAATTTTGACCCTATTCTTGTTTTTTTTCTATTAAATATGTATGTTGTACAATCATTCTTCCTCAGAAAAAGAACTCACTGAAAACCAAATATTGCCATGACATTCATATCCATGACGACCGTATGTAAATCTCTGCCAGCAACTGTAAATGATTTGTTGAAGCATTTTCTTCTGTTGTCTTTAACAGTGCTGTGCAAATAAAGATTTTTCTAGATTTCACTCCCAAGTTTATTTTTAAAATTATACAAATATATTCTTGGCAAACTTAAATTGCACTTTCCTCTGAACACAGGAAAACATTCGTATTGCTAACGTGTACAAAATCTCCTGCCTGATTTTTATTTTTATTTTTTTGCCATGTCTGGCCAAATGATTGATAACATGAACGCAAGCTTTTGGAATTAATATTGCTAATGTCTTGAACCTGATCTTGTTAACTTTACTAATAGCATGCCAAGTGCTAGCTGAAATGCAGATTCTTTTGACCACACCAATTGGGAGGCATAAGAATAGAACAGACAAATAAAGGGGAAATATGAGCCCCATATTATCCTGGACTGGCTTAGAATATTAATGAAGGCACACACACACACACACACACACACACACACACACCAAACTGAAACAGAAAAGATGTACCAGACAAACTATTGGAAAAGAAACGATTGGCTCTGAGAGGAAATATATACTTAATCAGAAATGGAAATGGATGACCGAGCCTGATAAGCATCACCATTCAGGAAAGAAAGCCCCATAAAAAGAGTTCGGGATATTTCAAGAATGAACACACATAACAAATCTATTTAAAATGGCCCAATTTCACCCAACACCTAACTACAGGGGCTTTGAGAATCACCTGGATATCCTCTTCTGAGACCTTCGAAATTATAATATACACAACTGTCTTACAGCCATCTTATCCTCCCTTCTTCTTCTCATACGGTACACTGTACACGGATGTCGGATCACTATATGGACAAAAGGTTTGTGGACGCCTGTCCTGCGCAACCATATGAAGACCTTCCCCAAACTGTCACCATAAAGTTAAAGGCACAAACCTTTTATAGGACGGCTTTGTATACTACGGCAATACGATTTCCTTTCTCTGGAACTAAGAAGCCCAAAGCTATTCCAGCATGACAGTGCCCCTGTGCACAAAGCACGCTTCATGGACACATGGTTCACCAAGTTTGGAGTGGGAGAATTCAAGATGGCCGCAAATAGCCCTGACATCAACTCCACTAAACAGCTTTGGAATGAATTGGACTGCCAACTTTGCCTCAGGCCTCCTTACCTGACATCACTAATGCTGCTGCGGCTGAATATACAAATTCCCACAGAGATTTCTCTGCTGTCAATTACACCGAAGCTTGTCAATCATGGGCATCTGCGAGCTCATGCATACAGAAATGGGCAGATAGGACTTTCCTCCGAGTGTGTTACACCTCCCCCTGACATTGCATGTGCAGCAGTTTGAAAAGATGCAGTTGGCCTCACTGGTTGGTAGCGGTCATATTATAAGGGAGAGCTGTCTGGTGGGTGGGACTTGGCCATGACTAAATTAGGGAGAATTATAGGGGAGGGGAGGAGATTTTTTCCCCAAAGTCCCCACTGTTTATCTAGTGTTGTTAAAATGGTTGAATGGCTTTGCCCCCACTGGCAACGCTTACCCACAAACTCACCAGTCAATCGACAGTCGGGGCTCTGGGGGAAAAAGATCTGAGGCAATAAGCCCAAAGAATGACGCAATCCTGTTTTAGTCCTGTGGCTACAAGCAACTAGTGTGATTATCTGTGTGAATAAACAAGTCATACTGCAAGACTCAGACCCATACAAACACCATGTACTAGCTGCTTCTGCACTATTCAGGAGGTAGGCTGATACCTGTGCATCATCGGGCACCTTCTCCGGGATCTGGGTTGGGCTCCCGTCCCTCCCAATGGAGTAAGTGCAATCATCACCTCTAAGAACCTTTCCAGTCTGTCAAAAGTTGAGTTGGTTCCTCACATAGTGGCATACATTATACGAAGGATTCTCACTGCCCTTGGTGGTTATGAAGCCTGAAAGAAACAGTACTTTCAAAAGTAACTATGGTTCCTTGTCATTCTGATCCATTGGCAACCCGGTGAAAAGGTTCCATGGAAAGACAGTGGAACTTATTGTAAATACTGGTTCATAGCTTCACTTCATGACTTTATTGGAAGGCCTCAGCATGTAAGCGCACAAACCTAAGAAGGTGTGTTAGTGATTCTCACTGCCCATGCAGGTTATTCAGAGTCCAAAGGATCATTTTGCATTTTGGACTGTTAGGCTTCACATTATTTCCTCTCCCCCCCTGACCAGTCTCTGTGACTCACCTCCATAAACTAAATAGCACACGGTTTTTGGAAGCAGGAAGGTCAGTAAACATATTGCTTGCTTCAAAAAGAGCTAAAAAATCCACTGGCCTTCAAATAATCAAGCTTTGCAGCTATTTTGAGCACTTGGATAATGGGGCACAAGCACTTAAAAGTGAAAAAGGAAGGAAATGCCTTCTGCTGCAAATGCTTCACAGGTCTTAAGACATATTTCTTACCAAAATATACTCATTTTTGAGCATATTCCATCTTGAGATCTTTTACATTTCTTTTATTACATTTTTCACGATATATGTTTCCAGAGTAAGGTTTATTTAATGTAACCAGAATCTAAATCTGCATATTCTACTTGAATATGCAAGTATTTTTAAACATTATTACTATATATTCACACTGGCTGAAGAATGGGTTAGGAAAATCAGGTGACCTTTTTCCAATCTTCAACTGTCCAGAGCCTGAATCAGCGGATTCTGTTACGGTCTTCTGCTCTTGTAGCCCATCTGCCTCGCGATTCGATGTACTGTGAATTCTGAGATGCTTTTCTGCACACCACGGATGTAAAGAGCGATTGTTTAAGTTACTTTTTCCTTCCTGTCAGCTCTAGCCATTCTCCTCTGACCTCTCCTTTGTCTTATCAACAAACTATCTTCAAACACAGAACTGCTCTTCATTGGACACACTATTCTGTTTAAAAATCCCAGGAGATCAGCAGCAGTTTCTGCAATACTCAATCACCTTTTTCTCCCCAGTTTTGTGTTTTATGTGAACAGTAACTGAAGTGCTTGATCAATATCTGCATGATTTTGTGCACTGTGCTGCTGCCACATGATTGGCTGATGAGATAATTGTATAATTGCATTGCGTTTATTGCATAAATGAGCAGGGGTACGAATAGTTCTATTAAAGTGCCAGTGAGTGTGGTTTGCTAGGAAATAAACACCTTAAATTTTTTCGAACATCAGTCATTTGACGTTAAGGGAACTAATATGTATTCCCTGCACATCATTATGACTCTGTTTCACCTCTGCATTCATCAAATGTGCCCACACAACCCTCCAACGCTTGTATATTAATATATTACTACTGTCATAAATCTGTGAAATAATTACACACAGCTAGTCGGGGAGGTAAAAGAGACGCTGCTACTTGGGATTTGGATGAAAGCGAATCGTCACCTCAGATGACAGGCATTAAACACCGGGCCATTGCTGTTGGAGGAAGATGATTACATTGCTGCATTCATGGCACAATGGGCACGCCAGAGCCAGGCGAGCGTGGCGCAAACGATCAGTCTCCCCGCTTTCATGTTCGGCTTGGCGGAAGGAAATCAGATATCATATTAACGGATGTCTCCCTCCCCGCTACAGGCCGCCACTGAGCAGTCACCGGGGATGAGAAATTAGGGCTCGGTTTCAAAAAGAACAGACAAGAAGAGAGCCAGAGGAGGAGCAAAGAGAGACAGAGACGGAGAGAGAGAGCGAGAGAAAGAGAGTGTTTGATGTTGGAGGTTCTCTGTTTAAATGCAGCGGCTGTCGTTCAGGGCTGTACTCTTTGGAAAGCTTTATAAGGCTCAGAGTGATTTGTTAGATACATTGAGACAGTTAAGAGGAAGAGCACATTGACTTTGTACCACTGGTGCATTGGTAGTAAAACGAATGCACTACCAAACCAATGCACCGGATCAAACGATTCAAATCTCCATTCCTTGTTAATGGAAAGTCTTTTATACAACGGCGCTGCTCTGTTCAAATCAGAAGGTGCTGGGTTATTTTCTCTAAAAGTTATTTCATCTGTAATGCAAATGAAACTTTCTTATTAATGTGCCAATTTTAATATTTTATCATTTCATGTCTTTCGCAAAAACAACTCGTGTAAACGGACTAGCAATAAAGAAGGCGAGGTTTTCTGTCAGTAGACAGGAGAAGTATATCGTTGATTTAACATTTATGGAAGAAGTTCCTAGTGTCAGCAATTTGGTTCAGCCATTTCGTGCTATAGGTGATGTATAGCAGGAAATGTAACTAAAAATCACATGTCGTTCATTAGCAAATGAATTATTATACTACAGTTAGTTCCAGTACACTAACCTTACGCCGAGCACGGATCCAAGAGTGCGTTTATAAGTCAATTTATAGAATTCTATAGAACTGTTACATCAAAGCAAAATCTCATCCCACAATCATGTGGTTATACTGAATATCCTGCCATGATGTGCCAATATTCAGCGTAACTGTACTCTAGCTTAAATGAACGATAACATTGTAATATCGCCAGATTACTATATTATTACTCAGATTACAGATTGTAATTATGCCAGATACACTGCGGTACAAGAGCAATAAAACGATTTGGTATGTACGGAAAAAAAACAAATAAGAACGATGAAAATATTCAACTTTATTGTGGTCTGCTTCGCATTGAGCCACATCGCACAACCCTGGCGTGGGTTCATTTCCTAAAGTAGCACACACCATCACGTTTTATTCCCTGCAAAATAGAAATAGTTACGAATTGTGTTGTGACCAAGCAAGCACATCTGCCTATCCAATAGTTAATTCTTCAATTTCTCAAGTTTTTAGGCATAATTGTAAAAAAAAAAAAAAAAACTAAGTTTTTTTTTTTTAAAGAGAATGCATTACCTTGAAGAGGAGTCAGTTTTGAGACTCAATTTCCGTGTAACTACATCACCGGGACTCGTGACAGTTCTGTATTCATATCAGCGATATGAGAGAAGCAAGTGCACATTTCTAATTCAATCCGTCAGTTCATTGCAGAGGGCTGCATAACTACTCCGGCAGATGGACATTTTCTCCTTGCCACAGTTGGACGGAACCAATCATACGCCACTCCATTTGATTTCCAAATGAGATAAAGCCGTTTCCATACGCCGCCGTGCGACAGCTGAAATCAAGACTAATAGCACTGTAACTCAGCGAAACTGCTCAATAATAACCAATCTAAATATCCGAATCTAAAAATAAACTGACTGCTTCCGCATGCCATGCGTAAAATAATCATTTCCATAATGAAAAGCATTCCTCATATTCGACTTCTCCGTCCCATCCTACACGCCGGGCTCATCCGACAACACCTGCAGATGGAGACAGAGCTGGTGACGAATAAACATTACCGTGATCCTGTTATTATCCATCATAACAGTCATCCGACCACTTACATCTGATCATCTCTGCCTCTGGGTTCACGATCAATGTGATAAGGCCTGGAGATTGCCTTTACATTGCAAATGCAATCATGCTTGTGCAGGAAAACACACGCCCTTGAATCTTCGTGTCTTCCCCACTGTAATGCTGAATTTGTCTCAAGTTCACCAGAAATCAGTCCGCTTTATATTACGCGGCGGGAAAATTGAAGCTGCGGCGAAGAAATAGGTAAACAAACAAGCGGAAGAAAGAAATGGACAAACGAAACAGGTACACAATTCGCCGGATTACTGTAGCAAGCGCATCAGGGCAAAGCAATGTCATCCGGAAATTAAAATCAGATGGTAGAGTGATATTTAATATAACGATTACTGCTCAGCCGAGGCAGAGCGACCCCTCTGATGGGGTAGAGTGAGAGTGCAGGCTGCAATTATATGAGCAAGAACCAGGGCCGTAATACCAATATGTTAGCGTACGTGACCCAGGCGGAAATCAGGGAACGGAGGAACTCATCGTCCCATAATGTACCCCAGGGAAGCTCAAGAAATTACACACCGTGCTGCCGATGAGAACAGCCTTAAAATTGAACACTGACCCACCCTACGCTGAGTGCACTGGTAATGCTTCGGTTTACTCGCTTCATACCGGAGCCCGTCATGCGGCCTGGGCTTTTACATTTTTTTTTCGACGAGGAAAAAGAAACAGCATTAGGATGCGTAGTGACGAGGCAGACGGACAATGTCTTGACACTGACTAAAGCTGCTTTCGAATCTCTCACTGTCTAAACGAGTAGAAGAAAACTAAACAATTTTTTAGTCCTTCAAAGTGACATCAAAGCAGCGAACGTCGGCTTCTTAAAGCTGCTGGGATGCTGCGAATGGATGGATAAAAAGATAGAACAGCTTGGTTAGTAATTATTACAAAGAAAGGAGTTAAGAGCGACGGCAAACCAGGAGTCGGAATCACAGAATAGCACATTTTTGTTAAGGAGAGGAAATATTTAACGCTATGGCGTAGCGCATTCGATTCTTTGCTATAAAAAAATAAAAAAAGCTTGATTATTGAGGCATAGGATGAAATAATATTCCATATCAAGATATTCCTGAGCTGCTGAGACTATCCTGAAGAAATCCCACTGGAGGCGCTCACTCACATCCATGGCATTTTACGCGGATAATGTTGGTTCAATCAAATATCCTTGTTCAAGGATCATCACCTGCTCTTTTTGGCTACCAGATGTCATCCTAGCCTGACATCTGTAATTCCTTACCCATCAAACTCTGATATACTGCGGATACCAAATGCAATATACGTTAGTTTGTATCTTGAATGTTGCTCGTTAATGATTTCGTCTGAATCCTAAACTATGGCTGAGAAACTAATCATCAGTATATCTGCAGTGTCTGTACCGAGACTAAAGCGGTTGCTACATTCTGCACTGACGTTCCTCAGGATGGCGGGTGAGATATGGAGATCTGAACACGCGGGGTTTAATTACAGAACCTGTGGGATTTAATTAGCCCAAGAGCAGAAGAAAGACTCACTGCACCATAAAATAGATCTATAAAACTAATATATATATATATATATATATGAGCTTCAAAAAATTTAAATAGGACATGTTGCTGTTGGAGGCATAAATGTGGGTTTGTAGCAAAATAAAATAATGCATGAGAAAGCGAAGGTTTCGGGATTCAAACCAGCGCCGCGTGTTACGTTATTATAGACACTGGGATAATCTCAGCTCAGGCTGAAATTACCCCACCGCTACAGGACGACTTCACGGCGAACGTGCTCGTGATTTGATCGCTTATTTAATAAAATGCGACTTGTAAAGGGAATCGGAATCACATTAGAGCGCGAGTAAGCAGAGATATATGTAATTAAAATACAATCAAAGAGTCTGAGTGTAAGCAGCGTAAGGGGCTGTCCAGGGAGGAAACCGTGCAACACGTTACTTTTTACAACGTTCGGGTATTCGGAAAGCATTTTAGCTTTGCCTACGGACAACAAGAAACATGATCGTTAACCTAAACCCAAGAGGAATTATATTTCGTACGCAAAATTGTATTAACATCTTATGAACTCGTTTTCCCGAATTATAGGTGATGGCTGCAGTCAAATGTTTTAATTAAATAAATGTCACTATATATGTATATATTCCCAAATACTTTCAATGCGGTGGTGTTTCTATATTTGCTGTTGTGTTTTCAGTAGTGCCGTCAAGTGATCAAAATCTGATGCGTTTAATTAAGCTAAATTAGTCACATATATCGATATTTGCTGTAATTTCTATTTAGCAATTGAGTTGGTACAGGTAGGCTCAGTTTGTACCTGTTCAAGTGTCACTTGACTAGACTGATTGCTAACGTTAGCATTGGGGGCTAAGTTAGGTCTGACCTCCGAGGCTTGAACTACTCCGATGGGATAAAAATTCCTTCTTTTCAATCGGAATTTTCCATTCAGCAACATTTTGTTTCCACGATGTTCACTGTGGATGGATGTATTTTATGTTCAAATTGTCCAACACAGTGACGTATGAGGTCAAGGGGCATCACAGAGTGTGATCAATATGCTTAATGTTTTTCGATGCATTATAGTTTCGTTGTGTTTTTCGTTGTTGCAGTTGTGTTTCTGATTTTGTGTCGCGTTTTCCGAATTCACGGCTGTGCTTTTTTTTTTTGTTTGTTTGTTTAACTGTCATGTTTTGAGTTCTGCTGTTGCGTTTTTGGCTCGTACTCTCGCGTTTGCTTGGCTGTCGCGTTTTTGATTTGATGTGTTTTTCCACCGTGCATACTCCGGACAACCTCTTTAATTCTTCATACAAATTGTGGTGCGGCTTGTGACGTATCCGAATGGTACTGGCCAGACAGATTAGAACACTTTTTTTCTGTTACGTCCACGTTTGAGTAAAAGAAAAAAACTACAATCCACAAGTAAATCCCAGATGTCCTCGCACACCATGCTCCATGTCCAGAGTCATTGCTGTTTCCATGAAAAAATGTGGCCATGATTGAAGCCACAGCATCATGCAATTCAAGGTTGATTTTCTGAGCTTCTCTGACCCAGAACTTCACTCATCAGCACTCTGCACACCCTGCTGCTCCCTCAGGTTAATGGCAGAGCACACACACACACACACACACACACACACCACTTCACATGTGGCCTTCTTTTGCTTTCAGGATGACCGACGACTCCGGCTTGGCCTACAGAATCATCCTTCACACATGATTAGCAAGGCAAATATGCAGGAAGGTGAGCAAACTGCATGAATAAGATCCCAGACATGACATCCAGGAGTCTGGAGACGCTGAAAATTCAAGCTATCAAATTTGATCGTTATTCAAAATATCACGTCACATTCAACTCGTCAACCAAACAAGCTCGATGAAACTGAATTATTGTCAGCTGAAGCGTACTATTTGAAAAGATAATATTTAGAGATACATCAAGTCAGCACACTTAGTATTATATTTATAATGTACTTGAGGTGTAATAACAGCTGTATCTATAACAGATAACTATAAAAGGTATGCACTTTATATTCATATTAATTACAATGTTATTTAAAAAATACATTTACTTCCACAATTTGACATTAAAGTTTCTACTGCAATGTTTATTATGTTTTTATTAATATCACAGTATAAATGCTTTATGTGGTTATTTGAGTGTGCAGTACAGAACAGGGTATTATAATGAAGCGTGACACTTGCGCTACAACCTGATTATAATCTATCAATGCATTATTAACAGCTTATTATATAAGTTATAAGCAGAGCTGATTTCATCGCTTTCGGAGCAAGTATCCCTGCAGTCCCTATACGTTTTGCGTCCTGAAATAGCATAAGCTCAGCCTATAGTATAGCGTCGGAAGTGCAAGGGAGCGTTAAAAAGATCCCGTCGTGCCTCTGACTCCGCGCTAAAATAAAGACGGTACCAAAAAACAGACACAGTCATGCGAGAGTTTTGGTACACAGGCGGGAAACCTGCAGCAGAATACCGACAGCGCACAAAGACGGCAAAGAGGAATAAACGCTCCTCATCATGTTCCTTTCAGAGGAACAAAAGCTGTGCGCTAGCAGCCCAGACCGTGCCGCTGGCACAAAATGTCTGACTGTTTTAACATCCTGCCTACATCGTACATCATCCAGAGCTCCGCAGAAACAGCGTCTGAGTCGGGCTGCGAAGGAAAAAAGGGAACAAACAATGTAGCTCATTTCAATACTTGCTCGCCAGGTAGCATTTCTAAAGCTCTTTCAAAAACATGTTTTTTGGGGTTTTTTTTTTTTTGGGATTTGACGGATTATAGGGCGGCTCATTTTTGTATGACGTGCCTTCCGTACCTCAATATATATATAATAAAAAAAACAAAAAAAAAAACATATTAATGTCGTGGTGCAAGCACTCAACCTGAATGTATACTGTATATCATAGCAGGCTGGGAAAATGATCATTATTATTATTATTATTATTATTATTATTAATAATAATAATATGGTGATGATGACGATGATTATTGTTTATTTATTTATTTTTTATAAATACAACTGAATAACTAAGGAAGAAAACAAGACAAGCTGTGTTGTTACAGGAAACTAATCAATACCAGGGTAGTATAATTCAGCCTGACTGTTAACCTGAAGTTAATTACTTTCAGACAACAGCAGTTACATTTTGTATGATTGACATGTTGTACTTTCGCGTTCATTTATAATCATTTGATGTTTTCGATTGTCCGCATAGCAAGTCACATTATACTTACATTATATCAGCTATTAACATTTGCTCACTCACCAGCCCCTCTTTTTTTCCGCTTCATAAAGTGAGAGAAATGGCAGCAAAATAAATAAACTCCCCCCGACAGCATAACAGGGCCATCAGGTTTCCATTTCCTCTGTCCTGCACGCAGCAGTGTGCTTCAGTACAAGCTGTAAGATGTTGCTGAAATTCAGACAAAGTTTTCCTCGACACAGGACCTTTCATACGACATTCATTCACCAGTCTGTCTTTATCTCTCTCTCTTTTAAGTGTGTCATGTTACAAAGAAACCACAACGTCCTCTGTGCTGTAAACTTCCTCGGGTTTGAAAACACTCACCTCTCTTTTACTCTTACAAAGCGCTGACACCGGATACTCCTTCCAAAACAATGCTGAATCGACACTTCCTCACTGAAAACCTTCATCATATCAACAAATGTGGAGCATCTGCCCATGTGTACGTTATAGCTATAGACATGAGAAGTGGTGAAACATTAAAGCAGGAGATCAGAAGCTCAATCCCAACGATGCCACAGCCAGCCATAGCCAGGAGCCAAGGAAGCAAAATCCACCATGCTCAAAGCGGGGAAAAGATGGCATATTCGCTCTCTCTCGCTCTCTCTCTCTCTCTCTCTCTCTCTCTCTCTCTCTC
>JAQQZR010000016.1:14434940-14447427 GCA_030068235.1 Notoglanidium macrostoma | reverse complement strand
AAGATGCTGGGATTGGCTCCAGCTTCCCCGCCACCCAGACGGATAAAGCGCTATAGATAATGGATGGCTGGATGGATAATGATGGGTGCATACATGTTAATTTTGACACAAATTTTACATCTAGTTAAGATTTAGTCGTTTACTGAAAACTGGAGTTTTAGTTTTAATTTTAGTCACATTTTGGTTTTGTTTAGTTTTAGCCAAGATTTAGTCAGTTTTAATTTGAGTCAAATTGTAGTCAATGTTTTAGCTTCTTGATACTTCTTGTCAAATGTGCTCTGAAGCTTTATTAGGGATGGAGATTGCTGAAGGTTTGGGTTTATTTTTTATTTTTTGTTTTTTTTTTAGACACGACTTGTATTGTTGCTATGCGGAAGTAACGCGGCGTTATCCATGACGACTATATTTTGCACACTGTGACGATGATGATCACTATTTTCATATTAAAATGTTACTTCGTTCAGACCAACACCATGTCTGTGTCTTGACTCATATACCTGTAAAAACCCAGGACCATTTGTGCAAAGCCTACCATGGCAGATTCCCGACTATTGTCAGGAATGTGAAACCGGGAAGGTAATAGAGTATATAAATATAATATTAATATAAAAAAATATTGCTGAAGGATATTTCTCCTGGCTGTAAAAATTCCCTTGAGAAGAAAGCTAGGTTGTGTGCCAGAACAGAGCCAGCTCTTTCATCTCTTTACGCTTTACTCGTCAGGGCAGAATGAACAGAGATTTCGCCGTAATCTAATTACTTTACCGTTGTTACAATTTAGTCATGAAATAAAAGATTGTCACGAATACTTATCATCAAAATTTTTGCAGTGCATAACCATTCCCTGCAGAAGAATTAACCTATTAAAACTTCTCCGACTTTAAATACTTCCCTGTGATATTAACGTTATGTCCGATACAATTTCAGTGACTATAAGAAATGAGACGTTCTTCATTTGGATGTTTCTCCACTGTACATTTCATTGTGTTTTACATCCATAATGTCTGTGCGTTTAGTTGCTCTGTTAACGTTATAATCTGTCGCAAAAATTCTTAGATAAAATATTCAATCGCTTTCTTAGTAATACTACTACTACTATTTTTTATTAGTAGGATCATAATTAAAAATTCACTCCATGGTAAAAGAGGATTAACAGGTTAGTGGTAAGCGCATCCAATCCATTACGGCTCACGACTTCTTTCAGAAACACTGATATATCTAAAACTATTCACACATCTCCTTACTTTCGTGTAGGGAGCCTTAACGGCAGTAAAGAAATGGAAAATGAAAAGCTTTTCCCCTGAATGAATGAGATTCTGAGGTATTCAAAGAATTTTCTGATTGAAATGGCTTTATGAAAAATAAATGCGCTCGAGCCAGGGTATGTAATGCTCCACGTATTGTCCCAAGCATTGTGCATTTGGGTGGGGGAAAAAAGAAAAAAGAAAAGAAACAGACATCCGAAAGACTATTGACGATCTTACACGTATGAGGTCATCAGCCTTGAGCTATTCTTTAGTATTTCTCATAGAACTGTATAACTGATAACCTTCTGCATCAGTTTATTATTAATGTGAGTTCAAATAGTCTAAAAAGAACACCACGGAGAGGTTTTCTTTCTCTTTTTTCCAGTAAACATTTAAAAGCTTTTTTCAAACATCGTCATTGAGGACGACTGAATATAAACATTCGATAGCTATTGAAAGAAAGTTGTCGTAGCTGTCACGCGAGACCGTTCTTGAAAGTGCTCAAGGATTTGTAGAGTGTTTTGGGTGGAAAAAAGGGTAAACAAAGAATGAACAATGAATTGTGGGAAAAAAAACATTGCGCGTGCATTCACGTTTTGCTTCGAAATGAAAGTGAGAAAACAGGAAAAAGAAAACTTTTTGTTTTTTTTATTCAATTCAATTCAGTTTTATTTGTTTTAACAATGGACATTGTCCCAAAGCAGCTTTACAGAAATGTTTAAATTCGGGATATAAATTTTAAACATATGAATTTATCCCTAATGAATAAGCCAGAGGAGACGGTAGCAGGGAAATTTCTCATTTCCCTGAGAAATCTTTGGCGCTTTTGTTGGAGTTGGAGGAAGTACCATGTTTTTAGTGTCCTCACTGCAGGAACTGAGGACAATCATAGTTTTTAGAATGCTGTTTTGAGGAAGTTTTTTAGCTCCTACTTCAGTTTAGGTCCTCTCCACGTACAAAAGGAATCAGGAGTGACGTAAGCGTGACTGACACGTGAGTAGATTCAGCACTGGCAACTTTAAAAATCCATGTAAAGCATTACCTGTGTAAACAACAACTCTTAACATTAGCTTTAAAAACTGGAGAGAGACAAAACATGGACAAATGGACCGTCAGTGACGTCCAGGCTTTACTGAGCCTACATGTGATGAGGAAATATAACACAATTTTGACACGCCAAAACGCGATATAAAATTTTTTATGCATTATAAAACTAAATATTCTTGTCCAAGGGATTTGTTTTATGTCTATCACGTAAAAATGTACTGAATGTATATATAAAATAATGATCCACACGGACATAGGTAAACATATTTTAAGCAATCATCACCTATATTCCACCATTGTCTTCTTTATAACGTGAAATAAAGTCTACTGTCAGCACATTATCACTTCCTGGTCTCCTTGTTCTACAGAGCAGTGGAATAATCCGTTTCTATGGAAACACGTGACTGAAACACGACACCCGAAAGCGGACAGGTTTGAATCCTGATGTTGCTAGTTTGCTGTTTTCACTGTCAGCTGTCAGACAGATGTTGATGCGATGATGTGATGATGATGTGACAGATGTTACGGTCAGCACATTAACACTTCCTGGGCTCCCTATTCTACAATGCAGTGGAATGATCCGTTTCTATAGAAACACGTGACTGAAACACGACACCCGAAAGCGGACAGGTTTGAATCCTGATGTTGCTAGTTTGCCGTTTTCACACTGGTGAACAAGACGCACATCATATGAAACCAAACAACAAACTGGAGACATCACTATAGCAACCGACGCCAGGCTTACATCACTTCCCTTGAATATGTGTAGTTCCTCTCAATGAGTCCCTAGAACTGTTTGGTCCGAAAGCACCTATTTAGAGGAACCAGACTCAAAGGGGAACCCATCTGGGTGATATCGGATAGTGTTATTATAAATAACTTATTTTATAACTGTGTGTTTTATGATCAAAAGGTGCAATTGTGTATGGAAGAAACTCACTACAGTTTAACATAAAGTCTATTTAGTTTTTTCATTATTTTTTATGTACTTGTCTAGATATTTAGGAATCCATCTATTTACAAAGTCAACCTGGAAGTGTGTGCATGTGCCTGTGTGTGTGTGTGTGTGTGTGTGTGTGTGTGTTCATTAGGCCTCACGAGATGCGTAGTCAAAGCAGAAATGAACTCCTGGCACATATCTATCATACAGCTTACCTGGGGAGAAGGCGGCATGGCCCTGATAACCAGTTAATCACTTCCTCCTCAACACCATTATTTATGAAGGACAACCCACGTACAGATGCGGTTTGTTGCTTTTTTTTTTTCTTTTTTTAATTTGCTGTATAATTGGGTGCTGTGGTAAATTACGGCATGGAGCTAGATTAAATTTAAAAGTCAAATAGCCCGGGGGAAAGTGGGGGAAAGTGGAAAGTTTTTTTGTGCACAACAA
The DNA here is from genome assembly GCA_030068235.1 of Notoglanidium macrostoma. NCBI lineage: Eukaryota > Metazoa > Chordata > Actinopteri > Siluriformes > Auchenoglanididae > Notoglanidium > Notoglanidium macrostoma. The sequence goes on along the minus strand of JAQQZR010000016.1, from coordinate 14,443,743 downwards.
CTAACGTACAACACAGACCAAGAGTGGTGTCGAGCGCTTTGACGGACAGCGACGAATCGTTTTCATTTCTCAGAGTTTTTGCGGTGCGTGAGGGCTCTTTAAATCAAGATATATAGGACTTCACATGCATAATTAATGCCCATGTCTGACATCACTGATACCAGTGTTACGATTGTCTTAAAAGACTTTCGAGTCGAATCAAAGGACTTGATTAAAATTACCCATTTCATATGAATTCATAAATTAATCAGTAGCCCTTCCCCTCCCATCTAGCGTTTTGTCGGCAAGGCCAAATAGGTTCTAAGGAGCAATATGTGATTCATTTCAATTTTGTATAAATCCATAAAATTATCTGCGGAACATAAGAGCGGAGCAATCTATTCCAAATTCAGTCCGCACGAAAGATGGAAATGTCAAAAATCAATAATTCACCAATGATCCTGATGGACAGCTTGTTTTCTTGCTACATCACCAAAGTTGGAGTCTTTCCTACGCCAGGTCACCTCTAACCAGCTGAACTAACTTCTCAGATTGCTCACTGTCAAGATGGAGAATTGAGTAAGCATTTAATTGCTCTCATTTGTCTCTACTTAGGCTATCTGATACCAGGAACCCGAGGTTTTTTTTTTTTTTTTTTTTTTTTTTGCGAAAGGATGCACATTATCAGTGTGAAAAATCGCTCGACTAATGGGGCCTTAATTTGATTTAATTACCAAGTTCATTAGCAAAGCAGAATTAAAGCATGTTTAGCTGCAGGGCTAGTCAATCCTGTCCCATTTTTACAAACGCCCAGCATCTGGAGCTCCTCATCTCAGTGGCATGAAGTATTAGTCTGGATAAGTTTATTTATGTTGAAGGAAATTGGGATTTAATTCCATTGATTAGTTTCTCCATCGCTGTAGTTGCTTATGTTAAAGAGCGCCTTTGAAAAGCGACAACTGGGTTGCAGATCCTTTTTCATTCCCAAGGTATGAAAACGAAGCAAAGTGGTGTGTTAACGCTAATTAAGCGACACCGTATCTGCCTGCCTGTGGCCGAGGACGCCAGTTCTAATTAGGCGCCATTACTGCATCAGTAGGACAGTTCTGAACTCCTTCCTCCTCGGCGCAGCGATCGTCTCACGCTGGCTGGCTTTCAAAAAAAGCACTAATCTGACTCCCTGCTTGCCTAAAGAAGACTCTAGAGAGACATCGGTGTGTGTTGCAGCATGTCTTAATACTGAAATAAAGAGTGTGTGAGAGAGTATGAGGGGTCTGTGACAAAATACTGATTGAAGCTGTTAGTTTCAAGAAGATGGTCAGGCTAGGACAAACGCTCTCTCAGGGAGAAGACAATAGCATGGAAAGCAAAATGAAAAACGATCAACTCCTTACCGAGACCTCAAAATATGAAGGTTGATAAATAGACAGGTGGGTTTCTTCTAAACCAGGGAAACATAGACTATCCATGGTCAAGCCAATGTGGACGAATCAGAGACGCCGCCGTTGTTTAGCGCTTTATTATTTTCAATCATGCGCAAGTGAAGCGTAAACGCCACAGACATCCACTGAAATCACAACACCGGACTTTCTATACACTGCACACGTTATTTACAATCATAAGCTATAAAGGTGTTATGATTGTGCAATCTGTAGCTGCACAGAAAGGTATTTGGACATTCTGATACTCATTTTACACCAACAAACCACTGTCCTGCTGCCTCGTGTCACGTTTTTAGCTGAACGGATTTATACTTATAGCTGACTAGATTCCTAACGAAAAATTTAAGCAATCTGAGTTCATTTTAGGGGGGGAATACTTATGGGGAGATTTAGATCGGCTTGGTTGAGAAGGGGGCGTGGCTGAGTGTGGTCGTGGCTGAGCGTGGAGGTGTGGGCGTGGCTGTAGGTATGTGTGTGTGGATGTAGCTGAGAGTGTGTGTGTGTGTGTGTGGACGTAGCTGAGAGTGGGCGTGGCTAAGAGTGGGCGTGGCTGAGAGTATGTGTGTGGGGGTGTGGCTGAGAGTGTGTGTGTGGACGTAGATGAGAGTGGGCGTGGCTGAGAGTGGGCGTGGCTGAGAGTGGGTGTGTGGGTGTGGCTGAGAGTGTTATCTCTCAAACTAGTCTAGTTCTTTAATTATTAAGCATTAAACAGTTGTTATCTCTCTCAAAAGAAAAATGTAAATTTGCCTATTCATAATTGATAAAAACAGATTACAGTCGAAGTGTGCCGTTTCTCCTGATACATTCAGTATCAGTATCGGTATCAGCGAGTGTCGATATCAATACATCCCCAGCGGTAAGTGAAAATAAGAATGTTTAGATGTGAAACTTCTGATGAACTAATCTGTTTTTTGATGGTGCATTGACCTGATTAGTGTGCATGTGTGTGTGCGAAAGCGCCATGAAGCAGGTAGTGAGTCGAGTCACTGCTAAAGCGAGGAACAGACGGCACCCAGCTGAGCCTTAGCAAAGCCCTCCCCTCAGGACATCAGCTGAAGAGTCACCATGTAGCACACATACAGCGAGGCGCATACACCCAGCCTGGGGGCACAGAGGGAGGGCTGAGACCGCACGAGCTCGGCCGTCTGTGCGCTGATTCTGACACAGCGCTAAAACAAAAGGCGACTCAGAGCTGCATCCAAATAAAGCCCGACGCCCAAGCGCACCCGAACAGGCGCGAACCAAGTCTAAGGTATCATCAAGTGTAAATGTTCGCTTTTGAAGTAAGGACTCAGTTTATCTCCCACTTGCAATAAATGCGACCATTTGACTTGATTTAACCTGCGTAGTGTGTTTTCGCTCTGTAGTCGGCAGCCTGATTGTACAGTGATGGATAATGATTATATTCAAAAGCCAAAAAAGGAAAAAGAAAAAACACTATGGAAATATTTCAGCTATAGGCTACAAAAGACAAATAGTCCTCATAACATTGGAGTGGGTGAAAGAAAATCAGGTTTTATGAAAAATCAGGAGAGAGAGAGACGCTCACCTGAGGCTAACTATCTTTCAGCGGCAGAGTGAAATCTGAAATGCAATCAGAGCACTTTATGGCAAGACAAAGAAACTGTCTGGATCAAGCAGAAGAGGGCAAATTGTACTAAATGCCTGCGCAAAACGCACTTAATTAAAAGGCGAGAAAGAAAGACGGAGAGAAAGAGAGAGCAAACAGGAACAAATGGTTACAAATCATATCCAGGTGCAAATTTCTACATAAAGGTTTTTTTTTTTTTTTGTGTTTTTTTTTTTAATATGTCATTTGTCTTACAGCACAGACAAGTCCCACAATGCGTTTGTTCATATATTTTAATGACTTGCTAGAGTTCATTCATTTCGGCCTCCTTTCCCAAGCTTCCTTAGTTTAACAAAGCGATCTGCATGCACCTGAGGGAGAACAAGACCCGGACGAGGCTCCACGTTTCCTTCCTTCTTTCTTTGATCTCACCGTGATGACATTCATCCTGGTGTAATCTCGTACGTTGGCTCGGTAATGAAAATTCAAAGAGGGGTTTCACAGCTGTCCGTCCACAACGGGATTTTCGTTCTCACCTTGAAATGAGGAACTTTACTAACCATTTCATTAGGAACACATGCAGCCCTGCTTATTAATGCAATTATCCAATCAGCCAATCACGTCGCACCAATGCAGAAAAATGATCGGATACCGGTCAAGTGTTTCGCTTAATGTTCGGGTTTTGGAACAAAATGTGATGTCAGAGACCTGGAGTGTTTTTAAAAAGTTCGGCTCTCGTGGGATTTCCACGCACAACGGTATCTAGGGAAATATTATCGCGTTATCGGCGTATCTAGCTAAATATTGTGACAGAGTGGCGCAAAAAACAAAAAAACATCCAACGAGTGACGCTTCTGCAAGCGGAAACGTCTCGTCGATGAGAGACGTTAAAAAGGACAATGACCAGATTGGCGTGAGCTGACAGAAAGGCTATGGTAACTCAAATGAGCACTCTTTACAATAAATAAAACAAATTCATACTTTTTTATAGAATGTAGTAAATTTATTTCCCTGAGACTGGGTCAAGGTTCAAACACTATACTATATGAACTACATACCAGGGCATTAATCTAAGGGCAAAGGTCATACAGCAGTCTGTCTCTGAGCGGCCCCTGCACCACGTTCATAATTTAGAGTTGTTTTGTTTTGTTTTTTTTAAATCTTGGCTACTTTCTTGACTTAATAAATCCTGTAGTATTCATCAAACCTGTTTAAAATAAATCATTCCCTGTCCTAAAGATTCTTTCCTAAATAATTCAGCACTTATTATCAATAATAATTTGAATGCTTGATAGCACATTTAATCCATTACTTCATGAAAGGAACAGTTCTATTTAATACGCTCCGACTTCCTTTACCTCTGTCTCTGTCAAAGAGAAATATTCAGTCCTATTCACCAGAGCAGCTCCTCTTTGGACAATGTATGCGCAACCCCCCCTATCTGAATATGAACTCTCCCAGCCTAGTTAGAATAATTTGTCTCACAGCGCTTTCCAACTAAATACATTTAAATCAATTAAGCTGCCTTCTAATCTCTTTTGTGCCAATGTCTTAAGTGATTTAAAGGTCTGAAGGAAAAATAAATAAATAAAAAGCGGAAAAGACCAAGACAATTCAGCCAAGAAAAGTGATGACACCAAGTTCGAGCAGAACTCTAAAACAATCCTCATCACTTCCTGTAGAACTCAATAACCTGGAATGCCTAATTAATTTTATCAGCGGAGGGGAAAAAAAAAAGTGTTTAAAATCACCATTTGGTCGTTTTCCTTCAGTTCACCGGATGCCACATTTCTGATTCATTTTGTCATGTTCCTTTTAGCCAAACACACACACACACACACACACACATACACACACACACCAATAATGCCATGCTAGGTACCCAAAATAAAGTTTCTATTTATGCAATTATCACTACCAGCTTTAAAACTCATGTTGACATGAGGTAGGTACATGGTTCAAATGTGTCAATTTCTGTCCTGAAGAGCTGATGCCTGAAAGCAATGTGTCCTTCTATCAAACCTTTGGAACATTTCATATCCCGCCATCATTACACAAAATTATTTTGCCTACCAGATAAATGCCATGCAGTCAACCAACCGTGCCGGGAAGTGATCACGCCCCGCGTTTTTCTCATTTTACAGTATGTTTATAAAGAAATGGGCAGGCAAGTCTCAGAAGGAAACGGCGCAAAATGGTACAAAATTGTGGGGCTGCGTTAAAAGCAGACCGGGTACCATCAACCGACTGTTGGGAGAAAAAAAGAAAAGATACCGGGAAATCTATACTCCGACAGGCAACCTGACCGCAAACTCCAACTACGACCTCGCATAACACTTTTCTCCTTTGGTGCTTTTTGTTTTCAGTTACATTATCATTGTTCTGTTTTCGCCCTCCATAATGTGTTGGGATGTTTAAGTGCCTGATTTAATGCTTCATCTCCACTACTTATGATCTTGTGATCATTAAGCTTTCTCCGTTGTTTTTGCAGAAACATAAAGATGACTGCAATGATATGAAGTCAAATTCGACTAGCATCATCTGCAGACTGCTACGCCACACTGGAGGCCCATAGAACATCCCACCGTAAAGAAAACATGGAATAATGAACGACATTTTGACTTCGTGAATTCAATTAGAGAGCTCATTAATGCGTGTTCTGCTTAGGGTAAGAACACTGTCCAAACATCAGAGTCAACCCTGGTGCTCTCCTCAATCGATTCCCCAAAGCCAGGGATCTTTGATGGTTCCAAAAGCTCTGAATGCTTACAAGTGGAAATCTTTGAGTACTTTCCATCTGTCTCGTTCTAGCATCAAAACATCTCCTGCACAATAGAATACAGGGACGTCCTGCTGGCAGAAGAACAGTACAAGCTGCACTACAAGTGGCATGCTGTCATTTTATTTAGCTTTACCGAATGCTCGATTCTGATTGGTTAGAAGGTGCGGATTTAGATTAACGCATCATTCTAATGCATTATCGGTTAACTTGCTTCAGGAAATAATGCTTCAGGACTTCTGTTATAGACCAATAATCAAATTCAGGATGCTTCAAAGAATACTGAAAAAAAAAAACCAGACATATTTCACAAATAGGATTTCATATTTTTCCACAAGTATTTCTAAAGACATCATCGACTAAAGATTACACTGGAGATGATGTTAAACATGAGAATACGTCCATCACAATGAACGATAATGTCTGTAATTTTTCCGGAAGGAATTCTAAGGGATAAAGAATACACCCACTCAACCCAGTTCAGCGTATCACGTAACGTCGAAACGGCTGCTCATACGGTCAACATCAAATAAAATATCATTTCACTCCTGTATATTTATAGTTTACAGTGGAATTTTCTTTAAATCAATCGACATAGACACATTAGGTGGTTAAATCTATAACACTGACCAGAAAACGGGTTGCCAATAAAATACATGTCGACATAATTAAGAGTTGAGACTTAAGTCAAACGCAGCATAGTGGCATGATGGCAATGACCTATATACGCAAGAAAGGCATAATTACATAAGTGTGAAAATATAGAAGAGAATTTCTAATGGGGTTTAGTCAAGAATGAAGAACGAGTGGAAAAAGATATCTTCAAGATTGTTTTGAAAACTGTGTCTGTGTAAATCTGAGTTGGTTAGTTCTGAAATAAAGTCCAGAATAATATATCAAAACCTGCACTGTTTTGCATATTCATTTCAGTAGCAGCTATGGGCATTTTGATGTTGATCTAGATAGATATATGTAAATATATGTAGATATATATATATGTACTGTACATTGCCTCAAGTCAAGGAGTTTGCCTTTGAAACTTTGGAGTTCACTGTTTTTCAACAGATGTTGAAAAAAAAAAAAAAAAAAAATGCACCACATTTACTGATCCTTATACAGTATTGATTACCACCACAAGATGATTGTTTTCTAATCACTGTAGTGCTTTGTGTCTTTTACCGCGGCACATGATTCACACTAATTACCACACAATTTGTTGTAAACACCATCTTGCCGTCAATCCCATGTGGCTATACTGTATGTAAGACTAAAACCCCATTCTGGATCCACTATGGTGCCGTGTTAATTTATGTCATTCATTCCAAACCTCCTGTGCAGATGGCGCCTGAGCTTCAGACGCCTTCAAGGACGGCATACGCGGCGTATGTACCAACGCTCACGTGTTCTACGACAGCTCTTTAACGTGCAAAGGTGCTGAAACTGCCTCTGCAGCACCACTCCAGATGGAGCGAGGTGTGTTGGCCAAGGATCCAGACACCACACACAGCTGGTGTCACAGCATGGCGAAGCCTTCCATCACCCGCTCCTCACTAGCATCACATGTGAATGCCGCAACACACAACACGCTCCTGTTTAAACAGGTTCGAGGAAACGGAACTGCCAAGTGTCTTGTCACACCGAGTGCTCGGAAAAACAAGCATTAAGCGACTATTAAAGGCAAAAAATTCTCCCACAGTTTCCCTGATTTAATGCATCAAAAGCAGAGATGACAAACTTTACGATGCAAAGAATTGTTGTTTGGCTCATTAATCAACCAGCGATGCTGAACACAGTGATAAAGAATAAATAAATCTAAAAACCATATGATATGAAACATTACATTGCAGCATAAAGGAAGGGGGGCTTTTCTGGTTCTAGCTACGTGACCGGAATAGAATTAGAACGTAAGTAAATAAACCTAATTTATGAGCTAATATTAATTTGTGGGTTTGCGATTGACTTTTAATGGCCGGCATGCTGCTACAGGAAAATAATCAACAATGAAGGAGTGTCAGGCAGCCAGCTGTGAAGCGGAGTACCTGCTACCACGCTGAAGTTATTTTCCAATACCGCATACCCTGAAGAGTTATATTCCTCTAATTTGGCAACCACAACTTTTTGCCATTGTTGTTGTTAAGTATTAAAGGACATGTCAACATTTTTATCCATTTATAGTTACATTGGATGTTCTGAGAACTCGTCGACTCGACAGAAATCGTGGTAAATACGCAGTGTTTAGGTGGTGTGTGTGTTTTAGCTTAGACCTTCTACAAACATGTCTGTGGGAAAATCATTTGCACGTCACAGCTAAGTTTATGACGGCAAGACATGTTTTGATTAATCTGAAAGATGTGCTGAATGTATTGAAGTAACTACGAACAACCTGCTATAACGAGGCACCCACTCGCTTCCAGTATCTATGTCTAAAATGATATTAAATCTGTACAAAGTAGAGGATTTGAAATGTTACAGGAGTGTTCTGTGCATGAGCGCACATATAAATGTACTTCCACGCCAGAAAACTTTCCCTTATCTTTCTGGTCCGTGTTGTTCATTTGAATATTGTAGTCCAAAACAGATAGCACATGGACATTTTGGAAACTATCAAACCCTATTGCAATGTCCTCATACGCGACAGTAAGTAGGCTAAAGGGAAATAACTGTAACTGCAAAAGAAAATACTGGAATTAGTCTCGTTGACGGTTTCTAGCGACTGGTTGCCATATCAATACAAATAATCAGCATAATTTGGAAGTTAGGCGCACGGAGAGTCAGTTGGAATAAAAAGAGGAGACAGGCAAGATATCTATAATCATTTCATGCAATAAATATTTGTAACTCTTCATGGTGTGTTTTTTTTTTTTTTTATCTCATATAACCCTGACTGAGTTTCTCTAGAATGAATCATTTCTTCACCGAAATAATGAGTGACTTGCAAGAAAAACAGATTATGAGCAACTTCACACACACACACACACACACACACACACACACACACACACACACACACACACACACACACACACACACACA
>JAQQZR010000016.1:14424412-14434840 GCA_030068235.1 Notoglanidium macrostoma | reverse complement strand
CACACACACACACACACACACACACACACACACACACACACACACACACACACACACACACACACACACACTCCACAAATTCCTCTTCAAGCAAACTTTATCTTAAGTGGCACAATACAAAAGAAAATGCATAAACACCGGCGCAATGTAGGACTTTTTTTCATTACATTCACATTTGGTTATGAGTTTGAAGCTTCTACATAATAATATGAGCAGCGGAGGGTGAATTATCACCCGTCTTAGAATAGAAATTCATATATTTCCTAGAGGTGCAAAACTGAATATGGAAAAGTGTGAATATGTATACTGATGGATGTACTGAGGGCGTGCAGTTGCAAGGTTTGGGATGAAAAAAAAAAAAAAAAAAACATGCACCCGATAATACAGGTGATGTACAGATTGTGTAGTCATCTCTCTCTCACACACCCACAGGACATTCTCGATAGCTTAATGGTGTAACAAAGCACACACAGTGAATAGTCACCGCTGTTGTACGCTGGGTGCATGTTTTTGCGCTGGGATGTATTTCCGGTGGCTACGTTTGAAACTATTTACGACTTCCTGTAACACTGCGCGGTCTGGATATATGTATATGTAAATACATGAATGCATATATTCATAAAGACCTTTATGGACCTATGGATGTCTGTAACAAAAAAGGATAGTTCAAATAAGCTTTATTACATGCTGTTATAGGAAAATAATCAACGACAGGGTGGTGTATGGCAACCCGATCCAAAGCGGATTTGATTCCAAAGTGGATTATTTTTAATAACAGCATGTTCTGGAGGGTTTTAGTCCTCATAAACTACAGCAAATTACAATGTTTTGTTTATTAAAGAATGACACAGAACAGCAAAAGTCCATTCATAGTTAAGGCTAATGTTGTAGAACAGCCAAAAAAACAAAGAAATTCTTTTTTTTTTTTTTTTTTTTTTATGCTTGAAAGTTTGTGCACCTTTTAGAATTTTTTATATTCCTGCATACTTAAATCATCATCAGATTTTCACAAGTCCTAAAAGTAGATAAAGAGTAAAACAGTTAAACAAATGAGACAAAAATATTATACTGGGTCATTTATTTATTGAGGAAAATGATTAAATATTAAATACTGAGGTCAGATGTTTGCATGCAACCATCATGGCAGTATTGGGCTTTCGGTGATTTCTTTGAACTGCTCCTTTTCTCGAGAAGAATGAATATACAATATACATGTTTAATAGAAGAAAAAAAACAAGAGTTTATTGCAAAACTTTTCATTTATTTTGGGTTTTCTGCAAGCAACGCAGATGCAAAATTATACATAGCGTCATGCTCCGGGACTGTTTAGCTGCCAGTGGAACTGGTTCATTGCACAAAGTGGATGGAATAATGAAGAACCTCAGAAGTCTTCAGCATAACCACAAACCATCAGCTAGACCATTGAAACTTGGGCACAACTGGATGTTCCAGCAGGACAATGGCCCCTAACACATCAAAGCTGGTTGTGGAATGGATAAAGCATTAAGTTTAAAACAAGTCCTGACCTCAACCTTATCTAAAATATGTGGACTAAGATCACGACTGTGCCATGAAATACACACATATAATTGAACTCTACCAGTTCTGCCAAAAAGAGTGGTCAAATATCCAAGCAGAATTCTGCCATAAGCGTGTTGATGGCTACTAAAGGAAACTTATTAGATGTGCTGTATTTTCATTTTTGAACCTGTGTTGATTTCAGAAAACACTAAATAAAGTAAAACTTTTCTACTCCTAAATAGAATAGTACGTATGTTTTACAATTATTCTACCAAAGAAAAAGAACTGTTTAAAGAGATCCGTGAAAGCCCGGTTTCATTTCCGGTAGTCCTGCATGACGGCATTTTATTTTAGCATCTTCAGCTCTGGTATGTTGATTGGGTTCTTCACATGAAATGCTCACTACAGGTCCTTCCACAACATTTCTATTGGATTAAGATCAGGACTTTGACGTGGCCATTCTTAAACATTAACATTATTCTTCTTTGCTGTATGACCCACTTCAGAATTCATTGTTCCATCAATGATGGCAAACCATCCTGACGCGGATGCGGCAAAACAGGTTCAATCCACGACACTACCATCTCAATGTTTCACAGACGGGATGAGGTTCTTATGCTGGGATGCGGTGTTTTCCTTTCCCCAAACATAATGTGTCTCGTTTAATCCAAAAGGATCTACTGTGGGCTCATCCATCCACGACATTTTTCCAGTTTGTCCACATGATCTATAGCAAACTGTAGACAGACAGCAGTGTTCTTTTTGCAGAGCAGTGGCTTTCTCTGTCTAACTCTGCCAAGCATACCATTGCTGTTCTGAGTTCTCCTGATGGTGGACTCATCAACATTAACATTAGCCAGTGTGAAAGAGGCCTTTAGTTGCTTAGAAGTTGCCCTGGGTTCCTTTGTGACCTCACAGACTATTACACGTCATGCTCTTGGAGATACCTTTGTTGGTTGAGCACTCCTGGAGAGGGTAAAAATGATCTTGAATTGCCTTCATCTGTCTGACTGTGGACTCTTTAGAGATGGATTTGTACCCTTTTCCATCCTGGTGAGCATCAACAACTCTTTTTCTGAGGTCTTGCTTTGTTACCAAGATACAAACATGTTGTGAAGATCAGATCTTAACAGATCCCTGTTCTTTAACTAAAACATGGCGCCCACTCACACCCGATTGTCATCCCACTGACCGAAAACACCTGACTTTAACTTCAGAATGAACTGCTAATCCTAGAGGTTCACATACCTTTCCACTCAGATATGAAATATTAGGTCAATAAATAAATGAACCAGTATAATATTTGTGCCTCATTTGTATAACCGGGATCTCTTTATCGACTTTCAGGACTTGTATGAACATCTGATGGTCATATTTATGCAGAAATATAGAAACTTCTAAAGAGTTCTCAAACTTTCAAGCAGCTATTAATAGCCATTTCATTAAAAGTCTCTCTTTTCTTCTGTCTATTGAAGTTATTAAGACAACAAAGCATGTCATGTTACCGAGAAATCATAAAATAGAAAATCCTCACTCGTGAAGAAGTTAGAGCTACAGTTACAAAGCGCTAACCCTGGAAATAAATTAACGTCTCCTCACAGAATACTTTACCAGCTCGACAATTACACGCAGTTTTTTTTATTCGTGTGTAAGGCACGTCCTCCATACAAGTGCCTCGGTAAGCCGTTACTATAGAAACGATAAGCGGCTGTCAGACAAAATTCACGGCGCCAATCAGAAGGGCGAATTCAGCAGCGCTGTAGTGTAAATTAGAAGTCCAGCGGGCTCAGCACTATAAATGGCACGTTTAACTCAAAAGCCAAAGAAGCGCTGGTGAACGATGTCATCATTCCATCACTCCCACACACACACCCACCCACACCCACACACACAGAGATCCAAGAAGTGAAACAGAGCAGAGAGAAAAGCAGCACGGTCCCCAGAGGCCTCCTATCTGCTAGCGCTTTCCGTTAGCCCTCCCATCACCAAGCATCAGCCTCTCCCTCTGTCTCAATTATTTCATTAGCGCCTGCGCCCTGCCGTCATTTGCATTTCATGAGACGACATTAAAAAGTCTCATCAAAAAAAAAAAAAAAAAATTCAAATAAATAAATAAATAAAAATACGCCCTTATGCATGCTTGTGTCACTCACTCTGATGTGCCTCGGCGTCCGCTTTCAACAATCGCTCTATTCTGACCGGCATTGCATGCTGAGCCTTTTTAATTGCTCTCGTATTGTGAAATGTATGGTGGGCGGGCATGGCAGAAAAACAAACAATTGGGCCGGCGCATTTCAACACACAATCGCAAAATCCCCCGTGCTAACACGTACAGTGTTAAAGTGGCGAATTTGTCGTGCATGTGTAAACCGTCGGGCTTCATTTATATCTGCTAAAATACAGATGTTCAAACATGCATCCACATGTTTATTATGGTGTCCTCTAAAGCTCTGGAGAATGGTTTGTTTTGGCTCTGCGTCACACAGACGTGGAAAAAAAAAAAGACCTCTAACTGAAACTCAATGAACCCTGCAGCCTTGTTGGCTCCTGTTCATCCATCGAAAAAAAATAAAACCTTCCCTCTAACCACAGAGAGGAAGACAGACAGAGAGACAGACAGACAGAGAGAGAGAGGAGATCTATATTTTAGGCAGGTTTGACATCTGAAGGACTTCTTCACGAAATATTTTTCCACTTCATCTTTCTCTTGGCACCGACTCCCTCTGCCAATCTTCCCTCATCTCCATGCTTAATCCCATCTCCTATTTGATCTCGACTCTCTCTTTACACACACACAGCAGCCCAGAGTATTTTTTTTTTTTTTCTTTTCCGTAGGTAATGAAGTGAATTGAGTTCTGTATCTCCCGCAGCTTCGCAGGACTTTGATAGATTAAACAGAGTTAGGCCGTGATCAACAGAGAAACGGTCATTAAGAGCTCGCTTTTAAATGCAACCTGCTGCGGCGGTTGCCTCGCATGTTAATTTCCATCATCCCTCTCTGCCCATTGGATCACAGCGAGAAGGTCAGATTCCTTAGCAGCGGGATTTCCAGTACAGAATTATATTCGGGCTTATGTTGGGGCTTTTCAGGCAACAACTGTATATGTGTCACAGGTAGATCAGAGTGAATAAATGGCAAATCGTGTCATTTCCTGTACAGGGGTTTAGTCAATTTAAGCTACTTAGGATCTACCTGGTGTGCGTTCAGGCGCTCGGGGTCAAGTGAGTGTTCTCAAAAATGAAATATTAGCATAAAAGCAGTCGAGAAACGCACATACACAAGACGAATAAAAACTTTAAATCCTCTTTTTTGTTCTCATGGTCTGATCATGTTCCAACTCATGTATGTGTGATGTAAATGGAGATGTAATCATAAATGAAATCCTTACAGACAAAGCCAAATAAGAGTGGTCCAAAACCCATCATGTGAACAGACAAACGCTGGATCAAAAATGGGAAATGCCAACAAGATGAACAGGAAGTACAGGTGAGTGAGAGTGTGGAAAAGTCCAGACTGGATTCACAGCACCATCAACACCTCTCCAATCCTATAGCACTTTTCAGGGGTACCAGGAAGAAACTCGACCAACGTCCATAATGGCCAAAGAAATGATAAATGAAACCGATTGTAGCATTGCGTTTCTTCCTACACAACACAAACTTCACAGTTCCTGCAATCCCCGAGTCAGATCATACTCCGCACGTGCACGGATCTTTCATCACAGCCGAACACAAGTCAATGCCATGCACTTCTGCCTCGATTCCCTCCATAACATGCTTCCGTCCGAATATATCTGCTGCCAATTACCAAGTAGTTCGGGTCATTCTATGGTAAACACGCATACGGTTCAAGGTAAGTCTACTATGCTGCAGCAAAACAATCCTCAATTCAGGTTATTAAAGGGAATTTTTAATACTGAAGCTGTATATCAATGCGTGCTACTGGATAGAAGAACTCCCGGGAAAACAAGTGAAAATAGCATGTGGTGGAAAATACATAAGCCAAATTGAGATCTCAGGGCCAAGACAGAACGCTAGCTACGCAGATCCTCCACGCCGATTGGCTGCCTTCCGAGATGCGTCGCAGAAGCTCCTCGGGGAACGTTACCAAGGAAGGAATAATCAGCATTAATGCAAAGCACTGATAAATGTTCTTGACGCCGTGCTCCGGATTCTTCTGGCAGCTGTTTGTTTATGCCATTTACATGGAAAGGAAATCCATCAAGAAAAATAAATGCAAGTCATTACTAGTTGAGGAGAATTCCTTCTTCGGTATTGGCATACACGTAGTATGTTTAATGAAGGAAGCGAGGGAAGCAAATGGCTTTGTGTGCTATTTATTTTAGATTAAGGAACAATGCTGACTGTATATCACAGGGCTGTGTGAAAGATCATCAAGCTCGCTCGTAGCTCAGGGAATAAAAAGTGCAGCAACTTATTTTTTTTTTTACACCCCCCGCCCCCCCCTCCCCCCGCAAAACGTCATTAAGCACAAATGATCGCTACCTGTCTAAAAGTGTTGACTTCAAAATGTACAATGGATAAAGAAAGTCGACAGGAAATGGGAATATGCAGGACCCAGAGCTATGCAAAGATTTAATAAATGCTTATTGCATCTGTTCCAGTAAGATAGAGAGACTGGCGGGGAAAAAGAATTCATGCGCCTGCCATATTGGGGACTATTCTCCATTGGGTTCTCTATTGGGTTTCTTTGCTTGCCATGAGCATTCTTACATGCTGACGCTGACACACTCCCTCCCTTCCCGTCCTTCTATTTCTCTTTTTCTCTTTCACTGGATGAACTCTTTGTGTATTCTGTCTCCGACACGGCACACAATAGCTAATGGCCAGCTGCCACCCTGCTCCAGAGATGCCTCCAATTCCTAGGTGGAGCACCGCAATATCTACAGCAGTGCGAACGCACACACACACACACACACAAGCAATACCATCCGTTGATTTACCATGGGAGGCCTATTTCCAAGTAAACCATATGGTATAATCTATAATCTGTGAAAATATGCATTGATCAAACATTTACAAATATTGTTTCGCCGGGATCCCTACGGGCCAAGCTTGTGTGACGCGAATGGAGGCTGTGTAATGAGACCCAACTCCGATTCGAACGCAATTTTCAAGTTTGTTGGCAAAGTCGTCACCTCACATGTATCAAGTCACACCATGCTATAGGCTGCCGCAATGTGGCACGGTGTTAGGCGACTGGTATAAGTTATACACACATTCTCACACTCACAGTTACAATCCCACACATACATAATTGCAGACTAGAGGCCAGAGATTTGTGTTCAGCAGAAGGATGTCAAAATCAAGCTCATCTTGAATTATTTGCTTTTCAGATAATTAATATTTATTCAGTCTGACACAAATAGCGAGCCAGGTTCTGTGAACTTTCTTACAAAAGGAACAAGTGTAGCAGCAGAGAGTATTATGTCATTACATCTGAAGAAAGATTGGTCAGCGCACATCATTGTTATTCCTTAAAATTGCACAAGTAAACACATGCGACAGCACGTGATATGATATGTGATTGCATATTAAATAAATCGCTCATGTCAGAAAATCACAAGGGAAAAATGAATGTATAAAAAAAAAGGTTGCATGTGAAAATAATATAATCGTGGAAGAGTTTGGTAATAAATGATTCATGTGGGGAAAAATTTATATCCAAAAACTGAAAAAAAATGGGCAAATCAGATGTTAATAGAAATGAATCACGGGCGGAAAAATCAGATGCGAATAGAAATGAATCATGTAAATATAAATTAACCCGGGAGAAACAAAATCACGTGTGAATATAAACGAATCAACAGGAGGAAAATCGCATGCGAAACAATGAGTCGGGTGGAAAAGAATAACGCAAGTGAAAATAAGCGAATCACGAACAAACTCACGTGTGAACGTAAATGAATCATCTGGGAAAACTCAGATGTGAATATTAACGAATCATGTGGGAGAATTGCATGCGTATAAATGAATTATTTAAAAAAACACATGTCAAAGTAAGTGAATTGTGTCAAAAATCTGGTGGAAAAACTAATTATACACAAAAGATCACAGGAATAAAAACAAATGCTATGTGACAGAACCAAATATGATATATACGAATAAAACGAATTATGCATGGGTGCATATAAATTCAATATTAATGTAATAAATTTGCATGTGAAAATAAAAACACGAAAAACCAAAAAAAAAAAAAAAAAAAAAAATTAAGATGGAATCACATGTGAAAGTAAATGAATCATGTAAAAAAAATTAATCATGTGAAAGTGAATGAATCATGTAAAAAAAAAAAATGAATCATGTGAAAGTAAATCAATCATATGAATATGAATTTGTTCATATGAATCCAAAGAAATGAAAAAAAAAAAAAAAAAAAAAAAAGAAAAAAAAAAAAAAAAAAAAAAAAAACACACGACATGTACAAAATATGTGAATGTGAAGTGTCTAAAAAGCAGGTGTAAATTACACATGACGCTTCAATTTACATTTGTTTGACTTTTCTGTTAAGGAAAACCAAGGCTCATGATCCTCTACCACGTACCGCTGTCAAAGCTTTTTAGCTTGTATACTACGTATGCTTTACATTTGCATAAAATAAATTTCAGAGATCATTTTCACCAATGATGAAGTTGTTTATTCCCTCTCTGTAGTGCGCATCTCATTTTTCATGTCCTTTACATAGCGATAACCGAGTTACCTTCAGGATGTTAAACCATCTACAAAGGTTTCTTTTTCCTTCTTTAAGGACACCTTCTCTCTCAGAAGCACTGAAATGAGAATTTAAAGAATTTTAAAGTGTCTTTATTTATTTCCTCATCTAACATCACTGCGTGTTCAAAACTGCAGTCCTGCAAGTAGAGAATAAAATGCGCACATAGAAATGTGGAGTATAAAGGCAGCCGGGCGTCTGCTTCAGCCCCAATTTTGGAGGAATAAATCTCATATTGATGTTCTTTCCACACTAAAAATGCAAAAATATGAGACAAATTGAGTGAGAGTGCTGTGGTAAATATGCCATTCAGTCAAAGACCTGCAATATTTTTTGTCTTTCTCATTTAATTACTGGGCTCGGCTGCTCATAAACACGGCATTAATATTGTATGAGGACAATGATTAAAACGATACCCAATATAGCTGCCGAAAGACTAAAGCCCTCCTTACATCCAGTTCTCTTTGTCACACTGATGCTAGCATCTTTCGGCACATTATTTATTTATTTAATTCCTTCTTTGTGTGTCTTCTTTGTAGACTTATAATGTCTGAGTTCTTCCTCCCGTTGCTTTCCGAACACGTTGTTTGGCTCTTAAATCTTAAAACTGTAAAAAGAAAAAGTATGGCCTTACACTTTACAAATTTACACCATGACACCAAGTCATATGGAAAGTTACAAAGGTCGATTGGGCTGGGAATGGAGTGTCCGTATCTTTTCATTGACTTAAGTTGTGTGAAATTGATCAAATTTGACCAGACACGTTGTTTGCCATGAAATTAGGCATTAGGGATCTGAATTTCTGTAAATATCTACATTTCTGTAAATTTCTCCAACATTTCTTAAACTCACATTTATCTCATTGATCATGTGTAAATCTAGGCAGAATTAAGTGTTAGAAAAAAGGGTTTTGTTATTTGTTCATGCCTGCCTTGTTATTTACATCTGCCACCAGGAGCATAAATACGTAGGTGTTTTGCACGTCTATTTCCATAAACACTGTTTCTATGGAGACAATATCAAAAGTACTGTACAGTACATAAATGTTAATTCTCTTTATTCCTGGAGCTAAAGGTCAGGATAAGAGACAGCTGAAGCAAGTAATGCAGACAGCACTCCCCAGTACGGTTCAATCCCTGAGTAGATCAGTCTGAACACAAGAGGTTCAACATCTCTGCTTTTATTCCCTCTCCAGCTCCCATCATTACACCAAACCCCTGTCAGTCTTGAGGTGAACTCTGGGGCCTGTCAGGAGAAACCGGGCTTTCAGAGCCGGCCAGTGACCCAAACGTCTGAGTATTTTTAACGAGTCCTCGTGTCATATTTCATCTGCATTCACGCAACTCTGCTCAAAGAAATGTCACAAGTTCAGCAATGAATCAATCTTCCAGAAGATGACAGGGTAACGCTTAGATGTCAAGTTATGAGAACTGAGGTTATTTAAGGAAAAAAAAAAAAAAAAAAAACAAGAGACCTAGTAGACAAAGCATTCCTAGTTCTTGCTCGTTCTTTTTTTCCTCCCTCCAAGTTCATATATATTAATAAAGCTGAATATGTTTTCTCACTTATTCAAGCTCATAAAGTAGAATTATTCATGAATTATTGAAATGGGGGAAAGTAAACCATTAATCAGAAGCTCATAGGCGCCACTTTGGTCTGACGGCAAAACAGCAAATTAGGATGTATGTCCTTTTCATTCCGTGAGAGGCAGCGCAAGGCTCAACGCCTTTTAATACACAATCGCTTACACTCGACTTGAGTCAAGGACATTTGAAAGTGTAGTTTCACTCAAGTTTATGCAACTTCATTTTGGAGCCAGTGAACTCTCAGTTCCTCTGGAAAGCCACGGGACAGCGAGAGTCAACAATTTGGCTTCATTCAACACAACCCTTTTAAGGCAGCCCGAAATTCCGAAGAATTTCAATAAAGATGTCACATGACATACAGAAATTGCGTGACTTCCTTCAGAGTGTTTTCTTTCACTAAATAGTGGGCGGGACCAACAAAATCAGTCTAATTGGTCCAAAAATGAAAAGTTGTTTTATTAGCTATTCTAAATCTACAGATAATTACATCTCAAATGTAGAACAGCGCTCTTTATCCATCCATCCATTATCTATACCGCTTTATCCGTCTGGGTGGCGGGGAAGCTGGAGCCAATCCCAGCATCTTGG
>JAQQZR010000016.1:14390522-14420601 GCA_030068235.1 Notoglanidium macrostoma | reverse complement strand
AGCAGTGCTAGCAATAGCACTGCTATTAGCAGACTTCATGTCTGTTTCAGAGTCTGTTTGTCCATGGATACAGAGGGCACTTCATTCCACAACCTTGTTATGGTGAAGGGGCTTGTGTACTTTGGAGAACCTCACTGTTATATCACTGGGAACTTAATGACCCGAGTGCACCACCCTCGGTGAGCAGATCTGATGGGAGTGTTTTGACACAGAGCGATCCTAAAGACTCTTGTGAAAGGTATGAAAAAGTCTAAGTGTTTTATTATTTAAACAACTGGGATTTGGAATGTTTACAAGCTCTCAAAGGGTCTGGTAAAATATTCTGAATCTACACTAAGAAGATGATATCTTGCACCATTCACCCGTTATTGTGCCAACAAGCAAAACTCCATCAGCAAGATTCCAAGGCTAAGGAGATCACTGGGGATTATAGGATTTACAACTTTTTACCTCAGTGGAGCTGCAGTAGATGGTATCAACAGTTTTTGAGAGTTTACAGAAGACTTAGCATGGACTCACCATATGAATACCTTCTAAGGTTACAGGATTTCAGCAAACGATCAAACATTCTGTTTATAAAGTATTCTGATTGCATCAGGGCTTGGTATAAGAGCAACTTCTGGCCTCAGAAAACGTAGAATGTTCTGTCCACTGAGTTACACACGAAAATGTCAAAGTAGCAACCAGATGAATCTCAACATTTTGAGCTATTACTTGCTTTTTCTTTCAGTGTATGGCAATTAGTATCAAACTATCCATGGGCAAACAGACAATGTAACAGCTTTTTCCCCTAGGCAAGAAGTCTGCTAACAGTAGTGTTATCACAGAAGTTAGTGACTACAGGAACGTCATACCATGATCTTGCTGCAGAGAAGGGGCTTGTGTACATTGCTGAACCTCAGGGCTATCTTTCATGAAACAGATCTGAGGGATGATTTCAGGTCAAGCGTAATCGTAATGACCTCTATGAAAGCTACAAAAAAGATTAAATGTATCCTCAGAAGATTAGGGCTACCAGGAACTGGAACCATGTTTAGGAGTGGTGTCCACAGGCAAGTGCCTGATATATAGGCCACCCATATAACCCAGTCAGGCTAAGCCCAAATTGTTATGCCATTTTGTGGGTTAACCAACTGCAAGATGAAGGGTTTGGACCCACCATGGGAGCCAGGTCTGGGGGTTGTGTCTCCTGGCAAGCACCTGGTGATGGGACCACCCATATTAAAATGGTTGGGTGACATGGAAAGATGGTAACATGGAACCAACTTGTGGTCTGACCACATTCAAAAAGAAGAGTGGGGTCAGATGCAATGCCAGTTGGCGGGCAAGTATGCATTGGACAGTCTTAAGCCAGCCTGACACTTGCACAAAATTTGGTCATCAACTGGTCTGCATTGTGGTGTGTCAATACTTGCCAAAAAGGGGGCACATCATCACACCAAAGTTAAGCATGGTTTGCGCAATCTGCCGTTTGTTACAAATTACAATTTACAAACTAGGTGTGCATTTGCCAGCAACACGTGACAAGCCTAAGACACTCAATTGCACACCATATTGTTGTGACTGTGTATGTCATGCATGGGCAAGCCTGAGCACTCGGTGGCACAAATGACCACTCATTGACACGCTATAGTTACATATGCATGGTCATCATGCTGGAATTTGCGGTGCAATGGCCCATGCCTTGGAACACTATGGCAGTCACTCGACTGCGGGAATTATGACTGTTCACCATCAGCGGAAATTAGAGGACGAGGAGAGAATAAGGAGAGAAGAAAGATTCCCAGAAAAAAGAAAGGAGTGTGTGGGTCAGGGATTGGTTGACCAGAAGACATGAGTATAAACAATATGATCAGTTTTCAGTTTCCAAACTATGCACATCGTACTGCATATGCAACCTATGCCTACCAATGTGTACCATTGCATTCCACAGGTGTTTACATTGTCAAAAACTCCTGCACAATGGCATGCAATGGGAAGCACTGACGCTCAGTGATATGCAATTGTTGCGAATAGGTTGCGCATAAGTTGTACATTAGCCATGCCACTGGCACGGAAATTCTGTCGTGTCAAATCTTTTGAAAATATCAAAGATCCCGGCATGCCCTCACACAGACTTGAGACAAAGCTCCACGAAGCTTCACTCACTCTTTCATGATTAGTTACTTCATTGGCACGCAACAATGTGCGTCTTTTCATGCTACCTCTGTGTGCAAGTGTCAGGCTGGCTTTAGACAGTCTAGGCCTCTCACTGAAAATATATGTCTTAACCAATGAGGTTCTTGGATCAAGATGACAGCAATGCAGAGACACACTGCTACTCAAGACCAATACCATAAAATCTCAATTATCAACTTTAGGAGTTTTCAAGTCTTTGAAAACCTGTTTTCTGTACCTTAAGTTCAGCCTTCATCATTTATATTTCACACCCTTCCTAAGAGTCCAAGCTGTACTCGAAGCAAGCCATGCTCATCAGAATGCTGACTTGGAATCTTGAGCAGACTCAGTAGCCGCAAATGGAGCCACATCTGACCGGTGGTGTATAAAGTAAACGCATTAGAGTGTTTATCGTTGTTGAAGTGATTAAGCCATGACACATGGACTCCCCACCGTGTCACGGTGGCCTCTGAGCAAAAGCTCATTAAACTTTATCCATTGTAATTTCTCCAGTTGCACCGAGCTCATTTACTTAATGTATGAGGGCCATTAGTTACCTCCAACACAACATGATGAACCAAACAACGATATAGAAAAGTTCATTAAGATGATATTTCAAGGGAATCATTAGGGGGCATAAGTTAAGGATCCATAACACTTTTGATGATGTTAAATGAGGCTGTACTTTGTGCCAAAAAAAGACTTTATTTAGAGGTTAAAGGGAAATTACAGAGGGCAAACAAAGTGAGTCAAACTGCTATTAAAATGCTAAACTTTGCTGCTCTCTTGCCACAGTTCATAGCCTGACTAAGAATTCCTAAATATGGGTACAAAAATTACAACTATAAATTTTTTTTTTTTTTTTTTTTTTTTAAGTGAGCACTATTCCCTGGAGTAAATAAAGAACCTTTTAGCATGCAGTTATATAAAAATGGTGAGGTACTAATAAGAAGAGCAAACATTTCACAACTCACAGGAGTAATCAATTAATTGTGCAAAAGTGCTCCGTAATTACTGATCAAAATAGACGCTAAAGCACACACACCTGCAACTCTGATGAACTTTAATACAACACCTACACGCCTATTGGTCTCGCCTGTTCATCGGTTAATTTGGGACTTAATGAGTTGGTGAGACAGTCGGCTTGCCATGCTCTCTCGAAGGAGAACAAATTTGTGCGAAACAGGTGTATAAAAAGCAAAGTTAGGTAAACACCAGCTTTCTTCGTTGTCGTTCTTTTTTCATTTTCTAAAGGAATTTCAATAAAACGACCAAAAAAAAAAAAAAAAAAAGATGCGCTATTCAGTAATTAGGAGTTATCATTGCTTCATCAAGCTTAGAAGTTACTTTAGAGAGAAATAAACAATATAAATAAATAAATAATACCCACCCATCCAAATGACCCTGTCACTGTTTTCCTCCCCTTGGATGAACCAGTTTTAACCTTGTGTGACGAGGAATCTAATTCTTGTTTGAGAAACACCATGGATAATTAGTGTCAGCAGCATGGGCTTCTGTGGCGGGGTGTCATTAATTTGGAGCAGAGAACAGAAGTGCCAGCACTGCAGAATCACGGAGAATGGCTTTCAGTTTGATGCATACGCTCTATCCCAAATGGTGCACTTGCAGTTGTCTACGCAGCATGTCCCGTTTCTAACAGTGGAATACAAAAGGGTACTCACAGATGATTTTCATGTGGCTTTATTTCACTGCTTGGGGATGCCTACATACACAACCGTCAAGAAAAAATCATTTCTAATTATTTGATTTGATTTTAATTTAGGCTAAAACCACTCACAGTGAATGTAGCATCAAAGCCAACGATATAGACGTTCAAATTGACCTACACAGTATTAGGCAGGTGGTTTTAATGTCATGGCCGCTCAGTGTACTCGTTCATGTCAGTCCATGTAAAACCTTTTTTTAACAATCCAACGATATTGCTTTCTGCCTCCGAATGACTCGGAAGACTAAACTTTAATCTAAAAGTGTATTAAAACATGTTTGGCCCCTAGCTAATTTATTACGATTAATAGCCTAAGTATTTAATTTCTTATTCTTAAAAACTGTGGCTTGTATAAATAATTGAAGACCATGGTTCTGCCCAGGGCCACCGGAATGTTTAACAATTAGTCAGAGTTTGACAATAATAGTTGACACAATTTATCAAGTCAAAACTACGAATACGAACTCAGGAAAAGTTTGTATGAAATCGAGTGAGCGAGAGTGACATGGATGTATTCATGGATATCATACAAATAAAGTTTGAAGAATGGATATATGTCTTGTATCAATTCTTAATTTAAACTTAAATACTTATTCATTAAGTATTTAAAAGATACATTTTCTCACACTCACTACCAAACACTACAGATGACTTTAGGAAAAATATATAATAAAATCGCATATTTAATATTTGCAAAAAAAAAAAAAAAAAAAAAAAAAAGTATTTTTGCGTTGGATTTATCTTTTTTTTTTTTTTTTTTTTTTTTTTTCAAAAATGTTAATTTGCCTACCTTATTAAACCAAAAATCTCATCTGTGGATCATGTAAGAGTTCAATTTTTTTTCCTTCAATTTCACTGCAAAGACTCTCAGAAAAAAATCTAACAATTTGCAGGTATTTCTCAATAATTCCATTCCTAGGATTTCATAAATGCGGGTTATCGAGGAAGGCTTTTTTTTGTTCTGAACGTGAGAAAAGTGGTGTTGATGCAAGTCTGTCTTTCCATTGCAGTTGGGGCGGAGCTTAAATTCTTCTTTAAAGCTACTACGTTTCAGATAATATGGTAGACAAATATACACTCTGTTGAGTTTTGATATTTATTACTACCACAGCTGAAGATGTCACACTAAAGAGAATCAAAAATTTCTTTCTGTTCTTCTTTGCCATAATAGATTATAGCCAAGTCCCTAAATACCAACTAACATTAGACAAAACTCACTTCTCTCATAAAACATTGTATTTTCAATCTCTTTGTTTTTAATGAGCTTGTCCACCAACTTGCTGTGAAACGCCATCAAATGGAGCGGCTTTATCTCCGACAGGCTGTACCAAGTTCTTTGTCTGTCCTCTTGACTTCTGAAAGTTATTCGGAGATCATCCGCTGATCTGTTTGATAGATAGAGCCGGGGGACTGATTAATTTCGTTCAGCTGCTATGCTGAGAGATGAGGACGCATAACCGCCTGCCGTGTGTGTGTTTCCTTTTCTGGTGGATCGGGTTAGCATCAACAAGCGCTAAAACATCATTAAACATCTCCTGTCATCCTCCATCTGTTAAGCATTTATCCAGCCAGGGAGAGCGAGGAGAGCTTTTTTTTGAAAATGTATTGCTACTCTGCAAAAAAAGAAAGAAAAAAATTTGGAATAAAAACACGCCTTTTCCTCCTTGCTTAGCAACACTGCCATAAAAAATGTCCTATAAAACCGCGGCTTTCAGAACTCGCACCGTTAGGACTGCCAGTAAGGCAGAATAATATCCTTATAGATCTGTATCATGATTGTGGCTTGTTCATAACAAACCTCTCGGCTACAGCACCGGGGCTGCTGACAACAGGCCTATTCCCTACAGACGCTTTAAAATTCAATTTTCTTTATCTTGCTTGCCTCAACGTTATTGTTTTGCATTAGGATCCCCTACACACACACTGACACACACACAGAGCCACCAAATACCTGCCACCCACATAGGTTTCATTCCTCTTGATAGCCCATCAGTGCTACCTGAGTATCATCAGGGGGAGAAAAGCCCTCTGTGCGTCTCATTATAATTCTCATTTTCTCATTCTCTTTAACTTTACCATTCACTCCATCTCTCCGCTGCACGTTTACTCAACTTCAGCTCTTGTGTTTCTATCTCTCTCTCTCTCTCGGATATATAAACCACCAGCTTGATCCTCATCTGCTCTCGGAGAAGCTGTAAATATGAGAGGTCGGCGCCGGGTCAAAGTCTCATCCGTGGACTGATCTTTCATTCTCTTCGGGATATTTTTCCTTGGGGTCAGCTGTCAGGGTGACCCCGTGCGACGGCGACCTCCGGCCTCAGCATCTCGCTACTCAGCTAAACTTTTTTTAATGAGACAGACGCTGACTTGGGGTGCCTGTTTACCAGCTGAGGCTCTTTGGCTCTTTATGAGAGTTCGTAAAGTTGCCAGGATGTATATCCGGCTTTACGCGATCGCGTGTATATAACGTGCGTTGACATGGAAAGCAGATATACGACTTTAAAGCGGAATACAGGAAAATGAGAACGCACATAGTTTAAATTGTCAAAGACATCCATGGCTTGAGGGGGAAAACAAATCATGTCGGTTTCATCGTTTTTGTCTTTTTATTTATTTGCTTTTATTCCTTTTTAAAAAAAAAAAAAAATATATATATATATATATATATATATATACACCCCAAATCTGCATACGTATCTTTTATTCGCCTTTGCTTTCTTTCCACACTCCACTTTGTGTCATTTAGCTTCTCTTTCTCTCTGGTTACTACCATGTCTCCTCCTGTCTCTCTGTAATACATTAGTCGCTGCTCCATAACCATCTGCTCTGATGTTCTCTCCACAGAAACATGGATGCAAAACGAAAAGAAATTTCATTATAATTTGTGACAAATCCGGGTTTCACTCTGGGGGCCTTCTCTCACAACCCCGCTTTCCTGCACCACCATTTATTAAAGCTGTGCACCAGGCAGAACACTTGCTAAAGATAAATTGAAACAGTATTCATTAAGAAGTTACTGACCCAGTGTCGGAGGCGGCGTCATTTATAAACGAGCAAAGGCTAAATATGTTCGTGTTGCTTTCATTTCTGCGGGGCACGGACGGTCATCATTGCACCGCCCGGGTGGCTGATGTGATATTAAAATTGTTCTTTTTTTCTGTTATACACACAGTACCCATGATGCATCCTTCCAAATGATCTCATACATTTATTTCTACTTTTCTCCTAGTTCAAAAAAAAAAAAAAAAAAAACCCTCACACATATTTTTTTTCCTTTTCTGCCCCTCTAGAACATTCTTGAGAGACAGTTAAAAGCACGTACGAGCTTGACACGCGTGTCTTCCTTTTCCAAGCCTTAGCGCATCTTCTGTGCTCCTTCCATCCTTCCCTCCACACACACACACACACACACACACACACACAGGGTTACAACATCCTTTCAAAAACCCTCTTCAACACCTGGCAGGGAAGAAGACTGTCGCTGCTCGCAGGGTGCGTTATTCCAAAACTAATGTGACAGGTCCCGCCATGTTGTTGTCACATTAATCATTTCCATAATCATGTTCGCGATAAACTTTTTATTTATTTATTTATTTATCTATTTTTAATGAAAAGATCAACATTATTAGCGCGAGTCGGGGGTGGCTGGCTGGCATTGCGAGGACATGAACAATGCGCAGACGCACGGCAAACTGTCAGACCTAAACCCAGACACGTACTCGAAGAGATTTTATCTGCCTTGAGTTTGGATATGTAAATGCGCACGTATCAGGAGAGCACACATACACAGCAGGAGAGACGGGATGCGCGGGAAACGAGCGAGTCGGGAGCAGACAGTGTGACATTTCAGATCCAAGTTTAAAGGCCTCAACGGATTGCTATCCGCGTGTGTAAGGGATATGACAATAAGACATGAGAGAATGAGACGCTCAGAGTTAACGTACTGCGCTGTATGAATGTGTGTGTTTAAGCAGCAACGTAGCGTCCAGATTAGGGCTTTCAAAGTTTATATATTATCATATCCATGGACAACGATGAAATAAACTGGATTCCTGAGAGGATTTTTTTTTTTCCACTCATATTTATAAGTAGTATAATATTTATTAATAATACTAGCTAACACTTGCGAAAGATCTGGACAGTTCAGACAGCTTTCCGGAAATATCTTTCTGCTGTAAAATACTTTGACATCAAAATAATAAAGTTTAATCTTTCGACTTCTGATGAAAATATCACAACATGCACTAAACAAGAATGTAGCCAATATTTGGTTTCGTTTTTTTTTTCCCCTGAACAGTAATGCCAGGTACAGCTTGTGCAGTTTTATAAGGAAATGGGCTTGTTAGTCGTACTGGACATCTTAGAAAATCTGTAATAGTTTTTTCTGGACACTTCTTTTTTTTTATTTTTATTTTTTTGTATGCATGACTCGGGGGCCTTCAATATGTTTGTTTTGTTTCTGAAAAGAGGTCTATTATGTAATATGTCGCTTTCTCTACGGACTAACAAATATTTTTCAAATACAAATCTGTGCTTGGAAATCTAAAACTCGGTCCAAAAAAAAAAAAAAGAAGAATAAGGGGGCTTAGACTTTTGCACAGTACTGTATATATAAATGGCGTATATACTTTTGTTACTGCACTGCTGCATTCCTTGGAGAGTTCATTCATGCATGCAAATCGTATCCGGGCGAAGATTTCAAGAGCACACTGTGTGCAGAACAGTTATAGAGTAACCAGAACAGCTTCAATGTGTCTTGGCATCGATTCTACGAGTGTCTGGAACTGCACTGGAGGGATGAAGACCGTTCATCCCATAAAAAATTCCATCAGTTTTTTCCCCCCCCTCGCTCAGTTCAGTGTTTTGATGGTTTTGGAGAGCGCTGTCTAACATATGACTCCCATAGGTGTTCAGCTGGGTTGAGAACTGGTGAGTGTGAAGGCATATGAATTTCAGCCAGATAACCCCATTCACTCAGCCTTCATGCCCTGCAGGAGGGGGCAGGGTCATTACATTAGAGACCACTCCATCCTGAAGACTTTCTGTTAAATAAACATCTCCTTACAAAAGAAATTCCACCATCCCAAGGTTTTTAATCCGTTTATGTGGCGTGTCCACCGTACAAACCCCTGTGTAAGCTGTTGATACTGAAGCAGTCACTTAAAAGAGCGAGGGGATTAATAGAAAGCTGCGGGTCAATAAAATCGGATGATTGTGTGTCTTCCTGCTATTATGTATTCTGGACAAAGGAAGAAATGCAAAACAAATCATTTCACTGTGCGCGTCGTGTAGGGCGTGCTTTATACGTTCACACAGATTCGAACATAACGTGTACCTGCTAAATTAGTGAATATCATTTCTCCTTCGCTTGTTTGTTTTGTCTTCCATTAGCGCGGATGTCTCTGAGGAACAGGCGAATCCAGAGACAATATAAACGTCACACTTCATATCATTCTCACGCACAGAGGAAGGAAATATACACACTGAGTCAATAATGCATTATTTATGAGTTAATCAAATTTGCTAAGTGTAGGTCAGGATACCACCTATCGTCTCTTTCTCTCTATAACGCACACACGTGCGCACACACGTGCGCACACACACACAAAACGTCAAAAACCCAATAAAAACAGACGATGTTTAAATCCACAGGCAAAGTAGCCATCAATCTTGATGTTCTCCAACAACCACAAATTATTTGTATTGTCTCAGCCCATTAGTCTCCCATCCCTCTGTCTGTGGCTAGCCAACCACACACACACACACACACACACACACACGCACACACAAACGCAAAACAGTGTCTCATTAGCTCTAATCAATACCAACAGACCAAAAACAGCTCTCATAAAGCTCACACCACACCCACAAATTCTCAAAAAAACATGCACATTTTACTGAATATCGCTCTCCATCCATCTCCCACTCTTTCCAAACACGCACACACACGTACATGAAAATCTTTCCTTGCTTATTTTCTCTCCCTCTCTAGAAGTTCGGATCAGTTTTGCTCGCTTCCTTTGGCAGAAACAGTAACAGTGAGTCACGCTCTCCTGCTCCACGTACCAGGCAGCCTTCCACAAAAGCCCACTCCATGCAACTGCTACAGAAACTGATAGGGACCAAAGCAATGACCAGGAAACATAAGACTGCCTGTGGAACAGTGGGAGCTCGGTGGTTAAGCTTTTGTGCCAGTGACTGCAAGGTTTAAATTTTAGAAGCACCACAGAGACACTGATAGAACCTTGAAAAATGAACTCAAGGCTGGCGGACGTGGGAAAATAATCAATGACAGAGTGATATGATGCGGACGACAGAGGAGCTGCTATTACCATCCGCAGGACTCTCGAAGCTTATTAATTCTCAAGAAATGAACGAGACCCAGCTTGTCACATTAACACAAAAATATACATGAAAAATTACCCAGCTTTAAATAATAATTCTTCTACAACCCTGAATTCTTTAACTCACACTCACACATGCGTATTTCAATGAACAAACTGTTGTTTTGTCTTTTTTCCACCCATACACTAAATGAGACAGAAGATGGAACGGACAAATAACCCATTCCCTTCGGATCTTCCTGCCATATCTGCTTGTGCTGCAAGAAATTTGCATTAATTGCTTTGTTTGAAAAGTTCAAAGCCGAGTGAAGAAATAATTCATAGCACAGTACAGGACAATATCAGCATCTCCGGATTCATTTAGCAAGGAGCTCTGGGATCTAGAGAATTCCATACAGCACTAATATAAGAAATTTATAAGAAAATAATTAATCTAATAACTACTGCATTGCGTAATCACTTCCTTGGTATGGATATCAAAGGTTTTAGCTTGGAGTGTGTGGCCTTCCAATATAAAGGAGTTTTATTTATGAATTTATGTTTTCATTTTTTTGCCAAGGGGAAGTCCAAGGTTCAAGAGTGCATCCAAAGTTGTAGGACGTCTTCTGTAGATGGATTTTATATTTATTTCTTTACCAGATAATTTTATCCAAAGCTGTTGTGACACATGTACAGTTATGCACAATGTTTAATACTTAAGTAAAACGCCTTTAACATTCATGAAGAATTATACAAATGACAAACATTTAAAACAAAATCACTGCGGGTTTTTGGTAAAGCAGAGCAAAAAACATGAAAGGAATTTTATTCATAGGAAATCGTACGACTCGAGCCATGTAAAAAAGTGTCAATAAGGCTAGAGATAAAATGAGATACAGGATATGAGAGAAAAAGTCTTTCACAAAAGTTATAATTGTGAAACTGACTAATTATTATGAGAGAAGATAATAATTTGACATGTTTGTACTTTTGGAAACGAGTGCGTGTACACAGGCTGGCCTACACGTCTCAGACTAAATGGTTCTAACATGAGATAGTATCTCAAATTTATGCCGT
Organism: Notoglanidium macrostoma; assembly: GCA_030068235.1. Classification (NCBI taxonomy): domain Eukaryota; kingdom Metazoa; phylum Chordata; class Actinopteri; order Siluriformes; family Auchenoglanididae; genus Notoglanidium; species Notoglanidium macrostoma. The sequence goes on along the minus strand of JAQQZR010000016.1, from coordinate 14,409,318 downwards.
GTTAATTTATACTGAAAACTTGACTTATCTCATGATTATGACTTAGTATCTCAAAATTGAAATTGTATCTCCAGATTATGACTGTCTCGTAGTTTGTCTTGGAATTATAACTTAGTATCTCATAATTACAACTTAGTGTCTTGAAATTGTGATCATATCTCAGAATTACGACATGATTGTTTCTTTGTATCTTGAAATTATGCCTTTAGTATCTGAAAATTATGATTTAGTATCTTCAAATCTTATAAATATGACTTCCTATCTTGAACTTATGGCTTAATATCTCATACTTATGACACATTTTCTCAACATTAATACTTGGTATCTCATAATTATGACTGACTAACGAACTTATGACTTAGGATAGCATAATCATGAATTAGTATCTCAGTTATGACTTGTTATCTCATAATTAAGACTTGCTGTCTCAGTCATCCTAAAATACCATCATAATTATGAGACAATATAGAGGTGGTAGAAATTGGCTTCCATACAAGGTTCGATGTTACTCTTCTAAATTTAACCTGTTTCCCAGCTTACTTATGGCTGAATAATTTTGGATAGCTAGCCTCAATATCCAAAGAACACGTGAGCATGCTTTCGCTCCATCCACACGTCTGAACAGACCGCATGTAAATGAGCTGTTGCAGCCCGAGTTGCAATACTGCAGCGCTCGCTTTTTTAGCCCCTTTATTGAAAGGAAGCGGCTCTTAGTGTGAGTGTCTGGAATTTACCTGAGGGCGACCGGATTCTCGCTCGCAACGTTGAAAAAAAACACTCAAATATTGTATTGTAAATATTCCAAAAATAAAAAAAGCACTTTGCTCTTGTGGGGACCAGCCAAATGTCCCCATGAGGTCAAAACAGTGAGTTATTCCTATCCTTGGGGGGAGACTTTTGGTCCCAGGCATGAACTTGCCCTTGCTCACGTAAACACGCTTACAGAAATGTCTCTGTAGTAGAATGCAGTCTGATCAAGGGCTAATCAAGGAGAGGGAGAGAGTGAAGTGAAGTGAATCATACAACCCCACAACACATTTACACAAATCCATCCAGTCCCCAATCCCTGTCTTCAATTAACATCAATTAGCCTGTGGTACTTGTGTTTGTGTGGTGCATAATCAATGTGTGTGTGTGTGTGTACTGTGTAGCAGCTGCCGGCTGGTCCATCTCTCTATGCTGTCGTGCATCTGCTACATCCAGGGGGCATAAACTCACCGCAAGTAGTCCATCATCTGTTTCTCTCTCAAACACACATGAACACACACACACACACACACACACACACAATCCAGTTTGTTGCTTTTTTCCATGTAAACTCCTTCATGAGACAACAGACGTGTAAGAGCGGAATGATATAATATTTATGTATTTATTAATAATTTTTGGTAAAATAAACAGCCTTTGGACAAAAAAAAAAAAAGCAATATCGTCTTTGACTCATACACCATACAGTTTCTCTACAGATCCTTTCTCTTTTATTTAAAGTTTATTGTAACCCACACGAAACTCAACTCAAACTTAATAATAATTGCTCTGGGAACAAAATACGTGTTGAGCCGGCACTCAATTTTAGCACAAGTTTGCTCCAAAACTCTCCGGCAATTTCACAAAATTTTCTTTAGATTTTATTTTTAATAAGCTTTTGGTTTCTATTTCTAACCTTTTACTTATTTTCTTCCACCCTGTGTATCCTATTTAATATGAATTATGCCATGTCTTGACGGAGCTCGCTTTGTGAACAGAAGTGCTGAAACAGACTGGACTTCTTAGTTCCAGTGAAGGGAAACTGTATTACTACAGCATACAAAGGCAGTCTAGACAATTGTGGGCTTCCGGCTTTGTGGCAACAGTTTGGGAGGAACCATATACGGGTGTGATCAAGTGTTCACATACTTTCACCCATATAGAGTATGAAAGCAGGTAAACATCATCATTATTAGTAGTAGTGGATCAAAATTTACGTATTAATTACCATTTTTGAACAATAACTTTCAACTTACTTCAACTCTTAACCATAAACACTGTCCCAAAGTAACTTTACAGAAACTCGCTTGTAGATTTAGATCCCTAATGAGCAGGAGGAAGAAACCATGCGAGGAATCACACGCAAAATCCTGTCTTGGATGACCCTGAATATCAGGATTATAAATCGTCGCATTAGATCTGGCTTTAAAGTCCAAACTGTGCTGGAAGGATGTTCAGGACGATCTTTATGATTACAAGAGCAATTCCTAGGTACAAATCTATCCACATGAAGGAAGCCTGACCTTGAATGGATATGAAGAGGTTAAAAAAAAAAAAAAAAAGCAATCGGAGCCAAAATTGGAGTTGTGGGATGAGCACAGGAGCGTTTTTATGATTATAGAGCCATATTCGATCTCTGTGTTGGTTCAAAAAAGGAACTGAAATCATTCTTCTACCCAGGGACAGTCTTTGGGGTTAAAATAAAAAAAAAAGAAAGAAAAGATGCAGCGAGTGGTTTGAGATTAGACGCCTGCACCCTAAAGACTGCAGGAAAATGGACTCAGGGAGGAGGTGGGGGGGGGCGGCGAGCAGGAAAACATGACCCACTCCATCCTCTCCATCCTGTATCCTTTATTCCCACTCATATATTCCTGTTATATTACTACCAGCTTCTCATCTATTCCCCCCTCACTCTCACTCCCCCCGCTCTCTCATCTCATGGTATAGCTCTCACACTCTCTCCTTCTCTGTCATCTGTCCATCATTGCTATGTCTTGACCTTACAGCTGTGTTTGTGCACATCCTAGTAATAGCACATTCGGCCTTACATATACACATACACATGTAGACACACACACACACACACACACACACATGCAATCCCCAGACTCCATGTGTATAGTTTTATACAGAGCAGCCGGCAGCCCAGGAAGCAAAATCCAATTTCTGCCTGCCAGCCATTTACGTCTGTGCATCTGTGTGTGTGTGTGTGTGTGGGAGTGTGTGTGTGTGTGCGTGTGCGTGTGGGTGGGTGTGTGTGTTGTCCCCAAGCAATGTCTGACCAAACAAAGCAGATGAGAATCATCATGGCAGACACAGATCACAGGTACACGCACACACACACACACACAGGTGGGCTTGCATGTGCTTGTCACAAAGGGAACACACTCGTATTCAAACACATACAAAAGGATGTGCTGCTGAAAGAGAGCGAGAGTGAGGCAGTGAGTGTAAAAGAGCGAGACAGAGAGTGAGACCCCGGGTCTCGCCTGCTTTCTAAAACAAACAATAGACCCCAGATAAAACAGAGACGTGTTTACACCCCGCGACCCTGCTACTCCCTTCCCGACTTTCACACCCTGCCATTATTTTGAGCAAAGCCCTTTATTGCCACGCACACACAGGGACAGCTGTCTGTGGCATTCGAGTCAAACTAAAAGCCACATGGTGGAACTCACTAGAGGGCAAACGCACAACTGTTCCACAAACTGTTCACGCGAGTGCTAAAGTTGGCATAGGAGAACAGACAGGAGGTATGATATGGGCTGATAGAAACGGAGTTTTAGAAAAAATTATATTGTCATGATTTTGTGTGTGTGTGTGTGTGTGTTTGTGTGTGAGACAGGCTCCCTATCATACACAAGAGCAGGGACAAGGGACAAGAGCAAGAGAAATGTATGTGTGTGTGTGGGTGTTTAGTGAATCAGAGAAAGCAGAGTCTTGAAAATATTTACATGAATTTCAGAATTGTAGTATTTGTTACGTCTCCGTTTTGATTTAACGACCGCATGCACTCAAGCTGGCACGGACTCCACGTTCGTGTAAAACCCGGCGATGCACGTCAGATCAAATCCATCGGCACGGCTTGACCTTTTATACAAAGGTTAATATCATAAAATGTACTTACAATTTAAATTAGTGACCTAGAAATAGTGCAGAATCTTGAATACTGAGCATTCGAGATTTTGCATATTTTCCTTTCATGGTTTGAATTTCAATCTCTAAAATTCTAAAAACTCTAAATTTCCAGCTTGAAATAAAATAAAAAAAATAAAAATAAAAAAAATAAAAAAATTTAAAAAATTTAAAAAAAAAAAAAAAAAAAATATATATATATATATATATATATATATATATATCAATGTGGACATGGTGGAGCCTATTACTGTGAAAAAATAAATAAATAATTTTTTTTTAAAATAAGCCAGATTTTAAAGATGGAAAAAAAAAATGTTGTAAGCTTTGTCTTTAAAAACGACCAAAAATCCTATCTTCCCTCTCGTTCTCTTTATCTCTTTGTAAATTCTCTATTTCACTAAATTCTTCAAAGGGATTTCTTTGAAATCATTGAAAAGATAAACCAGGCTTTTTACAGGCAATTTTTAATGATGAAGCTAGCAGTCGTTTAAAGATTCTCTAGAACTGTAATAATCAAAATGATTTCAAAGAACACTTTGATTCTTAATACTGGAGTGGACACGTGTCAAGGTCAAGGCCTACGGGCCAAATACAACCCACAAGCCTCGCTTCATTTGATGTCTAAAATAATTCAGAAACGTGGCGGGTGTTGGCTTTTAGTGTGATTTAATGAAGGACACCAAATCCCAAAACATATCCACCTGGTGGAGAGATCTATAAACATGTTTAAAAAATAAAGAAATATATAAAACTTGATGGTGCATGAAGACAAGAGCGATGGGGGTGAAAAGATAAGCCAGTGTAAATTTATACATCTCTCAGCTTTTTCCATGTTTAGATATATATTTAAAACAAAACAAAATAACTTTAATCAGTTTGATAAATGCTATCACCTAATAGTGCATAGTGGAACAGTTTCTAATAAAAAACGAATAGCCTTAGTCGATTCGCTTATTTATTTGTTTGTTTATTTATTTATTCATTTTAGTTCAGGTGTCTGTTTGCGGTTTTCTGGCCCGGAAACAGGCTCCACCCCCAGCAGATCTCTTTCTCTCTTTCACATGGTGAGGTTAATCAGGAGAAAGAAAAAGGCTTGTTAGTATTCACATTGCAGTTGGGCTTTACCTTTAAGCATGACGTCAGGAAAAGAATCAGTTCCTGTCAATGGCATGGGAAGCACATTGCTCATGATCCATCATTACATCAAAGACACTCATTTTCAACTATTTATATGAAGAATCGTGACAAATAGGTTTTCTTGGAACATAAAAAAAAAATGAAATATTATGCCAAAATGAGCTAATCCAAGTTAAGTCAAAAGTAATATTTAATTGCCTGTTAATTAACATAAATACATAGATAGATAGATAGATAGATAGATAGATAGATAGATAGATAGATAGATAGATAGATAGATAGATAGATAGATAGATACACAGTGGCTATGATATTTACTGCTGCTGTCCACTATTTAGAGCAATGTTTCAGAACATTTTTGAAATATTGTTTTTGAATTTTAGCCGCATCACCCATACCTAATTTCCAATGCATGTGGATAGAAACTGAACGTGACAATGTGTTGCTGTCAGAGAGCAGCATGGAGCCTGCTATAATAAAACCAAGAACATTGCAGTGGAGGTCAGACTGTCTCCACACACACACACACACACACACACACACACACACACACACCATCAACCAGGCACTCAAGCATGGCTCACTTCACCTTTTTATGTTGCGACGTGTTGTGACATGTTCGCTGATTTACCCACCTGTCTCCAGACACACAAACACACACACACACACACACACACACACACATGCTGGTACTCCCCTCAGATGAGTGGCACAGAAAATTGCACATCCTCTATAATGCACGTCAGGCATTCTCAGCTGTGATTTTGGTCACAATTAACGAATGCTCTCTCGCACACGTGCAGAAGCCATTAACCTCTAATGCTGCACATGCAGGTGTCTAACGCAGCGCATTTCGTTAGGCACTTGTGAACCACGTTGTATGCACGTGGTTGAAGGAGCTTCTCTCACCATGCAATTATTCTGTACTAGACAGCGAGTGTGAACACTCTGAGGCCAGAATGCTAAATGAAGCGCGTATAGCAATAACAGCTAGCATTAAAGCGGATATAAATAACCCAGACAAATAATAACGAAGTTTGAATACACAACACACACACTAGGTAGAGTCCAGATGTCTGTGTCCAGTACTGAGATTGGAATTTATTGCATCAGTTACAGAAAAGGCAGTGCTATGTCACAAACATTATCCCTCTTCATTAATGCTAGCAGATGAAAGCAGTAAAGAGGATAAGTAAGGAGTAAAACACAAAAGCGTGATGCTGATGTAGGAAAATAATCCATGACTGGGTGGTAAAAAGAAAACCGAGTATTTTTTAAGACTATTTTTAAAGAAAAATGCAGCAAACGATACGCAAACAAATTCAATTCTATTTGGACATTCTTGCGGTTTTAACTGCAGGTTTACAAATTTCCAGATGTGGATTCTGAGCGCTAATGAGCAAGCCAGAGGTGACAGTAGTACGAACTAAATCTCAGATAAGACCAGGAGGAAATAATGACATGAACCAAAGTCAATCTTCTTCTAAGTGGGAATATTTGGATATATTGCAATTGATTTCCCAAAATATGAAATGTATTGCTCTTGAACTATAAGCCTCAACTGAATAAAAACATCTACATTCTACAATCAGCGATGAAAGAAATGACTGTCAGATGCATATTTTTGAATCCTACTGTACACTTAGCGAATAAAGACACATTTAGTCCAGTAATATACCATAATCACTCCTGGGTCCTGAATAAATACAGTTTATTCAGAGCAGATATTTGATCAGTGTAAGGCCACTAAAGAGGTCTATATCTGGAAGTTCATAATTGTAGAGTGTGCAAGAGGCCTTGCGCTTTCTAACATAGCACGCTGGTCTATAATTCCACTCGCTTATTAGCTGGAAATTAATTCCTCAGCAGCAACTCGCTAAATTCTAAAGCAATATTTTCCAGCGTAGGGGTTAATCAGAGTGGAGAGAAGAGTAAGAGAGATAACAAGATGGTGTGGAAAAGTAGAGACAGAGATGCAATCAGCTTTATCTGTGTTTGTGAGCCTTTCACTGATTGTCGGCAAGATAATATCTCGCAGATATTCAGCAAGCGCCGACCTTTCGGCTAAGGGTTCAGGGAAAGCTAGAGAGTAATTATGGTGCATGAGAAAAGTGTAAGTCTGTCCACCTGTTTTCATGCAAATGTTTAAATTGGTCAAGATAAAAAGTGATGGAATAAACTGTTAGTCAATGTGCAACACTGTCAGCTAATAGCAGTCGCTCATTTTTTCATATTGGATTTTTAAGTTGAGGTAGGTACATGCCAGTGCCTGTAACTGTATGGATTTATTGCTTCAAATATCCATATATCTGTATTCAGATTTAAACCGAAACTGGGTGTGGCCTAAACCGGAAGAGGTTTTCTTTTTTTCCATTTTAAATTTCATTTCTGAACCGTATCACTATTATTTTTGCTTGTACCAGCCTACAATATCTAACAGATTTAGTGAGCTCTATTTCCCAGAATATAAACAAACAACAAACTTGACTAATTTACTACTATAAACAAACTAATAGCCCTATTTATTACTATTAACAAACTAGTAGCCCAATTTATTATTATAAACAAACTAGCAGCCCAATTTATTATAAATAAACTAGTAGCCTAATTTATTATTATAAACAAACTAGTAGCCCAATTTATTATTATAAACAAACTAGTAGCCAAATTTATTATTATAAACAAACTAGTAGCCCAATTTATTATTATAAACAAACTAGTAGCCCAATTTATTATTATAAACAAACTAGTAGCCCAATTAATTATTATAAACTAACTCCTAGCCTAATGTACTACTGTAAACAAACTAGTAGCCTTATGTACTAATGTAAACAAACTAGTAGCCTAATTTACTACTATAACAAACTAGTAGCCTAATGTACTACTGTAAACAAACTAGCAGCCCAATTTATTATTATAAACAAACTAGTAGCCAAATGTATTATTATAAACAAACTAGTAGCCCAATTTATTATTATAAACAAACTTGTAGCCTAATGTACTAATGTAAACAAACTAGTAGCCTAATTTACTACTATAACAAACTAGCAGCCCAATTTATTATTATAAACAAACTAGTAGCCCAATTTATTATTATAAACAAACTAGTAGCCTAATGTACTACTGTAAACAAACTAGCAGCCTAATTTATTATTATAAACAAACTAGTAGCCTAATGTACTACTATAACAAACTAGTAGCCTAATGTACTACTATAACAAACTAGTAGCCTAATGTACTACTATAACAAACTAGTAGCATAATGTACTACTGTAAACAAACTAGTAGCCTAATGTACTACTGTAGACAAAATAGTGGCCTAATTTACTACTATAAACAAACTAATTGCCCATTTATTACTATAACAAACTAGTAGCCTAATGTACTACTGTAAACAAACTAGTAGCCTAATGTACTGCTATAAACAAACTAATAGCCCTATTGATTACTATAACAAACTAGTAGCCTAATGTACTGCTATAAACAAACTTGCAGCCTAATTTAATTCTATAAAGTATTTTTTACTACTTTAAGTATTTACTATAAGTAGTAGCCTAATATAAACCACCATGACCCTGAGCAGACATTTATTAAGGATGAATTAATGAATGCTGTACCTTTCATATCTGAACTACCTTTCATAGCTTCATATCTGATCACATTTTAGTTGAATCCCAGATGCTCTGTAAGCTAGCTTTCTCAAAAAAAGAAAAGGGTTCTTCCATTTTGTATCTGTATTTATATCTCTTTAGAACAGGTCAAGTTATCTGTTCGTTCCGAATAATGTGTTCATATTCCGTTACATCTTTAAAAAAAAAAAAGAATCCTTCAGAATAATCATAATCCTCAAACTACATCTGCATTTGCAAGAAATGTTGAAGGACTTGTGCGTAGAAAGTAAATGACAGTGTTTAGTAAGGAAAAATGAGAAAGGGCATACAGACAGACACAAAAAGCTGCAGCTCTCCTTCATTCCCATGCTCCCTGCATAGAAAAGGTCGTGGGGTCGTGCAGTACTGTCAGCGTGTCAGGAAGCCCAGCAGCTGTTGGCCATCTTAATGATGGGCATTGTGCCCCCGCGCCATCTCCCTCCAGGCAGCTCCCTCTCCGCCCGTTTCCCACCTGTCCCCTACTTGCCCCCAACTATAAAACACCACTAACTAGACCTGCCCCTGCTATTAGCACACCAGCATACAAACTACTGTTCACATTTAAATACTAATTACTCAGGTCAAACTTCACACAATCTCATTAGCAAGTCTTTAAAGCTGGTAGGTTCATAAAGATGCGCGTTGTTCTGCATCACACAGCCACCCAGTGGCTTAATGGACAGACGAAGGAACTGAAGCTTCTGTACAATAATGAGAAAGGATGAACGAAAGTCCATTCTGGTTTACATAATTAAAGGACCATTACATGAGATTGAACATTTAGAGTAGATTGAAAGTTTGACTTGGAGCATTGTTCAGAAGGTGTTGATTAAACATCTATAACAACAGCTTTGTTTAACAACTTATACAAGGACTTTACATAAACCGATTAAAAACTGTGTGATCATTGCTGATATGGTGATTTTGGAATGAGGCATGATTATTTGGAAGGCGTCTCCAACACTTAATAACATAACCATCAGAGGTAAAGCTGTAAACTTTTCCAACACAGAAGAGGGTTCAGGCTGGAGGGCTTTGCACTTGGTCTTTTCTCAGTAACATGACAAGCTGTGCTTTGTTTTGTTGTTGTTGTTGTTTTGGTTGATCTTGCAATACTGCTGTAAATTGTAACTGTAATTTTATTTCGTATAGCGCTTATAATAACATATTGTCACAAAGCAGCTTCACAGAAGTATATAAATTCTGAATATAAAATTATGAATCTATAAATTTATCTATACATTTCCCCAATGAGAAAGGCTGTGGCAACGGTGGCAAGGAAAAACTCCCTGAGACAACAAGAGGAAGAAACCTTGAGAGGAACCAGACTCAAAAGGGAACCCATCCTCATTTGGGTGGCACTGGATAGTGCGATTACAACTAACACACTTCTGTACAGAACATAAGTACCACACATAAGTCAATACAGTTTAACATAAAGTCTGTTCTGTCTCAGCTGATTCACTGAGGAAGATTTGAGAGCAAGAAAGTTCGTGGTAATTTAAGTCCTATGCCTTTGTAGCAGAACCGTTCATGTCAATTGCAGTCCATCTTCAAAGTTCTAGGTGTATGCTGAGGCAGTTCATATGGTCCCATCCTCAACAGGAGCAAGTGGTTTCCAAGTGATGACTCCAACCAGACGTAGGATATCAGGATGGATCAGGCAGGTCCAGAAAGCAGAAGTGGTCAGGATCACTGGTATCACAGGAGTAGCATGAAGTCCCTTCATTATGCCCACTTTGGTTATTTACACTAAACCAAACAAAGCTGGCATAAAGCTGTGCTTTTACAAAGCAAACTGTGCGTATTTATACCACTCTTCAAACACAAGCAAAGTTGCAGAGCATCCTGTATCTGCAATCAGAAATATGTTGAGAAACTGAAAAGAAGTGGAAAGTGATTCGAGGCATGTGGACCATTGACGCTATAGACGGTTGAATTTGCGCTGGTTTAAGAAATGTCAAAATTGTCAGCCCTTTCCCACCATGCCTTCAAATCCCTTTTACACAGATATCGATAATGTCTGCTCACAGAGATATCATAGTTATAAATGTTATAACGCAGTATTGCACAAGCTTGGGTATAATATCTGGGCTGCAAACATTAATGCAGAGCCTGTTTTATAGTACATTCCAACATCAGTGTCTACAGTGTTCTTCTGAGCAAATGTTATAATGTGTTATGTATCCTGACATCATGAAAGCTTTTAAAGTGTTATTCACGCAACACAAGCTCATGATTATAAGCATTATAAGGTATTGTGCTATATAAAACGTTATAAATTTATCTGTAATGCATTTTGAATACAGAATTCATAGCAAGTGTTTCCAAAAGCACATCACAAATTGGTAGCTGTGGGATTTAAGTTAACAATTTTCCTGAGAACTGCCTTTATTGATTTTATTGTGACAGACGCCAAATTCAGAGAGCAGCTTAAGAGGAAAGTCTGTGAGAAATGGAAGGAGAAACATTCACATTACAATCACATTTATAGCATTTGGATGACTCTCTTATCCAGACAGCAAAAGAAACACTGGCTATGGTAGAAAGAAAATTAAAGAGTGTATTGATAGCCACTAACAACCCTCCAGGGAGACCTGACATCAATTCAGTTCCCTTTATCTTGTCTAGTTCACATGCTTTCAAATGTTACTTCAGCTGTTTTAAGAGAGTTATACTAACACGTAATGCTAGAATTCAATGTCTTGTTATTTTCCGAAATAACTCTTGTGTGTTATCTGGCAGAACGATAAAACATTAATTATTAAACCCCGCTATGATTAGCTCAAATAAGCGCTCATTTATGCAATGTCACTTATATAAGCTAGTTCTTATTCAGATTTTAACCTGGACTTTTTGCTGCACACAATGCTGAGCCAAAGCAAACTGACCCAGAAACACTGCTTATTCACTAACAGATTAAAAGTCAAACATGGCAACATTATGATCTAGAGTGGTATTATATCATGTCTTTGTGCAGTTACAGTAATAACGTGGAGGGAAAATGCATTTATGAATTTCTGCATTTTATCTGGCAAATAAAGAATAAAAATAATTTAATCAGAGAAAGTATTCAGACTCAGCCTACGCTGGTGATTACATCGATTTTCTAGGCTTGCCATTCGGATTACTAAAAATATTTGTGACATTCTGTTTGGGTATAGGTGTCTGAGACAGGGTTTAACTCAACAATTTCTAGACCACCTTTAATCATAAGCACTTATACTTAAAATATGGACTGATGTAACAGATTTTAAACAAAAAAATAAAAATTATTAAAAAGAAAGACTACCACAAGGATATGTAAAATCTAGAATAAGCTTAGAATAGATGCTTGCATAAAACCTTTAAGAGTTTGCCTAGAGGGAACATCTGGATTTTACGTTATAGTGTCTACGCTTTGCCTTATATAGTGCTCTAGTTTTTCAACATTGCTGCTAAAATACTGCTGCATGAATCATCAGAACTATAATGAGCATGTTTTCATTTATTAATATGACAGCAATGGCATGCACCTGTACTCTTAAAACTAACAGTAAACATGATTAAGTTAAGGTTAAATGGTTTACATGACAGTAAACACACGTTAACTAGAATTTATGATAAATAGATATTTATGAGATAAAATTTCGAAGTAGATATATGAGAAATAGTGAAGATCCATAAATATGGTATATATTCAGTATTTCTCTCAAATGCTGTACCCATTTTACTGTGTGATTTCAGGATCACATATTAGGGTTACAACAAATTGTGAATCTGCTCCTGGTTTGAGACGACATAAAATGACTTAAGAATCGTGCACAACTGGGACACGCCTCTGATCCCGGCACATTGCGCAACTCATACACAATTGCTCGAGTGGACGTCTGAATTCCGTAATTCCTCCTCAGTGCACACACTTAACCCTTAGTCAGTTCATTATTTAGTTAATTTTTAGTGACTACCGTGAAACACACATACAATCGAATAGAGGCCTGAAAATGAGTGGAAATATAAAACTCATTCACATTACAAGCTACCAGTCTCCTATTTATATCCTGAGTGAATAGCTGGGAAAGCATGCGTGTTCACATACTGTTGAATATAATCCCATGGCGCAGGATTACATTCAGAATTTCATTACATTTCTTGTCATTCTGCTCGCCACAATAAGATTTCTGAAATCTGGATCATTTGAGGTCTTTCTTCCTCTATGGTGATAACTTTCAACCGGGTTCAGTTGGAAAATTCGCAGAGCTTCAAACAAACAGTCTTGTCAAACTAACTCCTGCTGCTGGATTTAAAAAAAAAAAAAAAGCGCCTTCATTACTTTTATATCTTAAATAATAGAATGAACAAATTCAGCTTAATGCACTATCATAAATCCTTCCATTTATGATCAGCTTATCACAGGAATACACGCAGCAGCGGCTTAACCCTCCCGGAATTTGTTTAGCCCAACAGAGGCGTCATGACTTGGCGGTGTTTGGATTGGATAAGCTTTCCTTTTCCTTTACCCTCATGGATCTATGCATAATCAATCCTGAAATGTCTATGCAAAATACTGACAGGTCAATGACACTGACCAGGAAATCCCTGAGATCACATCAAGCACCCACTTTGTTGACTTTTGCATAATCTTTGCTAGCACTGGTTTAAAAGGGAAAAAAAAATACAACTTATGTTCCTTTCTTTAACATCTCCCAGATGCCTGTTTTTCTTTTTTTTTTTATTGCTTTGGGTGGATATCAAAGCAAAAGACTTCTTTCACATCATCAAAGGCTGCACAACAAGAAAGATAAATTTAAAAATCAATAATAAGTACTTCATTATAGACTTATGTGCCTGTGATGCGATGCGGTGCGCAGCTTTGAAATCTAAAGTGACTTAACTCACAAGCCAGAAGAAGAAGGAAAAACATGAATTATTATTAAAAATATCATTATCTCACTATAAAACTAAACCTGTGGCGAAGCGCATACAGGCGAGTTATAGAACTGACTGCCAAAAAGGCTTTTCCCACCAAAACATAATTCAGCTTAATTGCTATGTTAGTACCTCCTACTACACCGCAGTGTCAAATTAAATGACACATTAGCAACAAAACCGTTTTAACGCCACAAAATCATCACCATAAAATGCGACTTTGTGACAAGGGCTCTGCATGATGCCAAATAACTAATATGTCATCTTAGGCTTGTGTGATTAACTATGATATGGAGATGTGTGAGTGGATTTGGGATGAATTGCAGTAAAATAAAGTTTAAAGGAAGAATAGAAGCATGGGATCTGGAAAGTGACTTTGTGTGACTCCCAAATGTGTGAAGTGCACCAGGGCCTTCTGCAGAGAGACAGGACGCACAGATTGATTCCAATTTTTCTGGCTAGCTCTCTTCGAATGTGTGTGTGTGTGTGTGTGTGTGTGTGTGTGTGTGCGTGTACGTTGGTATTTTTTATATCTTGAGACAAAATGTGAGAGCCTGTCCATTTGTTGTGTATATGAGAGGTAAAACTAATGAAAATCAGAATATTTTCCATTTCTGTAAATATAAGAGCTAAAACTAATGAATGCAAAAGCATTTTGTGTGAAAACAAAAGTAACAAATGAAAGAGCCATTTGGTCTTAATATAGTAGAGTTAGTAAATATGACAGCATTTTGTGTAAATGCGAAAGGTAAAACAATGAATGTGAGAGCTAAAGCTGGTGAACGTGAAAACATTTGGTACCAAAACTGATGAATATGCTGATTTATCCCTTTTGTGTGAATGTGTGAATGAATGGGAAAGCACATGATATTAAGAGGTAAAACAAGGAAGGTGAGTATTTTGGGTAAATGTGAGAGGCAAAACAGTAAATGTGGGGTCATTCTGTCAGTGGGAGAGTATTTTTTGTGTGAATGTGAGATCATTTTGTGCAAGTGTGAGAGCATTTTCTGTGCAAATTAGAGCATTTTTGTGAATGTGATAGTTTCATGTGAATGCAAAATATTTTTGTGTGAAAGTGAGATCATTTTAATTTAATGAAAGTACATTTAGTGGGAATGTGAGCACTTTTGGGTGAATGTGAGAGCATCTAGTGTGAATGTGCAAGCATTTAAAGTAAATGTGAGACCGTTTTATATGAATGTGAAGGTATTTTATGTGAATGTGAAGGTATTTTATGTGAAAGTGAAATCATTAGTGTACATATGAAAGCATTTTCTGTGACAGTGAGAGCATTTTGTTTGAATGTGAGAGTATTTTGCATGAATATGATGGTTTGAGGAGTAACGGAATACATGCATGCACATACATTACATAATTAGGATAGAAAAAAAGGCCACTGTATTCCGTTATCTTCTGTCATATTACCAATACATTTAGTAAAAATGGGGATTATTTACAGGATTATAATTTTAAAATGCATAAGGGGTGCAACAACTAATCAACAAAAATCGATAATAAAAATAATTGCCAATAATTTCATTATTAGTTGAACTACGTTATGAAACGTTGCCCGCTACGTAACTTCATAACAACACATTAGACTGAGAAGGTGGAACAGAAACATCAGTAGGACTTTCTCTACAGTATGAAACTGTTTACCGTACACTACCCTGCTGGCCTCATGGCATAACTTGCGTTTTAATGTGAGTAATATTATCATTCGTTTGCGGGAATGTGAGGAGACGCGTGATGTTTCTGCTTGAACTGTCCATAACAGCTTTGTTATGGTTTGTTAGACAGCAAGTAGCAAAGCTATTTGATTCAATTAGCTTAGAAATGTAAAAAGATAAACTAGCCTATTTTTCCAACCCAGCAGTGCCGATAAACACTTGTACATTCTTAGCGTACACAATATACCGTATGTGTACATTACATATTTTTTGTGTCAAGTCCTCAAGTCTCCATCCTGCTTTCGATCCCAAAACGAGTCGATTCACTGAACTAAGAGTCAAATGCAAATCTTTGGAGTCGATTCCACACACTGAAAATGATTCACCTTGCGCATGCACACAGCTAACAAAATGAATTTAGAATCGGAGAGTTTCAGTGAGCGATACAGGCAGCTGATATTTATTTTATCTTTATTTTGAATTTGCCTGTTTGAAATTTGAACAAATCATGGCTTGAAATACAAACCCACAGCTGCAAAAAAGTGTGGTAAGTGATTAAAAATGTGATAATCAGTAATTGATGTACATACCATCAACTTGAGTTAGTCTGAGTGTCTCATTCGGTCGACATGAGCTCTTGATAATATTCTCATTCTGTGACAGATTATCTGATAAATGTCACTAATGTTGTACTTAGTGAACTGCTATTTAATTAAGCCTAGTGAAGAAAAAGTTCTGTAGTAGTGCTGATTAAAATGCTGCAAATAAATATGTTAAACGCATATATATATATATATATATATATATATATATATTAAAAAATAAAACTAATTGAACAATCAAGGAAAAATAATCAACAGATTTGATTATGAAAATAATAAGAATTTAAAATGAAAATTAAAATAAGAAAGATGTACCAACACGTACACATTCACACTTCACGAGTCTCACATCACCACTCTGGTCTCGAGTGAAATCAGAGCTAATCTTACAGTCGCCAATTCATTATCATGGCCTCTGGTTAAAAAAAAAAAAAAAAAAAAGGTGTTCACTGGGTGGAAATTTCACCATTATTTTAAAGCAGAAAAGAGGAACATCATTGCAGTTCAGTTTCTGCCTTCCAGCTGTGAAAATGCTGTCATCATCCACATATTGTATTGAGGCAATCCAAAAGTAACAGAAAGTAATCAGTTCCATTACTTTAATTTGTAGTAGGTAATTAGTAACAGTATCAAAATACGTTATTAAAGTATCCCAACCCTCCTAGGCCTGAATATGATAGCATTTTACTTAAACGTTAGATTTTTTATTGTGAAATTGAGAGTATGTTTTGTCAATGTTAGTTGGTAAAATGATTGGCTGTGAGAATGTTTTTGTATGATGGTGAATGCTGAAAACAGTGAATCTGGAGGGAATGTGCTGAAAATGTCACATTTGTTCCATTTTGTGTGAATGTGAGAGTATTTTTTGGGAACAGAGGTAAAACAATCATAATGTCCTAATCAACACCAAATAAATATTGTCATCATTATATTCATCTTGTCCTAAGCCCATTTTAAGACCATGTCATGCGAGCGACCGTTCATATTGGTATGAACTGCCCTGAGCAGAGTCAAAGTCATGGAAGGCTGCTTTCATCATTATCCTCATAAAAAGGCCAATTACACGCTGTAATGGTCATATTAATTAGTGCTGTACATATTCTGTTCATATTTATACTATGAGTGTCTATAAGATGAGTCCGGACTGAACTTGAAGACACAGTGCTCTTCAAAAGAGTGAGACGCTGGTATCAGCCCTGGGGCTCTGACACAAACCCCAATCATCCGCTTGACTAGCTTCACTATCAGAGCAGATTTCGTCATACAACTCCTTTATCTGCATCTCTGTCCCTCCTCATGGCATTGCCAAAGAAAAAGAAAAAAAACACATCCTGGAGAGTTTGTACAATCGGATATCATTCTGAATATTCTATATCCATTGTTTTTATTGCAGGAGAGACAAAAAAAAATATTCTGTACATAATGCCTAATGGATCTACATTACTGTATTGGAGATTTATGAGGTATTAATATAGCTCATAAAAATGCTTACAAAGCATTGCTACCAAATTACAAAGCGCCAATAAATCTTTATGTACTCAGGCTTCATAGACAGTGTTACCAATTTATTATAGAGTGCAGAATCAGGAGTACAAGGTTTACGTGAGGAAAATATTTTAAATACTTCAATAAAGACGAAGTCTGTTGGAACAAGCGCCGAAAACACAAGAAAGATCTAGCAATGGGTGTCCTATTGACCAGACAATTTTCAACTGATTTCACAGCAACTCAAGTGTAAATCGCATTTAAGATTATAAATCATCAGAGCTCAGTCATTAAACAATTTCTTTTTTTTGGAAAATAAATAAATAAAAGTTGACGGGGACACGACCGAAATAAGCTTTTTCATGTTCAGAAAGAATCGTTTTTAACTATTTTAATTCACCTTGTTATTTGCTCAGAACAGTCAGAATATAATACTCAAAACAGAACATAGTCTTTATTTTACTACACTAATTTATTTATTTATTTTATTATTTATTACCTATATTAAATATTTATTTATTTACTACCAGATGCTTAAAGTTTTAGGCTCTTTCCATATTCAACAAAACAAAACGGGTCATTTTAAAAGGGCATCACCATTGAAGCGCAGCATTTCTGTTCCTGCACAGCTGAACTTTGTTTAAAAAAAAAAAAAAAAAAAAAAAAAAAAAAGTTTAAAGTCCTTGGTTGTTGGACCATAACTATAATTATAATTTTTTAATAAATAAAAAATATGGTGACACAACCTGTAAGAATCTGAGCGAACGGCTGAACAGACAAACAATCTGCTTGTCAATCACAGGAGCAAGATGAATGAATGTGTCAAGAAAACCTGTGTCCATGATTGTGATAAGGTATCTGGTCTCATCAGCTTCTCCTCCTCTTGGAGACGGTTTGCCTGAACGCACACTGAACTACCTCTCAGGTAATCAGGCACAAGAAATGAGCACAGAGCTAAGGGTCTTAGATGTAACATGAGATTAAATAGTGAAATGCATTCCTGTCAACTGTCTGACAACAATGTCGTCTGGAAGGGGATGTGATTGTGGGTTGTATTTGTAAATGCTTCTGATCTGTGATTTACACCACAGCAAAGCATAAGGGAATTGCTCACAGGAATATTTTTCACAATGGGCCATACTCAGAGCTGAGTTACGCATGCCAAGTCAGGATTTAATACATAAATTGTGCACATCAGTATTCAGACCTTAGACATAACTAAAGATTATGCAGACAGTTAGGTGCATGCAGGGTGGAGTTGCCTAAAACAGAGACATGAGTTGCCTAAAACAGAGTCATACCGTTGAAACCTTTCTTGCGAGAGAGTCCAGGACTTCTTTCTTGCTTCTTAATATATATCCATACATCCATCCATTCTGGGGAAGCTGGAGCCAATCCCAGCATCTTGGGGTGAGAGGCGGGGTACACCCTGGGCAGGTCGCCAGTCTACCACAGGGCC
>JAQQZR010000016.1:14376359-14390422 GCA_030068235.1 Notoglanidium macrostoma | reverse complement strand
GGGAGGAAACCGGAGCACCCAGAGGAAACCCACGCATGCACGGGGAGAACATGCAAACTCCGCACAGAAAGGCACCCCGAATGCCCACGGGCATCGAACCCAGGACCTTCTTGCTGTGAGGCGACAGTGCTAACCACCGCACCACCTCTTAATATATATAAATATAAACCAACCAGCCATGACATTAATGCCACTCACTGTTGAAGCAAATAACATTGATTATCTCATTATCAATGAGTGGGATATATTAGGCAAGTGAACAGTCAGTTCCTGAAGTTGATGTGTTGGAAACAGTAAAAATCTGAGCGACTTTGACAAGGGCCAAATTATGAAGGCTAGACGACTGGCATCAGATCATCTTCAAAACAGCAGGTCTTCAGGGTTGTTCACGGTATGCAGTGGTTAGTGGCCCAAGGAAGGACAACCGGTGTTCCAGCAACAAGCGATTGGGCACCCAGGGTTCTTGTGCGTGGGATGTGATGGTTAACCCGTCTCTTTTGGTCTCACAGAAGAGCTACTGTAGGACAAATTGCTGAGAAAGTTAATGTTGGCTATGATAGAAAGGTATCAGAAAACACAGTGCATAGCAGCTTGCTGTGTAGCTGCACATCAGTCTGAGTGCCCATTCTGGCCCCTGTCCACCGCCAGAATGTACTATGGGAAGAAGGTAAGCCGGCAAAGGCAGTGTGATGCTCTGGGCAATGTTCTGCTGGGAAACCTCGGGTCCTGGCATTCATGTGGATGTTACTTTGACAAGTACGACCTACCTAAACATTGTTACACCCCTTCATGGCATCGGTATTCCCTAATGTCAGCGGCCTCTTTCAGCAGGATAATGCGCCCTGCCACACACCACAAAAACAGTTCAGGAATGGCTTGAGGAACATGACAAAGAGTTCAAGGTGCTGACTTGGCCTCCAAATTCCCCAGATCTCAATCCAATCTAGCATTTGTGAGATGTGGTGGACAAACAAGGCCAATCCATGGAGGCCCCACCTCACAACTTACAGGACTTAAAGGCTCTGCTGCCGATGTCTTGGTGCCAGAAGTCAGAGGTTTTGTGGAGACCATGCCGTCAACAGGTAAGAGCGTTCTCTCTCTCTGTGTGTGTGTGTGTGTGTATTATGGCATGCCGTTTAGGAAATTTTATATATATATATTATATATATATTTATATATATATAAAGACTGAAAACTGAATATATATGGAATGAAAGTCTGAATATATGGAATGGAATCTGAGGTCATCAAGGTACTAGCGCCATGTTGTTGCAGTCCAATATCGTTCCACACTGATGCAAGAACATGTCACTATATAAACATTGTACATGGACAGAAAAACATGAATAATGACATTATTATCGTGCTGATTTGTGAATTCAGAAAATGGGTAGAAATTTCCCCAAAACCTGGTAATAGCCTACATTCATTTGTGTATTTCCTTATGCTTTTTCTTATATCAGCATTAGCCTTCCCCACAACTTGAAACTGATCTCTAATTTACCAACATGTTTTGTGAAAATGTTCATAAGTGACTGCATGCCTGTCATTTGCCGAAAGTGGAAAAGACATGAGAGCAGCGTTTACTGCATCCGGCCTTCCGCAGTGAAATAGTGAATAAACTGCTTCATCTGTAGAACCGGATGGTACAGAGCCCTGCTCAGGACATGACAAGAAAAAATATTAAAACGTGGCCATGATGTAACTAAAACGAGGGAACAATTTATTAAAACGTGGCCACGATTAAAGTTAAATGAGGGAATCTATAGATCTTGGGCACGAATTAATAAAACGTGGTTGTGATATTTTTTTTTCTTTTTGTCTCCTGAGCAGCTCCGTAGTGTTCAATATGGTTACCAGTGCTATTTTTGGCCCAAAGGCCTACATGCATTTGCCAGAGGGTTTATTATATCGCCGTTGCTTAGTATTTATTTCTACTAGATTACTAGATTTCTACTAGATTTCGTGCTGACTCACTCATAGACAAGCTCTTGCATCATACGGAACAATATTAGCCTAAACATCAAAAACACAATATGGGGTTAGTGCTTTGATGGTATCAAGTTTCATTCCATAAATACTTATACTTATACTTATACTTTCCCAGTATAAACATTTATGTAAAATTTGACTTGTTAACTCTGAATACCCAATAGGCTCTATTGAACATGGTTTTAACACACTTAGTATGGTATATAATGTATATAATCCTACTATTCAGTGTCACCCAGAAGAGAATGGGCTCTCTTTAGAACCTGGTTTATCGCCTGGTTCCTTCCTCGTTTCTTCTTAGGGAGTTTTTTCTTACCAGAAGCCTCTCATTTACGCCTCTCTATTTAAGATTCATTTCGCAAGCACTAACATACATTCAGGACTTAAGCATGCCTTATGGTTATAGCTATTAGCCAGAGAGATGAGTGCACATAAACAATAATATACAGGTGATTTCTTGTGCATTCTTAGCAGGTCCGATTATTCAGCTTGCAGATGGCACAGACACTGTCAGAGCGGACAAGCATAGCAAAGGTCGCAATCAACTGCTGAGCTGACAAAGCTATGACAGGAACAATAATGAGGCTGTAATTACTGAGCAAGCTGTTTCGGCGAGCACATCCGGGAGTCACTGCCTGAGTGCACGCTACATTAGGAAGCTGCCAGAAAATGAGAATGGACTCAAACCGTCAACATCATGCCAGCTAACTGATTAGGGCTCGTCTCAATGCGACAATGGCAGAACAGT
This sequence comes from Notoglanidium macrostoma, assembly GCA_030068235.1. Classification (NCBI taxonomy): domain Eukaryota; kingdom Metazoa; phylum Chordata; class Actinopteri; order Siluriformes; family Auchenoglanididae; genus Notoglanidium; species Notoglanidium macrostoma. The sequence goes on along the minus strand of JAQQZR010000016.1, from coordinate 14,387,682 downwards.
GATGTCTTTGGGCCAGTTTAGGATGCCAGTATGGCTGGAGGGTTATGTAGGAAATGTGAAATTATGGTGTCAGTTACACTTGATGAAACCTGATGGCAGATCTGTGGAATTTTCAATCCTGGTCTGTTGTATTATGAAACTCCGTCTTAGCCATGCAGATGCTCCGGATTTAATTTCTGCTCGATTACCCTCGCTTGATAAACGGCGCAATAGGTCAATTACTGAAATCAATCCAGAGCTAACAACTTGGCTTCCAAAACTATGCCGTGGTCGCCGTTCCAGGACAAACAGGCGCTAATGTTTGGAGGAAAAATAAGACGAACCACTACAGTAGCTCTACAGCAGTCCAATTCGCCCTCCTACCAAGACTTTGAATCAGACGTGGAATAAAGAGCAGCCTGACTGAAAGACTGAATACAGAGATGTCCCGGGCTGACACTATCAAACACAGTCAATAACCTCAGGCCTCCGTTCTTAGCAGGGGAGTAAGAAAGAGGTGACGTTTGACAAGAGAATCCCAATGGACTCTTCCCTCACTGTCTTACAGATAGAGGTTGCTGTGGGTCTTTGACAGAAAGTGCAATCAGTTTTACCCAGATACATCACAAGCCTCGAGCAGTAACCCTCCATGGGATTTATAAATGACACAAGGAAAAGCACTCAAGCAATACAATTTCATTAAATTTGTGTCTTGTGGTATGCCCTTTGACCAGTGACAGTTTTAGGAAAAGTGCAATTGCAAGTTAGTGCAGTATGGGAATTTTTTATTTTTTTTTCTAAACATGTGAATATGTTGCATATGAGGAAACCTGGCTGAATTCAGCCAAACAAATATGCAAAAACATGCTTTAACAGCCCAATTTAGAACTTTAGAATTTGAAACCATAAATACATTTCACCAAAACAGCACAGAAATATATTTACTTTACTTGGCCAGGCTAACTTCCTGTAAAGAGCTAGTGAGTCCGCTTAAAGATGTGCAAAAGCCTGCTAGCCAAGTGCGATTTCCTCACACAGTGAATGTTAAAATTTGATCAAGCTGTTGAATAACTGTATGCTGTAACAAAATGGACATAAACCTAATCAACCATTCAGTTTGTGTCTGTGAAGTTTATTTAATATGTATGCTGGTAACTTAACCGCTAGATAAATACAGAGAAACTACAGCTTACAAACGAAGAATATTTCCACTAATATTTCAACTGTCTCTGCATTTACCTTCTCATTACATGTGGTAATTATCCAATAATATACTATAATTTACTACATAGTTTCCAGGTAAATAATGATAACACTTCCGTTTACAGTCTCCTAATGGGTTAGGGTTAAGGTAAGGGTTAGGGTCATAGTGGACATTTTTAGTATTTCAGCTTAATTTCTCTGTATTTACCTACTTATTACTTAATAATAGTATACCATAATTATACATAATCTCTTGTGCATGAACCAAGAGGGTCTCTCAGTATGTGATGACATAATTTTGAACAAAAATGTGTTTAAAAATAGAACAGCGCTGGCAGATTTTCAATGTCGCACCCTCTGTTGCATGGGCATGTTCATTTCTGGCCACCGAAATAGCAACTGACAGTTTGAAAAAAAAAAAAATTACATCGCCACCACCAACAGAAAATGGCTCACATCCAATCAAATTAGCATTAGACCCTTGTTATACCACTACATTACACTTGTGCATGCATGAAAATAGACTTGTGTATAAATAACAAAAGGCTTTTGAAGGGTAAACCCATTAGACACTTAACAAGTAGATCACTTACGCTGATTAATGTTAGGGTTCGTTAATCACAATTGTGATAATTGTTTTGTTCTCTTAATCAATGTTTCTAATGCAGCCTACATTTCAGATGGAAACAAATGAGCGAGAGGGTGGGGCGTTGTCAAAAGTTAACTACAAGAGTAGAGCATTGGGAGTTATTAGAATCTTTAGCTGTGTGTGTGTGTGTGTGTGTGTGTGTGTGTGTGTTTGTGTGTGTGTGTGTGAGATTTGACCTTGCACCCTTGTTTGTGGTCCTCCTGAGTGTTGACAGGCTGATGAAAGAGGAGCAATCAGAGACTCTCTCCCCCCCACAGTGAACCCTCACAGCAGGCCTACGTTACACCGGCATCTCCTCGTTAACCGCTATAATAACCTCCCTTAAAGACAGGCTACCCCTCTCAGTCACCGTCTCCATCTCACTTGCTCTCTCAAACTTCCTGCACTTGTACCTCTCATTCCTCTGCACTCCCCTTTCTGCCCTCTTTCCCTCCACGCTGCTCCATCACCATCATCTATGTGTTCTTCAGCGCCCACATCTCTCCTCCTCGCTCCTCTCCTGCAGCCTCCTACGATGAGGTCAAGGTAGGATCCGGCTTGCCCCCTTTATTATGATAAAAAATGACCACAGTGCAATAGGAAGCTCAACGTTTTAACCCTAGAAATGGTACTTAAAAACAGCTCAATCCCAAAATCCCTAATATGCAGGAAACCTACATTAATAGTAGGGGCTAAAGGTAAATAGTTTGTTACTGAGAATTGTTTTTATGTTCTGTTATAAAACATATACATTCTTGTTAATTGAAATATCTCAAATAATAACCTGAATGAATCTTTATAGTGAATGGTGCACAAACAGAATATATATATATATATATATTTCAATTTCTGTAAAGATTTTGACTCCATTTGTAATAAAATATTGCTGCTTATTTATAGTATTTATTTTATAGCAAAACACTTTTTGATTAGTTTACATAACGGTAATGTAAATAACTGGGAAAATTAAAGCAGTAAATAGGTACTGTATAGGTTTACAGTAAAATACCAGAAATCGCAATGAATAGCGGGATGTATAACGTGTACGAATTCTCTTTTTTGGTGATATCCGAAAATAAGTGCTTAGCTACAGGTTTCAGTAAACGCCGAACTCCATGGTAGGTTTCTATGCTAGTAAAAAAAAATCAGTTTACTTACGCACTGGAATTTGTCTTTTAACACAAAATAATTTGACAAACACTAAAAAAAAATCGTTTATTGCTCTGATTTTTTTAATTATTCCAGTACCAAGACAATCTAATAAAATTTTACTAAAATACAACTCGGAGTTATAGATATTACAAAAAGAATAAAATATCAATCCCAAAAGCTGCTTAGTTTCCTATAACCGCATACATTTTTATCCTTTTATAATTACAATTGTGGAATGTCTGTGAAACAAGTTAGTTCTTAAACAAGTTAGTTCTCAAGTAACTAGCTTAAATTACTAAGCATGAACGAATGAGTCATTCTTCTATTGACACTTAATATTTACTATTTATTTATTAACTCTGACAAAATTCAACTCAATACTAGGTATATTTGGAGTAAATACAGTTGTTCAATTCTCCTCCTCCTACTAGTTAAGTACTGTATGTCTCGTTTATAATAACTACTACACTCCTGGGCCAAAAAACTGAGGCGAACCAAGTATTGCATGACATTAAGCTTTTAATGGTCTCAACAGAAATCACTGGGCAGAAAATGAACAAGAAGTAAAAAAAGATCCTCGGCTTTCTTTTACCTGACGATGCTCGTTGCTGAAACTGTTGGGGGGAAAAGCTGGAAACAGTGAAGTTCACTTACATAGTCTTCTGGTACGCAAAGAGAAAATCATGAAAAGATTGAAATGCTTAAATGATATAAAATTGAATTTAACTTGTCCAAATTTTCCAAAATATCTTCTGTTTGAAGACTTTAACATCGAGTGGAACAACATGGACTCTGCTTTCTGTAAAAAGCCGTCTGCAAGTTTACCCGCAATACTTCGACATTTAAAGGAAATCATGGGAAAAGCTGCACCACACCAATATACTTTATCTATTTGTTTCATTCTTGATCATTTTCCTGACCAATGATTTGCTGTTGAGACCATAAAAGCTTAATGTTTTGCTATATTGGGTTTGCCTCTTCTTTTTTTTTTTTGCGCAGGAGTGTACGTCAACATTAATACCCTATTGAGAAGCCTCAGTTTATTCTTCAATATTTAAATGACTCTTCAGTCATTACTAATGAGTTTCCAAGTGTGTCATTTTACAATACTGTTCCACATCATCAATAACTCCTGAATTAATGGGCATTCATAAGTAGTTATTATAAAAGAGCCATAGTTAGCTAGCACTTCTGCAGGAGAAATGTATGCATAGACTCTTATACTGTATGGACTACAAAATGCAAATGTAAAAGAAAGTGATCAAACTGAATATCAATCATGCATGCCTTGAGGTCAGCTCAAGTTTGGTGAGTAATTCTTCGACTCTGTACGTGTTGTGAATATGGAAAAAAAATAATAAAAGCAAAGCGAGGTGAAGTACATCTACTTTCTCCATCTATTTTCCCGATTCCTTGTTATACTGTGTGCCCCAACCTCAATATTTCATTCTGCTTTCAGTTGACTGCTGCAATTCTAGTCCTGATCATGTCCTTCAGAAAAATCTCCAGTTTGTGTAGATGAATGTGTTGTAGGTCTGTGTAGTGAAGGGACTACAATACAAATAAATAACTAAAAAAACTTTCAAAATAAAGGGTTTTTTTTTTATTATCCCTTTATTTTCAATCCCCTTTCGTCTTGATACTCGGTCCGTGAAATTTATTTCATCGTTTAAGACACAGTGTTCACTCTTACGGCCAGCCAATTTAAGGCTGTTTTATTTAAAAAATAAATAGAAATCATCTCCCAATCACTTGAAACCATTAGTGTTAATTTAAAACACAAACTTTCTACATAAATGCCTAAATTATGTATTTTAAAAAAATGAATGCCATAGCTTTTTTAAATCTGAAAATAAATACAGGTTGTTGTTTTTTTTAACGTAAGTGGTATTTAGAAAAGGTCACAAATCATACAACATGCAATTTTAAGCAATTAATTAAAAAAAAAATACATTTAAAAAATCTGGATAAGACATTGTAAATACTCCGAGTATGAAAGAATTAAACTCTCTTGGTAAATACCATCTTTTAACACCTAATAAATTACGCAGTTCTATATTCTTATTACCACACACTTACATGTTAAACAGTTAGAAGCTAGTTAACTAAATAACGGTTTACCAAATTAACTTAAACTAAGTAGAGTTTATATCACACACTTAGCTAAACCTTAAGAACCTCCAAAAGTTCATATCACCTGTACTCTTGACCAGGAAGCACCAACCAAGTAAAATGTATACAGAATGAAATGAAAATGAATGAATATACCAGACACATACTTTGACAAGAAACCTTTTCTCCTTAACTAAAGTAACTTCGGCTAGTTAAGAACATGATGTACTCCTGATGTAAAGTCAATAAGTACACAATGAACTGCTAACAGTGTAGGGGGCTTCTCTGTGCTCCAGTAGCTCTCAGTGAACTGATTTAAGGCATGCACTCGGTGCTTAGTGCCTCATACTCTGCGGAGGAGGAGAACATGTGGTCTGAAGGCGTAGTGATAACAGCCGTGCGCCAGAGACATGCACTAAAATATGACTTTACCCATCAGGGTTAGGCACATTCGCTGAAAAGGCGCTCATATTAACGCACAAATCAGCATATTATGCTCCAGTTTTTTTCAGTATAGCCATATGCAGTGAAGACGACGACTTTGTTCAGTGAATTAATTACTGGTTTTTAAATGAAGACAGATGAAACTTAACTTCCATAAATGTCAATAAACGCCTCTATTAACAAATTATTGTACTGTTTTTAATTTTCTCTTAGATCAATATTTGTTTGTTATATTCGATTCAGACGTCCTTTATTCAAGGAAAAGAGCAAACATCTAAATATATCATCTGTCAAAATTTGAAGTACGACTTCAAATTCCTCACTCAAGTTAGAGTAGAACAATATAAACTCAAATCTATTTAAAGTATGACGAGGAAAAGACGTCAACTAATGATTTTAGTTACAGATGGTAAATTAGTGCTCTTCGCTTGGTTTCAAGGAAGCAAAGAATCGAAGAAATCACTAAAGCACCTTTAATGTAATCTCTCAAATCTTAGCAAGCATGATAAATTTGACAATACAGATTCGCTCAATGCTAATAGCTAACTGCTTTGATGATTACGTAGCAGCAGATTGGGGATAGTGATGGGTATCAAGCCTCGTTCTCCTGGTCACATCAGTTAAAAGTTGTTTAAACAGATTTGTAAAGAATTTCGATCAACTTTTCAAGTTAACGTCAAAAGTATTACGTGAAAACGAGACAAAAAGGTACGGGATAGTTTCTAGAAGAATATCTGTAGAAGAAGGAAATTGTAAAGAATCACTTAGGAACCATAAAAAAATGGCTAAAAAAAATTGGTAGCTAGATTTTTTTTTTTAACAGAAGTATTTAGTAAACCTGATTATTTTAGATGCGTCAGATCGCTTGTGCCAAACCAGATTCTAGAAATCTGTGAATTCTGAAAACATTTTCCCCCTGCATTAACAAACTTTCTTTAAAAACAAGGATGCTCACCAACCATCACCCTCCAAACATCCTTTTCTGAAGCAACTGCTTACTCGTCTCCATAATTTAATGGCATAACATAATACTACAATGTTACTTTCTATTTTGCACTTTTCAATCTCTGCTGCTAACAGAAATGACAACTGACCCCGTCTTCACTTTTCACCGAAGTTCAAAACATGTGCATTTCCCAGCTCTAAACCGGTTTCTTGTACTTAAACCATCATTCACACCATAAAATGTCCACTCAATAGTCATATTCTCTTAGCTCTGGCCACAATAATGAAGGCCTGTTCGTCATCTATATTCAAAGTCTTGACATGGCTGAAAGCTGGCCAATTTACCCTAACCGAAATAGAAAAAAGAAAGGAAAACATTTGTTCAGCAAAGTTCAACTTTGAGTTCAGGTCACAGCCTTTAAATGCTGCTGAAAGTGTGTCTTTAAACACACCAGCCATAAAAGCCATTCAAGGCCTCGGTATTATTGTTTGAGCAGTTAATAGCCCTAAAATGGGGCAGACCTGCTCTATTGGATCTGTTTATAGTTTGGCTGTGCTCATTAAAAATCCTAATTACCAGCTGTATTGTATTTCAAGATTACATTTTCATTGATGTAGATCTGGCCATGCAAGCCAGCAATAATGGATACACCGAATCAATCAGTGCATTTCACATATCAACAATAGGGTATATAATTTGGGACTCCCTTATCTACACCTCCTGTGGTAGGGAACGGAAGCAAATATATTTATTTAAGGTGGCAGATTTATAAAATTGAATTATGAATTTCATGAATGCTGAGAATTCTTTTTGTTACAACGCAGTAATTGAATAGTTAATGGATCTACAAATAGAAAGCCACGGGCTAGCATTCACTGTCATTTAAACAACTGCTACTTATTCATTTCACATTCATTGAATGTTCATTGTTGAAGTTTTATAAAATTGGGTGGAGACAGTATGGAGCCTAGGGTAAATCAAGAGTAACACTCAAGATTATACACATGAAAATGTGTTAAAATAATTAGATGTAATCTTAAATCGAAATCAGGTAATCTGTAAAAAAAAATCAGTAATGACAGGATAATACTTTATTAATATGTCGTACTAATCCACAAGTATATTTGTGAAGTTGTAATTAGAAAATGAGGAATTTAGTAACAAAATCGTATAACTGTATACAACAGGTCGCATTAATCTATAAATAATGTAAATTTTTTGATTAAATACTAGTTCAGTAATTAAAAAGCAAAGAAACACATTGTAATGAAGTCAAATGTTATTAAATTAGTAATAATAATATTCAGTAATTAAACAGGAAGAATTAAGGGTAACATGTCATGGTTACCCATGAAGGTTAGTTAGTAACAACAGTCCTAATAAAATAAGAATGGGAATAATGAGAAATGGTTGTTATATAGAAATGTATGTTAATTGTTGTTAGCTATGGTATGGACGAGGACAGCTTGCAAAATCCACCCACATTCAGTACCGAATAATGCAAACGTCAGAACAATTTTTTATTTCTTTGCAGTTGCGGGAGGTCTTGTGCTGTGCCGAAATAAAAGAAAAAGTTGAAACGATGCAATGCGTCAAGAATAATGAGCAAAACTAGACAGCTGTTTCTTACTTGAAGCCTGGAAAGACCAGCCTTAATGCTTGATAAGATCTTTTTAACGCAACACTAAGGCTGTCCAAAATCGAAGAAAAAAGCAGGCATATTGCATGGGCATATTCCAACATGAGGGAGGCAAAATTTTCTTGGCATAACACATTTTGCCCACACAGCAAATATGGCATTTACACATATAAAATAAGAGAACAAGAGATAGCAAGATGCTTTTAGAATTTCCACTGGCTCTTTATGCAAATCTAGCATTCAAAAAAATGTTATAAAAAAAAAAAAAAACCTGTGACAATTACTCAAACAAATGCATCAATAACAGGTTTGGACTCAATAATCATGACGGCAGATGAATTTGTTCTGATGAATGGCACCAGTAAACCAAGATGTGCTGCATGCAACAATAAAGCCAAAAAATGGGAGACAGTGAAAACAAGAATCGTGTTAAAAAAACAGCACATTGTACACCTTAAATAAACATGTTGATAAGATTATAAGGATTACACACATGCCATAGCTTTTCTAGCATTCTTTTAAAGAGGCGTCAGGTTAAAACTGATGAATTATGAATTATAAAACCTTTTGTAATTTGATCCGAAAACTAATAGGATACCTTTCGGAACATAATTCTACGAGAATTATAACTAAAAGCTACAAGAATTCCCATTTTCTGTCCGATCTGTGATTTGTTTTTTTGGAATTTTGCAAGGTGCGTTGGTGAATTTTGTACGCATTTCTAGACAAAAGCGGCAAAATATTGTACAATTTCAGTTTGTGTGTACTCCGTTCCCACTTCCCTTCCTTCAGCTGGTTTAAAAAGCTCCACTGATCAGCAGAACATGTCATTACAATGCGTAGGAGCAGTTCGAGTACGATGTCTGATTTAATAAAATGAAATGAACGTCGCCTTCCTCTCGGTTAACTACCTATCGTCACTTATAAACCAATTAGGCTCATGGGTTTTACCGGAGAAGCTCGGCTAGATCAGATTACATTTTTTGTATACAAGATCATGAGAGTTTATCAAACAAACAGGAAAGAAATAACTCGGAAATAAATGTTGCTTTTCAATGTGCCCATGTGTCTTTTGCTTGCGAACATGAGTGTTCTGAGTGAGCAGCAAAGAAGTCAGTTTAGCCACATTTGCCTTCTTTTAAAACAAAACAAAACAATATTGTTCGTTCTTTTGCACTTGGTGAAAAATTCACCTCAGGAGCTTTTCCCAATAGTAAGCTAATGATGAAAATAGGTTAACTTTGAGAGAGTGTGAACGAATATAGGAGTACAATCTGTAATCGAGAACTGTTTACTGACTGACTAACCAAGATATATAGGAGAAAAATGTGCCCTATTGACGGAAACATACTTATTTGCATCTTCCATTGATTGGGTGTTGAAAATCTGCTAAACCTTTACAACAGGTCGTATGTGTGCCAAACTTAAATTTAAGGCATACATTTTGGTAGAAAACCGTTGATCAAAGAGTCCTAATCACCTCGATTTGTGGCTGTAGAACGGTGGATCCACACTCTGGTTTAGAACGCTATAGAGTTCAGTACACAATGCTAAGTCAGGATATACATTACATAGTTAAAAAAGTTCAAATGTTAGACATGAAACTCTGATCACTGAAAGACAGAATGGGAAAGCCAAGGTTAAATAACAAAGCATGGACAAAACATCAATATAAGACCGAGACGTGTAAGAGTCAGATCTAGGGTCAGGGATAGGGTTAGGGTTAGAAGTTTAGCAAGACTTATGACAGGGTGTTTAATTGTCACATTCCCCGTTCTTTTATAGCTACCCTGCTTTTTTTTTTTTTTTGGTCAATTGATTTGAACATACATTGTTATGTCCATTGCCTTTTCTAACAGCTCTATATTGCTCTAGAAAAAAAAGCACCCACCATTGACCAAACATGGACATGTCGTGATCAGGAATGTCTGTATTACAGTGGGAAGTGGTGAACATTTTCACTCTGGTAGACTCTTTTTTTTTTTTAAAAGTAGTCATCTTTTATCCTTTATCCATATTAGAATTTATGTTGACACCAGTGCCAAGTCTAATTCCCTATACATCTGACGCTCTATAAAGCTGTGCCTTTCTCCCTCACCTCGGAACCGCATATTAACTAGAATGTATAATGAATAATAAACTTTAATGATGCAAATTAACTATAATGACTAAAATGTTCTCTACTCCATCACTGTCACATGCCTCCCACAGCGAGGCATAACATCCCTCATATCCTCTAACGACAGCGTGAAGAAAGGCCCACAGCACGGCTTGTTTTTTAACTTTCAGCCTGCAAAGTGGATAATGGCCCCTGTGCAGAGCGGCAGTATGTTCACGGAAGCGCCAAAAATCCGTACCAAGAACATAACACTTGTCAGGACAGATGGCACTTCTGTCATCCGACATTTTTTTTTTGGAGCCGATCTCAAGCGCTACGACCCGCTTCATAAGGACTCTCGTCCGACTGACAGTGCCATTACACAACCGAAAAACAAGCAGAGACTAATGCTTCAAAAAGTTTTACGTAGCTATACTGTGCAGTGTATGTTTTTAAGATCTTAAGGTCAAGCCAATGATATTAAGTTGGTAAAACAGGATTAAAGGCATCGTTCATATACATTCATATTGCCAACAATGAGTGGAGACAAATTTCCAAATCCATTCACACCAATGCTAGGTACTGTTCAATGGACGATTTTGGAGCGACATGATTACACAGTGCTCTCGCCGGTCATCATCAAAACACCAATTGAAGAAACATGTTTACAAAGAACGCTGTTCATTGCTCCTGTAAAGCTCCAGAGAGGTGTAGAATTGATGCCAAGCCACAATGAAGCTGTTTTGGTGGTCCATGGTGAATATTATATTGACTATCTATAAAGCACTGAATGGTCTCGCATCTCAGTACCTGAGCGAACTTCTGGTCCTTTGTGACCCCACACGCCTACTTAGATCAAAAGGTGCAGGCTATTTGTTAGTACCTTGAATAGTGAAGGCTACAGCATGGGGAAGAGCTTTCTCTTACAAAGCCCCTCAATTATGAAACAGCCTTCCAAGTAGTGTTCGGGACTCAGACACAGTCTCAATGTTTAAATCTAGGCTGAAAACGTATATGTTTAGCCAAGCCTCTTGTTAATAACTTTCTGACATGAGCGGTTCTGCTACAATGGCATAGGACTCGAATCACCACGAACAGTCTTGCACTTTAAACTTGACCCTA
>JAQQZR010000016.1:14345118-14362976 GCA_030068235.1 Notoglanidium macrostoma | reverse complement strand
AGTCTTCAAAATGGCAGCAGTTATACAGCGGTCTTCAAAATGGCAGCAGTTATACAGCGGTCTTCAAAATGGCAGCAAATATGCAATAGTCTTCAAAATGGCAGCGGTCATCAGCAGTCTTCAAAATGGCAGTGGTTATACAGCAGTCTTCAAAATGGCAGCAAATATGCAATAGTCTTCAAAATGGCAGCGGTTATACAGCAGTCTTCAAAATGGCAGCGGTTATACAGCGGTCTACAAAATGGCAGCGGTTATACAGCGGTCTTCAAAATGGCAGCGGTTATACAGCGGTCTTCAAAATGGCAGCGGTTATACAGCGGTCTTCAAAATGGCAGTGGTTATGCAGCGGTCTTCAAAATGGCAGCAAATATGCAATAGTCTTCAAAATGGCAGCGGTTATACAGCGGTCTTCAAAATGGCAGCAGTTATACACTTTCACATTTCATATGTTGTTACAAATTGTATGTAAATATGACAAAGTGAGTTAGGATATTGTTTATGCTCCCAATATGGCATCTACTGATCACTGTTGACATGCATTCATGTAACACGATATCATCTCTAGTAACAGGGTTGCCCCCACCATTCCGGTTAGCTTATGACTTTTTCATTAAAGGTTTTGTGAGTAGATTTTATGGACATACTCATTCAAGGTCCACTTAGGGAATACGTTTCTTTGTAAATATGGCCCCTGATTTGTTTTTCTCTAGTTCAGCAGCTCTTCTTGACCCCCAGAGAACTCGGGCTCTCAGGGCTTCTCTGTAAACATCTGTATATGCACCACCCAATCTGAAGGTCAATCTGGACTCAGACCTGTTGCTGAGCAACGGTGACACCGCTCTATAGCGTACTCATGCGTGCGTGTATGAGTGTATGTGTGCGTACAGGAGAAAGACAAGCATCCTACCTGCTCTGTGAGCTGAAGATCATTGTACCGCTGATTGCCACTAATACTTCGGGCAGAAAAGGTCTTAAAAAGGATACGGCCGGGCACCACAGGCTTCCGATTAACCAGAGCGAAAGACAGGTCTGTTTGAAGAAACACAGCCGATGCCTTTATGATATGCTGCCCAAAGCGCATTGTAGCCATGGCTGTGAAGAAAAGACAGGGAGAGAATGAGAGAGAAAGAAACAAAGATGGTGTAACAATCGGCAACAGGTTTACCCTCAAATTCTTTTACAGCTATTACTGAACTCTCAGTGAAAATCAGTGACAATGTGTGTGAGAGAGAGAGAGAGAGAGAGAGGTTGAAAAACATAGAGAGAGATTAACAGAAGTGAAACAGAAGGAAGAAAAGGTGTTAAGAGTGGGAGGGAAAAGAAAGAGAAGACAATGAATAGACTCATCATATAAGAGAGAGAGAGAGAGCGAGAGAGAGAGAGAGAGAGAGAGAGAGATTGAAACTGAAGAAAGAGAGTCAGACCTATTAGGCAAAGTTGGAGTAAAAAAAATTTATGGTGTAACAATGTGTAAAAAAGGGAAAAAAGCAATAACAATATTAATAACAATAGTAATTTTAGCATAATATCAGAGTCATTGTTACACCATTATGCTCATAATGTTTTTAATAAAATAAAATCTCTAACACTTCACATCACATGTTGGCCAGCCCTGAAGCACAAGCGAGGAGAGAGCAGAGCTCACATGCTCCGTCGAGCCGCTGAGAGACTCGTGCTTATCATAGATGCATTGAGACAAACAAACAGAAGCCAGGCTATTTTTAAAGCATCTTGCCAGGTCCCATCAATGAAAAAAAAAGACAGGATGACAAAGAAAGATCCATAAAGTGTCAAAGGGATTCGCAGTCACCGGGAGGCCTATTCTGCTCCTCGCTCTAACAAACATATCGACGGTCTCTTTTTACGGGGTGCGGGAAGCTCACAGATCGGATCAATAGGCTAAAAATGTACTGCTGCTGTCACATCTGGATCTGGTGCCCTGAGGCTGATCTGTGGAGATACAGCACCTGGTTCAATTTGGCATGAATATCCAAATGATTAAAAAAAAATTGAGACAAGAAGGCAACAAGACAGAACGTTTTCTACCAAGTGGGAGAAACTAACAAAACAGTAATCAGTGCTGTGCTGGATTCCCAGCGACAAAAGAAAAAAAAAAAAAAAATAGACCAGAGTGAAATAATTTGGCATATGACCATGACTGTTTCCTCTCGATTTAATTATATGTAATGAGTGGCAGAGGTTGGGCTCGGTTTTTTTTCCCTACATGTGCATGAATTATTGTAATGGGGTTAAATTAGGCCCGTGTGATTATGCGTACCCACTGTCTGGTCTTGGGGGAGCAGCGGAAGAGCAAGGCTGCGGCCTGGAGATAATGAGAGAGTGTTTTATTCTCCACGCTCGCACTTTCTCTCCCAGAAAGCACGCACACGAGCCCACCCAACAACACAAATACCCACATGCAAACGCACACACATCGCAGGCACGCGCACAACCCCTGACTGTGTGTTGGACGCCGTCCTGGAAGATGATCCAAATAAGCAAAGGATGAGGGGAAAAAAGATGGAACGAAAGAACAGAAAGCGTCTGTGCACCAGCTGTCTCGGCCATTAGCATTCTAAACGGAATCCAGCCATTCGGCAATTAAGAGTCAGAACGCTGCAATTAGTTTAGAGCTCGGATCGCAATGATCCAATTAATAAGCGTTTACATGTTTCTTAACGGCCGGCGTTATCAATTCACCGGCATGTCAGGTTTGATCACGTCTTTGTGTGCAGGTATAAGCCTCTGGTGGGTTGTGTGGGTGTGTGTGTGTGTGTGTGTGTGTGTGTGGGAAAGACACACCTCTCTTGGGTAATCAGTTATCATCTTTGTAATCTAATGTGTTTTTCCACAGAGCTGGGACGCCGTACCCGCCGCGGGCCGTTAAATCTGCAGCTCACGTAGGTATTACGACCAGGGTCACGAAGAGGTCATGTTTAAAGCTTATCTGTAACCTTGAGCCCGGAGAATGGCGTTACGCCGCTGTAATCGGGCAAATCCAGGACGCCCCAAGCAGTTTGTGATACCGCATTTACTGTCAGGTACAATAATCCTCGAGTTAATTCAAGATAAAACATGCTTTTACGTTACACACGCCCAACAAAATGTGAAATGCAATCAGAAATCATTATGAACGTGAACAAAGTGAGGGCGACGTCGTTGGATTTCACTTGTTTTTGTAAGAATTACATCGTTAGAGCAGATACAAACACTGTCCCAGTCCGTAAACCCTAATTAACCTTGGTATTTTTCATAAGAATTGGTAATGCTGGGAAATGTGGGTATTGTTATTGTAGATCACACTAAGAGTTTATTCATTTTATTACACAGGAGTTACAAACATTATTTTATTATGCTTTCCCCCGAATCCTAGCCACGCTCCAACACTTTTGGCATTTGCACAATTCTCACTGTACTTACGAACCCTATCCTGACATTTAGATAATGTGCTGAATCTGATCTGATACATTACACAAAGCACAATTAGATGAGGATAAGATACGCACAACACTGGGATTTGTCTTTTAAACCACTTGTTTTGCCAGTAAACAAATCCTTTTTTTTATTATAACGCCTTTTAGAAATAAGGGCTGTTGAGTTCTTCAGTCAGAAGGCACTGATTAGTTTTCTATAACAGCGGTTCTAACAGTAGTTTCCAAGAAAGAACGAAAGAAAGAAAGAACCCGCATTCGAAAGGTCCGTCTGATCCGTGGCATTTTACGGACAAGCCCTCAAATAAGTATTGGCCCAAACCGCATCAGCGGCACAGAGGAACATGTTTAGAAAACCACTTTTGTTTCCCCTGTGGGCCACATGCTCAGAAAGCCGTGGATGAGGTCATGCACCCACGCCTCGGAGCAGCGAATGTAAACATATGGTTCAGAGGAAAGGAACACAAATCAATGGAAGTCTCCATATAGTGCGAAGGGATTGTTTTATAAAGGTGCTATGCATTCACAAGCCAAACTGCGTAAGAATAATAAAGGCTTCTTTTGTTTCCAGACACTACAACTGTCAAGCCAAACCGTTCATTATTTGGCAACCGATGCACCCTCATGCTCTGGTAACGGTGTACACAAAGACATAGTTAGCAATTTTACCAATTTGACAGGTGCAACAGAATGCCTCATTCAACGCACAGGTGCAAAGCAAAGTAGGGTTTATTTTTTTTTTGCCGAATCAAAACCAGTACAGGTGCGACGTCTCCAACGTGCTCCCGAGTGAATTTCCCAGTAATAACGTTCGTTTCAGTGAAACACCAGGGTACTGATTTCTAAAAGCGCTCTACAATTATCGTAAGATGTTCACAGTGATACAACATCTGCCAGCCAACAGACGCAGGAGTCCAAGTGCAAGAACATAGAATCCAGTTTAAACATTCCAATTGCACCTTATTTGCTATATAAAGTGTTACTGTTGGATGTCTTTGTAGCCATATCCGAAAGCATGGCGGCCACAATGAACGGTCCAAATGAGGGTAGAACTGACCAATAACAATTTCCCAGTTTGCTCAGGGCATCACGCTGGACATCTTTGAGGGATTATATGCATAACCAATAAGGTATTGTGACTACATGGATGCTTCAAACATTTAAAGATGGTAGCAAGTTGAACTGGAATGCTGAAAGCTTCTTGCCTGACATGAGTGCTGGTTTGGTGTGGAAGACATTAAAGTCATCACTCAAACTACATTCTCAGAAATAAAGGCACCAAACTGCGTTTTTCCTTGTTGCCGAGGCGAACCAGGCACTCTTATTGTACCACTCCATCAACACGGAAAGGCATAGCTCGGGACCTTTATTTCCAAGAAAGTGTCACTACCGGTGTTGTTGCCAAGTCAACTTTCTCCGACTTAATGCTCAAACCCTTTCCAATCTTCCATGTGTCCTTACAGAGTGTGTTACAAGTCCTCGTTTCTGACGAGTTCGCTATAAAAGCTGCACTAGCACTTCTAAAAGGTCAATCCTGACGTAACGATCTAGCTGCGCTGATTTACGACGCACATTTACCATTTGTTAAAAGATTCCCTTAATACCTTCGATGAATAACATCAACAAAACATATGTGGCATTTATCCTTTTTGCTGACTGGTGTAAAGTTGAAAGATGAGCGTGTGCTGCAGTTATCTGCGAAAGAGGATCATATTGAATTTCTTTAAACAGGCTTGCTGATCTAGCATCACTTTTTTGCTGTGCTGTAGTTATGAATGGGATTGCACGGGGTGAGATGAGAATCATCATAGATCCGTGACCACAATCGGCTTGGTAAACACAGGGTGGGACGTGAGCACGTCGGAAAGAGTCCGTGTTGACCGAGCTGAGATGCTTTTTCTCATCTCATTGTTTTTGCAAGTATACCCAAGTGTCAATTCATAATCTGCTGTTAAAGAGTCTACTATAATAAAAAAAAAAAAGACATTACAAAATATATGTTTTTCTAAAGATAATGGGAAGACAGTAAACCAAATTACACAAGAACATCCTTCTCTCCAGAAGTCAATATGTTCGGAACTCGTATTGAATATTCAACATTTTCCCAGTCTAGCGAAGTTATACTACAAACAGCAGAACTGCATGAGTATTGAATCCAACGGAGTAGGTTTGATTTCTGTAAAAATCAGTCTGATCGACGGGTGTGTGTATTTGTGTGGAATGGAGTGTATTCATTTTCATAGTTTTTTCTTTTTTTTTTTTGTTTTCTACATTGTAAAACGATACTGAATACCTCAAACTGTGACGCAACACATGTACTGTAAACAAAAAAAGTGTAAAAAAAAACAAAATATGTTTCGTATTTTAGATTCTTCAAAGTCGCCCCCATTTCGCTTGATGATATTGTGGGCGTTATCTTACCCAGCTGCATGAAGTCGTCACCTGGAATGCTTTTCAGTGAACAGGTGCGCCTCGTTAAACGCTTATTAGTGGCATTTCTTGCCTTCTTAATGCGTTTGAGACGTACAGTAACTAGGAAATGGGAAATGATAAAAATACAGGATTTTTTTATAACAGCGCTATTGAACAACTGGAGTAATCCGTATCATGTCAACTAAGTAAAGAGAAACAACAGTCCATCATGACTTTAAGACATGAAGTATCTTTTAAGTAATAAAAATAAAGAAGAAAACATTGAATTAGAAGGCGTGTCCAAACTTTTGACTGGTAGTGTATGCGTATAAAGTAATGCTGTGGTCGAGTGCAGCTCATAACTAGGAATTTCGACGGGAATAGTCCTGCTATTGAGGTCTTCCTGGATTGAGTTAAGCCAGAGTGCTAAACTAAACAATGACCCAATGACTTGAGATGATATAATTGACTATTCCATATTTCAAGGTTGGTAAACAGATGCAACACATCCTGATTCCATTGCTATCCAAGCGTGATCTCTTATACGAGTGCTGTGCCTACCTGAGATCAGATCAAATAAGTTCAGAGTGCGCGTTGAGAATAGCAAGTTCTCACTGCCGGTTTAGATTATTGATAAGTACAGTTTATTCAAGTAGCATCACCTCAGAGGACAAGCGGGAGCTGCATGCGTCAAGATGCTATCAGAAACAAACCAAGCGTCTTCTCATTAAAATTTGTTTGTCGGAAAGGCGTACAAGTAAATGGGATCCCAGAAGTACCGCTACATCAATAACGCACCACTAAGAGATTTCATCATCGTTTTTTAAGCCGCTAGGAGCTCTCTAACGGCTTGGCTGACATTAATACGTTTAGACATGTTTGTGTGTACGCGGGTGTGTGTGTGTTTGACTGTCATGCTTATAATGAGTGATTAAATACTCACAGACTGAGGAGGCTGTAAGAGACACTTCACCAGAGAGGCGTTTCAAGTCATCAGCATCTAACCGAATGGGAAAATATTTATTTACAATCCAGGAGAGAGAACGGGGGAAAAAAAAAAGGCAGAAATGATAAATTGCTGCTCGAAAGACAATTTATATTACACGTCTATTCATCCCGAGTCTTATAAAACACCTGTATGCACTTGATTTTCAATCTAGATGCAGAAACAAAGAAAATATTTTTAAAAAAAAACAGATTCGGTAGAATCATGTTCATCGCTGTTTATCATGTAGAACAGCCACAACGACAGCACGGCTTTCATTGAGGAATCTTATTTAGATTCAATTTTCTGATCACCAGCCGCTAAATGGTAAAAGTGTCAGGACAGCGCGCCGTTGTCGCACCCTCATCTCACGTGCGGCCAAAAAGAATCACCTGAGCGAGAGAACATCAGAGAAGCCGCTTCGTGATATCGCTTCTTGAAAGCACGCGCCTTCCTGTACTCTCAAATAACCAGCGCGAGAAGGTATCGCGGAAAGAAACCTGCATCAGAAACATCTCAAAAGATGTGCACAAGTCATTTTCATTTCAAAACAGCATCTGCCGGTGGGTGGTAGGAATTAAATAACGAACCCAAACGACGTCTTTGCCTCTGGTTGTAATTTGGAAGCGACGGACAGAAATAATCAAACTTCCACCAGCCGCGGAAAGTAATTCTGCACAGATATGCAGGTCCTTGAACTCAAGTGGAGATGAGAACAGCTTGTTTTTCTGAAAAGGGTTTGAGAGAGAAAATGTTAAAGGCCCATTTACACTTGCAAGAAAAGAAGAAGGAAAAAAGTTGGTGTGGGATTTGGAATCATTTAATGAGAATAAAAGATATGCATGCTGTCACACAACAAATGCGTTCTGATTGGTCAGAAGGTGTTAATTAATTTTTCCAACAGTAGTTCTGGCTGCAAGGCAAATCCAGGTATATATTGATGTGCTTGTATGAATACATTATCGTTTCTATGGTAACAAATTTCATAAAATTCATACGACAGATGCTCCACTCCACAGAATATAAATTGCTGGGGAAAAATAATGAAACGAAGTCTTTCTAATTAAAAGAAAAATACTACAATGTGCAGTAAACAGTAATAAAGTCAAAATCAATGTCTGGTATAATAAACCTTGCAGTTTAACTTAAATAGTAGTCGGAGGCACAATTTGTGCAGTTTTATAAGGAAATGAGCTGCAAGTTTCACTGAGCATATTGGAGGAATCTGCCACAGTTCTTCTGCACACTTTAACAATCATACTTTTGGTCTCTTGTGTAATATGTTGCTTTCTGTACTGACATTCAAATAATTTTTTTGGCAACAATACTGTAATATATTAAACTTATAGATTATAAACTAATAATAAACAGATTACAAGAGGTTGCCAGTTGTTCCACAAACACCAAGGGTGGAAACATGTGCAAACACAGCATAAGGGTTAGACCATCTGTATATCATTTCCTGTTTTGGATTATTGTCTTGCTCGACTGTGCAACTTGAGGAGAAAATAGCTTCAGGTGATTTATCGTATTTTTTGGATTCCTGGTTCCCTGTATGATCGCGTGCAGTCCAGATCCCGAGGCCACAAGTATGGTGCTCTTTCCCCCGAGTGTCCCAGCTGAAGTGCGCAATGTTTTTCCTCCAAACAGAACGTTACATATCGAGTTCTACTTTTGCGTTCTTTGTTCGCAGAACGTTGCGCCAGCAGCAGTGTAGAGGAGCATCTACGTGCACCTTCACAGTATTCCGTATTTTATTTTATTTTTTGCGAGAGAAAGAGAAACAGACTGAGAGAGAAAGGTAGATTCATATGTATAGAGTTACAGTTGTGATCTTTGAGCAGACACATGAACGTGTTCTTGATATTTCTCCAGGTGGGATTTGGAAATTATGGAAATTAAACATCTTTACTAATTATTCTGTCGCCTTTTTCAGATTTATGCACATTTACAATTCTTCGCCTAGGGTCCTCGGATATTCCAACTGCTCCTACGAAGATTGAAGCTTGACAGAAACCAAAGTTTCAGAAACCATTTCACTGATTAGGCCATAGTTTTTTAGAAAAGTTATTAACCTGGAGGATGACTTTTTTTTTTTTCTTCCCAATTTGGACTCTGATTGAAAAAAATGAAAACTAAAAAAACAGGTAATGTCGTAAACTTTCTTACAAATATAGATGAGTTTCTCTGTAAATCATTAGCTTAGAGTGAACTTTGCTTTTATGCTTTATCTGGGCAACTGTATGTGGGCTTTTTTTTTTTTATTTTTTTTTTTTAATAACTACACTTATCTGAACTGTACGTTTGAAAGACTGGAAATACAATATAAACCACAGAGAAACCTGTCACATAATCAGCGAGCTGTCATATTAAGGTAGTTAAACTGGATTTATAAAGAGTACAGCGAGCTCTAAATATTGCACTCAGTAACACAGTTACTAAGAAACCAGATCGGCGTTTGAATCTTGACCAACCCACGTACGTTTCTAATTTGTATTTACTTTGTGAAAACTTAATTATGAACACGCAGGCTGATGTCAGGCAGAATTCCATGTCCAGAATAAAGGATATGGAGTCAAAAAAAGATGGAGTCTCTCTCTCCATGTCTCTATAAATGTACTATCCAGTCCACGTCTTTCTGCTTACACTACTTCAGAATTTTACATAAAACGTCAAGGTTTCTTGGTTGTAAGGAAATCATTAAAAGTTTCCAAGCTGAAGAAATATATAAATAGGAATAGTGCGGTTAAAAACTGAATACGAGTTTCTCTAAAGATATACCACAGGCTCTGACACATCAGTGTTTGAAGGATGTACACTGTACAATGCCGGATCCTGTTAAATACATTTTTTTTTTCATGGCACTTTTCAAATTTATTACATGACACATGTAAGGTCACTTATTCAACATTTCATACGAATTACTGTTATCGCCTGTCGTTTTTCTATCAATAAAACAAAACCACAGCTTGTCATATTTCTACCCTGGAGACTCCTTCTAATAATACGAAATACTCATCTCCTCACAGAAATCTTCACCATATCAACTAATTTATGGCAATCTGTAATAAAATACACGTTTTCTACTATATTAGAGTATGTGATTTGCCTTGCACTGTCAATGCTTCTGACCAATCAGATTTGAGAATTCAACAATGAACGTTTTAGGTTTTATCTCCAAACTCCTCATCACCAGCTCGCCAGCTACCTCGACATGGTGATGCTGGGTTTGATCTTTTATACATGCGCTCACTTCATGGAGGGGCGAAAACTTGCAAACAACAACTACACAAGAAAAGCCAAAAATAAATTATTTACAGCAATCTCATCTGATCAGCTTAAAAAAAGCAGAACATGGCTGGAAGATTTTCGATTCCGCCTGTTACTTCTCCGAGTCAAAAACATACACCGAGCGCATTAGATTCTGACTGATTAACTGATACGTCTGAGGATTTAGCCTCTCAGAATTTTTTTTCGCCTCTTTTTTTCCACATATACTTTCAAACACAGGTTTACTGTTTAATGACCTCTAGCAGACCAGACAGAGTCAGATCACGATCTCACCTTCGCATCCTTCACACTGCGTGTTTCAGTGCCTCTTCCCTCCAGACATGATCGTCAAGACATACAGGGACAGTTACTTCCTCCAGGCGCACTGACCCACTCGTTGTTCTGATGCCGTATGTTTCATTCAAACGCCGTTTGGTCTCAACACATAATGGGCTTTGTACACCAAATCAAACTAAATTACATTTAGTAAATTTTGTGTACTCATTTTTCACAAGAAAGTTCATTTAAGTTCCCCTTGGGGATCAATATACTACAGCTGCTAATCTGTCTTAATAAATAAGCAATTTAAACTTGACAGTGTAATCCGTGTTTAAAATATAAAAACAATAATGCAGTAATTCATCACCAATTATATGATTTCAAGCCAAGGTTTTCATTTGTGAGTTTTTCAATTCTCCTTAAATATAAATTTACCAAACTCATAGAAAAGTTTTTTTTATGAATAGACTGCATGTGTATTTACACAAGAAATATGGCCTTCATGAAAATGCAAAGAATTTGAGAATAAATGTCCAGCATAATTGTTTTGGTATCTGACATTAACTCACTTAATGGTGGATGGATGGCTGGATGGATGGATGGATGGCTGGATGGATGGATGGATGGATGGATGGATGGCTGGATGGCTGGATGGCTGGATGGATGGATGGATGGATGGTCCTGCTTTATTGTACGATCTCTAGCTACTATTACTGCAAAATCAGGTTCGAAGTTCAAATTGATTCACTACTCTCTCATAATCCCAAGGAAATAACTGCTCCAGTCCTCTTACCCTGACTGACAGGTGACCTTATCTTGATATAGAACCAGGCAGGAGATAAAAGCGCCGTTTTAAAAAATAAATAAGCCCATGAGTATATAAGAGCAGCTACTATGGAACGTTCTGTTCTGCAGAATATTACTATATTTCACTTTGTCTACTGTGGTCTTTTATTGCGTTCATATCGTTTGACAAACCTATTCGTTTTTCATGAGTAATGAAACAAAAACTAGACGTGTAGGCCGAGTCAAATTTCTCCTTACATCCATTTTACGAGTTCATCAAAACTAATTTTGATTCTATACCTGACCCTGAGAGTAAACACCTACTTAACCTCAATATGATCATTACTACATTTGAAGCAGGATGTATTTAACACTAGGCGTAGTCCATCAGAGATCCAATTTGGTTGTGTACATAAATTATTACTATGGCAGGTTATCTCATCAGGGAAATGAGATTAGGCAAACGAGAGGATGAGGATATAGGCCAACTAAACGAGCTCAGAGAGAGACTTGCCGACGTTCGAGCGCTTGCTTCATATCCTCCATGGCTCCCTAAACATCCCCTGACGGCCCATTGATTACTTTGTCACTTTGACCTTTGAAGTGATTGAGCGCTTGTGGGATATTACATACATTTCTATGGGAGCTGAGCCAGCGACCCGGAACGGCACCACAGAGACACCACGGAGCCGATGAAAAATACACTTCTTACGTGTGCGCCGAGGGCTACGCGCTATTAACTAACGAATTCGTGACAACAGCCTGGTGCTGGCCGCTTTGTCACATGAACGTGTAGGTTTGAGTGTGTGTGTGTGTGTGTGTGTGTGTGTGTGTGTGTGTGTGTGTGTGTGTGTGTGTGTAGATAGCGACACTTGAGATGTTACCAAATTGATCTGGTGAAAACTGTATGTGGGATTGATTCTCATTTTCCTACTGCAATTTCATACATCATAATCAGTCCGGAATATAGTGAGATTAATATTAATCTCGAATAAGCTCTCAGAGTTAGTCACGATATTCTGATCATGATCAAATATTCTTCATTTAAGCCCGTAATTGAATCATTTGTATGACTTCAAGTACAAGGCATAGTTTGAACCCTGGCTGAAATATTTCCCAGTTCCAAAGTCTTATTTCTAATTGGGTAACATAACGCTCACATACCACACTGCTACGTCTATACAGAGAATGATTTCATTGTAAAATTGTGCAGTAAGTATGGCATAATGTTCATTAAAAGTGAACAAAGCCATCATTAGGAGTCCATATTTAACTCTGAGCTACTTTTGTGAGAAACAGGCTTAACCAATCAGAATCATGCATTTTTTCTGTTCCTGTTTGGAAGCTACTAGGTAGCCAGATATAGTAAGTAGAGATGCTGAGGAAGTGCTGGAGGAGAAGAAGTAGGCATGAATTAGAATGGCGTTTTCTCTTGATCATTGTGGATTCGTTTTTCACCTTTACAAAGATGTGCTCTGACAACAGAATTAAAACGGTCGATGGTAGATCGTGACTTCAATTATTAAAATGCCACCATTATTATTTGGCATCCACGCGAAATGAAGTGTGTCGCATTTATAATAGCACTGTACAGATTCAGTTTCAACCCAAATCTCAACCGGATCCACTTGAGAACTGCATTATCGCTATCACTTAAGGCTACATTATCTCTAAACTCAGCACCAAAGTATCCACAGTGTAGCTCACACCTTAGCAATCTGTAGAAGGTCAAGACAGATTCTCATTCTCATCTTTCCTTGGCTCTCATCTCTAGCTTTTCTCTTGCTTGCTTAGAGTATAACCACAAATTAATCACTAATGACCCTCTTCCCCCCCAAAAAACACTCTAATATATCAGTACTTAAGTCCTCTTGAGCACTACATGGTTTTTCTGGTCTGCCTTTCACCACAGCTGAAGTGATAGCGGATGATTAACAGCCCTCGACTTTGGAATTTGCCATGTCCTTCATGTTCCTCCTCTAAAAGCATCGTTTGTATTTTAGAGTGAAAGGACCAGGCATTAGAATTGCAAAATATTGGTGCCAGGTACTATGTTTTAGAGTGTCCTTACCAAATACGCATGAATCACGACTCAAAAAGCAATGCATCTGCGTTAAAGCAGTGCCCATTTCTCTCTTTTAATTCCTAAATTAAGTAATTGAAAAACAGCCCTGGAGACAAATATTCATTTTAATCAGTAATAATTCATCACTATTAGCTCCCTGTTGAATATTCACCATGATATTCTTTCTTCTCCTTTCACCTGGGCATTAATAATAATGTTCAATATGTGCAGTAGAGGAAGGAGCGTGATTACTTAACCTGAAAAAAAGAGGCACACACCATAATCATTCATCTAGAGTACAGCAGGAGATTTAGACCGAATCAACTAAAATATGTAGATGACTGGTTGTATTTACTCTTAGGCACTGGCCCTTATGTTGCTAAAGTGTACATTAATTGCAGGAACAGGTAAGAGGTGGATAAGTGCTAGGAATTAAATGGCACAATAAGAGATTTGATTAATACTTCATCATAAAGCTTTGTGTGAAGAGATTAGGTGGACCTGCCTGTCTGGAGACCAAGACTGATATCCTCATCATATGAGTTAGGTCCTCTTATGGCATGCATTACGGTAGCTATAAACAGCCTCTCAATTTTTTGTACAGTTAATTAAAAGAAAACAGCTTCTTGAGAGACCGGAAAGTACAGCGTTGTCTGTCTGGGTTATTTTACTACGGTGGAAAACTGTTACAAAGCGCTTACACTGGAGTCTCTTCCGTAAAAGGTAAATAAATATTTCCTGACAGAACGTTTCAGCATATCTATGATAACACATTTGTCTGTTTATTATTAGAGTTAAGTCATGCGGCGCGTCACCGTGTCAGCTGTCACTATGGAAATGATGATGTATTTGAACGAGCGCACTACTGTCAGAGCCGTTGTTGTAGAAAATGAATCAACCTCTTCTGACCAATCGGAATGAAGAATTTAACAGCACCGAGTTTAAAAAAAAAAAACACGCTACTTTTTTTTCTTTTTACACGTTCCATGCTTTTTAAAATATAGCGTATCTATGATTTTACAATTTATCTAAAAATACAAATTCAATTCCAAAATGTTCTAAGTGAAATGTGGGTGTTTCCTGAAACCGTAACTGAAACAAAATAACCAAACATGAAAAGAAAAAAAAAACCATTTTCATTTTAAAAAGAAGATTTGCAATCATCCTCTCCGTCTTGAGATCTGATCTAAAGAGCTTGTTTGGCGTTTGTACCAGCAAAACCAGGACATATCATGGACGTCACGTTCAGAAAGTAATGCGAAAATATAATTCCCTTTTATGAATACTTTTTGACCGTTTTGACTATTCTGCTACTTGTGACCTAAGAGTGTGCAAACTTTTGTACCAGAGTGCACCTAATGAGCAGTAGAAGAGGAATTTTCACATTATTTCATAATGCTAAATCATCACGGAAAAACGCTGCACAATATTACTAATATTACACGGACATGATTTTTTTTAGAAAACAGCTTTTTTTTTAAATGGAGGTCCCTTGGCGAATGCACTGAACTCATTAAAACAACCCAGTTTAATGGGGAGAAACTGAACGAACGACACTTTCCCGACGAGTCACAGCACTTGGCTAATGGAGCACGTTGTACTCGAGGTAAGTCATATCTGAGACAGTTTGGTCAAGGAGAGAAAAGGCTAGAAATAAGAGCTGCTAATTGAGCAAGCTCGTCCGATGCAGAGGCGTAAGGAATGAGAATAAACTGCATCCCGTGTTCTCGATATAGATTTTACAGCAATCCAGCCGAGAAGATTTTGGCAGTCTTTTTGCTCGATAATAACCAAAAAGTGCAAAAGTGAATGTATTAGAGGCCCGAGAATCTGCTATTTTTAAGTGCATGGCAATACTAAGCTGAGGCTAGATCATCACTAAGCCCTGGATATATTTCAAATGAACTTTTCTGTCTTCTGTCTTCAGAGCCTCTCCACGGGAACGTCAAAGTCAGCAAGCAGATCATCGATGTGAAGAAGTGTGCCGTGAAGAGGGCTGGTTATCCCTAAACAAGGCACATGGAATTACAGCAATAGGCTGAAAATAGTCCATGGGGGCTTTTTTTTTCTTTCTTCCTTTTTGTTTTTTTGGACGGTGTTGTCTGTCAAGTTCACAGGCAGCCTCTCACCAGTGCACTGGGCCAAATAATTCTCCCACTAGCTGTTACAGGCAGCAAAAGCAAGACAGCACACCATGTCAGCCTTAAACTGTCAGCCTTAAAGGCCTGGTGACAGAAAAGGAAACCAAAGAGGACAACACAACACTTCAACAACAACCCCCTGGTCGGATTAATGGTGTACGGCTTTTATGTGTTCGAGATTTCCTTCTTCTTCCTGGAATCGCTTTAAATGCACTGTAGTGAGAAGGGGAGGATAAACGCTGTCCTTGTCACCGTTAACGCACTTATTAAAGCATGTAAAACATACACACGTGCAAATCTTTCAGAAAAAAAGAGTAGAGCTGGAGTTGCCTTTTTTTTTTTTTTTTTAACATGCTGTCAAGTGCAAATAAAAAGGTACTTCTGCGGTGCGCTGATTAATGCACTTTGGCTGCAAGAGGAATTTCTAATGATTTCCTAAAAAAAGTTCCTGAAATATTAAATGGCACTACAAATAAATCAAACCCTCCTGCTCGTTTTGAATCGTCGAACATCTTCAAGGCGCATGATCATTCCTGCAGTCGAAATAAGGTTTTTAACTTTCATTTATTAAAATGAAAGATATAAAGTTCCACTCAACATTTTAAAGGAAATCCGTGGATAGCCAGAATGACACGCTAAGTAAACCAGAAATATATTTTTTAGCTCCACAGCAGATAATCGATATCAAATGTATTAACCTATCAAATCATATGAGTGCAACTCGAATAAGCTGTTACTGACCAGGAGACGCTCGCTAAAATACGGGTTAGGAGCTTCCTAGCAAGTTCCAGACAAACAAGCAAGCAAATAAATCAAATAAATAGAAATAAACCTGTGCAAAATGAACAATTCAATATATTTCAAGTCTGTAATTTGTCAAAAAACTCAAATACAGATTTGTCCCGGTTTAAAATAACACATTCTGGAACACGTGCATAAAACGCTTGCAAACAAACGAGTCAAATAAATCAATCAATAGCCAAATATTTAACCAAACAAACAAACCAATTTTAAAAAAAAGGGAAATTAAAATATATTGAAATGTTGCGATATCTGCAAAAAAGAAATATGTATACATTATCCTCAGTTTAAGATGATTTATTCATGCGTTCTCTGTGGCGTTTACATGTTCTCCCCATGCCTGTGTGGGTTCCTCTGGGTGCTCCAGTTTCCTCCCGTAGCTCAAAGACATGCAGATTAGGTCAAATGGCTTCCCCAGGACCCCGGACAGATAAGCGGTATAGATAATGGACGGCTAGATGGATGAATATATGCATTCACTGAATAAAATTTAGTATGGCAGGAATTTTGGCAGAAGCTAGTTGTTCTGAAACTTAAATTAGCTTTCTGACCTGGTTGATAGACAGTTAGGGAAGCCTACTTGTTCTAATTGGACATTTTTTTCCCTGTGTAATCAGAACCTAGGCTGCCACAGAGACCAGAGTTGTTATTAAGCAGATGTTTTATTGGCACTTGCTGCATAATCAGAATGATCATCAAACATTATGGAAAAAGGAATTTCCTGAACTGTTTTTAGGAGCGTACTAACTTTTGTACTTCACGATCTCATGCTGGTTTCTGATGTCTGCAACATCATGGATCACTGTTTTAAGGAGATAATGGTGTTAGAAAGAACGATATAGGAGAAACATATAGGCACAAACCGGTGAACAGGAGAAGACAAATAAAGCTCTCCTTATTTATTTAAAAGGTTAAAGCCGAGACCGTGAATTATGATTTCATGAAGCGTCACGTCTGCTCGATCCTGCTGCCCATGGTTCAGGATGAACCTCACTGCAGCCAATTAGAGCCCTGGAATACCAATGACCGAGTGGAGCAAAATCTCACATGTGACACACGATGAACCTGAGGTGAAATTGACTAAGCAATTACGAAGGAAGCAAGAAGCAGGTTTTGGCCTGGGGAGACACCTAACTAGTACTTCGGGTCGCAAAGCACACGCTAATGAGCGCTGGTGCTAGGCCGTGTGCAGTGTGCAGTGTGCAGAGAGAGAGAGAGAGAGAGAGAGAGAGAGAGAGAGAGAGAGAGAGAGAGAGAGAGAGAGAGAGCTTTAGCACAAGCTAGCAATGTCTGAAGGTCATGTACAAAGTGGAACTTTTCGGAATAGCTCCATCATCTTTCTAGACTTTATCGCTGAAGTTGTCACAATGACGTTGTGAATGTTAGCCTTGTTGTACTTTTTAACAATTAGGGCCTGGCAGAGGCTTCCAGTGCCAAGGGTCAGGAAAATTATGATGTGTTAACTCTATCCTAGAGCCTCTATCCACAGACATCATTTATTAAAGTTTACCATTAACAAAAAAAAAATCTTTGTACTATCTCATATTTATATCAATGACTAGCAGCAAGGCGGCACGGTGGTGCGGTGGTTAGCACTGTCGCCTCACTGCGAGAAGGTCCTGGGTTCGATCCCCGGGTCACCCAGGGTGCCTTTCTGTGTGGAGTTCGCATGTTCTCCCCGTGCATGC
>JAQQZR010000016.1:14323744-14344875 GCA_030068235.1 Notoglanidium macrostoma | reverse complement strand
GTGTACCCCGCCTCTCGCCCCAAGATGCTGGGATTGGCTCCAGCTTCCCCGCCACCCAGACGCATAAAGCGCTATAGCTAATGGATGGATGGATGACCGGCAGCATTATTCACTACAGTTAAGTGGTTTAATATGCATGTGTGTGGGGTTTTGTGTTTTTACAAAACACTTCCTGTTCACACTATAGCCCTTATTTGCTACTTCCTGCTCGACTTCTAGTTTTAATTCATCATTGTCAATTATCTGACATCGAAAGTAGTGGGAAAAAAAGCAGCAGTCTCGTTAAACTTAAGATCCTGCCAATCTGCAAGACGGACACTTCTATAGGAGTTCACTTAAACTTGTCCTTCATTATCAGCTTAGAAGCTATATTTTAACAGACGCGTTGGAATGGAAGTGCTTTCTGGCTATTTCACACGTTTAATTACATACTCTTCCCTCGTCCTGGAAATAAACTCTTCGATTTCGCCTCCACTTGTAATTAATAAACAAGAAACGTGGACAGAAGTGACAGCTACTTAGACAAGACTGGCTAATACAGCTAGGCTAAACGGCTTTGCTAATACTTTGTTTGAATGTTACTCATGATGGCTATGGACTATAAGTTAAAAACTCTTTTTAAATATATTCTTGAAAAGAAGATCGTGTTAATGTTAACGATAAGATTTATTCATTTATGAGCTAGCTTAGAGACAAACAAACGCTCCAGACAGAGTCTAAGAGGAAATACTAGCAACAAGTTAAAGCATCAGAGCTTAAGGGCATTATGTAAGCCTTACCCATTCAAATGGGGTTTTTTTCCCCCGCAAAGCTATTTGCTATTCATTGGCGCAGGTTATCTAAGTCATTAAAATGACAGTGAGTCATTTTGCGGAGCTCCAGATGCGACAGGCTAGGAAGCGACTGACACACGGCTGCCATAACAACAATTAACTCCCACGCTGTAATTTCCACATACAAACACAAGACAGATGTGGAAGTATGCAACTATTTTTTTTTTTTTTTTTTTGCATTTATCTCTGATCTCACAGCCCTGCCTCAAAACACAACACCTATTCTCAAAAGTACAGATGAAGCCCATCAGCTATGCAGCTCTGCACTGAGTGAGAGTCGTGAGTGATTAACAACGCAGAGCTAATTGCTCCAATAACTGTTGCTTTTTTTTTTTTTTTATTGTGACAAATCCGTTTAGTGAGACACAAGAAAAAAGCCTGGAAGTTAGTCATTAGAAACAAACAAACAACGTAAGAGAAATTATTCCCGTATTCACGCAAACTGCTTAGCCAGGATCAGGACTACATACAGTACCAGCCAAAAGTTTGGACACGCCTTCTAATTCAGTGTTTTATTCTTTATTATTATGACTTAAAAGGCACTTCATGTCTTAAAGTCATGATGGACTGTTGTTTCTCTTTACTTAGTTGACATGATATGGATTACTCCAGTTGTTCAATAGCGCTGTTATAAAAAATACTGTATTTTTATCATTTCCCATTTACTAGTTACTGTACATCTCAAACACATTAAGAAGGCAAGAAATGCCACTAATAAGCTTTTAACGAGGCGCACCTGTTCACTGAAAAGCATTCCAGGTGACGACTTCATGCAGCTGGGTAAGATAACGCCCACAATATCATCACGCTCAATGGGGGCGACTTTGAAGAATCTAAAATACAAAACATATATATATATTTTTTTTTTTTACACTTTTTTGTTTGCTACATAATTCTATATACGTGTTGCGTCATAGCTTGAGGTATTCAGTATTGGTTTACAATCTAGGTGACATAATAATCTATGTGTTTTAAGTTCTACAAAGAAAATCAAGATGCTGATGATGTAAGCACGAAATAATTTGTTTCACGGTTATTCCACGTGGCATTTAACTATTGCTGAGAAAATCTATGACGTCATTTATTATTATTTTTTTTTTAAATAAGAGCAATAAAAGGGATATTGTTGCAATGGTTTTATCTAATACAGATTCATACAAGACACGAGTACACCCATTTCATCATGTGTGAAAATCCTTCGACTGAAAAAGTGTCATTTTTGACTGGCAAGACCAGAGAAAGCGAGTTCGGTCACATGGGTCTGTTTCCATGGTGAAGATAAAAGCAAATAGGCTTAATAAAATGACTTTAGCAACACAGAGAAGAATGTCTCAAAGTATCCAGCTAACTGTCCAACATAACAGCCGCCCGCAGATATATAATTAATTTCCATTTATATACAGCACAAACAAAATATTTTGTGATGAGAAAACACAAACATGTTTTAATAAAGAGTGGGCCTCCCAGGGGGAAGCAAAGCGAGCGTCAGTTTAATAAGCATGCGCTGCACAGAATAAATTGACTAACCTCGCCGTCCATGTTGACACTGTATTGTGTATGGAAGCCGTACACAGGGTTGTTGTTTAGTGTTTTTTCCTATTGCATGAGGGGGATGATGATTGGTTTGTTGAAACAAAAAAAAAAAAAAAAAAAAAAAGCATAATAGCACTTCTATCAGAGTTCACCTTAACAATCTTATTTGGATTCAGCAGAGAAATTAGCCTGCCAGGAGAATAGCACGGCATCAGTGCAGCCCTAAATTGATTTAGTGCGTAAAATGAGAACACTACATCCTACAGTAATCGCTACTGCTGCAAGTGTGTGTAATGGTTCTTAACCTGGGATGGCAGGGTCATACTGGAGATAATGGTGTAGCCAAAGAGTACAATAAAAACAATACAGAGTAAATTAATTAATACAAAAAACAATCAGCGCTATTGTTTGCTCATCATTTTTAGGAAAAATGCTTTCACTGGATCAGCACTTCATGGGTGGTTTAACGCGTGTGAGGTAGGGGTATGATTTTTCTCCATTAAAAGCCTTAACACTTTATAAAAGTTAAAAAGCACCGGTGAGCGCGTATGAATTAATTTGATGGAACTAAATAAAACCGCGGCTTTTTGTTATTCGGCAAAACATAGTGCGGAACGTGGGGTTTTTGTGGATCTAGGCGTGAGGCTTCCAAAAATAAATAAAATAATTCATAATTCATAAGAATATGAAAAAGTACGGTCCTCTATCAGCAGTTCTGCCTTTTATTCAAATCGCATGATGCCGGTGTTCATTTTAACTGAATTATTTAAAAGCGTGTTGTTATTTAACAGTGAAATGGTTGATATGGTTTAATAAGTTTTCTGTAAATAGACATTTACGGTTCCAGTTTCTCATCTTCAACAGAGAGGAAAAAATAGGGGCTGGTGAGGAACTGTTCATAGCTGCTATAACTTGTTTTGGACCATCCACAACATTAAATGTAACTATGACTAGATCAAAAGTCATTCATTAATACATAAAAAAAATGCAAGAGGAGGAATAAAACACTTAAGAGTAACTCCACTTCACGTCAAGACGCATCACACGGACTCGTCCATTACGATCACCCCTGCTTTATTCCTTTCTTAATACATGTACTGCCACTTCAGTGTTTTATGCCATCCTTAATACCATCCTCTTTGTATGCAGGTACCATGATGTATCCAAAACCATGATAAACTGTTCACACCGTTCCAATCCCATCCCGCAGAACAACACCCCCCCCCCCCCTCCAAAATAGTGAGCTAATTGAAAAAGACAGCGAAGAGCAAAAGTCAAATAACTGCTCACATGAAAAGCATGGGTGTTTATCAAATCAGCAGAAGTCTGACCGACAGCTGCATCGAAACCACAGATGCTGCCATTACCATTTCAATCAAGCGGGTTCAAAAACATTTGCAAATAGAGAGAAGCAGCGTGACACCTTTTATATTCGCCGTGCAGAAGGCCGCTGTCGGAGCCGCCACGCTCTGATGAGTGTGCAGCCGGCGAAGACGTGAGCTTCAAGGATGTTACGGACTGATGTGCGGGTCTGTGGCTTTGGTCACTCCGGCATGAGAGAAATGCTGAACATGAAACACACACCTGTGTGAGAAGCAGGAGGAACATTCATAATGGCTCTTCCATGAAGAAGGGCTGTCATTCCCAACCGCTCAGGTGACGTAATGACTGGTTTCCACAGAAAAGGTAGCAATAAGACAATAATGCATTTTCACGTTCTAATACATAAATACTGATAACACTAACGTGTCTTAAAATATGCTAACGGAGTAATTTAACCGTTTGTTTTTTTTTAATGTAAAAAATCATACATGTATTATGAGAACGTTGAAGACATATCGATAACGTAATGAAATCCTAACCTACTTGTGATTCCACTGCAGTGTTATACAGCATGTCATTTAGTAAAGAGTTATAACCAGATCCGATGAACTAGCTTTCGAGGGTTATTCTTTTCTCACCAACAAAGCCAAACATTCTGACATTCTGTGGATTCCAAGATAGAGATCTTACTGTGAACATCTCACTCCACCCTACTCCAACAATCCACGTATTACACACTGCTTCCTGGCCAGCTTTCTAGTCCCTGCTCCCTGAGACACCCCTGCTCGCTAACTCTGAGCCTTGAGATGTGTGGTGTGGTGTGGATCCCCAAGTGGGCCACCCATCAGCTCACACCTCACCTTAAAGCCCACCTGTGCAGTCCATAAACCTCTAACCCACAGCAGTGAAACATCCAGCATCTACCTCCAGCAACTGAACTTAAACCGCAAATCAATCTGGATAACTGTGGCTAGAAAAGAAAACCCATCCCTTTTCATTTAAAGAGACAATGCAAAGATCCTTTTCTTTTCTTTTCTTTAACAATAAATGCTTTTCAAAGGTTACAAGTTTTCCTCCACCACCATAAAATCAAGCAAAGTGTGACGTTAAAAACAAATCTCAGACAGTTAAAGCAACTAACTCTCAGACTCTTCCTGATTTGAGATTGTTTATGGAAACCTGGACTCTGACAGTGTGTGTAAAGGGTTTACGGTACAACATCAGCATAAATTGGCCTTGTTATTGCTGCACACGGCACTCCGGATTTAATATTTACTAGTGTGCTATTCGAACAAGAATTATGGTCCCCCATTAAAACCCCCACAAACTTGAGTCACCGATTTATAGCCCAGATAAAACAACAACGGTATTTCAGACGTGGGCAGAAGGCCTATTTCCTCGTCCATCAGCCGCCTCCAGTCAGGATCGTCAATATAAACACCGGCATCAGTTTTCAAGGGCATGCAGTGCAGAGGGCTGCCTGTACGACCTTCCACCCTGATTATGCAGACAGGGCCAGGCTGCTAAACACCTCATGTGCTTCCTCTGTGTTAGACGCTTTTGAATTATGGACAGCGGACAAAGGAAATTGGGGCGTCGCCTTCACCATGCCTGACAAGGTTAGCCACATTTTCCATAGCTTAATGGGGACAGCAGTGTTCTAAATAACAAGGCTGTGCAAGCTAAGGTACACTATGTGTTGCTTTTAGAGAATAATGCGTTTTATTTTAACACTGCTCAAAAAGCACAATTTCATGGATCATTTTCGCTGATCCAGTTCCAGGAATGAGGACATATCCATTTTCACAACACAACACAAACAATTCTGGGATTTATTCCTATTGGGTTTTCTTTATTAGTTTATCTTTTATTACATCATCGTATTCGTATTGTGCTTGCTATATTATATTTTCTACTTTCCTCGGGTCAGGGCTAGTATTTGTAGGTTTGTACCGTGGTATCTTTGGGTTGTAACGATGCAACATCCTTAATGAGAGCAACGAAGTAGGTATTAGGGCTGTTAAGAGAAATTTCCACAATCAAAGACTATTAAAAAAGAGCCACAATCAAATTCAAGTTCCTAATTCTCCGCTGCCAAACATACATCCACTGGAACGTTTAAATCGCCTTATAGTGACTAATTGATTCAAATAGACTCATTTATTAAAAGGCTCAGAATGGACGCATGGTATTTTTGGCTTCCTTTTTTATTGTTATTTATTCTTAATTTCTTACAGCATGTGCCAATGCTTAAAAGAAAGTACATGTGCTAAATACATTAAAATAGTAAATTAACTAATAGTCCACGTAAGACGTCCTTTTTCACTGATTAAATGTCAAATGGCGTATACTGGGTTCGACTCACAGAAATTACAATGCCATTACGTAGTGAATGTTCATGTTTTGGAGTGTTCCTAATTTTCTGTGTATTTAAAATGTAAAAATGTATCAGTTATATATATAATAAAAAAATAAAAAATAAAAATAAAAAAAATAAAAAAATCTGTATAACAGTATATGCTTATTCATATTTAGATGCTTTCAAAAGAATGCATTCTGATTCATGTATAGAAAATTTTTTTCATATGATGAATGAATAAATATGTCAAAGGAATGGAACGAAATCCTTTCATAGACATATAAGCAACAAACAAACAAATTCTAGTTTCATGGAGGTCAAGTCATTTCAGCGAGTGGTGATATTCTAATGCATGAAGTAAACAGCCTGATTTCAAATCCAGGAGCGAGATGTTTAACTGATTTCATTTGACTGGGTTTTAAGAGCCGTGGGGACTCAAAGCATTGCCTCTGCAAGCTTGTGGCCTCATTGCAATCCACAAATCACAGTAACTCAACATTAAGTGATTCAAATCCCTATGGTCTGGGCACCCACAGTTGGTCCCAGAATCCTCCTCCATCCCCTGCTGCTTTTCCTCCTCCTCCTCCTCCTCCTCCGTCGCCTTGTCCTCTTTTGAACGCGTCACGGCTCTCAAAACAATAGCCTTGCAGCAGCAACAAGCCGAAGAGCTGCCACTGCGTATCCGATGCGAGAGTAATAAATCTCCTTGCAGTGATTTAGCTTCCATCACACGGCCTATGGAAAAAAGCAGGATGGCCAAGAAATGTCATAGGGACACGCCGGTCAAAGCAATGGCCTCCTTAGCGTGAACATCAAGCAAATTAAATAAAGATAAGACTAGCGCCTCGGGACCACATGCACACATTCCGACAATGAATGAGGTTAAAATGGGAAATTTAGATATGATCACTTATTAGAGTGTACAACAATTACAGTCACAGGATTATTCATGGGCATGTCTTATAACGATGCTCCATTACATTTAATTCACTTTCCTTCAATGTCACGGCTTTATTCATAGGCTCAAGGTGACACTGCGGAGAAAATGAACTCCCACACACACACACACACACACACACACACACACACCACACACATGTATAGATACTTGTAGACTTAAATGATTATTTTACTGTATTGTACAAGACGCACTGAGTAGACTTATTTTCTCCTTGGGAAAGATACGACAGAGAAAAGGGAATAAACAATAGCAGATGGGAAGTACAGCAACTTGAGGGACAGTCGCGGTACTCAGTAACCTCTAAACAAATCCGTGATGGGACAGAATCGTGAGCGTTGCCCTGTAAGAGCTCTGGGGAAACCGGAAAAGGTCAGAAGGCAATTTTTTGGGGTCAGTGATTTCCTTTTTTTAAGGTGAGAACGCTGTAATATTGAAAAACGCTCTTCTCACCACGGCAACAACGGGACTCTGTATTAGAAGTACTGTATATGTTCGAATTATTATTTTCAACATCTTCACCGTTTGACAAAATCACCGACTACTCCTTTAATAATGTAGATACCAATTTGTAAAGCATCTTAACAAACATTCCTTAAACCAAACACTTTATAACAGTGTTTCCCCAAATCCCAGTGCACAATTATTTTCCTGGCTCGAACACAACGTTAACGCGTAATTGTCTTATTAGTGAGCTAATGAGTTGCATAAAGGTGTATAGAGGAAACACTAAAACATGCAGCACAGGAGCTCTGGGAAACATTCCTTTAGGAGATAACAGAGTACTAAATAAGTACTAAATATATCCTACTCGTTTAACTTCTGACAAAGAATTCAGAAACAGCATCCGACTCTGAGGGATGCCTTATGAAATGTCAGATGATTAACGGGCTTGCTGTACACGGGTTAAATGCCGACTCTCTCTCTCTCTCTCTCTCTCTCTCGCTTCAAGGAAAAGGTTGTCTCTGCCCCCCAGGTTCACTGTACTGTACAAAAACACACAGAGGAGATGTGGGAACCGTCGAGATTAAGATGCAAGACTCTCGCTCATCACACTACAACAAGCACAGAGGAGGGAGTGAGAACGGGCAGGTTTTCACTTTCCCATCGAGCAGAATGGATCTCACACTTGCAAACTCATAACAATTCACGCAACTCAATTCATATCAAAGTTAAGGTTAGGATTAGGAACGGAGTTAGTGCTCGCTGGTAGGAAATCAAACTTAATCCGGCCTCACTGAAATTCCACACGTGGATATTAATAATATTGATATTTGTTAGAATCACTTTAATGGGGAATATCTCTTCATGCAAGTTCATTTCAAAAGGCATAGAAGAACTTCATACGGTTATATATATATATATATTTTTTTTTTTTGCTGAGAATGAATCCCAAATGCAAATCTATTGAGCATATGGTGTAATACGTACTGTAGGTCTAGAGTTATACCCTATGTAGGGAGCATACGTAGTGAATAAGAAGCCACTTGGAGTTTGACGGGCTTACATTTAAATATAGATTACATTTTAAAGGACAACCAGGGTCTATGATGATAACGCTGCTAGCTGCTAACATGAGCCTTTTCACCTAGCTAGCAAGGAGAAAATGCATTGCATATTATCATTCTTTCTCAGATAGCAGCTGGTTGATGCACAAAAAATATCTCCATTTATTTATTTCTAAAGGTTTTACACTTATCACCATGACAACTAGTCATTAAAATGCAAATCTGAATTCTTTAAAAAATAAATAAATAAATAAAAACCTAGATACAGTACTTTCTTACTTTTACTCAAGCATACAGATGATTTGAACTTTTTTTTTTTTTTTTAAGGGAAATTACTTCTATATGAATAATGTATCTGGCTACTTTTCTTTTCTGATCCTACAATGCTAGAACGTTCCATAATTTTCTGATGCAGAAGGATTAAATATGAGATTAACCCTTCAGGACAAAAACCAACTTTTCTAGTTTAACATCTTGGATTTCCATTTCTTCGTTTCATAGGCGCTTTTATTCAAAGTGTCTCAGAAGTCAGGCACAATCCAATCCAAACATTGAGCTCTTTAAAAGTGGCTCTCTGGCAAGCCTGGGCTCTGAAACGCCAACCTTCTGGTTTGTACCATACAACCGGCACCGCTGACCTTTCAACTCTCACAGAATCCAAAGTGTGTGAAATCTAAAACTGGTTCGGAAGGAAGAGTAAAGTCTGCAGTAATTAATGATTTTTCTCATCTTGCCTCAAGGGCAGAACTTTGAAAATTGCATCTGTCATCAGTCTGAGCGTTGGTTGTGTCAGCAATAAACGTCTTTCAATTAGAAACTCCATCATTATTATCTAGTCTCAATGCGACGTATATGAGATGAGTAGTTATAATAGGTCAAAAGGTTGACTTTGCCATGCATAAATAAACACATGAAATGCAAAAAGACAGGGAATCCAAGCCAGTGTAAATATGCTCACATGCACGTGATACTCATTGTATGAGAATCAGTGAAAAGCCATGGTTCGATGATAGGATCCGTAATCGGGGACGTTGTGATGATGTCGATTCAGGTTCTGGAAATCTGTACATGTTCAGCGTTGTTGAGTATATAATATGATTATTTTGAGAAAATTAAATGACACCTTTATTGAGAAAAAGGAATAATAACAGCGAATTGAAATTAAAACAGGCCCGGCATGCAAGTATCTGTAATGAACGAGATCGTTTGTACACAATTTCAAGTAGAAATGAGCTGTTAATCGGCAGCCATAAGTGGATAGTGATGATTTTTTTTTCCCCCCCTGCTTATGCCTGTAGTATTTTATTTTTTCCCCAAATGATTAACTACATACTGGTTGTGTAAGATTAGCACTGGTGTAAATCTGGGTAAAGAAAAACTTTGGTAAAAACAGTCAATCTGCCTAAAGGTGTTCTCAAACCTTAGTTAGATAATTGTCATTTCTTTATACATTGACTATCATGTGCGTGTGAATAGCTTTGCGCCGTAGCGATGGACCCAACACACCAGTTCAAGCTTTCAGCCAGCAGAGCTTCTGCAGCAGATCCTCCGTCGTTGCTTATTCAATCACTTATGTTTTTCTGTACATTTTTAGCTGATCATCTCATCAGAACCAAGGGTTGGAGCTGTTCGTTTTGCTATTGTGATTTTGCCCAACCTTTCAAAGATTTATCGTCCTTGACAACACGGCTGGTTAAATCGTCTTGTTTATGGCCATGAACGAATCGCCAATGGTTAAGTATTAAAAGGTGATTTGTTGTCATTCAGCCATGTTAGTCGCTTATCTAAACATTTGTAAGCAAGGAATGTTATACAGCAGATGAATATCCCTACTAATGAGGTACAGCAGGTTAATTACTAGTGGTGGTACTGGACATATTTGATCACTTTATTCATTCCATTGCGCAATCCATTTTCAGCACCTATATCTCATGCGGATCTGAATAAACTTATTTGATTCAACATCCAGAGTCCAGTTTCCTCCGCATATGCTGCATGATTTAACTCGAGGCTGTAAGCGTTTGTGTGTTGCTTTATGGTCACATGGGGAAAACAGTGACCTTGATTTAAACAGACAGCCCTGAGATAGAACTGGCATTTATCCATGCTCTTCAGCTTAGCGATCTTGCTTTCTGTATAGAAAAGGCAGCTTTTGTAAAGTTCTATATGTAGCCATGTGCAGTTACATCATGCTTCATCATGCTCAGAGCAGCGCACTAATCACTCGGCATACCATAGAGCTGAAATCTGAACACAAGTCAAGGAAGGTTAATGAAAAAATGTCTTCTCGAGGTCGAATCAAGAAAATCATAAAGCACACACACACACACGCACGCTTTTTTTCTAGCGCTTATCTTGGCTACACCGATCAAATCTCCTATCAAATTTAGTCCACGGAGGATATCAAATATTCCGGTCCTCGGTACCATCCCGCGAGATGACTGACAGTAAATAAGCATCGCGGCTGCTAAAGTTTTTCTGACAACTACGAGACTGACAATGGTGGACAAGTATGGTAAAGTAATAACAAACGGCAACAGTACTATTGGGAACTGGGGAAATGAACGCACATACACACCACACACACAAAAATGAAAGCCTCCCACGAGCTGCTGGAGAGAAAACTAATTGAGACATCTCGGCAAGCAGCTTGACCTGGTGGTCGACGGAGATGCCGTTAGCTACACAAACACACCAACCATCAATCTGAGAGGGAAAAAAGAATACTGAAAGACTTCTAGAGAAAACTTTCTGTCTTGCCAATTACCAAAACAACCCCATGGTGAACTGCAGCTCAGAAATCCGACTTTGAGTTTGGGGAGATTGAAGAATTGAGGGGGTTGCTGCCCAGCGGAGATACTCTTTGGACCAACCCTATCAAACCGTGCCGTTTCATTCGAGTGAAAGTTTCTCACACAATCCTTTTGAACGATGCCCTTAAGTTCAATTTTTTTTTTTTCCTTCTTGGAGGATTTTAGCATGCTGGACAAGGTGGACTAAATACAATCTCCTCCGTGTTAATGCTAGAGTTAAGGCTGTGTCCTGAGAACATGCTCCGTGTGGTCCGAAAGTTTAGACCGGAGACAGAAGGTGGAGACACGAGGGCTTTAAAAAGTGAACGTGAGAATGGACTAATGGTGGAAGGATATTAGAGAAGGTCCTCTTAGGGCGTTCAATGAGCATCTAACCATGCAGGAAATCTAAGGAGACACAGATGGTGTAGCAGGAAGTCAAACCTCTTTACCTTCCACTCAAGGAAAACTTTGCCTAGGTTCGATTTCAGAGGAGCTTTTATTTCTGGATAATTAATTTAACCCCGGATTGTTTTTTTGTTTTTTTTTTTCAGACCACCTCGCTGTTTTGTTTTGGTTTTTTTTATTTATTTTATTTTCCTTTCCAGTCCTGCATCCCATCCAAGGATGCACACAAAAGAATATACACCTGGTTTGAATAAAATACACCGCAATCAGAGCCATGTTGATTTGTACCGCATTTAAATGATAACTTTGACTTTCAGAGCACATGTTTTTTCAAACTTTATTGAAATGCTAAATAGTAAAAGCGTTTAGCTCCTGGAGCTATAACTAGCATGTACCTGGACCGACGTAATTGTTTTGTTTTTTTTTGTTATCACAGAAACACAGACAAAGAAAGAAATCAAAATTAGCTGGCTGAATACAAAAATGATATATTATTTCCGGCTTGGCATGGCCTCAATGCAGTCGTGATGGATGAGGGAAACGTCACCGATCAAAGCGGATACACTTCCCAAAATATAGAGAGGAATTGACTATTGTGCTGAATATAGTCTTAAGGTTTTGGAAAGTAATGTCTGCATCTTAGATTGAATGTAACATATAATTCACGAGATGCTAAAGTCTGGAACAGAGCTGTTGCTACTGTCAGACAACCATGTTCTTATGAGAACATGCTTACCAAACAAAAGAAAGATTTTTATTAAGCGCTTCAGTATTACAATTTATGGTATGTATGATATGAAAGGATTCACTGTATGCCTTAGTTACATGCTACAGACAGTCAACACCGACAACACTAATTCTTCAGAATTAGTCCGATTTTTCCGCCAACAGTTTTCTTTTTTCTTTCACAATTAAAGAACTTTCATGTCCACATAGCTAACAGGCTGTAAGCTATGGTTTTGATGTTTGTAATAAAGTTGATTAAATAAAGAGAAATGGCACAGCTTCATCTACTGATCTACTGAAGTAAAATCCTCTAGAAAGATATTTAATTATACACGTACTGTGCACTTTCCACAGCTGGGTATTTGCCTAATACGCGTGTTTGTACATTTCTGTAAAAGGGTACATATTTTTGCGTCGGCTCTTGCAGCACCGTTCTGCTGACTTTTACGTCAAACAAAAATCCCCAGCACGCCCACAAGCTGACACAACAGACCAGTGAATACTAGCGAATAAATTCATTTAGCCTTCAATTACCCGAGCGGTTGGCCTTTCTCCCTACCTTTAATTAAAGTAGTTCATGTTGTAAGCTCCTGGAGAACACTGACTATATCAAATAAAAAGCATTACAGACTACAATACCCCGTCTGACACAAATAAAAACCAAAGGAGTGAAGCAATATTAAATGGCACTGTGAAGAAAATTTGGAATGCCCATGAAATGATAATCATTGCTGCAGAATGGCCTAGCGAAGCAAAACCGGGTTTAATATTGTTCAATCTCCTCGATGCTGATAGGGATCTTAATTGAAATTTACCCGACATGCCACAGTTTTCGATTCGGCGTGCGCGAACGCCGCCTCCTCTCTGCCGGGGAGATCGTCGCAAACTTAATTTACGCTTTCGGAGCACATAAACCTCCAATTAAAGCGCATTTACAGACGCATAAACATTTGATTACTGGATGTTTGTGAAAATAAGAGAGAGTATGAGCGACCAAGTGCGGCCTTAAAACGCATAATCATCCCGCTGTACCCAATCGAAGAGAAGAAAGCATTAATAATTAACACGGGTTCGTGGATTTCGGCAGTTGATTGCATTTTTAGATGGATAAATGTGCGAGGGCAGAGAAGCCTGCTTGGCTTTGGGCTTTGTCAGCATATTTCTCCTGGTGCGAGAGTGACGACTCTCTGCTTTCCTAATTGCCGCTTGGCAGCGTGTGTTTCCGCCGCCTGCTGTCCCGCACAACCACACACACACACACACACACACACACACACAC
The DNA here is from genome assembly GCA_030068235.1 of Notoglanidium macrostoma. Taxonomy (NCBI): domain Eukaryota; kingdom Metazoa; phylum Chordata; class Actinopteri; order Siluriformes; family Auchenoglanididae; genus Notoglanidium; species Notoglanidium macrostoma. Next base: position 14,331,156 of record JAQQZR010000016.1, on the reverse strand, counting down.
GAACACTCTTGCGCTTTGTATGCACAGTTTCTTGCACGGATGATGCACACATGCTGTGCTCGCTCTTTGTCTTCTTTTCTCATTTCCACACACACACACACACACACACACACACACACACACACACACACACACACACAGCTGCGTACATTCCCCAGCTGAACGGAACGGACACGGGGTTCGGACTTGGTGTCCTTGGCAGGTGTTTGCTAGAACAATATGCACATGGGTGGACAGTTCTGGGACCAGTTCTCAACACCTCTAATAAGATAAAATTGGAAAACGCTGCTTTATATTAGAGGTGGAACAATCCGGAGACGCTTACATGATGATCTCTGGATAGCGGTTTCTGCTTGACTATAGTAGGATCTGGTTACGAATTGGTGCGAGTGGTGCGGGGGTTAGCACTGTCGCCTCACAGCAAGAAGGTTCTGGGTTCGAACTACAAACTCTTTGTGTTGAGTTTGCATGTTCTCCCCGGGCCGGTCCTCTGGGTGCTTCACCCAAAGACATGCAGATTAGATCATCTGGCTACTCGAAATAGGTGTGAACGTGAATGGTTGTCCATCTCTGTGTTAGCCCAGGGAGTACTCCGCCTCTCGCCTAATTAGCTGGGATTGGTTCCAGCTTCCCTGCGACCCTTCACGGATAAGCTGGATGGATGGATAAAATACAAAGGAGCAAACTCATGTCAGGGAATTTCAACATCCATTATTGTTCTTTTCCAGTGACGGCATGTCCTGAACTGTTTTATTATTTTTACTTCATTAATGAATTACACTACACTTCCTGCTTAACAGCATAAACAATCCTAGTTAAGTGTTCCCAGCTCTTGAGAAGGGTTTTACTTAGAGCCCTCTCTCATATCAACAAACCCTTACAGGGTTGGATATAAAACTTGTGCATCCCGATATAAAGTCTGAATGCGCAGAAAGTCATAAAAGAATATTTTCTTTAGTATGGACTGGACTAGTTATTAATTTTATGTTATATGTTGAGACGGTCTGAGACAGATTTTTTTTCTTTTCTTCAAAAGCTCTATTCGCATTCTGCACCATCATAAACGTCTCTCCTTTCTGCTACTCTGCCTCCTTTCTCTTCGTCTTCCTTTCTTTTGTTTCTGCTCAGACATTTTTCTAATACGCTGAATATTTCTCTCATATGCCGCGAGACGGTAATGTGTATGTTTTTTTTAAAGGAAGTGTATATATTACAGATAAAATGTCCCCAAGTTATCCTTTATTAAACATAAAAATGACTCCGTCTGTGCCTTTCACTCTGTCCTTTGGCCTGTCTGGCACGACTTATTTATTATTTTAAAGGAGCCAGATTTCAATCCGAGCACGGAGTTGAGCAGTAGAAAGTTAAAAGTCTTGCTCAAGGACTCTGTGGCAGTGTTTTATATTATGGTGACTAATATTACAAAACCTTTATTTCTGAGCAGTCGCTGAAAAGCAGGAAGAACAGAACAGGAGGTTATAGTTCCTCACTCTGTGTTCGAGATCACTTTCAAGGCAGATGGAGTTCCTAGCAATGTACTTTAATCACATCGCTAACGATCAGATATCCAGTATTTAAGGCACAAAAAAAAAAAAAAGAAAAAAATCAAGAGATTTAATCGTTTCTTATCTTAGCCTTGAGGGAGAGAGTTCACAAGAGACAAGAGTGTGGGAATGAGAAGTGTGACACTGAGATACAAAGTATGAGAGAAACAACGTCCGTCTGTGTGTGTGTGTGTGTGTGTGTGTGTGTGTGTGTGGTGTGCGAGTGTCTCGTATACCCGAGTGGAGATCACATACCCTGGCCCTGCCAGATGAAATGTCACGGCGAGGCAACTGTTAATAAAAGGTAAATAAGGCAAATGGAGCACAGAGAGCGAGTTCCACCTGGGCCGTAGGACGTCTGTGTGCTGAGAAACGCACACGCTCAGCACGTTTGCTTATTGAACTCCCCCTCAGTCGCCCTTCGAAGTGCTAGGAGGGATATTGGCAAGCCCTCGCTAAAGGTTACATCAAAATGAACAGCTGGAAAGCGCCACATAAGCGAGGTTCTCCGAGGCACCTTCTATAGGATTGCGAGTTATGAGCTCGACTGGGGTGACTTTCAGAGGGCGTACGCTGAGGGATTATTTATCGATATGGAGCTGAAAGTGGAACAGACAAGCTGAGAAACAAGGGGGGTGTGTGTGTGTGTGTGTGTGTATGATGGGGGTAAATGAGTAGGTAAGTGACGCGCACGCACACAAAATCTGCAATAATGAAGTACAGCCTGGCTTCATCAACAGAAAAAAAGAATCAGCATGCCTGATATGAATATACATGAGTTTATGGCAATTAAAAACTTGTCAGAAGAGCTTCTGAGGCAGACAATGACACGGGCGGAGAGAGAGAGAGAGAGAGAGAGAGAGAGAGAGAGAGAGAGAGAGCAGGAGAAAGCTATGAGCTGTCGTTTGGAATGGAGATGTTATTCAGCTGCCGCTCTGCTGCTTCTCCTCCCAGCCGCTTTTTATTGCTTTCGCTAATTAAACTTCTTTGAACCCAAAAGCTTGAGAGGAAAAAAAAATAATAAATAAAATACAGAGAGAGAAACAGTGGCCTTCACCTCTGGTGCTTTCTCATCTTACTGGCTTCCTGGACCGGTGTGACGCTACTCGCCTGTACATGAGAGCACGGCACAGCTTGCAGTGCAGGAAGTAATTAAAACCACTTCTGAGAAATAAATAAAAAATCTTAAAAAGTAATCTTCTCGCTGTTTACTTGCCAGCATTAGCTTTTAATTTATTGACCGCCAAGGAGCACAATACCGCAATCATTTTTTTTCTTCCCAAAGGAAACGGGAGACAGATCAACTACTCTGTTTTTCACCCACGCTTCTCGTCTCGCCTTGCTCACTTTTCTCCTCCTCGCGTGCTCTTTTAATGACCACGATGATCAACATGTTAAATGCCTCATCATGGACTGCCAGAGTCTAGTCATCCCAGCTTAAAAGTAAATCAGTGCTCGCTCAGCTTTTAAGATGACCTGTAGGTCTGAAGCTCAAATCTCCTATTTATCAGCTCAACTGTACACTCTTGAACGAGCTGCTTTTAATAAAATCATGGTCCGAGAATGACGCGGAAAAAAGCTGTCCTCCATGTAACCAAAAAAAAAAAAAAAAACAATACTCAAAAACGACGACATTGACAGAGATGAGAGGAAATTACCGTGCTATAAAAGAGCATGGAGTCACTTGGCATTTTCTTTACGTTCCAGTTCTTTATGCTTGACCTTGCGAATGCCTTGTCAGAGATATCTAATTGAAAGCATGAAAGAGAAAAAAATTCATTACGTCTGTGTTATTCCGCACAGTGCCGACGCTGAAAAGGGTCAGCTCTTTGTGATACGCGCACAACAACTCGCGACTTCACTGATACAGAAGAGAAAACGAAAAAAAGCTCTCGGAAGCACGATAACTCGTGTCGGATTGCTGCATAACTGAAAAGCGAGCGCAAACTACTGACAAGGTTCCCTGAATATAAAGCAGATAAAGCAGTCGCTTTGAAAGCAACTTTGACATTTATACGCACATATTGTGCGCAAATGAAAATGATAAAAACAAACAAATCAATAAATCCCCTTCGAAAATGTTCTTGGCTAAGGGAGGGGGAGTGGAAACAGGTAACGCTTTAATTATACATTATAGCAAAACTAATATTACACGTATATATAATTATAAGAGAGACCAATGGAGTCCTTGTTAGTTGACTTTGCCGGCAAATTTGTTTGCATGTTATGGACAAACCATACCGCATATCAGAAAATCGGGAAACAGGTTTCGTCTGGATCGGCCTGACGATGCCGTGATCCAAATTTCATGACGATTAGACATGATTTGTAGGGAACACGTTTTTTTTATCTGTTGCAAAATGCAAAATGGCTTGAAAAACAACTTGCTGTTATGCAAATCCGTTACAATGGGAACACTCAGCACTGTTCCGGCAATTATCAAAGAGAAGAAACGTGAAATGGAGCGGCGTTGCTGATTTGTGACTCTTAAAAGTGAAGTTTGGTCTGAACACGTAAAGTTATGGATGAATCACGCAACACATCCAAAATTAGAGAAACTCTGTTTTTCGTTTAGATTTTTTTTCCAAAGTGGTCTCATGATTTCGCGATCTAATTTCATGATGACGGGACAAAAATGATAGGTAAAGAAGGGGAGGAAAAACTGCTTTTGAGAACATTTTAAAATTGTGAAATTGGCGAGCAAGAACTTCAGTTACAGCATGAACGACATTATTTTTTCATCAGCGTTATTACTGCTGTGTAGGTGGCTGAGATTCTATCAGAGTATCCTCCATCACTGGGCCATAAAAAGCGTACAAACCTACACTGAGGTACAATAATAATAATTATCTTTGCCACAATATACAATTGCCACCACAGAGAAAACCACTGAAAAGTTAATTTCGCTAAGAAAATAGATGATGTTACCAAACTAACATTAACCTAACCCTAACACTCGCTGCTAATGAACTGCTTTCTATTTGTAATATTTACATAAATGTAATTTTACTTTGGAATATTTGTCTGTATTCGCCCTCAAAAGTCACATGACCAAATATACACATCACATGTTCTGGCAACGAGACTACGCAAGTCATGATTTTATATCACATGTCCAGAATGCTGGAATTGTCCTGCAGTGAGCGTGTGGTCCAGTGTGTGTGTGTGTGTGTGTGTGTTTTGATAGGGCTATCTTTCCCAACTTACTCTTGTTGGTCTTGTCCTGAATACTCACATAACGGCAGCCAATCAAAACACAACAATACGAGTTTTCCTTTGCCGAATTTGCTTTCGTGTCAGATCTCAATAATGCTGTCAAGCGTAGAAGAGGTCACGGAGATCACATTTCCGATTTATTTATTTATTTGTTTGCTCGTTTATTTATTTGTTTAAGACTTTGGTATGGACAAAATGCCAGCCCATTGTACTACGTTCTGCAAAGAGCCTGGATCAAAATTCCCAAGTATACCAAATTTCCAAGTCTAAAAGTGTGCTGCCATGATCACTGAGGCATTGAACAACTGATTACACCGGGTTGCATAATAAAACCTGCAAGCCTGTTGCTCCCTGTAGGCTTATTATCTTCTTTTCTGCATGTTAGGGCATCTGAAAATTTACATACTACACTAACTTTATTTGACATACACAACCTACTTCAGCAGCATACCAAAGACTTCTGGCGAGAGGCCACAACTGTAACATCCTGCATCTTGAAGTTGCTATGAATGAATTAATCACATATTAATGCTAATGGGGAAGCCAGGCGTTCTTATGTTAACACTCGGGTTTTAGATTCTGCTTCATCTAGCAGTCACTCTAGTGTGCGGCATCTGTCAAGTGAATCTGTGTTAACGCAATAGTGGATAATCCCGAGCAGAGTCCATGTTCAGCCTGATTGTTTAAACAAAAAAATAAAGAAAGTAGCCTCTATGCAACTCCTTATCGAATTTCACAAACGTTTTTATTTGGGATGTAGTTATGTTTAAACTGAATGCGTCTCGCACACATCGACGGTGTAACTACAGCGCAAGCTACTCGGTCTGGTTCTAGGCGACTTCATGGAGATGATGAAGGACGGGACAAATCTAAAGTAAAGATTGTTTAAATATATCAAGAGAAAATAAAGATGCTAACCGTAGTCAAATGGTGTCTTTTAAACCTACACTGAAGACCGGACACCTCACCATGATTTCATAGCTGAAGACGTTTAGTCGAGGTCGCACATAACGTTTAACATGAACACGAGCTCATCGAGTTAACTTTATCTGTTGTTATTAATGCACTTAACTAACTAGTTAGCTCACCATATGCAATCACATTACCATAGCTACCACTGTTTAGCCTAGTCAATTAAGTTACAGCTCAACCACACTGCAGGTTTTTGGGTTTTTTTGGCTTGCCTGGTGGGCTAACTAACGAATTTATGATTTGTCCACTCCTGACTTGAAATGGTTGCATGAGGTCATAACAATATTTAGTCTCTTATGTTCACAATGAGAATGTCTCATTAACAAAACTGTACAGCAGTTGTACTTCGTCCCGAGTCCATTCCTGAAGGGCCAGAGCACTGCTGAGTTTAGCATTCTACCTCATTTAACACACCTGATTCAATTAATCAGCTAATTACCAAGGCTTTAATGGGCTAAATTTGGTGTGTAAAATTGGATAAACACAAACCTCTACAGGACTGAGGACTTTCAGGACCAAGGCAAGATGAAAAATTATTTTCCCCCGAAATAGAGATTAAATTTAATCACATTTTCCACAACAAATAAGACAAAATGATTATACTGTTAGTTAAATATAAAACGAACTAGCTAGAACCGGCTCTTTTGACCACTGTTAGATTGGGATTTTATCCTAAGCAGGATGTTTAATAGCTACGATGTTATCTGACTAGCTGAATCCAAAACAACGTCGAACACTGAATCTCCCAGCTTGTCCACGTCACACTAGAATAAATACTTTGTTCTTCACCCAATATAACCTCACACCTTCAGACCAGCCAGCACAAACACACCAGACATGAGCCTGACACTATGTTCCTTTCTTTCTGATGGCTGGTACAGTATTGCAAATAAACCAGATCATCCACGGGTTACGTTGTTAGGTTACCGTCCTGGGTAATCTCTACAACCGAACACCACCGATTAATAAATGAACATAATGTTGTTATAATGTTGTTAGAGCAGCACCAAATCATGATACTCCCACTAGCTGAATTATTTCCAAAGAGTTCTTTTCTGTTCCGTTTCCAGAGTATATTGCTCCAAAAGAAGTTAGTGTTAGAGCAGCGCTGATTGTGCTACAGGTCATTGTTTATTGTTCTCTGTGTAACTGCGTTCCTGCTGCTTTCAGGTCGTCCTGCAACTCCATTCGAGTTGCCTGCTGACTTTCCTTATCATTAGCCTGAGTCAGTGTTTTTTTAATCCTTTTCATAAACTTTCGTTCATATTTAGAAGTCAAAGTACACCATGTGTATAAATGTATTAACGTGATTATATGCACTAGAATCATATTAATGAACAAAAACAGTCATTTTTTTCCATCAACTTTATCCAGACTTAAGGCTAATAAGCAAATGAATAGAACTATTGTGCATTTTCATCAAAAGACTAAAACTAATTTCAACCTAAATGTGGGAATGATGTAAACGCTGACGTTAATGGATCATGAAATACAATTTTGGCTTTATATGAATTGATAGCCATGATTTATATAAGCTTCAGACTAGTAAAAGGTTGTTTCCCCCCTCTGCTGGCTCTCGGTGGTAGGACCTACGAGCACTGTGTGTCAGTGTGTGTGTGTGTGTGTGTGTGTGTGTGTGTGTGTGTGTGTGTGTGTGTGTGTGTGTGTGTGTGTGTGTGT
>JAQQZR010000016.1:14307975-14320815 GCA_030068235.1 Notoglanidium macrostoma | reverse complement strand
GAAAATCAGGAGCAAAACACTTTTAATTCTGATGAATTTAATAGCTTATGCGAAACATAAACGTGACTACATACGTTATTGTCAGTAAACATATAAATGTCAATTTCTCAGAGTTCCTACGTGATGCAGTAAAGCCAAAACTATATTTGTGCAACCCAGTAGGTACCCGTCACAATCAGCAACAACTTTTCAGGAAGCAAGACTTTTAAAATAAAATCGTTGTGCAGTGTTATTAGTGATGAGTGAGTTACCAAGAGAAACCTCAGATTGGGAAGGGAAGGGAACGCTTCTTTACTTCCATGTAACAAATCCTTCAGAAGTCACTCCAGATTAATGTGGTAGTTAATGACCAGTGGTAGTTTAGTGGTTGGGAGTGGTGTGTCAGAGAGCCACAACTGGACTCCAGAGTCCAACCATCAACTGCTGTGTTCAGATTGCATTCTGCCTCACTGCAAGTTACATCTCTCAGACGAATTAATATAAATAAGGAGTTTTGAGCTCAAACACAAAGTCAGCACTGCAGTGCGGCCCGGCGGACTCATAAACAAGGCAAGGACTGAACTTTAGATGAGCTTTTTGCCCACTATTTCCTTTGACAAAGTTTTACGAAAACAGTGCTGAGGGTCACCTTGTAACGGAGCCAAATGTAACCGAGGTGCCGCGTATCCGAGGTGTTTTTTTATGGCGCTTCAATATCAGGTAGTAAAACAGTTCGCTAAGCCACCTTGTCCTATGCTCGCCAACGATTGTAGCAATAATCTGTCTTTATGTGCCTGGTGACCTTGTTCGCCGGCCAGCCCACACAAAAAGGGGGCGAGCGGTCCAAGTGCGCACTTTTAAAACGCAACAATTTTTAAACCCAACAGAGCGCCTTTGTGAGCTGATGGCAGTGAAGTGGAACAAACAGACATGAGTACAATATGTCCAACAAGGCAGCTAGGACAGATTTACAAAAGCATCTGTGCTGAAAAGAACACTTCATGACATAACTATAAAAACCATAACCCATAACCTCATAAAAAGGATTTGTCCCACCTTGAACTTTTCAATCTGAGGCTACCGTGGGCAGAGACCGAAGTCTAGAGGACACTGCTTGAACGAGAAGAATATGAAATCATATAAGCATCAGGACAGAGAAGATGATGATGATGATGATGATGAAGACGAAGGAAAAGAAACAGAACGGCGACGAGATTAAACAGAAGAAGTAAACAAACAAAAAGACAAATTATGTTGATTGAAAAAATCTAAATCAAAAGGTATTTTACCGGTCCTGTGCTTCCTGAGTTTATCGCTGCTGAAAAGAACACGTTTATGGCCTTTGTTTAACAAACCATCACTGTTTAGAATCGCTATAAAGTCACATGACACACGCATTGTAGAAATCGTGAGAATTGTAAATGCACTTCAGCAAGAGGATAATTATGTGACGAGACTCGAAAAGGTCACCCTCGCCAATATTCATTAAAGAAACATAATAAAGAAGTGTACTGGCTGAATAGGAAATAAAAACGTAACGGGCCGCTGATTCACTGCGAGTTTCATTACTGATGAGATGAACATTTCATCATGACCCTTCATGGGGTGTTTATAACTTCCGCATTGAGTTATAGTACAAACATCATACAAGTCCCAAGCCAAATGTACCTCAGAAAGCACAAAGGTAGGCTTGGATATGCTAATTTGGAGAGGAATAAAATTAAAAATTACATGATATGAAGATAAATAAAGGTTATACAACCCTGGGTTAGGTTTATTAAAACTCGCCCGAGTACTGGGGCAATATTAAAAAACAACAAGAAAAATGAATCAAATCTATCTGCTTACCTTAGCACCTGCGTAATGTTTGTTTATTCTGTCAGAAGCAGATGTACAAAGCACAGCTATAATGCTGCATTATATTGCCATATTGCTCTTACAGCCACTTTAAAACCATCCGTCTGAGAATCTCCTGTGCCAGATGAACGCACGCGAGACGAGATTGCAGCTGAGAAACGCAAAACACTTGTTTCTCCATCTGCATTGTGACACTTTTGTTGAAGCAAAGTCACTTAGGCATTTAGTGGCTAATTAGCGTGATAGTACCAGCATCAGCACGCAGAAAAAGAACATCTGCTTAATTCGATCTAGTGCAAGGTGCGGGCGTGACACAAAGCGCTCTATCCAGTAAACTCCACAGATACTACGATGCTTTAATAAGTGTAATTGTCTCAAAGTTATGGCACGACTGGAAACAAGGAGCATGCGGTCTTAATTTGCCATTGGCACCGTTTGTATTGTCGCATTCTGTTTGGTAAACAAGACACAATCGATTGCAGAAGTCACAAAGAGCAATCACGTAAACCTCAATTAAGAGCAACGCTGCAATTATCCACAAGTGATAAGTGTTGTGTTATCTATCCTACACGTAAATATATATATTTAGATACTCCAGCTCAGTGTTAGTTAGGATAAGTGAGATTTCTTTCAGAAATCCCAACAATTAAAGAAAGGACATGCTGTTATAGAAAAATAATCAACAACGCAGTGATGCGATGTGACCCGACAAGAAGTGACGTGAAGTCCTGACGGAAAATATCGTAACTCCGCGACAATGTCGTAATTACAACACGGGAACTTGTTGCCTTAAATATTAATTTGACACCTAAAGGTTTACGTGGTCATCTTGCATGCTGTACTGTTTGCGCGTTGTAGTTTGTACAGTTTTAAATAAATCAAAACAAAAGAAGTTCTCTCATACGGTCTGGGTTTTTTTTTTGTTGTGCCCCAATCACAACCTCCAAAAGCTATGCGCACGAACATCTAAAGAAGACCTGGGGGCAGCATGCCTGATTTTGGTTCTTCCGGAGTTGAAAGAAGTGCCAATATATCAAACACCAAAGCGTCTTGATATAGACATGAATGCAAGAAAGGTTTAATGAAGTGTACAGCAGAAGAATGATGTTTCTCTAGCTGCGCTGACCTTCAGTCCCGACAACAACATTTACACACACAAGAAGAAGAACTAAAAATGGCACGAATGCTGTTTCGAAACACAGAGCTGCGGTAATGGCTGAAGACCATCTGTGTGTATAATTCCTGTGCTCCTTATGGAGACTGTGTCATTACACTTGCTTTAATGAGCTAAACTTGGGAGCTTATTCAGTGATTCAAAAGCAACAGAGACGCAACGACCATCTGGAGATGATTCACCACTGCTCATCAACATTATATTATTACTGAACGTATACAGGTTCGGAGTGCAGGTACTTCCTCTCTGTGAGAAAACTGTATTCACTCCGAAGCATTTTTACATTTCATCACTTGGTGATGATCTAAAGCGACCGAAGGCCAGACACCGAAAGCATTTCCGAAAGGTCTCAAACCTATGTCCCAGAACAAACATGCTATCATTTTATTCCACAAAGGAATGAAATACAGAAGCTCTGAAGGGTAAAGAGGAAAAAGTTGTCAGCTAGCTAGTTATTCAGCCCGTTATATTACCGCGTTAGATTTAAATCAGAGGTCGGCGCTCGGAATTACGACGTCTTCAACCGTCGTAATTTTGGAATTAAGTCGCTTAATTTGAATATAGATTTAAATTAGAAACATAGAACCATAAAAATAAAAGTTCATGACATAAGAAAGGAATTATAGATTAGCGGGTATGGTGTTATAGGAAAATAATCAACAATGGGGTGGCGTGGTGTGTTCTGACGCAAAATAGAGTTTCTGTTATAATCCTGAAGTGTTTTATTCCTCTTATAGTGCAGAAATTTGCCAATGATTACAATTTTTTTTTATTGTCGCCATTATAGAACAACACTAGACTTTCTGTCTATTTATAGTTACGTTTAATGTTGTGGAATGTAAATTATGCGAAGTTCAAAATGGAATGGGAAGCGCACAAAACGTTAACGACGACTCGCATGTCGTTGAAACGACTTCCTTTCTCACGCTTTCCATGTAAATGAAAGCAATTTCAGATACCGGCGGGAAAGCTTCCCGTCTCCTCAGTTCATCAGAAAACAATCATTTAAAGCAGGCAGAATTCGTAGTCCCTCATCCCGTGGTCTGGGAAGTTGCATGTACTGTACTTGTCATTTGGACTTCATGGACAACATGACTCTTCTCGCAACAAGCTCAGAGAGTACGTGTGAAAAGGGACTGTCTTTCCAAATGCTATGTTCACTTATCTTTATTCATTATTTGCTGCCACTCGTGACTGTCTAAAATCCCATCCGGTTCGCTCATCTTCCTCGTCTTTGTACACTTTTTTTTTTTTTACACATCTACTTTTTCCTGATGCTGCTCTTTTTCTGTTGTGTAGGTGGTGTGTACTGTATTGTGCTGAATTCTTCTCTTTTGTCTCTTTGTATTCTTGTTGCACAATTTGCACCTTATTTCATCATATCTACATGTATTTTCTTGTATGTTGCACTAGAACGCTAAAGTCATCGAGACAAAGATATCTCCTACCTGTAGTGCCTGGCTTTAAACCGTGACGGTCAGCAAACCTTGCTTTGGGTTATCGGTCGACAGTGCAATAGGTTTTTAGACAATATTCAAATAGTTTAGAGCGTTTGCTCGGACATAAATCAATAACGACATATAATTGTACATTGGCATGATTATACGTAAATGCAAAGCTTATTTCTTGGTGAATTGGAGATAATGTGTTGATTCGAGGGCTTTCCTGAGCTAAAAGAGGAGGGGAGGAAGAAAGATGATGGGAATAAAAGATGTAGTCCACAGCGAGTCACCATTCCATCTAACAGTATAGGCTTTGGAAGGTGGGAGGAAACTGGAGAACCCAGAAGAAACCTACACAGACAGAAGAAGGACATGGAAAAACTTCATACGGGACCAAATCCCCGACTCTGGAGCCGAGAGGTGATGTTGGAGAATTTTTCCATTTATATTTCGGACCACAAATCTGATTCCTACACAAATAACCAGGTTTCAGAGTACCTGACCATGGCTCTCTGGGATTTAAACTCACAACCTTCCACAAGCTTCCTCTAGCACCGAACTTCAACCAACGAGCCACCGCTGCTCCTAAAATTGTACTAAATAAAATGGAAAGCGGTGGATTTCATTCACAAATCCATGTTTTCATAAATTACATCACATTCAATCTGCTTGTGCATCACGGTGCTGGCCACCTGCATTTAAATCCACAGTAGTGTATAAACTCCATTAGACAGCGCTGTCATTGACAATCAGGAGAACAGTTTCTCAGCCATGGACTCGGATCCAGAATCGGGCTCTATTAAAAATAATAGCATTTTACAGTTATAAATCTCATCCAAAGCCATTACAGATATTAAACTACTCTGCTTGAAACCAAGCTCATATTGACTGTGGACCACCGGCATACAGGTATTGAGCTTTTAGTCCATTTCCTCAGTCATGTTACTAAATACTCGCATTAACATCAGACAAAGGCCATTGATTATGGGGAAACGGAGTTGTTCGTGTTGATTACTGAATCTGAAAGAGCAAGGCCGCTCTCTTTATACTTTGCATAATTACTGTTGCTCTTTAATTGTGAGCGCCGGTTTGAATATAAGATGGAGGAAGCAGACGGTCGATAATGGAGCGTTGAAAGGGGTTTTTAGTGCAAATTGGCACTACAAATGAGAGACAGTAGGCTAGTAGAAGAAGAAAAAAAAGAAAGAGAGACAAAAGTTATGGGTGCGACTTCCATAACAAACGCATTGCAAAGATGCAAGTGAAAATATCTCGAATATAATGAAATTTATCTGCGGTTTACTCTTATAACACAACAGTAAACCAAATATAAGATTTGAAAGCCTATTTCTTTTTAATGTCTTTATAAAAATCTTACAAACGTTCCTAATCTATTGGCAGATCATTTTGCTTCTTTTGAACAATGAATGCTTAATATTAAAAGCAAAATTATCTGCTGATAGAGCTAGACTAGTTCAAGCTTGAAATTAGTAAAACAGTGTCTAAAATAGGTTTAATAGTCTTATATTTGGTTTCTTGTAACCTTCTATTGGCGAATACTAAATCATTTTGACTACATTTAAAATACTATAATTGTTGTCCATATTTTTTCCAACGTAGCTCAAGCATATCGATTTTTTTTTTTTTAAAGGTTAAGGACACAATTTATAAAGAGAGTTCGGTCATTCATAGGAATGTATACAGTCTCACGTTGAAGCACAATATTTCAAACCAATATTGAAAAGCCATCTCTAGCATTTCTATTATTTACTGCAAGCTTTTTTTTGCACAATTAAAGGACCACTATAAATGGAAGATTTCTAAATCGGAAAATAAACTTCACTCACCACTTCAGTACAGATTTCTTTTTTTTATAACATTATACAACTATTCAAATATCTTTATTTACATGATTTAATTGTGTACAATAATTTGCCGGCTGTTTATTAGAGTTATATAACTTATTATTATTCCTGAATGTTCCACCAACAAGACATGTCAGGTCCAAGGTTGAGTTATTGAGGTGTGAATTAAATGCATTAAATTCATATGACCAGTCCAAATGGCTCATACTTGGAAGAACTCAATAATAAATATAATAATATTGGTAAAACACGGACCCCTAAATATGCTTCATGGACCCTTGGGGTTTCCCAGACCCCACTGTGAGAACCACTGATTTACTGCATTACTGTAAAAAGTGCTACTTATAAAACGGCATTATAAAATGCACACTTTCCTTTTGAAGCACCTTGCAGTAAACATAGCTCTCAGCCCCAAAGCAGGGTATGTTGTATGTGTGTGTGTGTGTGTCAGATATAGGACAGATGGCATGTGGACACATACCCGTGACCATCTCCTTGTCCTCCATCTGGGTGCCTTTCCAGGTAGGAAGCAAAGCAAGCGCCATAAAAGAGCGTCCACATCAAAGAGCCGAACAATATGGCCACTCAGGAAAAACCGCAGAGGTTTTGCTAAAGCCTCAGTCAGGAGAGGATTCTTTCCTCTGTTACGGTGCCAAGGTGGCCGTCTGTGTTACCTTTCACAGAAAGAACTGAGAGAGAAATGAAAGAGTCGACGCTCGACCGTGCCGAATCTCCAGAACCCACAGCGAGTTCTTCATCACAAACAAAACACGGCAGCGAAACTGTGCAAGATGTGATGCTGCACGCGCAACTCCATCCCCGATCCAAAGTGTCATGTCGGGGGCATATCTATTATTTCCGAAAGGAAAGCACAAACAAACATCGACTCCCACATCCACCACCGAGAACAATCTCTCTAAGCTCAGGCCAGCATATTGGTTTGGTGATGTGATTTGTCATGACGAAACATTTTCAACAGCACTGCGGAACTCGGAAGCCCCTCATGACTAGCGCAAAGTTTCCGCTGAATAAAGTTTCACGGTGGCTCTCGTAGTGCTCCCGCTGGATGCTCTTTTATCAATTGCTGATTTTCTTCGCGTTCAATCATCACGGAATTACCGCAGGAAAGTAAGGGGAAATGTTACGAATTAAATTCTATTCTGTCTTGTAATTTCCAGTGAGGAAGTCAGGCAGGGGATTCGGAGAAGTGCGTCGAGATTCACTTTAACTGGCAACACATAAAGCAATATTTCCCAATTATAGCCAACTCACTTTATCATGATGTTTTGCTTATCAAGTGGTAGAACTAAGCTTCCTCAAAGCACCCTTCTATAACCAGCTCTCGAACAGAACAAATCTTTCTGATGATGACGATCTCTGACTTAATAATCCTGCATGAAGTATAGATTAAATAAATACTGTATAGAACCTTAAATGCAATTTCAATAAGGAATAAAACACAACGAAGGGCTATGGGCTAACATCCTGAACTCTTGACTGACATTTATTTATTTATTTATTTATTTATTTATTTATTTATTTATTTAAGAATGACATTTTAGAAATTTCATCCGTTCATAGTTTAATCTCGTGGAACGTCCGTAGAAGTTATGAATAGTCGGTTATGCACCGGCCTGTCTTTTTTCTTCTCTTTTTAAAGTTAATAAGCCAAAAAAAAATGTCACAGAGGACCGACAAAAGCCCAGCAAGGTTGTTCTAAAATGCCATTACATTGCTCTTAGAAACTTCTAAAGAATGTTAGAATTAGTTTTAACCTGACAGATGATCTGGTTGATCTGTCATGCAAGCGTTATGCGCTCCGAGATGCTTTTCTGCTTACCACGGATGTAAAGAGTTACCCGAACATTAGTTATCACCGAATGAGGTCTTGTTTTCGCACCACTCTAGATTTCAGCAGTTCCAGCTCCAACGACCATGCCATGGTCACAGGTCACCGAGATCCCATTTCCTCCCACTTCACAACTCCATGACCTCATGCACCGCACTACTGCGACATGACTGGTGGATTAGATAATTGCATGAATGAGTGGTTGCACAGGTGTTCCTATTAAAGTGGCAGGTCAACGTGTTACAGGAAAAATACTACCCTTGGCAAACGAGTTCACCTGAGAAATTTCATTTCTCACACAAATTCCTTCTGCCTTACAGAGAAACACAGCATGTGGTTTAATCAGGTATAACAATTAGGCAGAATCTCAGTGAATTTAGTAAGTATTAAATATGCCTCCATGTAAGGAAGCTTCGAGCCTGGTGTTAAAAATCCTTGGTGTTAAAAAAAGCACATGAAATCGTACCATACTTCGTGAGTTTTCTTTTAGTGCTCATTCAACCAAGCAAGTGTGTTTCTACATCCTCAAATAAACTCCCATGGAACAGAAAGCCTTTATTTTATTCTTAACAGGACTACTGGGGAGAATTCTTGTCTGCAGTAAAAGTAGCAATAGAGTGCATTTAACATACAGACTTTAGCTATAATTGTTACTAAACGGCAGTCTGGAGTGCTTCCTAACCCTCCGCTCCCCTCAGCGATAACTATCCTATAACAGTATGTACAAGAGTGAAGTAATTTCATGTCCTGCACTAGTACAAGCTAAACCTTTTAGAGGGAAGTATGTCAACATGCTGAAATGTTGAGCAGACACGCTGCGGCACCCTGATATTCATTTGTTTCTCTTTTTTTAAACGCGTCTAGGATGTCAGCTCAAGTCATGTAGAAGCAATTACCTTTTTTTCCCAAGCAGGGGATTTATGTGGCCTATCATGGACACTGCTGCTATTTTTAACAGCAGCAAGTGCTACATAAAGCCATGATATTGGATCCCACCTCCTCTTTGCATTATAGGAGAAAAGAGGAGCGTTATCTGATAGCGTACTCATTCGTGGAACAAAAATGAGCACAGGCTAGGACTTATCCACTAGCTACATACTAACGAGTCACTCTGGAGGCCTGGCGTGGGTTTCAGACACACACACACACACACACACACACACACACACACACTAATGATATTTACAGAGACGCCAACTCACACATCTGATGGGCCTCAGAGCCAACAGCCCTGTTTGCTTCAGGGTGTTCCTCTCATCACACACACACACACACTCTCTCACTTGTCCTGTCTCGTCACATTTGGAGCATTGACAGAGCGATAATGAGACAAGTCTTGTTGATTGCACGTTCACAGTACAATTATTTTTTTATACAAATACCTTCTTTTGAGCGGGTGAGGGCGGAGAGCATGTGCAAAGCCTACGAGACTGCTCTGGAAGCTTTTCTTTTTTATGTCCACGCTTATGAAGTTAGTTCATCGCAGGTGTTTCCATTTTCCACCTTAATCAAGATCCCAGTAAGCCCTGCAACCTCATTACGGGCTGACACATTATACCGAAGCAGATCATTTGTACATTACGCATCAGTAGTGGCTCGCTGTTATTTAAACAATTATTTTCATGTTTATTCATCTGGCAGATGCTTTTATCCAAAACTACTTGCAAGCATCCGATCCAAACCTACTAAAAAGGGTTGACGGTGTGCACAGCAATTTTTATAATCACACTTTTTTTATATTTTTTTTTGTATTATTAAGTGAAATTCCCCACATATTCAGGCAACGCTCAATGCTCACAGCCGGTGAGCCACCTCTGGCTGGCTGAATTCAAGAAAAGGCAAATTATGTGAACCAGCAGCATCCAGGCATCCAAGCAGAGGCTTCTTTACTTCCGATATTCAGATTATTGTTCTTCAACTAGCACACAGAGGCTCGAGTTTCAAAACAGCTAGCTTCAGCTAATCAGAATTGAACATTCAACTGCATTGTGGTTATAATAGATATACCGTATATATGTATGTATATATATATAAATATACAGAATATTATCTAGAGCATGCTACTAAAACACATATATAAACAATTTTATTTCAAATTTCCGGCAGTTTTTAATCCGTTAATGTTGAGAAACTAACTGAAACAGACAGACGATTTTAATCATTTCCTAAAAGGGGCTTTGAACAGATTACCATAAATTACAGATGTGATGGATTAGCGATGGACTTACTTTTGTCAGTTGTCACCACTGAAACATCCTTTTGATTAAGGATTTCAATGTAACGGGCGTTTGTATTTCCAGTCTGTTTTGATTGGCCAGTCTCTTTACTTGACTTACCATCCTGCCCTTACAGAACTATTCCCAGAACCCATCTCTGATGGAATGACAAGAATCATAATCCGCAGTCTGAATACTGAAATAGTGAGGCATTAAAAGAGACAAATGGTGGCAGAATATGAATAGAATGTGCAATCACACCTTGGCTTGTCAAGTGCGTTTCTGTCTCATAAGTAAGATTTTTTTTTTTTAAAGAGAGAATATTCAAAACTACTGGTCTTTAATAAGTATCAAACAAAAATCCATTTATTTCACCAGAAGTGAGCTACTATCATGTAGTCTGGTTTTACAACTTTGCACTACAGAGATAAGATGGAAGAAGAAGAAGAAGAAGAAGCAAATGTTGTTGTTTTTTTTCATTAGTATTCATAAAGCAATTAAAAATTCCCAGATTAACGTTTCATGACGCAGAACAATATCTCTTTTTAAAACACTAGGTATGTTGTTTAATCTGAATAGAGGTATCACAATAGACCAGTGTCAATAGATCTAAAATACAGGTAATCGCAACAACAAGAAAGCAGCACGTCTGATGCGACCCAGATTGTAATGATAAGCAGCTCCTCCATTAAAAATTTTTTTTTTTGTCAGATCAACAAGACTACAATCTCACCCACTCAGCTCACAAGCTGGTGGCATGTGAATTCACAGGTCAAAGTTCACCTAGATTAAAAAAATGATAATAATAACCGTGAACCCTATTCCTGTTCAGCTGGAAAAGAGAATGCAAAAAAAAATGTTTTGTCTGGTCACTTCAGGAAGGAATCAAAAATGGTAAATATTGCAGTCGCCAATTTTGGCACCTCTGAAACTAGCTATATCATACATCGTAGCATAACATCACACTAGAATGGTGTACCTGTATAGATAGTTAGATATTTCATATACATCATAGAGCATATTTTTCAAGCAATTCTACTAATATCAGAGAAGAACCATTTTACATTATTAGTTAAACCACGGAACGCTAAGTGTGATCCTTTAAACCAAACAATTTGATGCTGCTGACCTCATGATGTCACTACAACCACAATAAAAATATAATAAAAGAGTTATAAAATTGTTTTCCAAAGCAGATCAGGTCTGCCATAGGTCATGTTCAAATTCTAACAAAATAATAATGATTTGTACAGAATTTCTATTCTATAAGTTCATATTACATTGACAAACAGCATGAAATTAAATTTCTGAAATCTCAAAAACTGACAAAAAGTTGAACCATTTTTAAAATAGTGAGCATGCAGCACTCCTGATGCAGACCAGCAATGAGCAAAATAAAGCTTCCAATCCAGTGAGAACTACAGGAAATATGGGAAATATGATGAAATGATATTTTTAGTGGTTAGTGTTGCTGCGCCGAGGGATTATGTTTCCTTTTAAAAAAGTTCTGTAACAGAATGACAGCTGGGAATGACTGGGTTATTCAGTTCTCATACCATAAATTTTTTATTTCATTCCACCCTTATTCTGAACAACGAACTCGATACAGAAGAAAAAAATGACAAGCAAATCGATCTCAGAAGAGACTCCAGGGAAAGAGGTGTTCTAAATTTTTCTGGCAACCCTTTATGTAGTTGAGTTTTCAATGTGGTTAGGGTTATGGACAGGTAATGCATCACAGGAGTGCTGAGCCACAGCAGAATGAGGAGCGTCTTCACACAGTGTCCTCCGTTTCATAATATCTCACTCTGACATGTGTACCTTATACACCAGGAGTTTGTCTTTTCACTCTTCTGCCTCACCTGGTAATTAGCTGAGGAGTGTTAGAGGATATCGGACAGAACCTTCTGAGCTGGAATTCAACACTGTAGTTAAGAGCATGACATTCAAAACTGTCAGCAATGACAGCAGCTAAATCATCCCACAGGACTTCTTTCCATTTATGTATAATGATCAGATTACAGCTAACTCCTGTGCAAATATACTATATACTGTTTATTCTTACTCGTAATGTATTATGCATTAGTTTAGAAAATGTTTTTTTTATATATTATCCCTTTATTTTGTATTAACTCTCATGTAGTATTAGAACTTTGGAGAACTAATATAACTCATACTACGTAACTTAAATGTGTATCATTGTTATGACATTATACGAAGCGGAAAATAAGAGTGAGACCAGTCCTATTTTGAAGAGGTTGTCTGAATATTTTGTTTCGTCTTTTGAAATGTGCAAAATGCTGACTATTACTTCTGGGACATACTGTATAGTATAGAGGGATATTTCACACTTGGCTGCAAGCTACCATTAAGCCCAAACTTTCAACCTCTAGGTGAATTTAGATCCCATAACAGAATCTATTTCTGTCCTAGAAGTTGGCCTGATGAAATTTTATAT
>JAQQZR010000016.1:14291358-14307367 GCA_030068235.1 Notoglanidium macrostoma | reverse complement strand
TGTGTGTATATGTGTGTGTATGTGTATGTGTGTGTGTATTTTTAGCAGAAAAAGTTAACACAGAGTGCAGACACATGACAGGGTCCAAAAGAACAGTTACAAACTTATATAATCTTGGGAAAGATTACATCATCCTTCAATAACATGTTTTTTTTTTTTATAAATTTGTTCTCAACCCGAGTCAATGTTACATGCTGAAATTCAGGAATCCACATTTCCGAATATGATTGGTCAGACGGTGTTGATTCATTTTCTATAACTGCAGCTATGACAGTAGTACCAGGCGCATGTCAGATTACGGCTTTATATTAAAAGCACTCGTTCTAATACGTTACTTGTATAATTTCAAATTACCATGATATTAAATGTAACTATAAATGGAAAATAATGCTATAGGAAAATAATCTAATCAGGGTGTGAACAGGCCACATCACACCACATTACTGTTGATGATTTTCAGTATATTATACATCCCATTGTGTTTAAGCACGTGTTAAATAGTGACCACTTTGTTATAGTATATAAGTGAGACCATACAGTATAAATGAACAAATGGAGTCACAGTGGTTTAAGTCTTGCAGCTCCGACTTCCAGTATTTGCTAGAGAGTCTGGTACATTTCAGCAAAACTGCCTACATTCACAGAACGAGTCAATCTGGCAGACACTGCAGAGGACTAACCACAAATAAACAAAATTTATCTCGTTTGCTCACCGCTAATTGCCTCAAACAGAACAGGGTCCCTTGACCCGCTTTTCCGTTTATTCTTTTTTTTTTTTTTTTTTTTTTTACATTTTGTGACTCTATCTTGCTATGAAAAAACTAATTTTGTCCCACTTTTTATACGCGCCAAAATGTTCGGCCAGCCAATCAGATCGAGGCCTTCATCATGCTGAATCGTGTGGCCAGAAAAAGTGTACGAAAAGATACCAGATGCTCCGTGGCCTAATAAAGCTAATGATGTGTGAACAGTATGTTCCTATAGAACACAATTTTATATGATAATTTATCAAAATGAAAATTAAAACCTGACATCTTGCTCATTTAAAAAAAAAAAAAAAAAAAAAAAAACAAAAAAAAAAAAGCACAATTTTCTTTTATAATAATTAAATAAATAAAGCAGCTTGCGGCCTCTAGGTTTGCACAACCAACAGTTTTATGTCCAATACTTTTCAGTGACAATGTCGTTGTGTGTTAATTCACATTTATATTCAGGGAAAGAAAAGTGCAAGCTCTAGGTAATGTAGTCCTCCATGCCCCCGCAGATGCAGTAAACACTGGCAAAGTTACCATTCAAAGTGACAGCTTTGCAACTGAGAATCTATGGTGCAATAACAGAGATTGCTTTAGGTTGAGCTTAAAAAATGAACTGGCACCTGGATAGCATTTGTGCGGGAGGCATATAGAAGTTAAATTTTTATAGCTGTACAACATGTCTTGAGTCTATTTTGAATTTGTATGTTTCATCTACCTAAAAATAGGCCAATCATTAAAAAATAGTCTAGACCAGTCTTTATTATTAACGCAGCTCACCATTACACAACATTACACTAGACATGCATGCCAAGGGCATTGAAAAAAAAATAGATGATTAATCCACATCCACAGTGAAATTATGTCCAAATCAGCCATCTGTAGGCTGTATCCAAGACATCCCAAGATGCGCATTAGATCCAACTGGCATGAGTTTAGCCAACAGCTCCCTGGTGGCATGCATCATGTTTAACAGCTGTAAACACCTGCTTTACTATTCAAATGAACATCTAATCTATTATCATGCACTTGTATTAGCATTAGGGGGAATTATTTAAATCAGACCTGACCTCATCTTCACGTACAGGAATATTATTCATCATAAGACGTTTTATCCAGTAACCAATAGGAATAATACGTTACGTAGGCATGGGAGTTAAAGGGTTAAAGGTTGGTGTCCACCACATGTTCAGAGAATTACTAGATTTCAGAGAGAGTGATTTTCCTCCATCATCCACCTTGTACGAGTTCGTCTGTGCTCTCTTTCTTTATGAGCTCCTCAGTTTCTCATTCTCTCTCTCTCTTTCTGAGCTCCAACCTATCATCCATCTCTCCCTCTCTTTCTCTCTGAACATCTCAGCCATTATGGCCGGTTACTAAGATACTAAGGTTTGTAAAGCAGCACTGCCATCACCAAGCAAAGGAGTGAATGAAAAAAGAGCACAGAGTTGCCAGTAGCTCAAGACCCCCTTTCCTGCTGTGAGAATATTACCCAATAACACACAAGGAGGCCAAGATCGACCATCCAGCTTAGCGCGCGCATGCTCAGCGGGTGTCCTATTAAAGCCTGCAAATTGTTGACGTGGGTTATAATTACCACTAAGCATGCAATTACAAATGCCAGGACTAATAAAGGCAACTCGGCGAGGTGGGAGTACGAGGCCAATTAAACAGCTTCGAAACACGATCGGACGTGCAGTCAAAACAGACAAGTCAGAAGAAATAAGGGGACACGATTAACAAGCACAATGCTCTGTAAATGTGTTTGATTTAGTAACAAAGGCAAGCGAGAAATGTGAAAAATTGTGACTGTTCAAAAGCATTTTGTGTGAGCCAAAGCTGTTATCAGTCAGGATTCAATGGCAACACAATCAGTCCATAAAAAAGCTTTTTTTTTTTTTCTTTCTGTTGTTCTCTTCTGTTCTGTTGATCCGTTGTTTTGTGGACACTACGCCAGTGATCACAGATGAAGCTCACCCACTACACAATCTTTCAAATAGAGATCCAGACAAAGTATGCTTGATCCTCAAATCCCACTTTCTCACAAAATTAAACATGAGATCTATGTCATGTGACAAGATAGAGCTGAGCAACTGGCTATGGTGCTTGTCTTAGCATTATTTTGTACTGAAGAATAGAAGAAATTATGAGTAAAATGTGAAGGAAGGATTTCTTGCAGGAAGTGAGAACTGTCTGTTCTGCAAAGAGAAATGGAGGTATAGTGCACAGAAATGTAGCTGTTATAAGGAAGCCTGTCCGTGCCAGGTATGAGAAAAGTTTATGCGGATTTATCTCACAAATGCGAGTTAATATCTCACAGTTGCAAATTTGTGCCTTCATTGACCAGGCTTTCCCTTACCCCGAACCAAGCCACAACCAGACGGCATTCTCTTCCTACTTCCTAGATAACATGTCTTGTTCACACGTTGTTGCATTTGTATTGTCGCGGTTTGATTATTGGACACGAAAGCAGAAAGTGTGTGATATTAACAGGGTAATTACGTGAGGTATTGAAAGTTCATAGAGAAAAAAAAAAAAGTGCTCGAAGATGACTCGGAATTACAAGATTAAAAAAGTCGCATGACATTGAATTCTACTATTTATAATTGTGGTAAATCTGCATAATATTTTCTCGTACGTGCATCGCCAGGAATCTTGCCTTGTTTGAGGTTTTCGCTTTTGTTTTTCACATTTCCTAACGATCATATGGGTACGACATGGGAAATGATTTCTTCTAGAAACAACATTGTTGTGCTTGCAATTGTTTCCGCTAGGATTCTCACCGGCTGTTGCTCATCACCGTTTTTGCTATTTATAATAGAAATTGAAAATGAAAATTTCAGAGCCTCTGCAACAGGGAAATCGGGGTTACAATCATGTCCTGAGCATTCAGCATAGCCCGACTCGGGCTTACAGGATTTTCCTTTTGTCTAAACCAAGGTCACATTTGAGATCTTAAGGACTACTAGAAGTTCTTGCCACATGCACCATCACACCCACTGAATCAGAATGGAGTAGTGCCTTTTCCCACGTCACTCCATTGTTGCATTCCCTCCACTGGCTTCCTCTAGCTTCCCACATCACATTTAAAACAATGGTGATTTTATACAAAGCAAAAAACAGACCCACCTGCTGCTCTGTGCTCTCTTCAAGCCACTAGCATGGCTCAACTTGACCCTCCAGATCTCAAAATAAAAGGAAGGCATGCATCGGGCCTCGTCTCTGTGCCGATACCATGATGGTGGCATGGACGTGAGTGTATGAATATGAAAACCTACATTTTTATCAAGCACTTATGCAAAGATATAAATAAAAAAAAAACCCTCCCAAACTAACTCCTGTCCAAAAATGCTTTAGCTTAATGGGTTTGGACTAGCATCGTGCTTTTCAGTAGAGAATACAGAGTACTTTTGTAAGTTGTTCAGGATAAGGGCATCTGCCAAATGCTTTATGTAAGTGTAAGGCTGCTTTCACTGTACAGAGAAAAAAAAAAAGCATGCTGTAACCATAACAACGCTTAGCTACTACAGACTAACTGCCTGGTATGATTATAATAATTATAATTATTTATTAAAATAATTATAAAGATTTGATCCCCCCCCCCCCCCCCAACATTTTCTCATTAAAATACTGATACTGAAATATTTTCACAATCATTAACATGTCTTTAAGCTCCACAGAGCTGCTCACAAACTACTTTTTCTACATCCCTGGACAGAACAAAATGCAAGCAAGCATTTGTACCTAATTTTTTTTTAACGGTTACCTTCCACCTTTCCAGTGAACTCTTCTCATGGGACTGCATGTAAAACCTACACTGAGGCTTGAGGAAAACAAAACGTGCGTGAGAAAGCATACAGATATTCACGTCTCACATTATACGTTAGTATACTTCATATAGTACAATTATAATAATAATTGTAATAAATAATTTAAGTGAAATTAAAATGAATTGAAAAATAAATGTCATTAAAAAAAATCTCTATTAAGTGTTTCTTAATATGCAATTTATTTTATTTTGATTGCTCTACTTTTTTCTTTTTTTTTTTTTCTTTCTCTTCCTTTCTATTCCTTCTCTTGCTATGGTAATTTTGATATGGGCAAAATGCTAATTTCAAGGTTCACCATTTTGCTCATCTCAGAAAGAAAGAAACACATGGAGAAGGAAGAACAGAGAGACAGAAGGACAGACGACTACAAAGAGCATGACTGTCAATCAGTTTTTCTGTTTATGCCGTCTGTAATCAACTTGGTAAGTCCTGTAAATGCAAAAACGGCTGAAAAGGGAAACAATCAGCACCATAAATGCAACACCATAAATGCACATACCTTCACCTGCCAGATCTCCCCACAACCCCCAGCTGAGGTAATTAGCAGCAGACACGAGTTCACGGGCTGCTGTGGTGTGAGAACCTAAAAACGAGAGGAGAAGGAAATTCGGTGGGTTTATTCGTAACATGCCAAGCAATAAGTCCTGGTGTTTCGGGCTGGTCGCTGAGCCAATGATCAATCAACTGGACTTTTATTCAAACTGTTGAAAGGGCTAAGACAAATCAGGATATATTGTTTAGTAGGAGTACATCCAAAAAGAACAAATCCATGTTGATATTTTGTTTGGATGTGAATTGAATACATATGATCTGGAGAGACAGCTGGCCAGTACAGCCTTACGCAATACTTTGGACACCCCTGCTCAAATTACATTTGGTGCAACCAAGTGTTCTCTGCAGGGAACAAACTTAAATATCACATTTCTGTATTTCAGTATTCCTGTTTATTTGCTGAATAAAAACATAAGGGGGAAATGAAAATGCCATTTTCAAACGTCTGGGCATCCTGAGTCAATACTTAGAAATCACAACCTCAAAATGTGTCTTGTGGCCAGCTATTGGCCTTCGTGTTCTTGCTTTAGGAATGCTTCTGCTTTTGGAAAGATGCCCAAACATTTGCACATGCCAAATTGTATATTGATTTTTTTTTTTTTTTTATCAATATGTTAAATTCAACAAGTAAAAGGTTCATTAAAATCTGCAGAAATATGTCATGTTTATGTTCGTGCCCAACAAAACCTGTCATTTGACCAGAGGTGCACAAACTTTTGCTTTAGACTGTATGTACTGTCTAAATTAGTCCTGCTGTTTACAGAATAGTTTTTGTTTACCCATTTGAAGGATGCGTTTATCAAAAGCGACATTTGACGCAGAATACATTCCAGCAATAAAGCTGAGCAGTTGAGCGTTTTGCTCAGAAGTTCAATACTGGCTTTGTGCTCGTCTTATGTACGAACTCACAACCTTGCAATAAGTTGAATAAGACCTCGACTGCAATATTATTATCCCAACATGTCTGCTTCAGCTCAAGGATCTTTAGGAGAGACAGGTTTTTTGTAAGACTATGAATGGTACAAAAGTTCTTTGCATGGGCTTTGCTTTAAAATGTCAAAATTCATTGGGATTCAAAGAGACATTTCTGCTATTGTTACATATTTTTGGTATGTGCATTTGCACCATATATATTAGTTAATGTACTGTACAGTACATCCAAAGGAGTAGTGAAACCCCAGCGCACCTGATTTTGGGGGAAAATCTAGCATTATGGATGTTATGAGCTCAGTATTAATGCTGTAATTTGCCCATCTTGGCTGATTTTTCAGGAAGACTGTTTTTGAGATACTACATATTTTCCAGAACATCTTGTCAGTGTTGCAGCTAATGATTATCTTGTCAACTGATTAATCTGCCTGGTTCCACACCAACCGAGTGGTCTGACGGTTTCAATCGCTGGAAGAGTATCCAGTTAAATTCAAAATAAAAGCCAATATCCACTGGCTCTCTGACTAACTGAAACATGTGGATGCTCAATTCAGTTCCCTTGCTGTGTTTATGGGTGCCAAATCATTTCCCGTGTGTGGCGTCATCTCCAAAGCTAGCTAGTATCCAATGCATGAAATCAAGGAATCAGCTGTTTTTAGGATTGACTCCCAACATCAGCGTGAACCGAAAGCAAGATACCGATTTGATGGCTTCACACACAACACATATTTAAAGATATTCACTCACTGGCAACTTTATAGGAATAGATAAATAGGTACAAAATACATGGCCTGACTGGTTTGAATTGACAGGTTCAGCAAACACAACATGTCCACAACAGAACAGAAATCTGCGGCTACGTTGTGCACAGATTCACCTAAACTGGGTAGTTTGGGAATAGACTGGAAAAAGGCCAGGTGAAATAAATCAGTATTGCATTTCCAACATTAATGCAACATGTTATCAACGTAAAGCAATCGTAAAATACCTGGAAACTGTATACTGAAATATTTCATCCCCGACAGCCATCTTTTCATGCCTTCATTCAATATCAACACTTCTCCTCTGACCACCGTAATACGGATTGTTATTCCTAGACCTTTTGCGTTGTGGATGGACCTTTGTTCCAGAAACAATTCAAATTGAATTTAGGTTATCTCCACTGAAAGAGAAATAAAAGATTCACAGGCACCACCTTAATGCTCTCTATGTACGCAGCGCTTGAATATGCCGAGTGGAAAAGCATTGCCACGGCACCGAACAACAACACTGTCCTTGAACGCACCTTCCTTTAGAAAGAGATGCTAATGAGCAAAGGTAACCTTGGATTATTAGGCTTTTACCGCATTACTGCTTTTTCCCCCAAAATTATTCTCCTGCAGAGCAGAACTTACTAATAATGGAGCAAAGCGATGTCAATGCATCAAAACCCGGCGACACTGAAGGTCGTGGTAATTCGGGCTTCGTTAAGACGCCTAAAACCCAGCGTTTATTTTTACTGCAAAGAGAAGCATCCAGCGCAGACCTCATGCACGGCAGACTTAATCAATTGAGCAGCTTGTATACATTCTCTGTAGTATTTGTATAATGCATTGCTACACCATGTAGATGTTTTTGCAGATCAGTGGCTGTGACCTAGGCTGTGATGAAACAGACGTCCCGGTGTCCTCGCTCTGCCTTTCGTCTTAAGAGTCCATTTATCAAGACAGTGTTGAGAAGAGACCCATCAGGCACTATGGGAGATGCGAGCTGGCAATCCAGCAAAGTGCCTGGCGTCATGTCCCTGCTATTACCAGGCCTGTTCCAACACCCGAGGGAAACACAGGACCTCGTTTTACTTTCTCCTGCTCTATGGCTCCATCTCCCAAAGGTGACAAGTGAAGGAACGGAGGGTGACTCTGAGGGTGTCAGTAATTAAAAAGGGCTGATTAAATTGACGGAAGGAGGACAGAGAATGGGAGCGTGGGAAGAAATGAGAGGCAGAGAGAGAACAAAAGAAAATATCTAAAAGATGCAAAGAGTTTGATGTGACATGGCAAACCAGCATAACACGCAATATATGAGCCATGATTTACCTTCTGCTGCTCTGGATGGCTCCATATACAAATAAGCATACACGACACACATGTTCACAGGGCATACTGTATTGATAGGGTTTTGCTGTCAGTCATACAAAATAATAAAACATTTTTAATAAGTAATTTCTATTTGGCCAGGAATTAAAAAAATAAATTTAGGTTCCTTGTGAAAAAAAAATGTTATTTTCAAAGTAGTTTCCAAGGTTAGAATGTGGTAGAACATTATTGATTCTTTGTGAAATATTTGTAGTTTCTGTGTCCAAGCCCACAGGCGAGTAAGCTTCAGAAACATGTGACCTCTAGCCTGGCACATGGGGAGCTAAACTCGAATCTAGGAGCTCTTTTGGTAGCATGCTTTTCATTTTGGCCTCACCTAGCTCTAGAGATATAATCATCACACACATGAGGACCAGATCCAACTGGCAGCGGAGCATTAAAGTCCATCTAAAAAGTGCATATAAAAATAATGAAATAAATAAAAGTCACATCTAATTAGGGGCATGAATAGCCCAGCACTGAGGCTTTTCCCCCCCACCGACATAAAAAATATGCCATACTGCAACTTGGCAATCAGTTGTTTATTTATTATACATATAAATAAAGGCGGGGGATGTTGAGATGAAATGGTTCAGAACGGTCATCAAAATGTCACAGTGCTCCACAATCGTGAGCCGTAACGAGAGGGAAAGTTCGAATTTGTGTTTAGGCGCTCAATAGCGAATACAAACAAGACAAAGTATTTATACGTCCAAGTAAAAAAAAAAAAAAAAACTCCACATATTTACTGCAATAATGATGGATCTTCAGAAATACCCTGTCAAATACCATATGTTTTCTTTTATTAGTAGTCATGACTTGTTAGCTATCTGTCTAGTTAATGTTAGCTAGAAGATTTTTAGAGAAAAAAAAAAAATTTTTTTTTAGTTTGTCCTGTTTTTAGTAGTGATATTAAACAAACGAAAAAAAATGTCAGAAAGCTACCTAGCTACCAAAATATATAAATCATAATTGCTTTTGTTAGCTGGCTAGTTAATGTTGTGACATATCTAGCTTGCTGGAAGTGTAGCGAAATACTCTGTAAGAAGTGAGTCAGCTATTAAATAGTGGGAAGGAAATTTTAAAAAAACATGTGCCTCTGTCTTCACTATATTTCCTATATTCATTTAATCATTTTGCATATCAGCCGAAAGGACCACCACCATACAACCATGTCCGAGCGGAACCATGTCTCAGCACAGCAGTAACACAGATGGGAATGTGTATGGAGTGCTTGCGCATGTGTGTGTGTGTGTGTGTGGATCTAGCGCTAGCACTAGCAAAACCCTACAAACACGTCTGTGGTACTCTACATCTGTCAGTAAGCCCGGGCTTGTACAATATCTGCATGGATCAGTTGCATGGGTGATTTTTGACAAACTACATAAGGACTTGTACGACGCAGTGTTTCAACGCTCGCAATGGCATATCATAATTTCACAACAGTGATGCTGACACATTACAAAAAAACATCCATCACCTTTAATGAGTGCTCAATTCAGAGCCAGGAGGGTGGCGTAAACATATTATAGGCAAGTATACGACACAACACGGGATAGAGGTAAAGTTGAGCCTCGGACATTATTACAAAAGAATTTAGACCTCATTTTTATATCATTCTTTTATATAAGGAGATAGTGGCTGCCTTAAGATGACATAAAATATACACTTCACCACTAATGTAGCTTATAAATTAAAGGTTGTTCATAAGCTCTAAATGATATTTATTACTTTTAAAGCAAATACGTTTGCCTGTTGAAGTACGACCCTTGTACCAATAACATTTCAAGGTGGCTCATGAAGGTTTCCGGCGCTGTGAGCAATGTTCCAGCTATCGTGTATTAATCCATCACAGTCTCCGGGGTTTTTTTCGTGATGACGATACTTTTGGTGTCATAAAAGGTTAGATATTTATTAAATTGATGAATAGCTCTACTGTATGTAGTTATTAAAGCACTGTTGGCTGGATTTACTCATCCTTAAGTAAACACGACAGATCATTGTCAGGCAAACACGGCCCTAAAGGCAGTCTAATTATACACGGTTTCCTTGAGCCCAATTAGTCAACTAGCCTTTCAGAAAGTAGAAAAATACGGAGGATCTAGCCCTCAATTGTTCAATCGTCATGCGCTTGCATTCCTTGTTTATCTTTCACGTTTTCAGTCTCATCTCATATGTATGCCCATAGACCACTGACGCTATGGGTTCAACTCCGTTATCCTCATGTACAATTTAAACTTGAAAGATTGTCAAAACGTCAGCAGAGTTGCATTTCATGGTGTTCTGTGGTAAATAAATAAATAAATTCTGGATCGGATTGCAGATGAACTGTTCTGACACCCTGTCATCTCGCACAGCAGAGTTTAGCGACTGCTCAGATTGGCTTGAACTGAGAACAAGAGGCGTAGCGTATCTTTATTTTACTTCTAAGCGACCGGTGCGGCGTGACAAAAGCGGCCGCAGAAAATCAATCTTCCCGATCACGCAGCATCCAATCCTCAATGCATACACACCAGAACTTTAAACATTCGCATCTGCTAGTCTTACAGAAGGTGCGTGCATGTTATGAACAATCTCATGGTGGCAAACATGTATATTGTAAGTAAGATGTACTGTATATTCAGATGGAAAGTTCATGTGTTATCATCAAGCCTGATTCGAAATCAAATAACCTATCAAGTAAGGAGCTGCAGAAAGCTGTACACGACCAGGCCTACATTATCAACCATTAATATTAAACTGCGTTATTTCCTCTGATTACGACATTCCCAAGATACACACACACGCTGCCCAATGCACACCACTGTTCACTGCTCACCCAAGCAGAATAAATGCAATAAAACGCCACTAAACCCTCAACCCAATTTAGTCACGCCATCTTTACATTACAATTTAATTAATGTATTAATAATACAATTGGTGGGTTTCCCCCCCTCGTTTCCTCCTCCTGATACCAAATAAGTAATGGGGGTACATGTGAAGGAATTTAATTAGACAGGCTTCATTGCGTTTATTGCCTCTGGTTCCATTCTTCTCGTGATATACAGAAATGTGGCATTTTGCAAAGGCTGATATTTCTAATCATTGCTCAGCGTGGCATTCACACCCACCAGCTACAAGAGATAACACACAAATATGATAATATATCAGCTCACCAGCATTCTCATGCAAAAGGGATAAGGCCGTGCGGATTCGAAGCAGAGTTAGGCCTGAGGAACTGTATACGCCTGGAGACGGGAGCAGTCTAGAGTTAGGTTCGCCTAATTACTACTAATTCAAAGAAATCACTGCATTAATATTGCAGTGTTACACTAAATATGCAATGATGTAAACAAGCGAGAGTGAATTTATCAGATTATGCATGAATGAATGATTAAAACTATGCCGCTAATGACTACACTTTTTTTTTTTTTAAATGTATTAAAGGATGACATACATTTTATCCATTTATAGTTACAAGGCTTCATAGAATGAATATAACATTGAACTGTGGTTAAAACTAATTTGTTTCTGATAATGACTGACATTTCACTAAGAACACCAACTGGATGTTGATCGCACTCGCCAGTTTTATGGCCAAATATTTTCAATAGATACTGAATCCCCTCTTTGTACAGTGAATGAGCTCAGCTTTGAGAGCGTTCTTGAGATCCTGCACCACCAACCGGACCCGTAATTAACATTAGTGGAAATTTCTGGAAAATCGATGGGTTAAACATAGACAGCCATTTACATTACGGATAGTCCGGTTCGTGACACAGGATAACGGCCTGAATGTGGAGTCGGAGGACGTTAATCCTTGCGTCCAAAGGTTATGAAAATTTAAAGCTGACTTCTGAACAACTTCGTGAAGCCAATGCAATTTCCATCAACCGCTGCTATGTGAAAATTCAATATGAGGACCAACAAGAAGCCCTGTCAACATGTATACAGATACTTTTTAGCTTCCCGGCCACACGGAAACGGCGTTTTGGATCACTGAAAAGGAACGTCCTCCAAAGTGGAGAGATTCTAAAACTCCATTTTCACTGTTCTTGCATGGATGGTATGAACGCATGTTTTTGATGAATGTCTTTATTCATGGCTGCTGACCAGGTTGTTAGGTTGTGGTTTGTAATGTCTTATTTGACAACTTCTTTGTTTTATAGTTACACACTCATGAGAATATGATGTACAAAGTAACGATACTGATTCCAATGCTCTGCTCCCCAACTATAAACAAATTTGAAAATAAATAGATCAACTCTAAGGAAATGCAATACTAGAATAAAAAAATAAAAAATAAAAAAATGAAGCAGATGCGCAGATGCCACTAAGCTGAAAATGGGATCCTGGCTGAACGAGCGTGCCGAACGATGACTATCCCATAAATTCAGAGCAGTTGGGTCTGGTTTAAAGGATTGGCTGATTCAATCCTAAGTCTTTCGGGTCCCCTGGGCATCAGCTTAAGCCGAAAGCGGTGGACTTCCATTGGTTTTCCTGCACGTCCTGAAGTCCTGGTGGACTCGGTAATCCTTTTCGGCGTGTCCATCAGATACGTGACACCACAAAAAAAAAAACCGTTCTCTTTCTCTCTCAGAGTTTGTTGGCGTGCCCGCCGACTGGAGCTCTTTTGTATCGAACAGGATTAGGAGAAAATAAACGGCCCTCGGACAGCAGGCAGATGAGGCCGAGTCACTCGCCTTTGTAGCTCTGCCATCAACATCTTGCCTCATACCGAGATGGCATCATAACAAATGCACATTGTTGGTGACTAGCGTGCAACGACTCACACAACCGCCGCTACTGACCCGTGAGTAAACATGCCAGTCATGATGCTCACTTAGATTTGTCCCTACACTACCTACTAGAGTGAACAGATGCTATCGAGTAATTATACGGCAACTGTAACGAACTGAAAACTAGCTCTGATTTTTTTTAATTGCATGCTACCTCTGAGGTATAATTTTCAGCCTACACAGAAAAGGAGCTGGATGTTGATAAGTAAATTTATTAAGGTGGATGTTAAATGGCTTGTCTGACACTAACTGTAGGCTGTGGGTATGAAAATAAAATCTAAAAATCCCACTGTAGACACTTTGTAAAGAAATCGCTGTTATTACAATCGCTCATTTTCACAAACTTTCCCCTCACCTCTCATCCATCCATCTTTCTAAACCTGCAGGGCCCAAATCAGCGTCTCTGTGAATAGCAAAAAAAGAAGAAGAGCAGGAACATTTTGATATTCAGCCTCAGAGACAGAATCTGAGGTGCAGGACACTGCATTGCAGCACACACACACACACACACACACACACACAAGCCACAAGCGGAGAAAGGAAGCGCCGTGCTGGCCGTTCACCTTTAAAGGTCAAGGTAAAAAAAAAAAAAAGCCCCCCTCTTGTCCTCTTGGGCCCTTTGGAAGGAAAGAAGCTTTAAAATTGTGATGAAGGAAAGTGACCTGTGGTTTATATCCTGGCGAGTCAGTTCTAAAAAGAGGCTTTCAGACCAAGGTGTCTCATCCTGAATGGCACATAAAGGACAAGACGAATCACTTTGGTTGGGATAAAGAGGCCTGGGAGATTTGACAAGAGACCAGACCACTAAAATAAAAGAAATAGCTGGATTATTACGTAAGACTAGAACAAGCTACTTTTCTATAACCGATGTGGGGTTTCAAAGGGACTGGTCTGGAGCTAAAGTTGAATTTTAACACAACACAACGGCTAGGCATGACTGTGACTTAGGGTCAATGTTTAAAAAAAAAAGTGACTTTATTCTATTTTATTTCTCGAAATACACGGGTTTTTTTTCTAAATCTTGCCATTTGAATTTGTTTACAGTGATAAAGGTATAAAAATGGTAGAAATTGAAAAAATATAAATACAGTACAAATGTTTTGACACATTTATTGGTTTCAGTTATAGGTTTTTTCTCTTTTTTTTTTTTTTACATTGTAGAACAATACTAAAGACATTAAAACTTTGAAATAACACTTATGGAACATAATCACCTCTGATTAGGCAATAAAGCTCTTGTCAAACTCATTCTGCAAAGCTTTTCTCTAAATGTTCTTTGAATTTCTATTACAGGGCTGTGCTGTGGTGCCGGATCTCATCCTTAACTTGGTTAATGTCATAAAGTTAAAAATATTTGGTTAGAAACATAATAAACTTTATAAAATTGCATACTTAAGCTTTGTGTGTAGTTTCCTAAAATCATAAAGTTAATATAATTCTAACTAGTAAACAGACAGAGAGAGAGAGACAGAGGGAGAAAGGGAAAGAGAGAGAGACAGACAAAAGAGAGACAGAGAGAGAAAGAAAGAGAAAAATAGAAAGACAGAAAAAAGAGAGAAAGAAAGAGAGAGGGAGAGAGGAAGAGAGAGAGAAAAGAGAGAAAAAGAGAATGAGAGAGAGAGAGTGGGACAGACAGACAGAGAGAAAAAAGAGCGAGAGAGAGAGAGAGAGAGAGACAGACAGAGAAAAAGAGAGAGAGACAGACAGATAAAAGAGAAACAGAGAGAGAAAGAAAGAGAAAAATAGAAAGACAGAAAAAAGAGAGAAAGACAGAGAGAGAGGGAGAGAGAGACAGACAGAAAAAAGAGAGAAAGAAAGAGAGAGAGAAAAGAGAGAAAAAGAGAATAAGAGAGAGAGAGAGAGAGAAAGGGACAGACAGACAGAGAGAAAAAAAAAGAGAGAGAGAGAGAAAAAAGAGAGGAAAAGAGAGAGACAGACAGACAGACAGACAGAGAGAGAAAAGATAGAGAGCGAGAGAGAGACAGACAGACAGACAGAGAAAAAGAGAGAGAGACAGACAGATACAGTAAAAACAGAAAGACAGAGAGAGAGAAAAAGAGAGAGAGACAGACAGGCAGACAGACAGGCAGACAGACAGAGAAAAAAGAAAGAAAGACAGAGAGAGAGAAAAAGACAGACAGACAGACAGACAGATACAGTAAAAAGAGAGACAGACAGACAGACAAACAGACAGATACAGTAAAAAGAGAGAAACAGAGAGAGAGAAAAAGAGACAGACAGACAGACAGAGAGAAAAGAGAGAGGGGGGTTCAGTGTGATGCTCGGTTTACCATTTAATGATGTTTGTGATGCGGTGCTTTTAGGAGAAGTCGGCCCTGTCCCGATGCTAGAAGACGTGTCTTGGTAATGTTCCTTCTACGACATGACTCACTGACGAAACAACTCAAAGTCTAGAACATGTCAAAACTGAACCATTTTTGATCAACTTGATGTCTCAAACAGAGATTTATTTATTTACTTACTTACTTCTTACCTATTTATATACAGGACCAGTCAAACGTTTGGACACACCTTCTAACTGAATGGACACTTCATGTCTTAAAGTAACCAGGGACTGTTGTTTCTCTTTCCTTAGTTGAGCGTAAGCTTTACTGCTTGATGATCTCCAACACATTAAGAGGGCAAGAAGTTCCACTAATGAACTTTTGACAAGGCATAAAGCATTCCAGGTGACGGCCTCATGAAGCTGCTTCAGATAATGACCATAGCGTGCAAATGCTGGCTACTTTGAAGAACACGTATTTTTTTTAAACCTTTTGCTTACCACATAATTCCCTGTACGTTCCATATGTTATTTCATAGGCTTGAAGTCTTCAGTAATGTTGTACAATGTAGAAAATAGTCAGAATAAAGAAAAACCTATGAATTAGTGGATGTGTCCAAACTTTTGACTGGTAATATATATATATCCATTTCTATCTCCAGACCTGATCTCACTTCTTTTTGTCCTATTGTCTCATCCATCCATCCATTATCTATAGCGCTTTATCCGTCTGGGTGGCGGGGAAGCTGGAGCCAATCCCAGCATCTTG
>JAQQZR010000016.1:14260191-14291258 GCA_030068235.1 Notoglanidium macrostoma | reverse complement strand
GCATGTCTTTGGACAGTGGGAGGAAACCGGAGCACCCGGAGGAAACCCACGCATGCACGGGGAGAACATGCAAACTCTGCACAGAAAGGCAACCTGGGTGACCCGGGGATCGAACCCAGCACCTTCTTGCTGTGAGGTGACACTGCTAACCACCGCACCATATTTTGTCATTTTGAACATTTTTTGAATTTCTTAAAAAGCCTGTATTTTCCAAACCCCATCCAGCCAACCATCCAGGTGTAACACAGATCAAAATATAGATGTCTATATTAGTCAACGTTTCCTTGCTGTTGGTCATTTGTATGCGGTGCAGCGTACTTTATTCACGCGAGGCCCTTTAAAGCGTCGCAACACAAACATTTTGCTGCTGAAGCTTTTGAATGCTCAATAAAGCTCAGTATCCAGCCATCTATCCTCAGATATCTGTAATTCATGATCATGGCCAAAAAGGGCAATTTCGATCCGGAGTTTCAGAATTTCAAGCGCCTCTGTAATACTCCGTGGCCGATGGCAACATCCAGAGGCAGAGAGAAAACACACGCGGGGACCCGTCTGCTCAATAATACATGAAGCAAAGAGAATCAAATCAATTAGGTATTGCTGTGGTATGAATAAATGCTGCATAATTGATGGCGGCGCTCCTGCATTATGCATCTCTGTCTGCAAATCTGCACATACAGTTATGAGCGAGGGAGGTGCGCGGCTCAGAAAATTATACACGGCAACACACACACACACACACACACACACACACACACACACACACTTTTCGTGGAGACATGACTTAAGCTTCAGCCTTCAGGACACTGTTTCTGTCAGAGAAGAGTAAAGGGTCTCTATGCACTGGGGGAAAACAGTGGTGGATAAATATGTATTATTTAAAGCATTGTTCGTAAATTTTACTGATTTCTCGACACGAGCCCTAAATGAGGTTATAAGCGTGTCAGAGGAGGAAGGAAAACACTATATACAGTGCAGAGGACTGGAGTTGCAAGATCAGCGACAGACTGATCTTAAAAGGAAAAGAAGGAAGGCTCTAGAGTGAAGCAACATAAAATGTCAGAAGATCATGAGTCTGAGTCCATCCATCCATCCATTATCTTTACCGCTTTATCCTTCTGGGTCGCGGGGAAGCTGGAGGCGGGGTACACCCTGGGCAGGTTGCCAGTCCACCGCAGGGCCAACACACACAAACGCTCGCATTCACACCTATGGGCAATTTAGAGCAGCCTGTTGACCTAATTTGCATGTCTTTGGACTGTGGGAGGAAACCAGAGCACCCGGAGGAAACCCACGCATGCACGGGGAGAACATGCAAACTCCACACAGAAAGGCACCCTGGGTGACCCAGGGATCAAACCCAGGACCTTCTTGCTGTGAGGCGACAGTGCTAACCACCGCACCACCGTGCCGACCTGAGTCTGAGTCTGAGTCCTGATAATGGCACTCAGGACACGGCCACGAGCCAAGAGAGCAAAATTAGTCATGCTGTCTGGATGGGAGGGATGGCACACTCTCCCTGTCAATCACACAACACTAGCCAATCGTGGGCGTCTGTGAGCTCAGGTATGTCAAAGAGGGCGGATACCGAAAAGGAATGAAGTAACAGACGTGAAGGGAAAGGCGTGTCATCCCTTTCTAGATGACAGGAAAGGGTTTGGAGGAGACTGGCATCTGTGTGTGTGTGTGTGTGTGTGTGTGTGTGTGCATTTTTCTCCCGCGTTTTTTTTTTTTTTTTTTTTTTTTTAAGTAGACAGATGGCAGACATTAAAAGGAGGAGTCATGTGACATCTCTCAACGGCACCACTGCGTTGGAGATAATTAAAATATATCTAATCGTGTTGTTCTAATTAAAAATGCAGCTGGACACACACACACACACACACACACACACACACACACACCATCACCCTCTGGTCACCTGTGGTAAACATGCCTGATCATCACCTAAAGCAAAACATACAGTTGTGATTAAAAAAAAAAAAAGCAATCTGTATGCAGTTTGTCCGTATGTCACCGTTTTATTCAAGGCTTTTAACAAAGTACTATTCACGGCAAGGCCAAAACCTTTTGTACGAGGAAAGGATTTACGTGATACAGCCTGCACTACTGTGCATTAAAGGTAATTACCATTTCCATTAGCGGGAACAATGATTTTCTGACTGATTCCACCGAGCTACTGTAATAACAATAGCACTCATAATGTGGGTATTGTTAAAGCTTCGTTCATACGTTCCTATTATTTCGGCTCCTATTCATTCATTTCTGTGTCTGTGCAGTGAAAATACTAAGCAAGGTTGACTAATGGATGCTTTCGCTCTTGTGAGTTACAGCAAGTTACAATATTTTCATCAAATTTAATCCATTTCAGGTATTTGGCTGTTTATACATATACACTTCTTAACTAAGGTCCTGATTTATAAATACAGAGTACTAATTTATGTGTGTGCGGTCGGATAAAATGGCAGATACCGAGTGTTGTGTTGGCGATTTGTAAAGAATAACGGTGTAAGACAAGGGCACGATGTTTAAATGAAGGTTTTATGTGGACGTAATATTCTCAATAGTTCGGATATGAAAGAGTAAAACTGAAAAGTGCCACACAATTACACATCCCTTGAATAAAGGAGGTGAAAATGTGTAAAAAAACAAAAAAACAAAACTGCATTGCAACATGGTGTGAGCACAAAATAAGACTGTAAACATAAGTGCGTGTTTTGTTCATCACGTCCATGTAACGAAAGATTTCTACCAAACTACAATTAAGTCACTAATCAAATATACAACTAACTTAACCTTCTCATTGTTCGGAGAAACTGAAACATTTTTTTATAATTTGACTGAAACGGGGCTTTTATTTCTGTCTACAAATGGCATAAACAGGATTACACAAGTTTAGGACTTGACATTCGGCGGTATTACATAGCGCACGCAGTTGTCATTGCCAAAGACACCTTCATGCTGCAGTAAAGTAAATGACATGGCAGGTGTTGAAAGGTCCTGAAGTAATCTATTTGCATAGACACCACGCTGGATTTTGCACTTTTGGGTAGAAACGGCCCAACTTTTGCATGGTGATGAAGGCATCGATGCAAAACTGACAAAGACAGAGGCTACTTTGCCCTTGTGAAAGGTGCAAATCTGTGGATTCGGCTAGTAGGTCAAGGCCTGAGTGGTCACTTTTTCAGAAAAGTTATAATCAATTCTAGTGATTTTAACTCCCATATATATATATATATATACTGTTCAGACATTTAATTATCTCCGTAAATCCCAATTTCAATCAGGCAAACGTTTCATTTTTGAATGACACCACTTGAATGCTTGGTCAGAAGGTGCCGATTCTGCAGCTCTGACAGCACTTCTGTCTGCGATTTTTATATTCTCGTGCTCTTTCTAATACGTTTTAAACAAATCTTTTTAAACCTGGTGACGTCGATTTGCCATTTTTGGAAGGAGTCTCCGGTGTCAGCGCTTTGCAGAGGTAAAGCTAGAACTGTACAAGATTTTCAGCACGGGATGTTGGAGTTTCTCCAAAACATGACATTAACCACGTGAAAAAGTAAAACAAGAGAGGCCGGGGAGAGAATGACTGTCTTTTCATTCCTTTAATCATTGCCAAATTGGAAAATAATCAGCTTCGCGGGGGTAAGAGTAATTCTGCTTCATGTCAGGATGCCACGTGATCGCATCACATGATCTCCTCGTCGATTATTTGCCTATAACTGCAAGACCCGTCTTGTTTCATTTATTTGTTTTTTTACATATCATGAAGTTATTTTCCTGCGCCTGTGTGCTTTAATAAACAGCTTTTTTGCTACAAAACTATGTTTTCTCTGTAAGCTGAACTCTATATCGGTGTTGACTCGATCCCTCGGGCCTCCACGAGGTCAAACTTCACTTGAGCTCAAGTAATGGAACAGCCTTTAAGAAGGCGATGGCCATTTCAGAGGGGAAATGGCAAAATGAATCAGCGTGTCAGCAAGTCAGGATACAGCAAACACATTTTACTTTTATACACATATTCATATACACACACACTGCAAACAGTTCCTTCCATTCCTGTATTTAAAAAAGTACATTCTTTTTTCCCCAAAGCTGCCTTAAGGGTTGAGCGTGTGCACAATCCAGGGAGAAAGAACGGATGTAGGTTTATTTATTAACAGGGATTTAATTTCCTGCTCTATAGCCAACCCCTTTTATTATGCATGACTAATTTTGGGGCAGTAAGTCAAAGAAAGTAATCTATTACAAATTACTAATTATGTCGCTCAAAGTGTTATGGTATCGCTTTACTCGTTACTTCCTGGGAAAAAAGCAATCACACTGCTCTACGTTACTCTTACGTCTGAACTCCCTAAACCTAATTTAAATCTGTAGCAAAGTATAAAAAACACAACAGATCTGCTTTATTAAGGAGGTAAAAAGGGCATTTAGGTACATTATTTAAACACCGACTGCTTTATTTTAAACAACACAAGCGTAAATATATAGGCAGATCTGTTGAATATTTCTCATTATTAAAAGATAAAACACATATATGATTGACCTGGTCTTTTAGTTTATTTCTCAAAACTGGGTAAATTAAATAACAGATCAAATTAGTAAGAAAGGCTTACATAATAATTTGTTATACGATAATCTCGTAATGGCAAGCAGTACTTAAATTTGACTTTATTCAAGATAATGTCACTTAGATATAACTAAGATATTGGGTTGTTTTTTTTTTGCAGTGTGGGTAATATTGTATATAATTTGTAAGCTGAATCTCATGATTAGTTTTAAGGTAGAGAATATTGTTAAAGGTTAGTTAAGCTCGTTAAATATAATCCATACTACGTGTTTCCAATTAACATATGACTACAAAAAAATCATCGATTAAGGACATGTTTAAAAAGGTGGGAGTAAATATGATAGACACCACTTTTCTTTTTTTTTTACAATGTTGAAAAGTGCTAAAGTGTTAATTAAAAGTTCTTTGTTTTAACACAATAATATGTCGTGCGTAATTACAAAAAAAAAAAAAAAAACTTCATGCAGGACAAGTCAGTATTCAACAAAGAAATAGCTTAATATTTACACAATTTTCAAAATGCACTTGATCACCGAAGATGACGTACTGGAGATACGTGGCGAATGGAGTTTGTGCAAGGATTCAAGGGGTTTGTATTATCCGTGTTGGAAGTGATTCAGCAATTAAAGCTGTATATTTCATTTTTCTTTAACAGATTTCTCATGCTGGTGTAGGAAATGAGCATCGTAGCAAACACATTGTGGCTGATTTACAACCTTTAGATTAAGCCGAGAATTGTCTAAATGTTGTTTTTAGACTTCATTTTTTTGTAATACACATCACAATGTTCAAGTAACTGCTTTGCTGACTTAATGGAAGAAACAGGTTGTGGTGACTGAAGGCTGGACTCTAGCCCCGCAGCACCACATGGAATTTCCCTACTGTTGAACACCGACGCCTTTAAACAGCCGAGACATGTTCAAGTCCAAGTAACATGGTTCCAAATGGCATGTTATGGAGGGCTGCAGTTTCACATTTTCCCTTCTTTAGCTTGGATATTTACCAACACTGGCGTCCGTTCTGAAGCGATTCTGCCAAAACACTCACACCAGACATGTATACGTCAAAGCACCCTTCTTTAAATTCCCAAGATCCTTTGCGCGGAGTTTACATGTTCTAACCGTACATGCGTGGGTTTCTTCCGGGTGCTCTGGTTTCCTCCAACAGTCCAAAGACATCCAGATTAGGTCAACTGGCTACTCTAAATTGCCCATAGCTATGAATGTGAGTGTGTGTGGTCGGCCCTGTGGTGGACTGGCGACCTGCCCAGGGTGTACCCCGCCTCTCGCCCCAAGATGCTGGGATTGGCTCCAGCTTCCCCGCCACCCAGACGGATAAAGCGCTATAGATAATGGATGGATAGAAATAAATGTATATTGATGTTGTATTTGGGTCCGTCCTTTATTCCTTGTAACTGTCAAAATACTATCGTCCTTTTCAACACGAATCTAAGAAAACATGCACATGATCATTTCTTCGTTGACATGCTGAATTCTGCTTTGAAGCGAGTAACAATGCTAACTTTTTTAGCATGGAATTAGCAAAAATGTAGCACCCAAGCTAACAGCATGTCAACGTTAAGGACTGTCTAATGAGTTACTTAAAATGTATATTTTAAATCAAGGATTTCCTTTCAGTCTGTAGTTTTGGTAGCAGGGTTGAACTTTCTCACTAGATCATCTAAAATAAAGAAAAAGAATGAGAGAATACTTCATCCCGTGATCTTCAGGGAATTTGGATGATGCAACTTCCTGTTGATGGAATAATGCAAAAATTTCATAGAGGTGAATGTGTTCAGAGGCCAAGTGCATGTTGTTGCTCCTAAAATATACATTTTTTATAACTTGTAATGGACGACTCATGAAAGACGTAGTTTGGTACGGTAAATGGTTTCACACTTAAATGCAAAAGTAATGTGATTTATTGAAGTATTTTATGGATTATATTTCAAGGTAAAGTGTAGTTATAGTAAGTATAAGTAATGTAAGTAATGTATAATTTGTACGTTTTATTAATGTTTTATCTAAAACATGCACATGCGTTGTTGCGAAGGACATTTTATTTATACTGTCTTTCAGCCTTACTTTACACACGTATTTGTAAATGGAATAGCAGTAGGACACAAATGGAACCACAATCAGTAGTCTACATTAAAAGAGCTTGTAGCCTACAGCTAGATAATGCTACTAGGACAACAAACACATCACCAGGACTGAGCCCTAATTGGTTTTGGGGTTCATGCTGTCCTGAAACACTGGGTCGATATGAGAGCGGATTTAACAAACTGTAAGCGAGCACAACGTGCAATAAACTTCCCGGCTCGGCTAGTGTCCGCCATCTGCGTATGTTCAGCATAGTCCTGTCATCTACATCCTATCATTCCGATCGTCTACATTTCAGTGTGGATAAATAATGTACTGTATGTAAATCGACTTGGTGCCATGACTAAAGACGACTTCTTTCCTTGAGAAATGAGTCGTAATCTATTTTTTTATTCTGATAAAATTCCATTCTAAGCGTCTTCAGAAAATCGTTCTCATCATCTTCCACTTTCTGATATGAAAAGGATCATGGCGTTTCAATGAATATGCAAATTAGTCTATGACATCATCTAGTGACTTTTTGAGCATGCGTTACCAGTGCTGCCAACTTTGGAAGTTTGTCACTGGATTACGCAACTGTTTTAGACCCATTTCGTAATTAATTTTAAAAAGACCTCGGTGACAAGTTTAATAACTTTATGATACAGCTAAACTCAAAACATTTCTCCAGCTTACATCACAGCTGCTGGCTATGAGTTGAGAGAGCACGTTCAGTCGACTCACCACCAGCAAGTAAAGCCTGACTAACTGGGGAGCAATTGTTCTCAACAACCAATCACTGATTACCACTGTACCCAATGACCAATCACTGATTACTATTATTCTCAACAACCAATCACTGGTCATGACCATGTAAATGTAGAATATAAGTGGTATATACATGTTTTTGCCCTGACCAATGGTATGATTTGTTTGAGGTTTTTGTTTATACAGAATAAGTTGTGATCTAATATTTTCTATTCTGATAAAACTGTTCTATTCTGAATTTGTATTTTTTTTCTTCATGTTCACATTCTGATATGGCAATGATTCA
Source organism: Notoglanidium macrostoma (assembly GCA_030068235.1). Lineage (NCBI taxonomy): Eukaryota > Metazoa > Chordata > Actinopteri > Siluriformes > Auchenoglanididae > Notoglanidium > Notoglanidium macrostoma. Next base: position 14,283,550 of record JAQQZR010000016.1, on the reverse strand, counting down.
CTAAATATGCAAATTACTTTGTACTTTAATGAATATGTAAATGCATCTGGCGACTTCTAGAGACTTTTTGAGCATGCGTAAGCGAGTTTTCCCTGAAAAAAAAATAATTTGGCATTTTTCACAGTCCTCACTGTAGGGGGCATAACCTTCACTGGGAGAAGGGCACAGTCAGGAACACTTCTGAATGGAGTGCAGTCCAAATCAAAATATCTAGGTGGATTCCAGGATAAATTATACACACTGACTCGTCAACAGGGCATTAAAGCCGAAAAAACACCAAAACATTCTCAACTTCTTAAGCAAGTTTAAAAAATAACGTTTAAATAAATTTACTACCCATTGTTTTCTTTAATTATTACCGGTAAGTAATTCAGTCTGGCTTTGCTACATTGCTAAGTCCTAAATGCTCTTACTGCCTATATAAGTGCACTACACTAAGTCTGGAATAATGACTTGTGCACCCTATGTAGTGCACTATTTAAGTATAAGGAGAGATTTGGGATTCAGCTGCCGTTACGGTGGAATGAGTGGAACTGATGCTAACGACATTAGCTTTGTATCCCGGAAGTGAAACAGTCTCTAATTCTATCGTCCCTTAATAATCACATAGTTATTAAGCGCAATTTCACTCTAGCGACAACATACAGGTTCTCAAAATAAACGCGTAATCTCCGAAATGGTGTGATTGTGTTGAGGAGTGCTGAAATCGCTACACATTTGACAAGCAGATAGCGTGTACTCACGGTCTGTGTGGGCGGCGCACGAGTCAGTGAGGGATCCTGGGAGTTGTAGTTTTTACAGGCGTCTAGGAAATAGGACCTAATGGTGAAGGAACTTCATATCCCATGTGTAATGAGGATTTATAGTTTAGACGGTCGTGCAAATTTGACGTTTGTCCTCCACGTGAAGACTATTTTCTTTATTGTTATATTTTTTTATGAATCAAAACGCTAAAGAGCGAGTTTAAGTTTTGATAAAGGTTTATTTTTATTTTTAATAAACCATACGAATCTCCATCCTTAGCATAATGTGACGCAGTTGTTAAAACAATCTCGATTATATAGTCAATGGTTTTTTTTCCGTTTATTTATTACAGTTATCTAACAGAAAAAGACAGTAAATCTGAGTAAGACCTCCCCTGAGAACAGTGCCTTTCTCACATTACAAGGCTATTAATTAAACAGTCAGTTAACTAGACTACTGTCAATTTATACCAATTACAACCGGGTACAAAAGAAGTCTCAGGAGTGTCAGCATCAGTGAACTTTATGAAGCCTTTAATGCAAGTTGTCAGTGGGTGTTAAGCCAGGACAGAAAAAGTTTTCACTTATAGTCCTTTATCAAAAATGGCATGCCTTCTCTAAATCGAATACATGTGGTATGATGGAAGGGAAGATGTTGATTTACTGCCCTCCAGATCCATGCCTGATAAATGAAGTAACATCTGTGTGGGACAGACTTCCCATCATAAAACTGCACCGTAGCCAGTAGTCATTCCAGCCACGTCCTCTGTCCACTGCCTACACTGTTTCGTGTGTCTCATTTCAAGTCAATTTTAGTATAAGAAGTATATTTGTAAATTTAATAATTCATTCAACTTCATCGGCATGTTTTTGGGAGTTGGGGGAAACTGGAGAACCCAGAAACCTACACAGAGCCTGGGAGAAAATGCAAAACTCCACACAGATACTAGGCGCCAATGCGCCACCGTGCCGCCCTGAGTTAATGATATTTTGCAAAAATCTATATAGTGTGTAAACGAGTGCACAGTGTGTTGTTTAAGTATACTGTGTGTATGGTGAGATGATACTGGCCAGCAAAATCCACAATGTACTATATAGATTTTTTGAGCCAAGTAAGATCATACCTTTATCACAGTATAGTATGTAGGAAATAAGGATTAAGACAGCGCATCTGAGTACCTATGTGTAGCGGGTAAGCTGAGACTCCTTAATTCAAGAGACCCACAGAACAGATCATACAGTATGTACTGTATTACTGTGATTTTTACGTAATCATTTAATGATTTGGCAAAACCAATTTGAAGGTTAATTGACGTGTTTTAAATAGGAGAAGCCATAAATAGTAGCTTGATGTTCACTTGATTTCAGTTTAATTGGTAGACTCCTTTATTCAAAGGGACACAGAATACAATCTAGATATGGTTTAAACACACAGCCTTCCATTGTCTAGTGCAGAATTTTATCTCTAACTATTCAGTCACACTTTTGTTTCAGCCATACAATTAAATAGTCATAGTGTTGTTTATTAGTTTGCATTGACAAGGTGGACTCTATTAGAATGGCTGCATAAATAAAGCAGATTTATTGCTCAATGGTAACTGATCTCTAAAGCACAGCTTATTACATTAGTCATGCATTTCCCATCTGCTGCACGGCTGCTTTCCTTTCTCTTTGTACTGTTTACAAGATAAATACAAACAAATGCACGGCTATATAAATAGCGGTGTGTCTGGAGCCTCGTTAGGAGAAAAAAAAACAAGCCCAAACAGCTATGGAGGGAGAAAAACCAGGGAGAAAAAGTCATTTCCTGTTCAGAGTGAAAGGTTTCCTCCAGATATAATTTCCAACTTATGAAATTGCCTTACAAAAATGTTTATTTGGAGTATTCTGCCATGCAACACGCACTTATTATGTTAATAATGACCCTTCAATTTTTACATCATTGAACTATGCATTGTGTGATTTGTTTAGTTGCAGAACAAAATTAAATCCAATAATGGAGTTGCATTTCAGAACTACGCAGTACTTCGCAGAGATACAATAAATTACTGCTTTGTCCCTTTGTACATGTACTGTGTTAGAAAAATTACAGTAACCCATTTCCTAAATGCTGTAACCTATTTGAGGGAATTATTTCAGCATCTGCGGTTTCAGGAAATGATTTCAGCATTGACAGATGTCGTAGTCCTACAAAATATCTATTTGTGTTAACTGATAAAATAGAAAAGATGTAGAATAACACAATGAGAGAGAGGGGAACAGGATAGGAAAAAATAATCAAGAATATATGGTTTGTTCTTGGGTTGGATCTATTCCAGTGGTAGAGAGAAAGTGGCGAAGAAAAGAGTGGTATCCAAACAGATGTCATGGAGAATGGGCCTCATTAATCAATCTTTTAGCTGATTAAGTTCTGCTTAAATGTGCTCGTAGCCAAAGTAACTAAGAAACTCAGTCTAAACCTCAGTGAAACATTCCAGCATGAGCTTGTTAAAAAAAACATGCCTGAAATCAGCCAAATAGATTTCAGCAGGCTTTTCACAGTGGGAGTATTGATCTATGGTTGTGAAAGTTGAACAGTACGTACTTCTGTGGTCTTTTTAGTGTTCTGTTTTGTGGGCAAGAACTGGCCACTGGAGGAATTATCGGTGAGGGTGCTTGGTCCCCTGCAGATAACTTCTTGCAGCTATATTTTTATCTTATTTCTATCTACTCTTGTAAAAACTTGTATGCCGGGGGCACCGTGGTGCAGTGTTTATTGTTGCCACCGTAAAGCTCCGCAGGACAATCCTGATCTTGGGTTTCAAATAAACTGAGTTTCACATGTTTTCCCCATGTACTTGTGGTTTTCCAATACATGGTTTGGCTCCTATAAATTACCCCAAGGTGTGAATGAGTCTATGAAAGTCTGAACGATGTGCCATGCAATACACCTGGGGTGTATTCCGACATCACGCCACGTTTTCAGGCTCTGGATCCACCACAACCCTCAGCAGGATGAAGTGCTTATGGCTATACTAATGCCCACCCTTTACTTTTATATATGTCTCAGATCTCTTTGCTCATGTTTTGGGAAGCTCATGTAATATTTGCCCCACATTCTTCTTGACATATCAGTTCTAACTCCGTCAAGTGACATGTACTGGAGACTGAAAGAGACTGGCAAGTTTTAGACTTTTTTTGTTCTCACTTCCTTGCAAACTATCGTTGTTGGATTTTCCGGAAGTTCTGACTTGTCTCCTTTGTCCACATTTCATATTTACCTACGTATTTGTTATTTAACCCCGTTATTACACCCTGAAACCTCAAAGGACACACACACACGCTGTTTATTTTTAACAGACCTCTCTCTTTCTCTTTCCCTCGCTCTCTCTCTCACACATACAAACACACTTTGAGAACAAACAGTGCCCTGGCCTAGGTTTTCTTACAGTGCTGTAGAACAGAACAGGCTATTCTTCACATGGAGGCTGAAAAGGTTCCTGACGCTCAAAAGGTCAAACCTACACAGCATCAAAAACATGGTCAATGCAATGCTCGAATATCGATAAAATGATTCAGCCTGTGTGTGTGTGTGTATGTGTGTGTGTGTGTGTGTGTGTGTGTGTGTGTGTGTGTGTGTGTGTGTGTGTTGGGTCTGGATAGTTTTTCTCTCTCTACCACATCTGGAAGTTATGTGTGACTACTCCGGACAATGTTTTCAAAACACTTTCAACCCTATAATTTTACAAAGTAGCTTTTAATGGAAATCTGAATGCATTTGTTGGGGATTAATTGAAAGTTTAGATGAAATATGTTTCTGTATAGGAAGATTTTTGAGGTCTTCAGTGAAAAGCATTCACTATTTTAACTCGAAATAAGTATAGGCAGACGGTATGGTGGTGCAGCAGTTAGCACTGTTGCCTCACAGCAAGAAGCTTCTGGGTTTGAACCTGCTGGCTGACTGGAGGCCTTTCTGTTTGGTGTCTGCATGTTCTCCCCGTGCCTGCATGGGTTTCCTCTGGGTGCTCCAGTTTCCTCCTCCGGTCCAAAGACATGCAGATTGGGTTAAATAGCTACTCTAAATTGCACATAAGTGTTCATTCTCTGATAGCCATGTGACAGGGTGGCGACCTGCCCAGGTGTGCCCCGCCTCTCACGCAAAGTCGACCCTTAATGGATAAGCGGTAAAGATAATGAATGGATAAGTAGAGGTCTAATTTATATTTTCAGAGACAGGACTAGTTTTTCAGATGGTAGAATTTGTGGTAATGCTTTACTAAAGTAGTAGCATGGATATAATTATGCATGGCCACCAGAGAACCTGTAAGTAATGGGAATATTTTACTGTATAGCTACAGTGTTGGAAAAAAGTTAAAACTACGTAACAACAGCTTCAGTTAGACTTCTGTCTCATCCTAAGCCATTATAATTGGAGTGGAATAGAAGTAGATTTGAAAGTGCATAATATAGTCATAATATAGGCAGGTACCAATAACATTTTTATTGTTACTAGTAGCTGTTACCACGGTAACTTGGTGAACTGTCAGCAGGCCTATAATTATTCATTTAAGACATTTATTATCATAGTTCAACAACTGCTCTTGGACTTCCATTATAAATGTGTTTTAAGTAAATGATTTTTCTGTTCTTTTTTTCACTACAGTGTTGAATGCCTTTGATTGTTCGCAGTAATCACACACATTCTACACGTGTGATGGATAATTGGGATAATAAACGAGTATTCATTTAAGAGGACAAGGAACACAGCAATGCAGTGATTTGCTGTTTACTCTCAACATGACTGTTAACATGACCACAACCAAGTGCAGGCATGAATGAAGGAAAAAAAAAACCATTCTCTGACAATTGATTGTGCGAATTCCTGCTGTGGTATGCAGTCCAAAGGCTGATTACAGAATAACAGTGAATGCATGAGCAATACTTTCACAGCGGCTTGTCTGTGAGTCAGGGAAAACAGCAAGGGCTGGCTAATAACTTTTCAAGCCATAAGCATGCACTGTGTCATTTGTATGCCGCAGATGTGTAAACAATCATGAAGCTGCAGCTCTATTCAAGGCTAAGTGTATTAGCCTTGGCCCTAGTCACTCTCCTCATCACATTCCCCCATACCAATGCTTTGTTTGTATGCAAACGTTTAAAAACAAAAGTTTAGCACCAACTGTTATGACGAAACCTTGAAATCCTTATTCACAGACAGCTTTATCTAGAGCGCTAGTTGAAGAAATAAGTTAAAAGACAGGTTGTTTTTCCCCTATGTTCCACAGGTGCTACATTTAACCCATCAACTTCTCGTCACAGCTTGGTAACATCACTCGATTGGCCACTTCCAGAACAAGGGGCTACACATGTACCTGAAATGTTTTTTTTTTCAATGAAGACATATTTAACCACAGCAAGCACGATATTGTTTCCTTTTAGAGTAACATAAGACTATCTAGCATGCTGATTATCGAGATAATAAACTAGCTGAATGAAGAAATGAACTTAAGTTTGCTGTCACGTATAGGTGAAGTTGTTACCTAAATCCAACTAAATTATATCGACCAATAACCTCTAACGAAGCTGCATCTCGAACTGCATGTCAATCATTTTGCCGATCAATAAGAAAGCTCCGCCTCCGCCATTAGCAGTTAGATGTGCATGTGTTTTGAGGGCCTAGCTTTCTATGGAACAGTAAACAAAGGGGCTGCTTAAATTTGGTTTATTAAAAGAACAACCTTTAATTAACTTATGCTGAAATCATTAACTACATCTTTAAAATGGCAATTGCTTCTTTAAAGTGAAATGGCAAGGGGAGTTGATTGGGGGCGTGTTTGAGCAGTACTGGAACAAAGCCAGCGAGCGAACCAAGGAGTGAACTGTCTCAATTTCAGGTCAGGAAAATATCAAAAGCAATTGGCTTCACAGTCATTGGAGATGACCAAGAGGCCATTTCTGGCTTTAATTAAGAGCAATATAAGTGAGTGATCATCTCAATCTAATACAGTAATAGTCATATCCACCCAAAAGAATCTAAGATGAAGTTTTAAATTTTTGGAAGTGTTTCTAGGCCTAAAATAATAATACAATTTCACGCATGCACTAGAAAAAAAACTGTTCATAATATTTCTGCTCAGAAGGTTAGACATGACACTGTTTCATTGCGATTGCAATCCACCTCACAACCTGTAAGAAGTTCTGTTAATTACATTATTAATAGAAATTTACTGTTAAGAGAGCACCAAAAGTGAGACCCGTGGTGGTTTTTACAATTCTTTATCTCACTCCGCTGGCTTCCTGCTTTAAATGTAAGTCCTTGTTTAATGCCTGTAGTGTAACTAAAGGAACGTCATACATCTACACCTTCACATCCTAAAGAAATCCCAAGGATGCCACTCATCCAAAATTAGTTGAAATATTCAGGTCCATAAATATTTGGACAGTGACGCAATATTTGTTATTTTGCCTCTGTACACCACCACACTGGATTTGAAATGGAGCAATCAAGATGCTATCGAAGTGTAAACTTCAGCTTTAGTTCAAGGGGTTTAACAAAAATAGTGCATTAACCGTTTAGGAATTACAGCCGTTTTTACAGGCTCAAAAGTAATTAGACAATTGACTGATTTGAATCGAGGCCAGTTATGGCCTGTTTCCTCATTGTTTAATGACAGTCTAAGGAGATAAAAAGTCTGAAGTTGATTCCAAGTGTTGAATTTGCATTTGGCAGCTGTTCATGGGAACTCTCAATATGCTGTCCAAACAGGTGTCGATGCAAGTTTAGGAGGCCATCATTAGTCTGAGAAAAAACCCACACCTCTCAGAGAGATTTTAGGAGTGGCCAAATCAACAATTTGATACAGTCCTAAAAAGAAGAAATGCAGTGGTGAGCTCAGCAACACCAAAAGGCCCAGACGACCGCAGAAGACAACTAAAGTGGATGATAGTAGAATACTTTCCTTCATCTAGCCAAGTCAAGAACATTCTCAAGGAGGTACACCTATCATTGTCAAAATCTACAATCAAGTGACACCTTCAAGAATGTAAATACGGAGGGTTTACCTCAAGATGCAAACCACTGGTCACACTCAAGTACAGAAAGGTCAGATTAGACTTTGCTAGAAAGCCTGCCCAGTTCTGGAACAAGATTCTTTGGACAAATGAAACCAAGGTTTACTTTTACCTGAATGATGGGAAGAGAGTTTGATGTATGGAGAAGGAAAGGAAGGGCTCATGATCCAAAGCATACCATATCATCTGACAAACATGGTAGGCATGGGCATGAATGGCTGACAATAGAACTGTTTCACTGATGTTTATTGATGATGTGACTGCTGGTAGAAGTAGCAGGATGCATTCTGAAGTATACAGAGCTATACTTTCTGCTCAGATTCAGTCAAATGCTGCAAAACTGATAGGATGGCTCTAGCTGGTTAATGACCCAAAACATACTGTGAAAGCAACCCAAGAGCTTGTTAAGGCAAAGAAATTGAATCTTCTTAAATATCCTAGTCGGGCAACCTAATTGAGCATGCTTTTCATGTACTGAAGGCAAAAGTGAAGGCAGAAAGACCCATAAACATGCAGCAACTGAAGGCAGCTGCAGTAAAGACCTGGCAAAGCATCTTAAGGGAGGAAACTCAGCATTTGGTTACGTCCATGGATTTCCAGACTTCAGGCAGTCATTGACTGCAAAGGATTTGCATTCAAATATTTAAAAATATGCTTATATTTATAATTATGTTAGTTTGTCCAGTTATTTCTGAGCTTGTGAGAATGGAAGGACTGTGGAAAAAATTGGCTGTAATTCCTAGACAGTTAATACAGTATTTTTGGTTAAGTCCTTGAGTTAAAGGTGAAAGTTTACACTTCAATCATGTCTTGATGGCTTCATTTCAAATCCAATTTGGTGGTTTACAGAGGCACAAATACTAAAATAGTACTACTGTCCAAATACTTATACTTGGCTGTATATATCAGATGTATTCTGTGATTACATTTTTTTTATATAAACCATTTCTCCACAGTTACTGATATTACTCTATTATTGTAATTTGTGTGTGCTATTATGTATAATTACTGCATCATTTATAGCTCAGTTGATTGCTTTGTGACAAATGGTTGTAGCGCTCCTGTGTACTGACATTAAAATCATCTATCGCCCTCTTCGACGATCGCTGTTTTCGTCCTAAATTCGCTTGCTTCTGGCTAATAGAGCTTATTTGTACAGTGCTTCAGAAACAGGGCAGGTCAGAATCGAACCAATGACCTTTCAGCTGGCAACCATACCCACTGTGTTTCAATATTTTGAATATTTATACAGCTTGAATTTTTTTTAAAGATTGTTTAGTTTTTGTTTTCTTCATGCTGCCTTAAAAATAATATGCAGTACGGGTCAAACATTGGCACTTTCAAATGTACCCATAATGTGGTCTAACGTGCTAAAAAAAAAAAAAAAAAAAAAAGGAAAAAAAAAGGAGAGGATGCATTCAAGATTCAGCTCAATGCAAAAGTGATTAGAAAATGGTATTCTACATTTAGCTAAAACTAAAACTCATGACAGGCTAATAATCACAAGGGTCTGTTCTACTGAAAAAATCTTCACAGGCATTCATCATCCCAGACATTGTCCAGAAGTTGTCCACATCATCTCAGAAGCCACGCCCCCTACACAGTGTCGGAATTATTATGGGATTGTGTTCAGTTTCCGCACACTAAGGATTTTGACCGGATATAGTATAAGCAGATCTGGAGCTCGGGTCCGTTTTGTGTGTGTGAATCACTAAGCTTGTCGCATTCTTTTCAGTGCATTATTTAGAGCGGAGTAGAAGAAGTGTGCGATTTCGGATGTAGGATGTTTCCTTAAAAAAAAAAAAAGTGCACGCGACTCCTCGGCGCTAGGATCCGGCGGCGCGCGCTCTGCCCTCTCTCTCTCTCTCTCTCACTCTCTCTCTCTCTCTCTCTCTCTCTTTTGCTCTTGCTCTCCCTCCCTCCCTTTTTTCTCCCGAGCCTGTTTGAAAGTCTCCGCCACACTTCGGCTACTTCCTGGATGGCGGAATGGAGAGCTTCCAGCGCCGCTGCTCCGTCTCTGCCGTCTCTTGTGCTCTGGCGTGAAAGCGTCGCGCGCTCGACTCCGCGCGCTCCCTTGGCTTTGGCCGCGCGAGCCGCGCAATCTCGTCCACTCCAGCTGCCACGCGCGCCGTCATGTTTTTACCTCAGGAGTAACTAACGGCCGCGCCGACTGAGGGGCTTTAAAGAAAAGAGAAAGAAAAGAAGACGAAAAACTGTTTCCTGGACGAACTTAACAGAAAATTCCTGCGAGTGATTCGCGACGCTTTCTTCCGGCGCAAGAAAAACAGCAGTTCCAGTTTGTTTTGGTCGCCTTTGTTTGTTTGTTTGTTTGTTGTTAAACCGGACGTTTTTAGGATAACTCCAGTCAACAGTTGCTCCCTGGCTGGCTGTCGATGTGCGCTGTGCCATGCCGAGGCTTCAGCAACCGGGTCGCTGCTGCTGGATTCTGGCTTTAACGCTGGCAGCCTGCGCGCTCCTCCGGGCCCACGCGCATCCCGGTAAGTTTACGCTTTCTGCGCGTGAAACATTGAAACAGTCACTCTGCGTTACCAACTACAAACTTTCTTAGCTTGTTTTTACACCCGTCTTTACCCGAATGTGTCTAAACCTCTGCGCTTGAAGCTCCTTTTCCCGTCTGGACGCGACTCTTTTCCGAACTACCGGAATTCATAGCAACACATTCACACCAATTTTCTGCGCGTGATGGAAGGAGGATGATGATCTGGTTATGAATGATGGTTGTGTTGTGCTACATTAGCTCTACATTACTCAGAGTGTCCACTGTAACACTCCTGCTGTGCCGAGCGAGAACATCACGGAACCGTTATTTCCGTTATTTATACCTTCTCCCTCACCACATCCCCATTCACATCCACGACAACTGATTCACAATGGAGCTGACTCTAACTTACCCCTCTACGGAGGAATCTAACTTAGCACTATATGTAGGCATGCACAGCCTGTTTTAAAATATAAAATGATCTCTATAATAAGGCTGCCAGTTCATGGCGCGTGCAGAATTCCCCCTTTCATGCTGAAATGATATTAATGTCAAACAACTGCTGATAATGAATAGTAAATAAAATGTCAGGGTCTGTCTCGTTTCCTGTACGCTGTAGATGTTTCCGACTCGCGTGCGTGCCGTGCAGCTACGCGGGGAATTTGCAGCCCCGCGTGCTGAACCGCCTTCTTGCTGCAAAAGCGTACCGAGACTGTAGATCAGCTTTGTGCTGCGAGTTACAGCGCTTGCACGTGCGCCTGTGCGCGCGTGTGTTCCCAGCGGCGAAGGACTGCGCCACCGTGCACGCGCAGCCACTGTTGCAAGCCCAGGACATCAGAGCCATCCAGCACCTTGCACATGAATGTCGGTGGTTCCTCTAAAGTCATACGAAGGTGTGGGGTGCACGCGCCTTGCTTAGCTCATTGGAGTCGAACATGAGTGCAGCCCATTAAGTTTGTTTAGGGCAAACTCGTGATGGTGATGTGCTGGAGCCGAACAGTTCTGGGGTCGCTCCGGCCATCCAGGCTTGCAGTCGTGCACCTCAGGTTAGGTGTGAGATACTTGTAGTAATGTTGGTGGAATTGAGTATGCACGTTCATGCCGTTATGTGCGTTAAACCCTCGTTTCCATCCTTCTGATGACACCATGCATGAAATGCAAATAAATCTGCAATCAGGATTTTTTTGCCTTCCGCCTCTGACCCACTTATGGACGACATGATCGCTCGCTGCAATCAGTGTGGCATCTCATTTGCCAGATTTTTGCATACAGCAGTGAAGTCCCCTAGTGCTTGTGTCCCTGTTTCTCTTTGCTAAAAAAAAAAAAAAAGGAACAGCAGTACGCGTGGTGGGTTTAATGGAAATGACAACTCCGAGCAGCCCTGGTTTTGATGTGTGTATGGGAAGTGTAGTGCCAGCCCTGGTTAGTAATGCTGCTGTGTGTGAGTTGCCGGTCTCAGGCATTCATTTTGAATTCCGTCAGATTTAGAGGCGGTTTAGGGAGCCACGGATCCAGGGTGCTGTCTTCAAACAGAGACCCCAAAATCTTTACTTTTTAAACAGACACGAGCTTTTACTAGTAATGAGCGTTCCATAAATAAAGCATCGATGCCAACGGGCAAACGCCGTCTCCATGCACCTGAAGATACTGAAGTTATCTGACTCCCTCTCTCCAGCTGCCCGTCTCAATTACAAATGCTAGCAAATGGCAAGGTATGAGAAATGAAAATACATTCACAGCACACCCTCACTGCATTTCTTTCTTTCTTTCTTCTTTTTTTTTATTTTTTTTATTTTTTATTTTATTTTATTTTTTTTGAATGATTTATTTTTCACTCGGCTGCACTTCTGCAGTAAGGCCAGGTAGGACAGAGAAACTCATCAAAGATGTACCATTTTAACGCATGCCTTCTGCACCGCCGTCGTCCATCCGGCTCGCTCTACTTTCTGACAGAATGTTCTCTCTCCTGGTTGGGTGACATTTCTCTGCCTGTCTGTCTCTAATAGACCCGTTCGTAACGCAGGGACGAGACGGCAGAGGGTTTATTTTTTATCTTTTTTTTTTCTTTTTTTTTTTTTTTTGCATACTCAGCTGATGCTGCTGTGACGGAGGCAAGGTTTTGGGGGATGGAAATGGAAATGCATCCATTTTCTTTATCCTCTTATCGAGTGTGCAGGTGTGCGGCGTGTGAATGTTGTCTGAGGAGATGACGAACAGCAGTCCCGAAGCTCGCTGCAGGGCGTCTCGTGGCCCATGCCTGCTTTTAGTCGCACGCCAACAGAGCATGCCTTAATAGAGAGGCGTCTCGTGTCTCAGGTAGCCTGTGTGCTGGAAAAATAAAACAGTCTCGTCCGTGACGGTTCGGAGTGAGTCAGTGCAGGTCGTTGAAAGTTGAAGTGCACTACAGCTGAAATGATTCGGAAGACATACGAGGACTTTATCAGGCTGTCATCATGATTATAACAGGAATCTAGCCGCCTTTGTTTGACATGCAGAAGTACACTGTCATTCTGCCCTAGGACACGACTCGTATACGTCTATAGTAGTTCAGCCAGGTTCAGTACTTATGGAAATATATCTGTGTCTCACTCTGAAATAAGTAGCTCTATCGACAGAGTATTTCACACTGTTATTTCTCATTCAAGAGCACCAGCGCACCATGCATTAGGGATCCTGGTAGTAATTTAAATCTCTTAAAAGGCGTCAGACTCCCTGCCTTTATGAATTTTCTTCTTCTTTTATGTGGGCCGAGGAAGCATATCTGCGCCTAATAGAAGAGGATAATTTGCTAAACGTCCACTCGCTAACGGCCACTTAAACCCGGGGGCCTCTGGAGAGAGATATAGTCTGGCGCTCTTGATATTTGGGATGCGCAGGCCGGCCCCTGGAATGACATTCTCATCATCCTCATCACGCTCGTCTCGGCCTCCTCGTCCCATTATCGAGCGCTTTAGCGTCGCGCTGGGTTTGGTTCTGTACGGCTGCTTGGGTAATGGATTTATGAAAATATATCAGGAGACCGTGCAGATTGTGAGGAGTTTCACTGTGTCTCTGTGTATATGCTCTGTGTCTGCAGTGTAAAGAGACTTCAAGGATGTCAAGGAAAATGTAGAAAGTGTTTCTGTCAGGCAAGTCTGTTTCTTTCCAGGCCTTAATTTCTGTGCTTAATGAGCTGTGTGTGCACGGGGAAAACACCATCTCGCATCAAATAGTGCTGAGCGCTCGCACCTTCCAATGTCCCACACTCAGGGCTTGCTGATATATATATATATATATATATATATATAATGTGTGTATATTTGTGTGTGTGTGTATATATGTATATATATATATATATATATATATATATATATATTGTGCATGGGAAGGGTGTGTACTTCCCATAATTCTCTCACAGCTTCTTTGTGTTCTGTATTATTTTTAGGATTGTGCCTTTTTTTTTTTTTTTTTTTTTTTTTTTTTTTTCCTTCCTCCTGGCCCTGTTTGATTTGTTCCACTAAGGCCTGCTTGGCTTCCTGTCCGAACCTTATGTGGGCAGAAGGCCGATTTCACGCCGCTCCATTATCCCGGCTCAAACAGCGAGCAAAGCGTCCAAAGCTGTCTGCATCCTCACCATTTAACTATACCCCACGTCCTTACTCCGTCTGCTTCACTTTCACTCTCTCGTCTCTTTCTCAGGTTCATTTAATATTCCACTTAATTCAAAGGAGTTATCATCGTGGCTCTGTGCTTTTTCTGTAACTCGTCTAAGCAAAGCAATCCGTAGCAGATCTCTTTTAGTCTCAGTTTTAATGATATATGCGACAGGCAGAAAAATAAAAACAGCTAATTGCGCCGAAAAAAAAAAGGACTAATACAAGAAGGAAACTTTATAGGAGACACTCAAGGAAGACACGATATATATATATATTTTTTCCTTTTCAGTCAATCAGCTTTAAGCCTTTTTGAAATTAGTGACAAAGTTTTGTCTTAATCTGTTAAGTGCCTCTTTTAAGACTCTCAATTTGTTTCACAACTGAGCGTGTCCTGAAAAATCTCTCCATGTTGATTTAAAAAAAATAATAATAATTTTTTTCAGTGTGAATTTGCTTGCAGACTCGTGCCGAGCGCACTTTAGATGATCACCACCATTAATTCAACACCATTGGACAAGCGTACTCAAGGTCTTTTGTGAAACGGCGTCGACTTCATCCATCACTCTGTGGCTTTCTGCTTCACCTCATAAATTATTTTACTTTTCAACCTCCATCGATTCCGGATCTTTATTTATATATTTCTATTCCTTTCGGCCCAGCGGTTGAAGCTTTTCTTCCAACTGGCAGTGATTTGTACCCTGATCAAATATTTAGAGTGAGAACCTGCGGCGTCGACTCTCTTACTCTAACAGCGAGCCGTCGAGCCTCGTTTTCCACCCGCTTAAATCGCTCTCGAAAGCCTCCCTGAAATGTTCTGCCGCCAAAAGTCATCTTTTTTTTTTTTTTTCCCCCCCGACGTGGCATGAGGCTTTTTATCCAAAGTTTGAGTTTCACTCTTTTGATGACTTGAGCTCGGAATATTCACCGGAAAGTAGCCCGTTTTTTGCTGACTTGTTGAAAATTTGCTTACTATTTATATGAAAACATGCCTCCTTCAAAAGGTGCGTGTTACTCTGATGAACTGAGACGAATCCCTGAATAAGTCGCCGAAGAAAAATCACTCCTACGCTCCATCCAACCCTTTGAAAAGTTCTAGGTATGGATGTGCGTCTTGGGCACGTGAAGTGTTTCCGAGCCACTGAAGCTTAGCAATGGAGTGAGTGTGTGATGGATCTCAAAGCCTCGTCACGTGACCGGAAAAGTGCCTCATCAGATACGGATCTCGGATGCTGGACCTGTTGTTTTTGAAGGGGGGGACAGGAACATGTTAGTCTGACACTTTTCATCACTAAACATGGCTGAGCGTCGCCTAAGAGGAAGAGGTTGTTAAAGTGAAACTGCAATGACCAACTTTATCATCAACTCTGTGTGCGGATATTCAAATAAAATTGGTAAAATGTCTTGCTAACGTGACAAAATGGTGACCGTTGACAATCACAGCTGAACGTAAAACAGTTCGAACTGGTTTTGTTCACGTTTTGACTTGAGCTCTGAACAGATGAGACGGCTGTCTGGAAAGAGAATTAAATCAGTTGTCTAATCATATTTTTTTAAGCATGTCAGGAGGCTAGTCAGACCAGGGAGGGCAAATAAAATGAAAAGTCTGCGAAAACTCCTCCGTTTCTCATCTAACGCCTCGAGCCCTGTAGCTAGTCTCTGGCCTGATGAGCCGCCTTCAGCTAACATGTGCATGAATAAATACATGCGACTGGATAAGCAGCCACCAACTTAAAACTGAGATGGTTCCTGTTTTGAAAACCACAAGTTTATCAGCTCTTTTATGTTTTTTTTTTTTTCCAAGCATCTGGTCTGGACCACTGAAATACTTTGCTGTACACTGTTGGTGAGGCATCAGTGCCAGAGACTACACGATCCGTAGCATCTTCCATCCAAACCTCAATCCTGGTGAACCTTTTAAACAGAAAGCAGGATGTAATTTACACATGCTGCAAGTTCTGTATTATTCTCCTAGCTAAGTGCTTTGCCTAAAACAGAAATCTTTGTGAACACGCCAGGTGTAGCTGGAGCTGGGAAGGAAATGGCAGTCATGTGGCCTTGTTTTGCTGCAGATGTGACCTTTTTTTTTGTGTAATTCTGTTCAATGCTGTGCCGCTGATGCATCTGGGTTCTGGATATTAGCGCCTTGGCTATGATGGCTTCATTACTCGTCCATCACTTAAGCCTCCAAAAAAAAGAGCGAGAGAGAGAGAGAGGGAAAACAGGAAACTATTAGACACTCTTCCCTCTGCAGCCCATCAGTCGAGTCAGACATACTTGGTAATGCCATGAGGTTTTCTGGGAAGCCCAGTCACACATTCCGAATGGCCATTTTCACAGTCGTAGTGCATTAGCGCTGCATTAGGGACCGAGTGAAAAAGCTGGACTGGTTACACACGTGCTGCTCACTCCATTTGGCCCGGTTAAGGGAGCGAGGGAGCTTGCAAGAGGAAAAGAAAAAGAGAAAAAATAAGAAGAAGGAAGAATAACCACATGCCACGCGGCGGCGTGCCGGGAGAGTCGCGTGTCTCATTAAATTCTCGCAGCGGCGTTGGTTTTTCCACTTTAATGCTTGGGAGGACACCGCATTTCCTCCGACTAAGAAAGAGAGAGGGAAAGAAAGAAAGATCCAGGCCCATGGACTCTACCCAATTTGTCTTACTTCTGCTGAAGCTGCTCAGACTACAATGCTCTTTCTCTCCCTGCCTTTTTTTTTTTTTTTTTTGCCTGGTTTTCCACCCAAATTGGCATGATTTTTCTTTCCCTTTTTGTGTTTTTTTTTTTTTCCCCTCTTCTGTTTTCCCAGGCAGTTCGGATCTGCGAGCGGTGATCAGTCATCCTGCTATTGAGAGTGCGCAGAGAATGGCTCATGATCAAAGTCTGTCTGCTCTGATTTATTCCAGCCGTAGGACTCACTCGGCATAGACTGTAGTGGCTTTGGAGAACAGCAGTGTTCAGTCTCTTGTTCTTACTTTCTTTGTGTTTTTGTGTGCGTCTCTAGTTTCTCTCAGTGAGCAAGGGACGGCGGCCCGAAGTAGGGACACACCGATGCTCACACATCACAGGCCTAGTGTACGCTGTCGCACTGTACGACCAGACCGATGACAAAATCACAGCAGCTTGGACGCGTTTCACGATCAGCGAAGCTCTGTGAAAAAGCCAATGCAACTACATCATCTTGATCATCTAACAACAGCATCTTTAATAGAGAGCACACACGAAGGTATTGCAGGGAAGCTGTTGCATGTACGAGCACCTGAGTCCGGCGAGCACCGAGCGATGCCAGGCGCACACTTCCTGCCCCGTCATTCATCAGGATCGCTAGTTTTCAAGGTGTAGGTTTACACCGCTAATGACTGCGCTCTCTGATACCACCGTAGTACTGTTTAAAAGCTGTAGCATCTTGGATGTTACACATTAGCGTGAGGAATTCGCTGCTAGCAGCAGACCGACGTGTAAACGGAGCTGACTAAAATGTTAACGATAAAATGACAGCCCTGATTGACTGAAGCGTGAACGTGTACCAAAAGCACGCGGATAAAACGCCATCCCGAGTCAAAACATAAGCACACCCACGTATAGACTAATTACAGGCATCACTAATGCTTTATGTACTGTATATGATCATAAATAACCAGTGTAATAATAAGCAATCTGTATGGAACTCTTGAAAGCTTCCAGGATGTAGAATGTGTGTATTGTGTACCTGTTTTTATTTTGGAGACAAGTTCACATGAGGAAAGGTAAATGTCACCATCTGACTCTGAGGCTGTTCAGGTTTTTTTTTTTTTTTTTTTTGGTCCCCCGTCCAACATCCTTTGATTTCGCCCTCCCCGTTTTAGTGCCGGTATTAAAACATTAAGCTTGAAGCATCAGGCAAGCGTGAAATCAGACTGGGAAGTGGAAATTCTCCTTCCCCGAGTTATTACAGTCATGGCTCGGCATGACCTCTTAAGAACTTTCACTATTCGCAGCACATTTTCTGGGAATAAAGGGAGATTTTCTACGTTCTGGTCTTCGCTCTATCTCGTTTACTAGTCAAGCTTTCCTAACCCAACACGCTGAAGGTGGTTCACTTCTCACTCCTCCGAACCAGATGTCTAACAGATGGGCCTCTCCATTTTCACCCGAGGGACTTCTGGAGTTTCCATGCTCCTTCATACCCTCGTTCTCGCTGCCCCTCTCTTTCTTCCTGTCGTTCTGTTCTGCAGCCTCATTTCAGCAGCCGCTCTTTTCCCATCAGTGTTTTATTTTTGTCATTTTTTTTTAAACAGTGTGAGTAAGTAGAAAGGCAGTTTCTAGTAGAAGGCTTTGGCCCGGCGCACCCGTCCATCCCTCATGGTGAAGACAAGCGCCTGTGTTCCACCTGAACCCCCTCTGGATTTACGCCGCCGCCGCCGCCATCTTTCTTCCGTTAATCACCCCGAGGGCTCGATGAATGAGCCGCCGGGGAAAATCGAACGGAGATTGGCCAGGCAGAACGGAGCGAGGAGAGGAGAAAATGGAGGAGGAGAGGGAAAAGTAGACGAGAGCAGAGAAGGAGCGTGGATGGGAAGAGAGGAGAAAACTGGGAAGGGGTTTAGAAGTGGATAGGAGAGGAGACACGGATGAAGGGAGATGAGAGAGGAAGTAGAGGGGAAATTATGAGTATAATGAGGATGAGTAGAAAAGAAAAGGGAAAGAGGAAGGCAAGGAAATGGGTAAAAGGGAGGAAAACAGAAAAGAGTGGACTAGAAAGGAGTTGAGGAAGAGAAAGGAAATGAAGTAAAATAGAAAAGAAGGAAGGAAGGAGGAGAGGGAAATGAAAGAATAGAAGAGTGAGGAAAGCAGGAGAAACAGATATTAGAGGACCTCTGCAAGCTGCTCGGTCTCACTTTACCTCCTCCATCACACACACACACACACACACTCTCCCACTCTCTCCACAGCCAGATACGAGCCAACAACGGCAGGGTCCCAATCGTGATGGTTTGAGTGAACGGCTGAGTGAGTGAGTGAACAGACCTGCTCCTGTTTAGCAGTGTAAACAAGCTCCTGCTTCGTCTGCCATCTGTGATCATCACCGAGGCCTCGAGACAAAATAACACCTGCAGCTTCATCACAACTCCGCGGCCAAACGCAACATCAAAGTCATACAGTTTACCGAAAGACAAATATACAACTTTATTTGGCACGGGTTAGTTTTTGCTCGTTGTTTGTGTGACATCCTGCTGAGTAACTTCTTGCCTCTATGGCCAGAACGGTGCGAGGAATATTCTGGATTTTCCACAGAGAACAATGAAAAACTTCATTTCAACCGATTCTCAGGTTTTGCTATAGGGAAAAAAAACATGCTAATGCTAACTAGCCGACGCGCTGTGATTTTGTTTTGATCCGATCTGTTTTTATTGAATTTCGCAATTTTCGCCTTTTATTGAATTTCTGCCTCTTATATATTTACCAGAATAAATGACTGACCTGACTTTGCAAAAAAAAAAAAAAAAAAAGCAAATACTGCCAGAGAGAGAGAGCCACAATTAATGTCTGTTTTCAAGTCAAATTTTATGAATAAATGAATCTGTAATGAGTCCATATTTACTGCGCTGAAGTGTCATGAATTATGGAAACTCATGATTGTGACCAAAGGCGAATCCATCCGTTGTACAGCGGCCGTCGCTGAATCATTGATTGCGTCTGGAAAGCAATCAGGAAATGACTAATTATAACCACGAGGAGGGAGGGAGATGGAGGAGAACTTGCCGTGAGCCAGAGTTGGGGCGAGTGGTTCACCTCGGTGTGATAGGACGAGGCCCGAGGCATGACGAGCTTTCACTGTCTGACATTTCGGCCTCTCTTCCTGCTTTCCCGAGGCAGTGCCGATGTTTTGGCCAGACAACAGGTTTTCAGTAATGCCTCTTTGAGGCACTCCGCCTCGACAGCCCGTTGACGAGCATTCACGGAACGATCCAGAAAGGAAATCTAATTACCATTAAAAACAGCCCGATAGCTCTGGGGTCTATTAGCTAAAACGAATGGTAAAGCATTCATGACAGCTCTCTCTCTCTCTCTCTCTTTTGTCCTGTGCTTTCAGTGGTCACACAGGCCCAGTCCTTGCCAAAGGCACTTTTTCATACTGTCTCTCTCTCTCTCTCTCTCTCTCTCTGTCTCGCTCTGTCTGTCGTTTCACGCTCTTGTGTTCTCGGTCTCGTTTAGCGTATGCTGTGTCCCAAATGCACCGATTCGTGTCTAGTTCATGTTCTTTCTGAAACCTCCCACACAAAGCCTCGATAACGCTTTCATACAGTGTTCATACGCTCTGTTACCCACAACGCATTGCAAAACAGGATCCGTTTGAATTAAAAAAAATTGCTTTAGCGCACGAAGACATAAAGTTAGCTGTGTGATCTGGAGGCCATATTTCAGTAGATCAGCGTGCTGACGTTACACAAACCACAACTTAGGCAATTAGCCATAAGGCTTTTCAGTGACAAAAGTTGTGCGCTATGTATTTTCTAGTGAATTCTCATTATGATGCAGTGTCTGAGCGTTCGTCAGAGTTCGACGCAGCACTTTTAGACATATTCTAGCACTGTAACGTTCCTCAGGCATTGAGCAAGATTGAGCTAAAGGATGCCCGAATTCCACTCGGATGTAATCTGAAATGATATTGTAGCTGGAGTTCGCGGCAGAAAAGTCATATGGAATGCTGTTAGCGTGTCCTGACTAGCCAGACGGCAGAACATAAAGCTTATCAGTGTATAAAGTAACCCTCAGTCACATTGGCTGACCTTAAAGAAGCAGCTGTTTGCGCTGTGAGTAAATTGTGTGTGTGTGTGTATGTGTGTGTGTGTGTGTGTGTGTGTTTGTTAGCGTGCTGGTGTACAGTAGTCAGGCGAACACCCCAGCAGCCCCCTGCACACACACACAGCGGGCTATTGTATTGCAGAGGAAGTGTTTTGGGCCATGCAGCAGATGGCGGGTAACAAAATATCATTCCATTTCCGCTCTGAGCCGCGCCGGCAGCCAAATGATAATCGAAAACTCTCGGCCTCTGGCCGTAATGAGATTCGCTGACCTTATTACTAGCCAACACAGAGCGGGGGAAAAGTCTATATACAGAGATCCGATGTAGGGAAAATTTTCTCTGAGAGGTGTGTGTGTGATTTTGCATGTGTAACAGTGTCAGCATTTTGTTTTCATATGCTCCGCGATGAAATATCACACGTCCCTGTTGTGCTACAGACTTAAATCTAATTTGGGTTTATGGAGCTCTCATTCGCTTCTCATGCTAACTTTTATTTTCATTTTCTTCTTACTTTCACATTTGTCGCATAATATAAAATATTGTAAAAAAAAAAAAAAAAAAGTTATACTGTTTGATTCATAAAATATTTATTTTAATATATATTATTTATAAAATATCCACTTAAATATATTAAATATTATTAGGATGAGCATAATATTAGATACTGATTCGTTCGTTCTTTCTTTCTAACCGTATCGGAAGAGTATTTTGCACCCATTCACACCCTTAACATCTGTTTGTTTTAATTTTTTTTCCCTACTCTACAAACCACTCTAATTCAGCACGCCGTCGCGCTCGGCCTGTCGATCGTGAATCCGTTCAAACCTCAGGATCATTCACCGGGAACGTGAGCCAGCTCAGCATTTTCGGACCTCGGGTCCTTGTTTTAGAGCGGCGAGGTGCCCGGGAGCGTGCAGGTGAGCCGACAGGTCTGGTGGTGAGAAAACATGAGCTCATCTGTCCACGCCGGCATCATCGACAGCGCTTCACTCTTCCCTCAGGTCAGCAGACTAATGGCCTGGTTTCTCGCACCCTGCTGATCCCATCTTATTTTTCCACTCATTGATCAGCGGACGTGCTTTCTAGGAATCCTCACGCTGAGAGGTTGATCTAGTTGGGAGTATATTGGTTTTTCTGCTCTAGAGAGGTTTGGCCTTCATCCATGAAAAGCATATTAGTGAATGTAACTGCGTGTTCTTTTTGGTTTGCCAGGGAAATTTCACCCTCGACTAGTCTAATGTATTCAAATCTGTGCTTTTAAGGAGTAGTAGTAGTGAATATTCATGAGTTTCCTCATCTGCAGTGTCATATTACTTTAATTCCGTCCACACTGCTGTACTGGAGTGTGTGTGTGTGTGTGTGTGTGTGTGTCAGGGTTGTTAATGCACTAGGTTCTCTGTGCTGCGTCAGATTTTCCATTGTGTTATAGGCATGTCTGTCAGGACGTGTGCGCGCGCTTATTTTTCTAATTCCTCTTTCGGATCGACATTTTGATAGACAAGCTCCTCTCTGCCTTTCTTTCGCCAGCAATGATATGCTTCAGAACGACAAGCTAATCTCTGGAGCGGCTCGCCTCATCGAAGTCGTAGTTATCAATCCA
Organism: Notoglanidium macrostoma; assembly: GCA_030068235.1. NCBI lineage: Eukaryota > Metazoa > Chordata > Actinopteri > Siluriformes > Auchenoglanididae > Notoglanidium > Notoglanidium macrostoma. Next base: position 14,261,241 of record JAQQZR010000016.1, on the reverse strand, counting down.
AACAGACAAATGTCATCCCTAAGCCAGCGGATAAGTCCACTCCATTCAGAGGACTGCAGTTATTTCCTCCTCCCCTCCTTCCAGTTATCAGCTCCATCTCTGATTTTCATTATCTCTTTGCGCTGACAGAGCGGGACACACAGGGGAAGACGGCGCGATAGGTGGGCCTAAGCTTGGGATCTGGCACACGGCTGATAGCTGGCTTTCCGGGGAAGCGAGGCTTTCAGGGGTTGAGTTAAATGTTGTGTCACTAGATGGATTTTTCTTAGGAAAGAGCCAAGAACCGCGTATCTAGATCACACGTCTGGAAAGTTTGTGTTCGGGCGTCATTAGATCTGCGTCGAGCAATGCCGTGTCCTCGCCGAGGGTTCATCTGGAACGTCCGTGAACCATAAGGGCAACATGTGATCTGTTTTTTCCCTCCTCAAAAAAGCTGGATAAGTGCAAGAGGAAGGGAAAGGGGGAAGGGAAGAGTGGCTGGGGGAGGGAAAGGAAAATCGAGAGTGCTACAGAGTAAGTCAGGGTCATGGAGTGGCCACTTGCTGAACATTGCTTAAGTGCATCGTAGCTAGATCACAGTTTTCTTGATAATATAATATTTCTCTCCGAGGGTATGACTTTCGCTTGACCCTGGCTTTGGTTTTACACCCAGGATAATCATAGTAGTGGTAGTTTTTTTTTTTTTTCTTGGGGTCTGATTCGCGTGGCCGTTCCTCCAAAAAGCAACAGCAAGGACGTCAACCTCCAACAGCGGATGGGTCCGGAAATGAGTGGAACATTTTCTAAATAATCGCCGTAATTCTTTAGCCAGCTTTTTTTTTGAGTATTTACCCTAAACGCCCCTTTGAATCTGTCAGCCAAGTTTACATTATCAGTGCATTTTGTCAGGAAGTCTTTTGTCAGGAAAGTTCTGTTTTGTCAAGAATTAGCCATCAAAGCGGCTGCGGCCCAGAAATCCGTCCTACAAACACGACTGGAAGTCGGTTAGAGAAATCAGGAGTTGTTTTTGGAGTGATTTTTATACCAACAATAAGAATATTAAGCTGTGCA
>JAQQZR010000016.1:14252804-14260148 GCA_030068235.1 Notoglanidium macrostoma | reverse complement strand
AGAGAGAGAGAGAGAGAGAGAGAGAGAGAGAGAGAATTATTATTATTTTTGCTAACTCTCATTAACAATGCATTTCTTTACTCCGAGCTACGGAAAGAGGCATTTCAAAATCGTGTATATACTTGAAAATATCTAAAACGCCTGCTGCGTTGCCCACCACCGCATTTTGTCAATATGCTGGACAGCCTGTCTTTCTGTTTCCTTAACACAATGCATCGTTGAGGAACAAAACCAGGCATTTGCGATACAATAGTCTCTTGAGTGATGGCTCGGGATGGAACAAAGCGGCAGAAGAATGGACATGAATAGGATTAAATGCAATGGGAGGAGCGCATTAGTAGTAGGTCAGCTCCCTTACTAGCGCCAGTCACTTTCTCTAGTGGTCTAATCAGATTAATTAGCACTCATCAGACACACTTACACACTGTCGGCAGACCAAAAAAAAAGATACTATTCAAAGAGAGGCGTGTGTGCTCGTCTTGGCAGAGCTCCTTTGGTGATGACTGACACTCTTTAAGCTGTCCTCTGGCAACGTGAGCTGATTAGCCAAACGTCTCCGCCGCGATAGCATCACCATCGACACGATTTCTACAAACACGGGAGCAAAACGTTGCTCTCTGGCTCCGCTGTGAGGTTTAATATTAAGGATGTGTATATATATGTTGTACGGCGAGGCGGCGCAGTGATGCACGGCGATGCCGATGGGAATTGAATTCGCTGAGCTAGGAATGGGATTTGGTTTCAGAGCAACCTCGTACATGATGTTGGCCAAATGGATTTGTAATGCCTTTTCATGAAGGTGGTTGGCCGGCTAAAACGGTTCAACATACCATACATAACCAAATATTATTTAAAGCTACTTAAATTACTTACAGTAATTATAACTTAAAGCCTGGTTCATTTACACTCACTGGACATTTGACGCAATTAACCAGTCAGCCAATCGTTTGTGTATTGCATAAAGTCTTGCAGATACAAGACAGGAGCTTCGGTTAATGTTGACATCAAACATCAAAATGAGGAGAAAAATGCGATCTCGCTGACTTTAACCGCGGTCCGATTCGGGTGTTTTAAGAACGGCCGAGCACCCGGGATTTTCACACACAACGTTCTTCGGAGTGGTGCGTAAAAAACCACAAAACAGCCAGAGAAAAGCGCTTCCGAGGGCAGAAGTATCTCACCGATGAGAGCCGTCAAAGGGCCAGGCTGGTCCGAGCTGTGAATGTTTTTTCTGGTCCACATATCTAGTCTTTACAACCGTGGTGAGCAGAAATGCATCTCGGTACTTGAAGCAGACGAACTACAAGAGCCAAAAACAGAAATGTGAGGCCACATTGTACCTTCCAATCCCTTCACGACCACAATTTACCCATCTTACGTTGGCTACTTCCGGCACGATCACGCATCATGTCACGAAGCATACAACGACAAGCTCAATGTACTTCAGTGGCTCAGATCTGAATCCAGTAGAGATCCTTCGGGATGTGCTGGAGCAGGAAATTTACAGCGTGCAGCTGACAAATCCGCAGCAATTATGTGACGCGATCGTGTCAACATGGACTAGAATCTCATAGGTATGTTTCCAAAACCCTCTCACCAGGAACTGAGGCTGCTGGGTCTGAGAAGGAAGCAGGGGGACGGCTGTCCTAACCAGCAGTAGTGTGGTTTTCCTAATAAAGGGGCCAGTAAACACGTACTACACATGCACACAAGGGAGCAAGGAGAACCTAGAATAAACCAGCTGATCTGTGCAAACAAAATCCCATCCGCTGTAATTACGCAGAAACACCGAGAACGTCACGTCTGCGGTAACCGGCCTGAAGAAGCGCCATGTGCTCTAATTCTCTGATTGGCTATGGCTTTAGTGCACTTCTGTTTTCATTTCCTTTGTGTGTTCCATGTTCCTGCATGCCACATAATGACTGTTTAGGCCTTGGAGCAAAATCAGCACACTCCGGTCTAATAATAAACCTGCGTAATCTTGCACAGGTGTGTGCTGTGGGTGCAGGAAGCATCACCAGGGTTGCTGATATAAAGCGTGTATAGCTTTTATTATGAAACCGGAGCTACTCGCACTTCGCATATAGGGGACGGACTGTTATGAAAATGAACTTTCGGAGCAAGTTTGTAAACCGGGTACTGCGGCACGCGTGTCATTTTGTTTACAGATACGAAAATAAGAGTTAGCATAAGGACTACAATAAACCTATAGTCCAGAGGACATGACTAATACTATAACATAACAGTAAAATTGTAGCAGTGGTATAATTAAATACGTATTAATCCTAATTAGCTTACAAAACCTAGAATGAAAAAGATAAAGAATGAAAGTCCTGTTTTAGGAAGATAATCAACAAAAGGATGCTTTCCTTCCTTTTTTTTTTTTTTTTTTCTTTCCCCAAGTAAACGTCACGTTTTATTTCTCCTATACCACAGGAATGTGCCATTACGATATTTTATTACGTAAAGGAATATATAATTCACTTTATCCATGTATAGTAACCTTGAATGTTGTGGAATGCTAGCTAGGTCTCCACCAGCTTTTGTTTTTCTTAGTAAATTCGACAAAAAAAACAATGCAGCACGTCATAGCAAAAAGCCACGATGTGCAAAGCCCTAAACTTTCGATCGCTGAAAGTACAGATATTTTTGCTTGTTAAATCTAGAACACTGGCTGCACGGTTTGTTTCGAGGAGGTAAATATTCATCAGCGATCACGGTTATTTTTTCCATGTTAGATCAAAAGTAGGAAGGGAACGGAGGAGTTCTGATGCGTATATTATCTCTGTAAAGTGTTCTGAAGTATAACACTGGGTAAATACGTACTACAGCATGGATACTTTTTTATGATGTTGGAGTGTGTATGTAGCTTAATCATGAAACCCTGCAGCGTGATGAGCTTTATGGCTTTGCTGTTTGATTCAGCGCGTCGGTGTGTCGGCTCTCTCCGCCTTCAGAGGATCACTTTGGCAACATGACAAGTCGTTCTGAACTTCTTTTTTACCAAATAGCTCCTTAAATCTAGTTCAGTGCTCCCTCCTGTATCATGATAGTCCTTCACTGACTTCCTTGAAGTATTGGTCCAAAAATAACTTCAAAGCCTCTTTAGAAGTGGAGAGAGAGAGGGAGGGTAAGGGGATGGGATGGTGAACGTGTACGTGAGCGTTATGGTGGACTCGATATCAGATAGCAGTGTTGTGAAGCTGTTGAGCTCTGGCAGCAGAAAAGACGTTCCCACAGACATGGATTACATACTTATTCATTTTCTGCCTCCTTGTTTTTCTTTTCTCCTGACAGAAGGGGGTTAGGACGTTATTCACTCGCTTTCTCTCGTCACCCTTTTTCAGGATCCAGTCCGTCTGAAACGACTGCATGAGTCTCACGCCTACATCCGGATTATCCGGGTGCTCTTGTTTGAATTTTTTATTTTTTTATTTATTTTTTTTTTGGTTTAAAAATAAGAACGTGCAAGACGTTCGGTTTGTTTTAACAAGATCCCAGACGCTTGCGCTCCGAAGCATCGTTATCGAAGACGTGCTGACCGAGTCAAGGAAAGGTTTCGAGACGTTCCAGTGTCGAACACCTCGCATCCGAACTCTTTGCCGTCGTGTAGAGATGCTAGGCTTTTGATTTGTTTTTTTGAATTATTATAATTTTTTTTTAATTAGCCTATTCGATTACGGCATTATCTCAGAAAAGCTGATCTTTTCAAATGCTTCTAATTAAACCGAGTGTCATTTCTAGCTCATAAGGAGTTGGAGCAGAACTTCATGAGCATCACATCTGTCTATTTAACTTAATCTAACTTCATTCTGCAAAATTTTTGGTCTCATATTTTATTCAAAGGGAGAAAAAAAAAATTCCTCATGACTTAACTTGGTGCAGAACGAACATACAACAGGAAGTAAATACTTCCTAGACGGCGCTGCCTGTAGCTTCTAAAACACCTTTGTTTTCCACCTTTTTTTTGCCAACATCACACTAGATGATTTAAAAAACCACACAGCTGCTCAGTTGCATGGAAACGCAAAGTGCCTTTATTTAACTCGGCTTCAACATTCTTTCTTCTTGCATGCCGGTTTTCTTGCTTTTGCCCTCCGGTTTACGGACTTACGGCAGTTTGAGCACTTTTCCTTGTAACTTCTTTTAATTTTTTCATATCGTAATATGAAGATGAATAGGACATGCCGTTCATGAATAAATGTAAACATTGCTGGACTTCAGGATGTGCTGCAGCTAGTGTTCGGTAGCTTTACTTCACTTTGAGCCTCATCACACGACCCCGTCGTTGATTACTTTCCTATAACTGCGTGTTTTATTCCTTACCTACAGTGTTCATACCTGCCAGCTTCCCTTAGTAATTATGGTTTCCATGACATCAGCCAGTCTGTCGTCTGTTCGAGGATAGACTTGGAGAAGTGGCGAGCGCTCATTAGAATTTCTTACAACGCACGTACTGTAAAACCGAGGCGGAATTGATTAGCTTGAGACTCCGAAACGATAATGAAAAATCGATTTTCTGTTCTAAATCGGTGTTAAACAGCTGCATGCCTTCGCTTCAGTTTTGGCAACCAAGATGTTCGGACGCGGGAGAGAGCGCGCGTGAACGCTAGCGCCGTCGTGTTTGATGTTGATGTTTGGCGACACGTTAAAAACGAGCTCAAATCGTTCCAGCGCCGCTGCGTTGCTCCGACTTTGTCTGCTAACGCACTCGAATGTGACATTTGACTATAAGTTCAGACTCCCCTGTAATGAACTCCGTCCCAGGAGAATTTTGCTAGGCGGCCACCGAAGCAGCTACTCTTTCCTTTTCTTTCTTTCTTTCTTTCTTTCTTTCTTTCTTTCTTTCTTTCTTTCTTTGTTTTAAGAACCTACCCTTGAGAATTAGTTTTCTTTAAAGCCATGGCCTACATTTTCTGCCTTTCCTGAGCACTGAGTAATGTCGGTAGTGGGAAAGTTGTTTAATGCGACGCTCGCACTGTGATTTAACAGTGTGTTTGCGCTGTGATGCTTTCGGTAAACTCAGCCCTGGATCGTTCACGCAGTTCCTGTGAGTGGGAAAGGAAGGAATCCCAGGACAGACATGTTGGGTTGTGGTCTTTTAATAGATGAGTGCAATAATCGCCTATTTAAGAGCGCTTTCACACGTGCAGCAGTTCCACCTCCTGGGACAGTGATGTACTCTCCGGCCACTTCCAGGAGAACCTCCCTGACCGCAACCCTGATTTCACCCAGCTACGCTTATGTTGGAGTATTATGGGATGCAGGCGGCATTTTTTTATTTATTTATTTTTTGGATATGCGCGGTCCAAGAGCGATATCTGAAAATTAGAATATTGTATAATCACATGGCTGTTATAGCGTGCATTACACGTGCGTAAGGGCACATTGTCATTGCTTTAGTCTACAACGCTCAGAAAGGTTGGAATACGTTTTAAAAAAACAACAAATTCTGTCATGTCTGTTCTGTATTTTATGCGATTTATGCTACTTTGCCTGGACGACGTGCACGTACTCTAAACTCCACGTTTAGTTTCTCCTCCATTATGTTTCTCCACCTTCGTTCACGTGTATGCAGCTGCCTGTGATCATTTCGTCTGGCTGCACAAAAATACGAAATAATCCACCTTAATACATTTATTAAGAGTAAATAACCTAATGCTGAAAATTCCCCTTGCGAAACTTTTATTTTCCACACGTCTGCATGACGAAGTTGGATTGATCCAAATTTCGAAAACTAACCAAAAGTGTAACTTTCCACTACGATTGTGGCAAACAGGCTAATAGTGCCATGAAATACATTTTTGACACCCAGTGGAGTTCAGCCTGTCGTCTGATTACACCCTTTGTGTAGCAGTAATTTGAGCAATCACAGGGCTGTTGTCGGTCCCTCGCTTTCTGGTCCGGAGGCGGTGGCCCCACACCGAGGGATACGAAAGAGCAGGGCTTCATCGGGTTCATTTAAATGTGGCGTACTCGCTCTGTCGGCCTGTACTTCACCCCGGTATTGATTGGGGGAAATGAAAGACGACTGGAGAGCGCATCTGGCCTGGGGCGCCCGGATTTGGAGCGCTTATTCTCTTATTATTCGTGTTCTAGCTCTCGTTTTGCATTTCTCCCGTTCTCCTATCCATCACTCTCTCCTATCCTGCGAAATGCAGTGCTGAAATGATCCTGAATCGATCAGGCAGCTGTGAGGTCTTCAGCACGCCACGGTCGTAACGCCTTCTAATAGACAGAGGGAGACCACGCAGACACACGAACACACACGTGCACGCACCCGAGTCTCTCCATGTGAAACAGAAAGACTGCACTGTAACCCCTCCACACTACTCGGTGCTTCATGCAAGAAGTACACGCCAGCCATTTTTTCGATAAAGTTTTCCGCAAACTCAATTCTCAATTCTCCCCGGTAGCCGTAGCGTCGTTCCTGCCGTAATACACGCAAGAGTCATTCGCCTAAAGATCGATCTGGTTAATTATCCAGCTAAAGCTGTGCTTCATTACTAGGCGAACACTAATACTTGTTCATGGCACACGTCAATTTGTCTTCCTTTAGTGTGTGTTTGGGGCACTCGGCCGCCTGACGTATACGTGCACACACAATTAACACCAGCCCTAATTGCTCAATTATAAGTCCACATCGCACAGCTGCCTAATGGCGAGCGAGCGGCGCTTAAGCCGGCTCCATGGCGCGCCAGACGGACTGTAAACAAAGACGAAAAGGCTGGAAATGTTATTAAGGAGAAGTGGAGCTCAGGTCCTTACACTCCATTGATACCTTGTTGCGTGGTTCATTGATTGAAACGTATACTCGGGTATAATGGTGGTGCGCCATCCAGGGTGGAAGACGACCGAGAGGGAAAATAGAATATTACATCAAGGAACATTTTATTGAAGGATCAGTTTCATACCTCGAAGGTTTTAGCATGCACTTCAGGTGTGTAAATGTTAATGACTGAAGTGATCCAGGACTCCCGAGTATCGACGCGCGTTCTTAGCAGGGTCGGGTAGCGGACCGTTGGAATGAGTAATTGATTACGAAATTATTTCGCGATGATCCTGCTGGATTCTTTCCTGTCTTTTTTTTTTCTGTCCACAAAAGAGGCTCTCCAACTTTTTACCCACCGTTTCAACTGGAAAGTAAGTTCCAAAGACCGTCTCATGCATCGAACCCGTGCACGTATAGCCGTGGTTGGCCGATTTGACAAAAATATCGTATCACGATTCTCACTGGACGATACCATGTATCGGTATGTATTAATTACATTCATTTTATTTTTGTATTTATAAAACATATTATTTGGATTTGGAAATAAGTATTTCAAAAATATATTTAAACCT
>JAQQZR010000016.1:14189355-14202901 GCA_030068235.1 Notoglanidium macrostoma | reverse complement strand
ATTGGTCAGGCTTCCTACAGGAGTGTACAGGATTGGTCAGGCTTCCTACAGGAGTGTACAGGATTGGTCAGGCTTCCTACAGGAGTAGGAACTGGACATTTTTGAGATTTTAAAGTCAGTGGTTGTTCCTCCGGAAGCTGTTCTGTCTTTACTCAGTGATGGGAGATTATTATGCTGTAACTTATTATTTTATGTTTCCAGTGCAAAAGGTTTGTGTTCGATACAGTGCTGTCCTAAAAATCAGGTACCGCCTAATCACATACACGGTGTATAGCATACAGTACACAGTGCATTGTACTCCTTTTGAGAGAATCTTTATTGTCAGAAATTTACCTTTCAATGCAGCTTATTACATAAACACACACAGCCCTCCAATCCCCTCAGGGATTACCTCGGGGATTGCTATACACACACCACTTTACACATTACAGCCTACACATGAGACATTCTCAGTATAGCACAATAACCTGTAAGTATTGCTCTTCCCCTTGTCTTTTTTTCAGTCTGGTATTTCACCATAATGCTTTATAATGGGGTTTTGAAATCAGACACAGCCTGAAGGTTTATAAATAAGGAGTATTTGTGTATGTTTGTATTCTGTTAGGAATGGTCGAATTAAATGATGCTAATTCATGCTAGTTTGTTCATAAATGCTAGTTTAGGTGCTATTTGCTAAATCCAAACATGTTCAAACACTAACAAGCATAATAATATCTAAGTTTCTCTTGCAGAAGCCAGAACCTGAGAGAGATTGAAAACAGCGAGTCATCCTATGTGTAATAAGATGTTTCCCTAAGTTTTGGTTACCCAACAAGCTCCTGACTTTTATTTTTTATTATTATTATTATTTCTTCTCAGAGATTTCTAATAAGGTTGCTTTACAGCACATACATTCTCACTGAACATGATTGAATGTGTATTTAGACTCTCTGTTACCATCTCTGTAGCTTTAGCGTTTATGCAGATGCAGTTTTTCATGGATTTTGAGCAGCAGATACGAACACGGGCAATAATCACGATCAGCCTTGATCAGTTAGAAAAGTTGATCGGTTAGGTAACGCCTACCTGGTATTTGCTAGTGCTCTTGATGTTACAAGCACTTAAGAGAACACGACACAGTTCGCAACTTCAGAGACCTTTATGGTTAATAGAGTAGCTCCTATGTTTAAGTGGTGACGGCTGCGAGTAAAAGTTCCCCAAATTATCATCCATTTAAAAGCTTCACTCGTCAGAAATCGGCCCGTCACGTTAGAAACCAGACACGTTCGAAAAACTGTTTTGACGTGCACAGACGCCGCACTTTGACGTCCATTTGACTCCGTAACTCCCGGTGCTAAAAGCTCAGTGTTTTTGGGAATTTTTTTTCCCCCCATCTTTGACAGGAGCATTTTTCATTGATTAGACTGCTAATTACACAGCGGCGGGCGCGCTGGTGAGACGCAGAGAAGCGGAGGGTGGAATTCATAATAACTCTCCCCTCCCTTCCCTTTTTTGAGATAGCGATGATCGAGGGACGGATAGGGAGCGAGAGAGCATGAGCAAGAGAAAAAAGATGGAGAAAGATGGAGTCTGGAAGGTGTGTAGGAAGAGGAAGGGAGCGAAACTATAATGAGGAACAGCGACGGGCCTGACTGGGCATGCTAATGAGAGTGGGAACTTTTTTGCTGCATCTTTTTAGATTTTGTTGCTCTCGTTCTCCGTTTCTTTCACTCGGTTCAGGTGTTATTGTCTGCGCTTGTCTGTGGTCTGTGTCTGTGTCACCGTTTTGCATTGTTTGGTTCTGTTCTGACACGACGGAGAACAGAGAGACACGTTCTAGCCTAGCTCCTTTCTTCATGAGTTCATCACTATACATATGCAAATCTGACTGTGTGTGTGTGTGTGTGTGTGTGTGTGTGTGTGTGTGTGTGTGTGTGTGTGTGTGTGGGGGCGGCACAAACGCATATATAGAGTGAGTTTTGAATAGATACACGCTCTTACTGGTTGCCGCTGCGCGTGAGAGCCATCTTGAGTTTAATCACTGAACGACTCGACCTAATTGGCTAATCGAACAGGACTTGTGATGTCACTGTACCATCATCTTGGTCCTTGAATCACCCAAACCAAACACAAAAACCACAATCCAATTAATTGGCACGTCTGTACTAATAAAACGTAAGTATTATATATTACCATTTTACACCACCGTGCTGTTGACTTCTCGATTCTGACTGCTCAGTATCTGTTTATCAGAGCGGCTCTATAATAGCTCAGCATTATTATCATTTCTGTAGTGAACTAACGCACGGTGGACACTCTAGTTTTCCTTTAGGGTTTTGCAGTGTCGTAAAACTCAAACGTAAAGCTGTGACTTTACATTTTCCCACAGGAAAGTCTTCATGTGCAGGATTTTTCGGTAATGCTGCGTTTTCCGTCACATTAACCTGACGAGAGAAAAAAGAAACGAGGCTGGCGAGGGAACGGCTATCTGTAGCCGTTACAACGTAAGTGATCTTGTTTTGCAGACGGTCCACACAATTAAACGTAGCTATAAATTGATGAGCCGTACAGTGCGTTGCCGTGGTATGCGAGTAATAAAACTGAGCTGTTATTTGAAAATGATCAACTTCAGGGTCTGAACGGTAACCCTGCTTCACGACATCAAACATCTCATTGTCACAACCTTGATTCTGTTTCTAAGAACCACCATTGTGTTTTACTCCCCACTTAAACCCTGAAGAAGATTCCGTAGGAAGAAAAGGAATAACGGCTATAGCCATAACAACAGAATACTCGTTTCCTCTTTGTACCCGATCATTCCATCATCTGTTTTTCCACAACGAAAAAATCTGTTTTATTTTCAGTCTCTGCCGTCACCCGACTCCTTTTTTTTTTTTTTTCTTCACATCATGATTTGTCATTTAATAAAAAGTGCCTTTTCTGAAAAGTTTAACTTTCTGCTTTTCTAAAAAGGCAGCCTTCTGTAGCCTCTTTTTATTTATTTATTTATTTTTTTAAAGTTAGACACAGTTTGTCCTTATTTTCTCATATTTGAAACTCATGGTCTGTTGATAGAAAGTGCCTTTTTCGAAAAGTTGAACTTTAGTCTCTTTAAACTATTTCCTTTCCCAAAGAAAAAATAACAGCTGCCATTTTTTCTCTCCTTTTTCTCACAGTTGAAAGTTACTGGTTGCTGGCGATGTCACAGCATTGTTGAGCGTACTTAAAGGAGACTGTTTCTGTATACATGACCTGACAGACGCCCGTGCTTGACTGGCATCACTCTGATTAATGAACCTATGATATTCTGATGCAAGCTCACCTTCTGAGTCCCACCACAGCTTTACCTGCCAACTAAAATAGCCAGTTCCAGGGCTGCATGCGTGCGTGCGTGCGTGCGTGTGTGCGTGTGCGTGCGCGTGTGTGCGTGTGTGTGTGTGTGTGTGTGTGGTGGTCTATAACGCAGGTATAGACAGCAGCAGCAGCAGCTCTCAAATTATCCATGTAGGCCATGCTAGCAACACTCCACATTCTGTCTGGTGTCGGATCAACTCATCTCATCTTAGGATGAGCGAACAGAAGTAAAGGGTGAAGGGGAGAGAGAGAGAGAGGGAGAGAGCGAAAGAGAGAGAGAGAGAGAGAGAGAGAGAGAGAGAGTACTGCAACTAGGTTGCAGAGTACTCTCTGTGATTTACTTATCTGCTTGACTGAGTCAAACTTCTCTGTTTATTCTGCAGGTTTTACTTCTCCCTCCTTTCTTCCTTCTTCTCTCTCTCTCTCTCTCTCTCTCTCTTTTTCTGTGTGTCTATCTATTTCTCTCTTGCACCCTCTCTCTCTCTCTCTCTCTCTCTCTCTCTCTTTTTTTTTCTGTGTCTATTTCTCTCTTGCACCCTCTCTCTCTATCTCTCTCTCTCTACTCTCTCTCTTTTTCTGTCTATCTATTTCTCTCTTGCACCCTCTCTCTCTCTCTCTCTCTCTCTCTATCTCTCTTTTTCTGTGTGTGTATATCTATTTCTCTCTTGCACCCTCTCTCATGCTCTCGCTCTCTCTGTCTCTCTCTCTCTCTCTCTCTCTCGACTGTAAAGGGCAGCAGTGTAGGATTGGAAATAAAGAATAGCTGATATATTTGGAATGTAAATATTCCACCTCCCTGCAGATACTGCTGGAGCTCAGCACAGACAGAGCAAGCCTGGGTTCATATTCAGGTGAGATAGAGAGAGAGAGCGGGAGCGAGAGAATACCAAAGTATCTGGTCAAACCTTTTTGCCTTCCCTGTAAAAATAAAAGAAACGCACATATATTTATCCAAAATGTTTTCATGTCTTTATGTTTAATTTATGTGAATTACTGATGAAAGCGCGATAAATTCTTCGCCACTGCGTTTAATAGGAACAAAGTAAAGCTTCGTTTTTCTATTTATCGGTAAGACCACCGAGGTACGTTTGCCACATCGAGTCACGTTTACGTCTAGAACCCTCTCAGTTCAAGTCCGTAATCTACTCATCTTTATAAATCAGATGAAGTCCCGATTCCTCGCGGTCTCATGAACCACCATGCCAGCATAAACCTCGGCATCTAAGAGATTGATTTATTTTTATTTTATTATTTTTTTACATTTATAAATAATCTGTGTGTCTCACAAATTAACATTCAAATTCAAACATTTCACCTGCTTTCTGTGTGTCTTACAGTTATAATGAGGATTTGCATGACTTATAGGGATTAACACTTTTTAGCATAATTACGGGCTTTTATGTCTCAAGGCTGCAGTATTTTAATTTGCAGCTTTTCAGCACCAGGTCTACTCCATACAGTCATGCCGTTATCTAAAATTACGACCCACGTCTACATTGTTTAATGCGTCCTGTTACTTAAAAAGACGTTAATAATTTACATTTACATTCGGATTAAAATGCAAAGCTGGCTCATAAGTCACTTGGAGACTCACTTCCTGTGATGTCGAGCTCCTTTACGGTCCATGGCTTGGTTTAGGCTGGAGGTGAGCAATAAATCCGAATCGAGCACTGTGGCTTGCAGCGTGAACGTAGCAGAACCACCTGAGTCAAAGGGGGGGAAATGGATGAGTCGACAGTAAAAGATGTAAATGTAGCGTATTTAGTCGTGCACTGTGAAGCTGTAACACCGTAACGTCCGTAGATACTACTGTTCGTTTATCAGTCCCACTAACTGAGCATATTACGTTAAGGCGTACGTGGCACGAGCGAATTCATGTTACCGACAGACGGTGTCGTCTTCCTCTAATCGTACGAGTGTACATATGTTTTGTGTGTAAAAAATGAAGCTAAAATATGAAACGAGGTCATGATGGAGCTAATAATAACAGCAGGTCCTGGTTCAAATGAACCGCTGCTGCTTGTTATTATTGATATGCTTATTAGGAGCTGTCACTGTTATCATCTAATTGCTCTTGCAGCGAGGTTACAAAGCACAACCCAATAAAGCCTCTCAAACTGAATGAGAGCGAAGAGGAGACGGGGAGCAGTAAAAGGGAAACGGAAACACTCGAGGAGCTCCGCTTCATGGATCGCTCCCCGCTGTGTGTGTGTGTGTGTGTGTGTGTGTGTGTGTGTGTGTGTGATTGTATTGTATCAGCTGAATCTTTATCATCTTTAAGAGATGACGTCATGCCGCTATCAATGATCAATGTCCGTGTTTATAAGATATACACTTGCCGTCCACTTTATTAGGAACGCCTGTATGCCAATCATGAAGCAGGAGTGAAATGCATAGGATCATGCAGACACGAGAGCTTCACTACGAGTAGCCTCCGCCTCCTGTTCTCATCTGAAACAATTGGATCTGAGTACGCTATTTGAGTTTAGCATAGCCTTCCTGTTAGCCTAAACGAGGCTCTTCTGACCTCTTTTCATCAGTAACACGGAACTGCCCCCGGATGTTTTTCTGCACCGTTTTCGTGTAAACCCTAGAGGCTGTTCACATCCGAAGTTTTCAGGAACCAGAACCAGCCCATCTGGCACAAGCAGTCATACCATGAGGTCACTTTTTTTTCCCTTTTTCTGTTGTTTGATGTGAACATTAAACAACATACCACATAACTGGCTCATTGAGCAGGAGTTTTTAATTATTCTACGTGATAATACGTGATGTGTAATCCACAATGTAAGTGCTGGAAGCTTGGGTTTGAGCTTAAACGTCTCCACTGCACCGGTTGTAACGTTACAGACTCCTGTATACAGCTTGTCCTTATTCATAAAGCCGATTGCCAGTAGGATCTCCCGACATGGGGGTAAATCAACCCACCTTTCAGTTTCAATAGCACCTATTTTACTCAGGTTTCATACACAAACAATAAACAGTGTCAATCACGCATAGTTAAGCGCCTGTAATGGAAATACGATGCTAATCTGCCGTTAATATCTTTTGTCCTGCTGTTCTTCATTAACTGAAGTTATTACAGAAAGTTTTATTTATTTTTTTCTTTATTATTTTTTCTTTTTTCTTTATGAAACATTAACCTCCTAGTTAGATATTAAATGCGCGGGACTTAGGGCTGTCCAGGTGCTGTTATCCTTTTCTTACGGCCACAAAGCTTTCACAGCTGTCACACTTCATGAAGCTTTCACAGCTGTCACACTTAAACCCCACAACGAATCTTGTCCATTTAATACCTTAATACTTTCCTCTTAATGTTATTGCGTCGCCCCGCAAAGCTAATATTCAAGTCAGGCTTGTATGAACAAGGCCGCCTGAAGTATTGCTGCTTCCTCGCCGTGGTTATTTGGAGGGCCGGTCGATTATTTTTAATACGGGGTTAAAATCCAGGCTGGAGGAGAGACGAGGCCGTCCGTGGCTCTCTTTACCCGTCTGGGTCGACCTTCAATAATAATAGACGTGAGACGAAGACATGGCCAGCAGGTAAGCAGGTACTTTTCCCCGCATCCCTTTTCTCCTCGGAGCAATCAGCGGGCAATTAGAGGCTCTTTCTTGCCCCGTCCTGACTTATGATGGCACACAGGGGTCGGCAGATCTCCCTCCGGGAACGGCGCTTTTGATTAGCTCTGCCTTCAGGTGTAAATAGAGTTATCTCTGCATGTTTTATGGCTTATTAAGAGGTGAGTCAAAGCCCAGATTTGTGAAGGAAAGACAGTTCCCTACGGGGGGGAAAAAAGAGTGGAGGGAAAGGTGCTAAATGTGTTTAGTTGGGGCAAAGCATGTCCTTAAGTACTGTTAGCTGAAGAGTGCTTTAATGAGTAAAAGTGGTACTTGGGATGAAACAGTGGGCTGGGAATTAAACAAGGTTAAAAATAGGAACGAGGGATGGAGAGACCACACTAATGTGAAAGGAGAGAAGGTGATCATCGTCGGCGTGCAATCAGAGGCCTGCGAGTTTGATTATTCCGACCGGCCCTGGAATAAAACGAGCAACGACGGAGAGTGGGTAAACATCGGAAGAAACTGTCACCGTGTTCTTCTCTCAGCACGAGGAACGCAGCCGTGTGCGCGTTAGCGTGCTGTTTGTGCTATTGTATACCGCTAGAAAGCAAGCAAACGGATTAGCCCAATACTCGCATTCTGAAGTTGATTAAAGCTTATTTAAAGCTCGTGCACGCAATGCTATTATTCATAAGCGCTTTTATATCACCACCACAGAGCAGTCTGCTTGCATGGTGTTATTGACACGAGGACTTTTCTTTTTTGTTTACTAGAAATGGACAAGAGAAGAAGTGAAGGACTCTGTTACAGCTGTTTAGTTTGTATGTACAAATAGTCTGTGTTTGTCACTTAAAGAGAAGTATCGCGTTATATGGTAGGAAATACGGTACGGTAAAACAGTACGACGGTTCGAGACTCAGAGTCTTGAACGACACATCGGTTTTTACAGTTCTGCTGGAACGTTTGTGAACCCTTTCTGTATTACTGCGTATATTTGACCTGGAATGTCCTACAACTAGCTAAAGAGAACCCAGTTAAACACATGACGCGAAAACCATTATAGCTTTTTCTATTTAAAGAGGTCTTCATTTTGATGCAGCCAATCAGAGACGTCTGCACAGTTAGAGCTAATGGACTGTGGAAGGGACGGGCCAATGCCAGCGTCACGGAACGGCACCGAAGCCAGCAGTGTCGGAGCACTAAACTGTTTTATGAGCGAGAGCACAAATATGGCTGACAAAGACGTGTGTGTGTGTGTGTGTGTGTGTGTGTGTGTGTGTGTGTGTGTGTGGTGATTGAAAGTCGGTAACATAGTTGTCATTTGATGTGTGTGGCCTAGTGAACATTGCTACACTACCACACTGTTCCCTAAGGCTGCGTGTGTGTGTGTGTGTGTGTGTGTGTGTGTGTGTGTGTGTGTGTGTGTGTGTGTGTGTGTGTGTGTGTGTGTGTGAAGCTGCTCAGAGATCATCCCTGCTGCTTCAGGAACCTGGACGAGGTCACGCCTCATACGCCTTACTGCCCTACTTTCTCATATTTAAGGGCTGGAGAAGGCCAGGGAGGATTCTGTGCCACCCCCAGAGATGGAGTTCTGTGGATGCTGAGGGGGGAAAAGGAGGGGAGGTGAATCACACATATGCTTACTTGTGTTTGACAGCAGCACCATGAAGAAAATCAGCTCTTTTGCCCTCTCGGAGCGTTAATGAATCTGTAAAAGAGAAGAAGAGTTTGCCGTGCTTCCCTGGACACACACACACACAGAGTAAATCCCAGAATACGCTTTAGTTTTTCAACAGAATGAGCCTGACGTGTCATTATTTAGACCCTGGTGTTTGCATGATCCTGTAATGGGTTTCATAGAGAGTAGAGAGAAAGTTAGAAAAGTGTGTGTGTGTGTAGGAGGGAGAACCCATGAGAGGATAGCAAACCTGAACTTATGGAGGCGTAAGAGGGTTTCTTATTGATGCTCATCAGTTACTTTCTCTGCCGGATCGATGGCTTATGCTCTGGGCTTTGCTTTTGCTGCCATTACTTCAGTCTACATTTACTAATTTGGCAGATGCTTTTATCCAAAGTGACTTACAAGCGAGGTAGAATCCAGTCCAAGCATAACTGAGTAGATGAGGGTTAAGGGCCATACTGAGAGATCCAACTGCACTTCTTTCATTGCAGGAATTGAACTTATCTTCTGGTTATGAGTAAAGAAGCTTAACATTAATTACCGCTACTCGTCCTAGTGTTAACGCACCCAACTCTGGCAGCAGGTACAATGTTACCGCGAAACATTCTAATGGTTTATCATTTAAAGTCTTTTGTAGTGGCAGATTTTGTTCCTTAATTCACCCATCCATTTACCACTTGTATTTCTAAAGCGTGTAAGGAGAAAGTAAAGGCAGCAAAAGATGGTGCTTTTGCTCTGGAGTCCCTGACACCCAGTGGCGTGTCGTCCCTCCCCCAACCCCCCCCTCCTCGCCCGAGCAGCTCTCTGCGGCCTTATTAATTACAGCTGAAATATTGAAGAGACTCCATCCAGGCATGAAATATTAATTCATTTGCTCCGAGATCATCCCGGCTAAATATTTCCGCGCATCCCTGCCGTCCATCACGAGCGAGGGACAGGCGTGGAACAGAATCGTGACAGCGCGGTAAACAGAGCCAGCGTCCTGACGGATACGAGTCCTTATCGTGCATTCGTCTTTCCACTCGCCATTCTTCTTCTCTCTCTCTCTCTCTCTCTCTCTCTCTCGCTCTCTCTCTCTCTCGCTCTCTCTCTCTCTCTATAGCCATCCAGTACATCAGTGTGGATTAATTGGGTGCACAGCCTATGAATCAGTTCAATGTTTGCATTAGAAGTGATAGTAGATCACCCCATACACACACTTTGTCTTCTCTCGGCCCCTCCCTCAGCATTGCATTATCTGAACTGAGATTACACCCTGATCCTGGAAAAATAGCTTTGCTTCCCCTTTTCCCCGAACAGGACAGAGCCCTATTTCTGGAGGCGATGGAGAGAACATGGGTGCACAAATTGCTCTGACGCTATTCGTGGCCACAGATTTCTCCGCTGCTATTATTATGACAATGCAGAACGTCCCAGTGGCTGTGGGTAGTGTGTTGGAAAGTGGAAAGCCACAAGCTTTCTGCGATGACTGATAATTTGGCCTCTCAGCAGCCTCACCGGATCTGCTAAAATTTTCTATTTTAAGCTGCTGTTATTGTGCGTGGTGTGGATGGCCTCTCACCTCTTGAGTGTGTGTGTGTGTGTGTGTGTGTGTGTTTGGGACTCGGTATAGTACTGAAGAGTAAATCTGTACCATTGTCAAGTGGACTAACATGACATTACCATGCTAAGTGTCTTCTGTGCGCTCTCGCCACCGTTAGTGGACTAACACAGAGAGGGAAGTGACACATTAAAGGAAAAGAAAAGCAACGCAACATGTTAGTAAGCTGATGGTCCACCGTGAGCCACCACAACAGCATAATGTGTGATGATAGAAGGCAGGGCACAAGTGTATAGTGTAATTGTGTGTGTTTTATTACTGGCAAAACAACGAATCTTTGAATTGTTGTTAGGGGCACAAACACAGACAGACTGCACCAAACCTGTGGAGCGCTCCGTAATTGTAAGGCAAGAAAAACAAATCAAAGGAAGAAAATGCGAAGGAAACAAGGCTTAGAAACGCATGATAACTTTTGACAAGACCGTGATGAGACAAAGAAACAGCTCTTGGGTTAAACAGACGGATTAGAACTAAATATGCCACGGAACAGGTGAGCACAGTCAGGTAGCAGCCCAATCATCAGAAACACTGATGGCCATGTAAATCGAAGCTCATAACATGAACCCAAAACAAGGACGCGGCGCCACGGCTCACGCTGAAAGAAGAATTCGTGACACTTCGGTTTTACAAATCTCTGAAACCGTTCCGGAGGGATAAACACTGTTCTTCCGAAAGATAGTCCCTCAGTTGGTGTTTTGATGATGGTGGTAGAGAACGTGCGCCTCCAGCGCATAACAACTACCAGATTTGACTTTTTTTTTTTTTTTTATGAGAGACCGAGCAAGATCTGAGACTGATGGAGAACAACAATGGTTCCTGCGGTGCAAGTTTTAAAGTTTCCTCCATCCTTTGTGTGTGTGTGTGAGGGGAAGAAAAATGTTGAGCGTGTAAGAGAGAGTTAGTAGTAAAATTCTTTGTTTAGGTTGCATTATTCGCAAATCAGAAGGAGAAAAAAAGTGTCATGGTGGAGTTTCCCCCCCCTTCGCACTATTGTAATAGAATGGAAATAGAATGTAAAATGGAAAGTGCTGTGTAGTGAGAATGAGCAACATTGTGTGGCGTCCCTGTGGGGTTTGTATGCAGTGTGTGTGTGTGTGTGTGTGTGTGTGTGTGTGTGTGTGAGAGAGAGACAGGGTTTGAGAGAAGTGGGGGACAGGAAAGAAGCTCTATCCGACCTGGACGTGTGTGAATTATTGATAGCGTGTCGGGTAGCATCACTGTGACGCTGTGAAACACACGTGTGGGAGGTTTATAAAGAGTGGAGCGCTGTGTGTAAATTCGAACAGCGTTTTCCTGCGTGCCCTACACCGCCCGAGTTCTTGCTTTTAAAAAGCCACCACACACACATCCCCTTCTTTTTGTAAGGTAAGTTCATGAGTTGGCTGGCGTTTCATTATTAAAGCAGTGAATGAATCTCAATAGGCCATTTTGCAGTGGGGGAAAAAGTGTAATTTCCTGATCTAGTGTATTTATGAGAGGTTGATTGTCCTACATTCGTATTTTAATGCAGGTTCTCTGAAGAGCAGCTCATATTTGGCCTGGCATATTCACCTGTAATAAAAAAGATACATGGACCTTAATAGCCAAACCCGTGTGTGTGTGTGTGTGTGTGTGTGTGCAGTGTACAGTAGTAGCTCTGTGCTGCCCTGTTTCTGTCCCAAATTTATCACCCTGGCCTGAGTCCCCAATGACACCTATGATGAGGCCCACATTGCCCCATCAGTCTTATAGTCCTGCTGTGGACTCACACACACACACACACACACACACACACACACACACACACACACGTGTGTGTGTGTATAGTAAGGCTTTCAGTATTCCTGTACCTTTCTTCTTCTAACAGAAGAAATAGAGACAAAAACGTTTCAACCTGAACTCATGCTAAATGTCTTTCTGTGGACGCTTCTAAGCTTTATAAACTACCTACATATATTTACAGCTATGTATCAATTTAGGTTGACGCCCACTAACACTTTGTTCAGAATTTACCAGGCACAAACCAAAGACGTTAGAAACGCTTCAGCCACTAACCCCGCCCCTTTCCCTAACCTTAAAGGAATAGTAACATGTTCGTTTTTTTTTTGTTGTTTTTTTTTTACCAAATCTCTCAAACGTCACCCGATTACCTGGGACACAGATTTAGGCGCATTTCCCCTGGGTTGAGAAAAAAGCAGAAAGCCTGTTTACACCAAACTCGGTTCTGATAAATGTCTTAGGGCAGTTGTTCAATTCTGTAAATAAACATTTATGGGAAACATCTATTTAGCCAGAATATTTGCATAAACTATTTAGTCGTATTTCAGAATTGAGCTTAATTAGTTGTTAATATGTATTATTCAGTGTTTTACTCCTTTTTGTTAAGGAAAGAATGTGTACTGATTACCAGTATAATCAATTAATCAAAAATGATCTATCTCAATAAACATCGATATGCCTTAATTTTAGTCTGATAGAACGTAGATACCGTAAAGCCTCTGGGAAAGATTAAGAAATCATAACTGATTTGCAAGTTTTAACATTGTATGTAGTTGAGAATTTTAAACAGTGATGAAAGTAAACTATAAAAACCACAGTCTGCAGGGAGGGCAATGTTTCAAGTCTGCTATTGAAGGTGTTTCTGTTTTCATCTGACACTTTACCCCACACACACACACACACACACACACACACACAACCACCCAACTTTATTTTGGTCGTCGCCTAATGATCGGATCTGTGCTTTACGACGTGCTGGGGCCGTGATCCGTCTCTGTCACCGCGTTGTGAGCGATGTGGCCCACCGCGCTTTCGGTAAGCGTTCTCAGTGTGCGGCCCAGGTTCACCACTCCAGCCCCTTTTAATTCCACCGTGATGGATTAGCCTGGCGGGAACCAATTTTGGTGCTCGGATTGAGCTTTAAATCATCGGATCACTCTTGTGGTCGCACGCCATTTATTACACCCGTGGATACAAAAAAAAAGTAAATATATTACGAATGTAAATAAATTAGGGGCTCATGAGCGCAAGAATAAATGTTGTATGGACAGGGTTGTTCTTTGAAAAGGGTGATGGATGAGCCTCTCTGCGGCCTTCCAGACAACTCCCAGGTCAATTTCCTGTTCCGCGGAGACGCAGCCGGGCTCTGTAATCTTCCCACATGGCATATGGAAATACTTCCGAAAATTACAGAGTATTCCAAGACTTTGCTCTGATTAGTCATGTAGCCTGAATTAACCTTCAGCAACATGCTCATGGGTGAGGACAAACAGGAAGCAGAAACTTTAGAAGTCACAGGTAGTGTGCAATCTGTGTGTGTGTGTGTGTGTGTGTGTGTGTGTGTGTGTGTGTGTGTGTGTGTGTGTGTGTGTGTGTGTGTTGTGTTATAAAAA
>JAQQZR010000016.1:14158714-14189255 GCA_030068235.1 Notoglanidium macrostoma | reverse complement strand
GTGTGTGTGTGTGTGTGTGTGTGTGTGTGTGTGTGTGTGTGTGTGTGTGTGTGTGTGTGTGTGTGTGTGTTGTGTTAGCATGAAGACAGAGGCTAAAATGGAACAGGACAGGTAGAGGCTTGAAGCTCAGCTAAAACAGAGGTGTGGGAACGAGAGACAATGACGGAGACAGACAGGCGGACAACGAGAAGGACTAGGCGACATGAGGCAGTGTGGAGAGAGGGATGGAGCACATCGAACAGGTGGGAGGAGAGCGAGACGGGGTGATAGAGAGAGAGAGTGAGGGATAAGGGATGAAAAGCTGTCAGGGTTTTGTCAGTAGAAAGCAGAGGCGTTGTCTCTGTGGAGCAGGACATCACTGTCAGAGCGAGCGGCCTGGTGACCTCATCACTGCACACACTGACACCGAGGAGCCGAGATCCAGCAGCCCCGCAGATCTGCTCACGCCAGTCCGGAAACACACACACACACACATCTTTCTATCCTTATGAGGACCTTCTACTGACATGATTAATGCCAGACCTGCATGAATTCTAACCCTAACCTGAACTTTAACCTCAGTAACCGAAAGGAAATCATTTGGCTTTTTCAATTTTCTCTGCCATTTTTGTGAAAGTGCATAAAAAAGCATGTGAAACTGATTAAAGCTCACGGCACCAGCAAAATGTCCCCACAAAGTCAAAACTGTCAAATATTCATGTCCTCCTGAGGACATCCCTACCAAGCTAGAAACACACACACACACACACCCCTTTTGTTACATTCAGCACTGCGGTGCCTATTAGTCTTTCTCTCTCTCCCTCTCTCGCTCTCTATCTCTCTCTCACACACACACACACACACTTTGAATGGTTTGCCTATGAAATAGCTATAAATAAATAATTAAATAAACACTATTGTTGCTGAAAGTACTCCTACTAGTAGTAATAACAATAAAGACACAGTCGGGTCCACACGTGACACACACGGTTTTGCCTCTGTACACCACCACAATGGAGTTATATTAAAGCAAACAAGATGTGATTGAAGTGACTTTCATCTTTAATTCAAGGGGTTTAGCAAAAAACATTACACAAACCATTTAGGAATTACAGCCATTTTTATCATAGTCCCGCCATTTGCACAGGCTCAAAGTTAACTAGACAAAAGTAATTGGAGTAATTGGATTATTGAAGTTACTACGTCCTTCCTGGCAGCTCGAAGCAACCTGGCCGTTTCCCTCTGGCCTCTCTTATAAACAAGCGTTTCCAATCGCAGGACTGATGGTTTTGTTTTTTTTTTTGTTTTGTTTTTCGCACCATTCTGTGTAAACTCTAGACACTATTGCGTGTGAAATTTCCCGGGCAGTAGATCAGCAGTATCATGCTCGTACCCGTACTCATAACCATACCCAAACCATCTGTTACCAGCAACCATGCCACGGTTACAGACAAAGAGACTTTTTTACTTGATTCTGCTGTTTGATGTGAACATTAACTGAATCCCATATGTGCATGATTTTTGTGCTGCTTTGGAACGATTTGACTGTACAGGCGTTCCTAATAAAGTGGATGGTGAGTATGCTGTTGTATTTTTTATTATTATTTTTGGGGGTTTTTTTTCAATGATCATAATAATGCAATAGAGTAATTAGAAGAGTTGTTTGTATTGGATCATCAAGCCGTTTATCACTTCAGGCATTAGCATGTACCTGGAGGATTGCGTGATTAGTGAGTGTTTCCGCGCCGCATGTCGCAGGTCTCGCTCTGCTCTCCTGACCTGAGGTCAGCTCCAGCTTTAACCTCATGCTGGAGCAGGGCGCAGTCCCTCTGATCCCAGATCAGCGCTTCTCAGGTGGTCGATGGCAGGAACATATGATGCTGTAGTAGCTGATGAATGGTGTGTATCTAGGGGATAAGCGGCGTGTGTGTGCGTGTGTGTGTGTGTGTGTGTGTGTGTGTGTGTGTGTGTGTGTGTGTGTGTGTGTGATGCAGTGTGCCATGATGGAGTGCAGCGGTGCCCTCCTGTCCTTGGGCGCTCTCCCCGGCATAATTAAAGCTCTTAAAGGAGAGGAATCGTTCGCCTTTAATTAATCAATGCGCTGCCGATGGGGCCTGCTCCGAGGAGCAGAGAACACGGATCACATCCCGAGTCCTTACGCCAGCTCTCTCTCACACACACACACACACACCCACGTGCACTGTGTGTGGCGTACATGCTAGCCACGTAATCGCACACACTTAATCATAACATAGGCTGTAACTGACACACAGGTAGATCTGGGATGGGTTTAGCAGATGTTTGGCTCTGTGAGAGTGCAGGGGGATTCGGGATTATCGTTCATGCTCGTGCTAGTCCTGAACATTTGGAGCAAATGATCTTAAATCCCACCGGGTTAATCCGTGACAGAATTAGGATTTTCTGCTCTGTTCTACGCGCTCTGGAGGGTTCGGGCTTAAATTAATTCGAGCCCATTCAAGGATCTATGTGAAGAAGCAAAATGTGGACAAATAACGGCAAATCATAGGTAAATCGTGCAAGCTTGTGCATTTTCTCCCCCTCTAAAAGCTTATTGTTGAGCGTAATTTAATTTGAAGCTACCCACTCCGGGTATTATAAATAGAAGCGCAGTATTTATTCTGCTGGGCAGGTTGTACAGTATTTGACAGAACGATGTGTGAAAGCCAATGCAATGAGTTGCTAAATTCATACGCTGCTACTTCTGATGGCTTACAATCACAGGTAATTTGCACAGGCAGTTTGCTCAGCATCGCACAATTATCCTTTGTAGTTTATCTTCAAGGTTCTCCCGCTGTTCTGTGTACTTAGACCGTACTTATACGCTGTGTATTTAGCGTATCGTGCTTGCACTCGTCATTTTAATGAAACGTTTTTTTGTTTTAGGCCCGTCACGCCGTGTGCGTTTTGTGCAGATCGCTGTTCTCGTCCAGTTTCTTCCTCCCGGCATGGGCCTCACTCGAATGGACTTCCAAATGACAAAATGACTTGCTTACAGCCGACCGGGACAATGTCAAGTAAACATATAATCCGCTGACATGACTTTTTTTTTTTTTTTTTTTTTTAAATAAAAAAAGCTGGGGACAGAATCGATGACCGAGGGAAAGGTTTACGCTTGTGAAGCGTCTCCATCAAGCACGAATCAAGGCGAAAAAAAACATTTGAACCACACTTTGGTGCTTTGGAGGTTTTAAAATTTAGTTTCTAAGGTTTACTTCCGTCCTATTAGAAAGTAAAAACGGGAAACTGAAATTCGTATTAAACTAACCGTTAGAGCTGATGTGAAGCCTCCATGTTCGACTGGTATTTGTAGAAATCATTTGCTTTGGTGTGAGCTGTTAAATTAAAGGTTTTTGACTGTCTAAAGGACTAAAGTGGGCGTATCAAAAGGACTCGTGCACACGACTCGAGCGGGCTAATAGGCAATTAATACCACAGTTGACCTCGAGTGATGCTTTAGCCTTATAGGTTACGGCGTCTCAAATGAAATAAAACTGTTTTCAACTGCTGTGATACATAGCAAAGCTATTCATAGCCTAAGCAGAAGAGCAACATTTCCTTCATTTCAGATGTAAGCTGGCTATGAGAGGAGTTAAGAAGAAAGCCCAGGGCGCATTTGTGCGTTCGATAAAAATATAGTCAATACGATCGTGTAGGGATGATCATATCACTGTATCACACGCGGCTGCCAATCCTTTTTGCCCACTTTTGTAAGTATTAGCCTCAAAGACCCTTTTATTTTCTTTTGTAAAGTCAGGGTTTGCGCTAATATTAACTCCGCAGCTTGAGTACAGTTTTCCACTTATTTATTTATTTCCCCCTTTTTTGTTGTTGTTCGATTGCTCCAACCTTGCGCTGCTACTCCAGCATCCACGCTGTGTACCGAGCTCTTTATTGACTCGCGTGTTCCTCCAGGCACAAGATTGCATCCCAGTGAAGTGTACCCGGGGAAGTCGGCTCGACCCAACTCGACTATTTTAGCATACTGAGACGCACTTTCAAAGCAATCCACACAATGCAGTTGTCCAGTGAGCGCCCACTGAGAGTGTATTCATGTTAGGACACACATTATGCAAAGTCCGGCGCAGTGAACGCGGACGTGACCACCCTCGCCACGGTTATTCCGTTGAATGTGACTCGGTGGTAGCCTGCGGGAAGCACATCCGCGCTTAAAGCTCTACAGTTCCTCTCCGGGGAACACGGCCTTTTGAGGCACGCAAAAATGAACGGCTTCCTATTTTATTCATCAAAAGCTGAACCGCTGTTAACCTTGTAATAGCCATTGATGAATTATACGCGCAGGATCTCTGTAAAAAGAAGCGAGGTATGACATGGATCACTGCTGCTTGTGTCAGTTTCTCTTGTCTGCAAATTCTGCCACGGAAACAAACGACAAAAAGCTGTCAGTTTCTATTCAATTAATTTCATTACTCGCGCGCTGCTATTTGATTAATATTCGATAAAACGCAAACTGGTTCCCGGTGAATAGCCGGAGCCGGAGCGTGTTTTTTCAACTCCGCCCGTTTGAAGCACCATCACCTTGAGAGCGAACCGCAGTAGTAGTGTTTATGTGCATCTGATTATTTCCTGTGTAGAGCACAAGAGGTACTTGATTGCAGAGAGACGCGTCCTCTCTCTCTCTCTCTGTCTCTCTCTCTCAGTCTCTCCCTCTCTCGCGCCGTCTCCCTGTAGCCTGTAATCCAATGTGCATTCATTAAAACCAACAAATAATGCTGATTTGGTGTGTAGGTGTGTCAGCATGTGAGCGTAATGATTTTAAACCCAATTCTGCCTCCATTGCTGACTCCGTAATACGTTTCTGCGTAGAGCGGATGGAGCGCGCCGTTCCCGATGGCGACGGCCAGCGTTCCTTAGAGCGAAGGTCCCGAAAGCGAAGTTGCTCTCCAATCAAAATGGCTGCCCTAATTAAAACCCTGGCGAGAAAGCAAATTAGGCGAGGAGAGAAACTCATCAAGGCGCGCAATATCGGTTTCCAAAAACACACACTCCGGCTCTGGCACGGCCCGGATTACCGCGCCCACAGAATACACACTCCGCAGGCTTATTGGCTTAGACAGTGTTTAATATGCTTCCCACAGCCGACACACAGCACAGTGCAGTTTACAGCAGAGGGAATGAGAGAATAAGAGAGGGAACGGTCGCGATATGAGCGTGGAAACTGCAACGAATCCATTTGTTTCAGAAGCAAGGCTACAGTGCATGGGACAGAGAGTGCGTCACGGGTGAATACGACAGTGCAGATAGAAAAGGAAAAAATAGTGAGACAGGATGAAAGAGGAAAATCGGCACGTATGAAAGAGAAACGCCGAAAAATGGCGGAGAGAAGAAACAATGTTCTGCGTTTCTACATTTCGGGCAGCCGCGCGGTTCTTTTGACCGAGTGTTTCTTCATCGCAGGCAAGCTCTTTTCGTTTGTTTGTTTTTGACGTTCATCATGTGAAGTAAGTATAGTCAGCGTGATGGCACTGCACATTTCCTCCACACGTACGGCCTGCCACGTCGCTTCACTTCTCACTGGCATGAAACTCAACTTTGTCCCCTCGCACTTTGCTTCACTAATGATTTCCACTGCCATTGCAAAAGAAGGCCGCCTTCTGCTTCGCTGCATCACGTTACTGCCAGCGTGAGCACAAGTTTAGGCAGGAAATCTGAGCTAACAGATGAGCTCTTCTAAACAGCACAATCCAACATCAACACAGTGAAAACAGCAACAGCTGGAACCTCTGGCTCCTACATGTTTGTTCTCCAAGTAACTGGAAAGCATGTGTTTTCCTTGGAGTTTCATCATTCACCAGTCAGTCAGTTAGGCGGTGGTTTAGTGTGCGAGGCTTTATTATTATTATTTTATTTTTTATTTTTTTTTCAGTCAAAAGTCCTTCAGTTTTCTGAGAATCTGTAGTTCTGCTGCCAAAAGTAGTTTAACGTCATCATTCAGCTTTTAAGCTTGGTAAAATCGAACCTTTCTGAAAGCGTTAAACCCGCTTGCAGGCTTTTTTTTCCCTTTGCAGTGCCCCCGCTCTGACCTTTTAGGTGTGTGTGTTATTAGTTTCCGTGGCACGCTCACCGCACCCGCTTGATTTGATACTATCTGGTTTTGTGCCGAGTCGGCTGTTTGTCTGACAGATGCAGGTTCTGCACACTCACTGAAAGGAGCATCCATGCTGTGGTCGTAAGCAACGTTTAGGCAGGCTGAAATTTCTTGCTCAACACCTGTGTGTGTGTGCGTGTGTGTGTGTGTGTGTGTGTACACGCAGCCTGTGATGGATCTTTCCTACGCACCAAACTGCTGCCTTTATTGCAGATGTTTAGTAGTTTATAATTGAAAATCCGAAGCAAAATGATTGGTCAGTCTCTCATCCTGAATCCTGCCGCTATCGATCGGGTGGGTGATGCAGGCCGGGAGTAAAAATGATCTAATCAGAGAGCTCTGCATTGCTTATGCTGTATTTTGTTCAGCTTGAGGAAAAGAGTGGTAGAATGATCGAGGAAAGGAGGGACGGAGAAGACAGAGCCTTCTATCAGAGGCTTCTCAGCGCAGAGCCGGGCACGTCACATGGCCGCGTGAGCCGTGAGGAATTAAACACGACACGGCAGGCTGTTACAGGGAAATAATCAACGACCGTGTGGCGTCATGTGTTCCCCCGAAGCTGATTTATTTTCTGGTTAGAGCGCATCCTGATTTGTTTCATTCCTCTCGTACCAGAACAGTTTGACGCCGATTACAATTCTTTTAGCTGACAAATGACAAGTCGAGTGTTTTGTTGATGCGCATAACAGTTTAATTCCTATTAACACTTAGATTATAGCAGCCGTAAACAGTCATTACCTGACAAGCCTGTTTTTCCCTTTCTCTTGACGTTAATCAGACAAGAAAACACAGCTTGCCATGCAAACATGAAACTACAAGATAGTAAATAAGCATCTCTTCACAGACAACTTGATCTCATGTAGAGCATCTGCTATAGAAACCCCCATGTACACTGTTACCATAGCAACCGTAATGAATCAAAGGAATTAGCACCTTTCGATTTGAAATGTAGCGTCACAGCCAGCGCAGATCTCGTCGTATACAGTTTGAACGGTTCCGGCTCCGGCAGGTTACTGGTCGGGAGGTTGAGAGCTCAAGCCCCAGTGGTGCGGCGTTACTCTTCGACAGCGCTACGGCTACGAATGTACCAGGTCGTTAGAAATGCGGCAGCTATGAGTCAGGAAATTGTTTACGTGAAGTAGAATACGTGACTAAAACTTGTAAACTTGAGCGAATGATGATAAAATCAGAGGGGCAAGTAATTCAAAGATCACAGTCACACCTGTGCAAAATAACGTGTAGCGTGTAGTGTACAATAGAATGTCTTCTATTAGAGTTTCAGCTCGTAGAGCTGAGTAGCCATTTATATAAGTGGTGGCAAAAAAATAATATGATGCATTTCGGGTTGGTACAAATTACAATGACATGTTCAGTCTTACGGAAGCAACGGCGATTCTCATAGTACTTTCAGAAAAGCAAACAGCGACATTGCGATCGATATAATATCGACGTATCACCCAGCCAGCGTGCCCAGTCTGCCCATTTGACCTCGGTTCTAGCATAGACATGCGAAAGAAGCTGAGCTGGAAATCCAAATCAATTCTGCGCTCGGTGTTTGTAATAATAACAAAATGAAGTGTTGCGTTCGTGTTGTAGAGAGTGCAGACTAGAGGCCTCAAGAAAGAACAGACAAAGGGAGTCATGTCTGGATCGAGAGCCGACTATAATAAATAGTCCTTAATGCAAGCATTTGCAGGAGCGTCAAATCTTTGAAAACTGGTGTTGGTGTCGGGCAACAATCTGCAGAATGCCATGAATTGCCTTTGCTCTCAGTGTTTCTTTGGGCTGGGTTTTTTTTTACACATTCTTAGTATGCACATACATGATTTTATGCTTTTTCTGTGCAAATTCGTGCATGCATGAGACTTAGATGTACTGTGTTTACTTGTGTGCCTGTCTGTGAGTGAATGCGTGTGTGTGTGTGTGTGTCGGTGGTGTTAACAGGTTTACGGTGGCAACAGGATTAGTCTAGCTGTATAAATGGAGAGAGAGCTACATTAAGTATAAAGAAGCCCTGAGGGGGTGGATGACTCCTGTGAGCCCCTCTCTTTCTTTCTCACTATGTTTTTCTGCCTATTACT
This sequence comes from Notoglanidium macrostoma, assembly GCA_030068235.1. NCBI lineage: Eukaryota > Metazoa > Chordata > Actinopteri > Siluriformes > Auchenoglanididae > Notoglanidium > Notoglanidium macrostoma. The sequence continues at coordinate 14,181,068 of JAQQZR010000016.1, read as the reverse complement.
TGTAAATCCTTTATTGTGCAGCTCACAGCTTGACAAAACCCCTTTACAAAGCCTCAAGTCCTGCCCCGATCTGTACCCCGCTCACCTTACTGCGCGGCGCGTACGCAGCGGATAATGCACAGGCGACGGAGAAGGCTTCAGAACGTGCTTGGTTCGTGTATTGTCTGTTATGAAGACACTTCCACAAGCCCTATTGATTTCAGTGGCTATGCTAAAGCAGTGCCGCACACCGTAGAGTTATCGCTTCCTCTTCCTCTGCGCTGCTCCACTGTACGCCTTAATCGAACCCTCGCCTAATTGGCTGAACTAAATGCACACAAACGCTGAACATGTGGAGTAAAACAAGGCTCTCTGTTCAGGAGAGTGCATCTTTGTGTCTCTCTCGCTCTCTTTCCTGCTGTGCGTGACGATGTTTTGTACGCCCTAATCGAGGATAAAGCCGGAATTAAATCAGAATCTACGCGCTTGGAGGCCCCGCCCATGAAGTCAGCAATCAGCAGGGCTCGGCTCATCCACACATCGCCAATATGCGTGGAATCTGCTAATGTACGCGAATGGAATGGATGCGGGTAATCTGTGGCCTGAACCGGTGATGATAGTCTTAATGGGAGACTCCATGGATTCATATAGTACATTAGTGCGGTTTCTAACTACTGGAAATCCATTTTAGTGCCATTTCTTACGTAGCAACTCCACACACTTGTGTGGCAAGCGTAGTAATGTAGGAGAACTGAGATTCGCAGGGGTTCTGAGTGCTTAGAGTTATGAAAAGAAGTGCACCAGAACGGTTGTTCCAGCCAGTGCTGCGCTCCAAGAAAGATCATCAGGCACCGAATAGCAGGGCCACACAGAAAGCTTATTCAATTACAAGCCCGATTCATTTCTCAGTGCAATTCAATTGTCAAGCGTCGATTCTTCAGAATTTGCACGCAGATCGGTGATGCTGCGTCGTGTGACACTTCGGAACGCTGACGTGCAGACCAATTTCCGAAACAAACGTTTCGTTTCACGTATTACCGTTACTAAGCAAACAGAATGAAATGGACGGACGAGGCGCACGAGTCATCGCAGCATTCGCTGTTTGAAAGTGTTGAGAGAAAACCAGAAGCTAATTATTTGACCAGACATTAACGCTGCTTGCGGCGTTTCCCTCCGGACATCGGCAGCAATGCAGTCATTCAAAATACATTCGCAAACATCCGCTAAGAGGAATGGAAGCCGGTGCAATTGAAGAATGATCAATATGAATATGGTTCATTACAAAAGTGGCATGTCAAAAAAAATACAAAATAAAAATCAGGATTACCGTTTATTCGGAAATCATCCAGCAGATAGGTGGAGCTAATAAACTGGTGAATAGAGCGTTCTCTTTGCTCATGTGGTTCGTTCGGTTCTCCAGTCGAGTTCTTCAGGCCCTCGGGGATCCATGGCATTAGCATAAGGATCTGCAATGCCACAGTTTTTTTAATGATGATACTACTGTTTTTATAGTTTTTAAGTGATTATAGCCTAATAGAGTGGTGCTTGAGTTTATGGCTTTAACATTACACCGGCCACATTAATGTGTGTTACGTTAAAAAAAAAAAAAAAAAAAAAGTATTTACCTAATCTTAACAAGCATACATACTGTTAATTTAAATTAATAATGTTAGCCGTAAGTACTAAAGTTACTTGTAATGTTAATAAACCTGGTTAATATGAAGAGGCGAAATGTTTTCCAGCTGTATTTTATTAAGTCCAGGAACAACAACAAAAAAAAATCTCTAATGGCACCAATAAATAACTGTAATACTACACATTTACTTAATGTGCCTAATATTTTAATAGCTAGCTTATGCTCACGACATAAATCTGTGCTGCTACCGTTAAAAGGATGTGTGGACATTTATTCACCCTGGAAGCATTATCTGGCTGCGAAAACTTTTCCTTTTTTTTTTTTTTTCCTTCCCCAACACGCTTTAATGCATCCAGATACTTTGTTGTTTACATTCCGTTCCCTTAAATCTTGTTTATCTCGGACGCTTTAATGAACGGAGATGATCGCTCTGGAAAAGACCCAAACGCTAAACTGTAATGAGCCTCGATTTAATATCGGCAAATTAAATTTAACGTAATGCCAAGTCGGAAGCCTGAATTAAAAACCTATTGAGAAATAAACGAAATGAGAAAGTGTTCTTATGTGTAAAGTTATCTAGCTAGTACAGCGGCGTGCGTTTCCTATGGCGACGGAAGAGATTTCTCGGGCCGCATTCGTTTGTTTGTGTGTTTGGCGTGTTATGATAGTCTAATCTATACACTCAGCCAATTTCGTGCATGCTCGTGCGTGTCTTTCTCATAGCCGCAAATTAATTGGCTTCGAAACATAATTAATACAGTCAGCGACCATAGATAGAAACCAAACTCCAAGGCAGTGAGGCCAAGCCACAAAATTTTGTTGTGTAGGAGGAAGGTGTGCTTGTCTCTGATGCTTCAGCACTTCTCATAAGAGGATATTATATCTACCACAGGGCCTAGACGGGAGCGAGACACATTATTTAAACCTTGAGGCTCAGTTTTATGGATTTCTCTGTTTATTGTCCATGGTTCTCTCTCTCTCTCTCCGTTCCCTCCATGCTCGCTGTCTGCATCGACCTATTGTGGACCAGTAGCATGCCACAAATGGAAAATAAAGCCATATCAAATAAAAAAGCTGCTTTTGCTTTTATGAAGTAGCAACAGGCAACAAGTAGCACGGTTCAAGGAGGTGCAGGGGGGAGCGGCAGCCCCGAACGCGTTACAGTTCTTTCAATTAAATAGAGCAAGCATGGAGGTCGCAAAGAGCACGGGCTTGTTATGCCAGAGCTGGACGAAGCGGACGGAAAAAGAAGAAGGAATAAAGGGGTAAATGGATGGACCGAGGAGTGAATGGAGAAAGAGGGAAGAAGGAGAATAATTTGGCTGCCGTCGGCGATCAGCCAGGGACTCGCAGGAAGACGAGAACGAGCACGGAAAGGAAACGTTGAGAGAGAAGTTTAGGAGAGCGGTGTAATTTTGGCTCTTGCGCAGAGGCCTCTGGGAAAATCATCGCAGCCTACGGAAGCCCTGCAGGCCCATAAATCACCCGAAAAGCGCAGGCTGCCAGGGACCCAGAGGTGACCCCCACTCTCCCTTTCTTTTCCTTTCCTTTCTTTTCCCGTTCTCCATTTCTACATCTCTGCTCTGTTCCCAACAGTACCAAAGGGCAGGAGGCCATTGTTCGCAATGCAGGAGCAGCTACAACTCAACGCTTTTTCCTCTTCGTTTGTCAGCAGACAACAAACTCCTGTAGGAAGTTAATCGCTTTGCCTTAGTTCGGCTTTGGCGTACGTCTCCATCTCTCCATCTCCACCTCCACATCCTACACACTAAAAATGTAGCACTGCAGAGTTTTTACCCTAAAGTATGTTGATCAGTCCATTACATCAGACAGAAAAATACATGTTTTAGAGCTGGACATGGCTACTCGAGTGCTCGGTAATGACTATAATGATTGATCATGAGGACAGGATAAATGTGTTTGTTTGCATAAACCCTTTCAGTAGGGCTGCCTTCTCTGTTTAGTATTCATGATCTTCATCATTACCCTCCTACTCCCTGTATAACCATGTCACCAGTGAAATAATGGTTTTTCCACCCACTGTGCACTCTACATGTTCAAATTGCGAGTCATTTGGGACACTCTGAAATGCAGATAACTTCCAGGAAGACGGTCTTGTGACCTAAATCTTGTGCTACTTCAGAACGACAACTACTGATCAAAGGTGGTAGATGCAAGTCTGCCGAAATGTTTTATATCCTAGTCAGCCGTTTATTAAAAAAAAAATTAAATTTAATAAAATAAGCTGTATAAAATGCCAAAACAAGGTGTTAAAATTTGAACAATGCATTATACTTCGCACTGTCGATGCCAAAGCAAATGTTTGACTTCCGCGATAATACATAGTCGGCATGGAAATTGCGCAGGCATGCGGAAAGATGAGGCAAAATGAGTGCGGCGTTGAAAATCCAGTACGTCATGACATCACAACACGTCGTTTTAAATAGAAAATAGCAAGCAAAGACAGACACTTTTTATATATACTCTAGTGAGTGTACATGAAATGCTAACAGAGTTGCGAGGACACTACGGCAAAACGTGAACTAAAGATTTAGCTGTCGAAATGACCGAGCTGCCCACTGCTATCACGTCCATACATGCACATGGGGACAAGCCCTCCGGAGCACGGACCGGCCCGTGGCACCCCCCGGCAGCTTGATCAGGGAGTCAGCTGGGTAAATCAGAGAGGCAGAGGGAGCGAGATGAATGTTTCTAGGTGACGCCTCGAGTGTATTAGTCAAAGCGACCCAGAGAGCGCTTCGGCAGTTAGAGAGAGAGTCCAGAGAGAGTTCTGCTTCTGACAGAAAGAAGGGAATAATTGTTTCTGCGCTACTGTGGAGTGACACGTCTGATCCCGTTCCTCTGTTTCATGTACGCCCAGTTTTTTCCCCCCACCTCTTCATTTGTCAAAAAGGAAAAAAAAAAAACCCTTTTTCTTTTTCTTTCGAATCTTTTCGCACTTCTCTTTTATCAGCATTTCTCTTTTTCCCCTTTTTTTTTTTCCTCTCTAAATCTGTCTCCAGCTGAGAAATGTATTATAAATTATGAGAAGGAAAGGGAGACTAAAAAAAAAAACCAAAAAAAACCCCCGAATAAATCTCCTGTCAATACTGATACTGCAGGCTGAACTCTAATCAATGCAATGCCTACAGTGCAACTGCATGTTATTTACTGTTCTAATACATTAGTTTCTGCCATATGGGCTCCTGTTGTTCTGCCGCTGTCTGTATTGGAGGGGAAAAAAGTAGTGGAATAGATTTAATGACTGGATGCTTGCTGATTCCCAGGCAGTACCAATAATAATAATTACTGAAAGAAAAGTTATTATATTTGTAATAATCAGCTCGTACAATGGAGAATGCCTGAAGGACACGTTTCTCTGTCTGTCTGCTTCTCTTCTACACTATTTATGCCACATTTCTAACGCATTACTTTATATTTTCTCTCCCCAATTATGCTCCTATTCCATTTGACATTAAGCAAGAAAAAAAAAAAAAAAAAAAACCTCAAACCACCACTCAATCTTTGAAGTCTCCAGAAGCTAATGGTTGCACTGCGCCTCTTTTCCAGTCCAAGTTCTTCAGGGACACGTCCGCCCGTAGCACGGCACCTCCTTTTCTAGGTTGATGGCAGAGTTTTAATTGGGGCTCTGAGGCGTGCACTGTGAAGTCCCAAGCCTAATTTTAACAGAGCTGGAAACACTAGATAGGGCTCGTGGGCCCAAAACGAGCACGGGTCAAGCCGTCCGAGGCTCACGTTGTGTGTGGGTGTGTGTACATGCGTAGGTGGATATGCACATAGTTCTACTGTTTTGCCAATATAGCTGCAGATGATAAAGTTTAAGAGGTTGGTGTTATATAAGTAACGGATGTAAGCGTGTGTGCGAGAGAGAGCGTATCCTTATGTGTCTTGGATTAGTTTAGATTAGTTCATTTGATTCGAGTAGCCCGAGTAATTAAACTAATGCCAGGAGTAAAACGTTGCTTTATCCGTTTCCCGTCGGACGTCTATTGGGCGGCCCGTCGAGAAAATATCGATTTCATAAAAGGGCATAAAAGGGTCGCTTGATATGTGAACAACAAACAAAGCTAAGGGCAATCGCAACTTGCTGACAAAGCGAGAGCTTCCCTCTTACACAGCACCATCCTGCCAGCAAACTTCGAACAGTGAAACAAATTCTACTTAAGTGGCATTTGAGCAATGCACATATTTCACAGAGGCAGTCTTGGTTTTTTGTCTCGTTATTAACTCGCTGGCACGCGTAACTGCCCCTTGCTCTGGTTTACCATATGAAAGACATTCTTGCTTGCCCTGTAGGTAATGGACAAAGACAAGACAAAGCAGTTATGGATGTGGAGAATGCTAATAGCAAGCATCACTGCACTTTATTGATTTACCACTAGCATCTTTCAGGTCCTGAATTGGCCTGAGTAAACTACTAATTCATGTATAATAGGGCCACTTCTGTTTCACACGGTTGATCTTTTCCTTTTCCTGTTAGGCCCAATCAGGTTAGTACAGCTTGTGATATCTCCCTTCTTTTGCATTTGACATGAGCACGTAATATCCAGACAGCAGTGACGACGTCATTCCAGTCACAGCCTGTCTACATTTTATATACTCGATTCAGTGTCTTCTTGTCAGAACCGAGTCTCTGAATTCATACACCGTAAAATCTAAAAAGAAATATCTGTGCGAGTGATTAGGAGTCACGGAACCCGTGAAACGTGGCAACCGTAGTCCCGCTTTCCACGTTATAAATCCGTGCGTGCAACAAATCAGCATCTGAAATAAAATCCAGACACACTTCACAATGGTTATGGCTTGTTGGGACTAGTGTCAGAGTCCTGAAGCAGTTGTAGTTCTATCAACTGGAAAAAGATGGCTGTCACACTTGTCAAAGAATCCATTGCCATTACATGAACACTGTCAAAGCAACAGATGGTTGTCATAGTGATATAAGTCCTGTTTATTCTTCTCCTGACAAATGTTACTGGAAACCTAACGCTTTCCCAGATGTGTAGCCAGCTGCACGGAGAGATATGGAGTGTGGAGAAAATAAAAATGCAAAAAAAAAAAAACCCCAAGATCTTTTATAGCGCTGGTTATAAAGCACATCGGTTGTTATGCCGTGGAGGGGAATCTAGATTTGATCGACTTGTGGAGTTGAGAGCAGTTTGCGGATGGCCAGATGGGGGCTTCGGGTTGATGATGACTGCAAGGTGAGATGGGTCATTGAATTTCCCAACATTTATTAGTCGGCTCTTTGGATCAGTGGTGAATTGGGTTGTTGTGGTTGCGTAATGGGGCAATGGGCTTCTTGTCACTTTTCTGTCTGGTTCCAACTCCCCAAAAATTGCTGGAATATGATTCCTTTGGACAACAAAACAATAGTTTATAGCGCACTAATCCGGAAAATCTCTTACTAGTGTACTAAATCAAGCAACCAGCAACTCTCGCTTCAACTTAATGGATAGAGGATTATCAACAATTTGATAAATATTTCCTTTCGTTTTCTCTACCTGCACGTGTTTTTAAAAGGTCGATTAATACACCGATATTTTAGGTTATCGGAGCACACCTTGACTGTACTTCTACTTAAAATGACATGGCTGTCCAAAACCAGGTAAAGCGCCACAGCTGCTTCTGACCTACTCCGCAGTCTGGGTTGTACTATAGGATGAGAGGTGTGGGTCATCTTAAACCCAATGTCACCGGGCTTTTCCTCCTGAGCACCAAGAATCACTCCTAAAGAAATGAAAACGCCTCGATCTTTCCAGAGACGCAAGATTTCGGACACCAGCTAGCATTGTTTTTTAATAAACCGGAATAGACCGTTTTCTCAGCCAATCACATCCGATTCCTCTCCTTTTTTTATTTTTTATTTTTTTTTAAAGCAGGACGTTTTTTTTGTAATAAACACGGAAACTTGAGTCACAGGTTCAGCCATTGTTTGAGCAAGTTTTTCAATAAGTCGTCTCATGCCGGATCTGAAAGTGATAAAACTTTTACTCTCTCTGTGGCTCTCTTGGTACCCTTCGTTTCCTATTTTGTATACCCTGTAATCGATCTGCACTTAAGCCCCTAGAGAGATAATCAGTTTGTCAAAGTGCTGAATGGGCTTCCATCAATCCTCTGGCTCTGCATTGTGTGCTTGTGATATCCCGGCGACTCGGGGGCTTTGTCATCTGAAACGTGTTTGGGAAATCAATGAAAGTGCCTGTGTCGACCGAGGGGGATGAAAGGAGAAATCCCCCAGGTGCTCGGCAGAGAGCGAGGGAGTGGAGATGGGAGCGAGTCCCACAGGTGCTCGGTGAGAACTGGAGAGAGAGAGAGAGAGAGAGAAAGCGAGAGTCCCTCAGGTGTAGGCTAGGTGAGCATTCAGGCTGATTAAGCTGCACGTGCCTTCTCTAACAAGGGCTCTGCAGTGCAAATGTTCCTCAGAGGACACAGGTGCAAGGCTTGTGTATTCCCTCAGGGGGCGGGTCCCGGCACTGATTGATTCTCAGCTGGGGTTGGCTGAGATTTCTTCCCGTAGCTCGGTCCTTCTGCCACGGCGCTGACCTCTGCCTGAATTATCATTATTCTTCTGGTCTGTAAACATGAGGACTTTATGGTAACAAGGCCATGCTGACAACATCCGGACAGCTGTAGAGCGAGTTCCCTCTCGACTTCAGTATACACCGTTTCTCCTTTATGTCTTTCATTCTTTCTTCTTCATCCATCTGTATCGCCCGCTCTATCTCTCAGTGCCGTTTTGTCTTAAAGGCAGACGTGACAGGACGTTTATCATTGTCTACCGAAGGCTGGAGGGAGATGCGGAGAGTCCAAGGGAGAACATGATGAACCATGGAAGTGTAAGAGAGAGAAAATAAAGAGAAAGGAGAAACAGCGTGGGAGGAAAAAACATTCTCGCTTATTCACAAGACCGTTATCCCTGGCTAAGTGAGACGAGGGGTGCTGACGGCAGGTGTGTGCTCTTTGATTAATGGAGAGAATGAGTGATCGTGACAGTGCAGGTGACCAAACGGGACACACTTTCCTGTGTCTACCCCACCCAACATCTGCCTCACTCGACGTCCTGCGACACTTCCTGTTTTGTTTACCCTGCCAAGGAGCCGTGTTGGAGCGACATTCACCTCCCATTGTGTCAGAAAAAAAAAAGGAAAGCGGTGTGTCTTATACCTGACTCGAAGAAGTGCCGTCAGCTCATGCGGTTTTGTGGCTAGCCGGCAGCAAAAGACGGATTATACGGGATAGAAACGAGAACGAAATGAGAGAAAGATGAGGGGATGAGAGTCCCTTGACGCAGCTGTCTGAGGATCTGAGGATTTTACCGCAGGACAGGTCATCAGCCAATTAAACCCTCTTCTTCTCCGTCCTTTCTTCGCAGCTCCCAACCATCCAGAGCTCATCTTTAATCAGAACACACAGACGACTCGACAACTTCTATCTCCTCTGTCTTCTCCCTTCCTCCTTTTTGTCTCATCTTCAGATTTCTCATCTCTGCTCCTTCTCTGGTGCTGCTTGTCTTGTCTCTCGTTCCCTCTCTGTCTCTCCGTCATCCCCTCCCTTCTGCCCAAACACAGTGCCATTCAAATGCTAATTGCAAAGCCCAATTACGCTAGCATGTGCAGTAACGTCTGTGTCGGCAGAGAGCGGATTTCTAAAGCCATTGTGCCGAGCTGCACCAGGCTTATCACCCCTGCAATTTGTGATTCACATGCAACAATAGAACCACGGCATTTCAACATCACCCATACAAATTTATCATTTAATACAATCTTCTTACTGGTCCCTTTTTTTTTTTTGGCGTTCTTCGAAGCGTCCTTAATTCACCCAGTAGGTTTGTGCCAAATGCAGCATCAGGAGTTTCAGTAAAGAAGCAGTGGAAGTGGAGCCATAGCTGCGGGTCAGAGTTAGCACAGCAGTTTTAATGAGCGGAGCCTTGTACGATTGCCTGACTCTTCCTCCGACGTGGCCACACAAGCCATTCTGATGATCAGAATGTCCTCACTACGCCATGAATACGCCTGCCCGCTCACGTCGCGAGCTGAGCTACAACTAAAGTGCAGACAGCGTAGGCTTGCAGTTTGAAGACAATAATTGTGTTACATTATAAGGCTCATCAATTAGCCACTAACTGGACATTTCCTTCAAGCCTTACTGTGCCTAAGTAACCTGTAAAAGATATTGTTAGTACTATAATGAGATCCAGGGTTAGGAATAAATTGCAGTCCCAAAAGTTAAGCCGACCCAAGCGGCCATTTTGGAACAGGCATGTGCAGCTGCATTAATGGAGTCGGGTTCTAGGTTGAAGTAGCACAGCACTGTAGCAGCACTCCTGTGAATGCTGATAATGAAGGACTCGCTCGAGCTGTTGGCAGCTGCAGTGTGATGGATGGCCGTGATGGTGACGTGTCCGGGGTGAGGAGCTCTCGGCATTCTGCCAGGTCACTTTCAGACATTCATCTCCATCCACTTACACCTGCTGAGTACGTTCTACCTGAAGAAACCTTAAGACATGCAACAAGACACCCTGATATGCTCAGAATAATACCAGTGATGACTTTTAATGACGGCAGTAACAAGAATAAACCTGAATAAAGCGGTTGTCCATGGTGAAGGTGCAGTTACGTAAAATTGCTTGCAGGCAACCAAACCGAAACGTACTCCCACACAGAAACCTAATATCTTTTATAAGCTAAACTAGTTTGACATTAAGGCCAATCACTGCGGTATCTCCATGACAAGCGCTATATCTTTCCGTTTGCCTTTGTTAGCCTAGGACCCTACAGCAGCGCAGACCTCGTATCCTTTATTGACATTAGCTTCGGTCTCTTGCATGTCTTAGCATCTGCTGCGACCCTCATTCAGAAAGCTTAACAGAGCATGTAGATGTATTAAATCGTCCGCTATAACCTTCACTCCGAGGGCTTAGCGGAGCAAGCTAATTTCCCCGATGTGAGGACGGGTGTTCACCGGCGGGGGTTTCACCATGTGCATCTGTTCCCATCTCCACGGTGAAGCAGCCTCTCTATGACCTCATCACAGGTGTGGATTCGACAATCCCGTGCAGGTGCTCATGGCAACCGCTGCCCCTGCTGCCATACTGATCCTATTAGAGATTTGAGGCAGCCTTCCGTCTTTCCACTGGTTTTTTTTTTTTTTTTTTTTTTTTTACCTCTCCGGGATTTAATAATGCCCTCAGACCACCAGGTCAAAGGCCACACAGGCTGAAATCTCAGCACACACTTTCGAGTGCAGTTCTGGCAATGGCTAGTGGACAGATCTGATGCAGTATCTCCAGTGGAAACACAAACATGAGAGTCCTGATTGCTGGAGGCAGAGTAAAAAAAGGGGAATAGAGTAAAACAAGAGAAATACAGAAGAAGGGAGGGAGAGAGGATCAGTAGCGAAACCGACTATATATGCCCATTCCGGTATTCTTAAAGCACAAGTACGTACAGAGTCAGCCAAAAAAATAAAAAATAACAGTATACACACCTCAGGAACACTTCTGCAAATAAATATCTGCAAGCCAGAACTTTGAGCGCCTCTCGTCATTGTAGAGGCCAAAGGCAACTTGGATTGATCTCGATGAATAAATTTAGTACAAATTGATCTTTTCCTGAAATGTGCATACATTTTTTTTTCTTTTTTTTTTCGGCTGACGCTGTGTAAAAGAATTTGTTTACATTTATTATAGACTGAAAATGAGGGATTACTTATAAGAATTCTGTTAGTGTGTTCTACTGTCATAACTAATATCACCTTGTGGGCTTTTTTTTTTTCCATGGAATGTCAAAATTAATTGCTTTTAATTACCGGTAAGTCTCAGGATATTCTAGCTGTCCTGATCTGACGGCTTACACGCTACATAATTAGTTGCTCTTTGGAAGCTTTGGGAAATGCAGGGCATGCCTTGAAATCAGGAGTATCCCAGCGGTGTCAGTGAACTTTTGTTATGTGGCTGTTTGGGTTTCACAGTGTTTTCCATGTGGAGTTTTACTGATCGTGAGTGGTTTTAAGGGCACGCTTTAGGATGCGCATAAACATTTACGGTAACCGAAGCTCCTCGTTGGCATTGCCAGTCATCGTGGAGAAAAGCGTGAGTGTAAGCGAATTTATTGGGAGCTGTATTTACAGGCACAGTGATCCAAGCTTTAGTGTCCTCTTTCCCTTAGGTGCCAGAATGGCTGTGTGACTCTAATTAGTGAGTCGTAACATTTCATTGGTGGCTTTGCCCAGCTTGTGTCTGCCTCTCTGGGTACGTGCGCTATTGTGCTATTGATTTTGGCTTTGAACAGGAGACAGACAGGAACGCTCCTCGGTGGGGTGTTCGTCACGTCATTTTGACCTCATAGATTTTTCATCAAATTTTAATGTTTTCGCTTTTTTTTTTTTTTTTTATATTTTTTGCTTTGTTCTTGTTTTTTACAACCACATTTAAAGACGCCGGGTAACTCCTAAACTAGCGCCACGTATTTTTTTTTGGAGAATGATCGCATGAAGGATCCTCAGGTCAGCTAATCAGTCACTCTGGTCACTTCTTCGTTTTTGGCTTAAGGGAAAATGAGATTGGGCTGTTTCTTCTGAGCTTCTCTGTTGCTGCCCCTAGGCTGTGGAACTCTTTGCCACTCAACATTCAAACCCCACATCGCTGGTAGATCACACGTTTAAACCCTGAGATGCCACAGCTATCCATGGCTTGGAGCCAAGGGAGCAAATTTGGCTGAGCTCTCTGCATGAGAATGACACGTAGCATTTACGAGCTCATGTACAGCACCAGTCAAAAGTTTGGACACGCCTTCTAATTCAATGTTTTTATTTTTATGACTTAAAAGGCACTTCATGTCTTAAAGTCATGATGGACTGTTGTTTCTCTTTACTTAGTTGACATGATATGGATTACTCCAGTTGTTCAATACGGCTGTTATAGAAAATCCTGTATTTGTATCATTTCCCATTTACTAGTTACTGTATGTCTGAAATGCATTAAGAATGCAAGAAATGCCACTAATAAGCTTTTAACGAGGCGCACCTGTTCACTGAAAAGCATTCCAGGTGACGACTTCATGCAGCTGGGTAAGATAACGCCCACAATATCATCAAGCTAAATGGGGGCGACTTTGAAGAATCTAAAATACGAAACATATTTTGTTTGTTTGTTTTTTTTTTTACCTGTGACTGACCGGTGTTTCTTGTTAGATTGATTTAATTAAACAATTAAAAGCGCTCAATGTCTTCTCTTGGTTTGAGTCCCGGATTTCTCCTGTGAAGACTGCATTTGTTGTTAAAAAGGATAAAGCAAAATAAAGCCCAGAGAGCTGTCCATGATGGAAAGCACGTCTTTTTAAAGCTGAGAAAAGAGGGAAAATCCATCAGAGCCACTGCGCAAGTATTCGGCATAGCCAATACAACTATTTGGAATGTCCTGAATAAGAGCGAAACCGCTGGTGTACTAACAACTAGATATTGAACCGGTTGGCCAAGGAAAACGGCAGCAATTGATGACAGAAACATTATGAGAGCTGTGAAGAAAAACAGTCAGTGGCATCACCAACAACCTCCACAGGGCAGGGGTGAAGGTATCACGATCCACTTTTCGGAGAATTTCCCACTTTTCCCATTTCTATGGGAGCAGAAATGTAGAGGCCATACCATAGGATGTAAACCACTCATCAGCGTCCAGATGTGCCAGAAATATAGTCCAGATGTGCAAGAAATATAGAGCTTAGCCAGAAAAATTGTGGAGCCAAGATTAACCTCTACTAAAGTGATGGAAAGACCAAAGTGTGGATCTGCTCATGATCCAAAGTATACAAGCTCATCGTCCTCTAGCATGGTGGCGGCAGTGTCATGGCCTGGACTTGCATGGCTGCTTAAGGAACAGGCTCACTAATCTGTGTTCATGATGGTAGCAGCAGAATGAATTCAATAGTCCAGACAGACATTCTGTATGCTCATTTATAGAGAAATGCATGCAATCTAATTGGGAGGAACTTCATCATGCAGCAAGACAACCTGAAACACATGGCCAAGAGGGGAGAAAATGGAAAGGTTTTAGACTGCCCAAGTCAATCACCAGACTTTGGGCAGCATTTCACCTCCTGAAGAGGAAACTGAATGGACAGACCCCCTCAAAACAAACAATAACTCAAAGAAGCTGTGGTACGAGCCAGGAAACGCATCACAAAACAGGAAAGCAACAGTGTGGTGATGTCAGTGGAATTATTAAAACTATTTTAAAAAATGTCTTATTTACTTTAATTTAGTTTAGGACTATCTGTCCCTATACGTCTGCTGACGTAAAAATTGGGTGGTCTGCCAGGAAAGGTGCCGTGTTATTTAACACATCTTGATGTCAATATGATGAAATTATGATCAATTCTTTACTATTCGTCTTTTGAGCTTTTGAACCCAGTTGTCTTGAGTGCACAGCAGAAATGGTATATAGCGCTCTGCCTTCATGTATTGGCCATGCCGTTCCATTACTTTTGGAGGGGGCCGTTGCTAGAACTGTGCATGTTTCGGAAAATCAGGACGTAACACAGGGTGAACTGTATTTCAAATGATCTCACTGATTTTTTTTATTTTTTATTTTTTTATCAGTCTGCACTACCTGCAGCCGTCTGCCCTCGGACGTGTTTTCAAATGAAGGACGAAGTTCAAGAAAAGTCCGCAGAACCCAAGAAACCGAAATGTGCCACATAGCGCTCGCTAGGATTTAAATAAACACCGACTTCTTGTGCGTGCACAATGACCAGAGAAAGCCCGAAGCCGATGATTTGTCCGACCTTCAAAATATAAAAAAGCCCAGCTTGACATGGTCAAAGATTAAGCGCTTCTGATTCCTTTCCTAAGGTGGCCTTTGGAGATCTTGGAAGTTTAACGGAAGAAAAAAAAAAAAAAAAGGATGAAAAGTCACTTTTAGCTTTAGCCATTAGTGTTAATGGTGCGTGCTCATTACAGCATTTCACAATGATAAGATTTAACACTGCTAGGCTTTTGTGCTCTCAAAGGAACGCCACGGTGTATGCTGTCTGCAGGGTTATTATATCTAACCGATTCTTAAAATGTACTCTTAGCAATTAACCTAAGATATAGCAAGGAGTGACTCACTCCTGAAGAAGTTGTCTTTTTATTCTTTCCCCTACTCATCCATTTCTCAGTTGTTGGGTTGTTTTTTTTTTTTGTTTTTTTTTTCCCTACCAGCTTTTTGAAATGCAAGAAAGGCCACTGAAAGTTCTTTGTTTGAACACTTACATAAGCTAGTGAGATTGCTTTAACTTCTGAACTGCCAGAAGTGGCAGAAGCATTGTTAGCTTTAGTGCTAAGCAAAACACACTCATGCTTCAGAACAGCTCTCTGTAGTAGTAGATTAGCTCTCGATCCTTGTCTCAGTAGCTGGAATGTTTTTTTCCCTTGCCTTGCTGCCGCCCCTTGACCAGCCCGGACGGGAGTGTGCATATCTGTGCTCTCAAGTGAACTTCTCCCCATTATATCGAGTACATTGGTTCCCTCTTCACAAACAAATGGCTGTATGGATTATTTTTACAGGAGCCAACTTCCTTTTCCAGGAACCCATTTTCATAACACAGCCATGAAGATATGAATATTTTTCAACCAATTTGTTTCACTTGCTTATTAGAAAGAACTAACTTTGACTTTTCAAAGGCATTTTTATACTTGAGGTTTTTTTTTTTCTGGACACATCACTGTTTACACTGTAGTATGTTTGCAATTGGTGTGAAATCTGCTTTTTAAATTACTTAATTGATTTATTCATTTCATTTCTCTTTTAAATGCGTGCCGTCCAGAAAAATCACCATGTGTCCAGATGAACGAAGTGGTCTGGGGGTTTGCTTTGGCCGACTCCGTTGATATCCAGGTTGGGCGTCCATTGAAGTGAAAGCGTTAATTGAGACAACCTGCATGGTTTACAATCGGAATAGGGTCAGTGTTTCAGTGACGTGTTCATTACTGAATGTTGGTAAGGGAACTTTAAATCTCACAACGGTTGGAGTGTATAGTGTATAGAATCGAGTACTCGATCCATGGATTGGAAGGCATTTTTCTGTGCAATAACAAACCGATGAAACTGATGCCCCAACCCAAAACGTGAATCGATCCTCGGCGCAGAGTCAAGAATTCGGGCCAAGTTTGGAAAGATCCTCCGCCTCCCTGACTGCACCTGTATTCATAGCTTGTGCTTTGTGTGTGATTAAAAAGAAAGCTGTGAGCCACCCAATGGAAAGGGATGCGTCGCAGTTCTTCTGACCACAATTACATTCGAGTAAGCCGAGCTCCGAGTGGAGGTGCGAGAAGACGGGGTGAAGCCCTTTAATGGTAGTAATAAAGGTGTTCAGCCTTTTGGTTCAATACTGCCAGCAGTTAAAATGCCTTTAATGCATCTAATGCAATTTTCAGGCAGAAGAAAGGGCCGACGTGTTTGGTGTTGCAGAGTTGCCAGTGCAGCTGTGTATAAGGTGAAGGAGAGTTGCTGAGCCAAGAGACAGAGGCGAAGCTCTCGGATGACAGCGACACACTTTCCTCTCTCTCTCCCTCCTTTTAGTTGCCTGTGTGTATCGAGCGACACAGGCGAGCTCTTGATTAGGCTGTAATGGGATCTGTGAGTTTAGCACATTTGCCGTTAGCTGGCAAGCTGCTCCAAGCCAGAGCTGTCATTAACGGTCTGGGCCAATGCAAGCGTCTCTCTGGGGGGTCATGACCCAGATCCCTCCCCATCGGGCCTACTGCTGAGTGTGTGTGGTGTGAGGCTTAACTCTAAAGCCTGTTATTCACTGCACAAAGTACTTCAACTTCTGGCATCTTTTTTAAGTCACCAACTGCTTCAGTACCAAAAGTTCTAGCTGTTTTTGTTACTTGTTCAAGACTGGCTAGAGCAGCGATGAGTGGCATGTTTGCATTTGTACCACATATCACACCACCACATACACAGATATCCAATCAAATAAAAGAAAAAAAGTGATTTGATGTTGTTGGCTGTTTGTTCGCTCAAAAGCAACATTGTTACATGTTATTTATTTCTCGACCTGCGTTTTAAAAGTTTACATTTAATGTGTCAAAACCCAGCACAAGGAACGATTTTCACACAGCGCAGACGAGCAGAAACACTTCCATTTTCTGACCACATGGAGTGCGGCGTAATGGAGGTTTTTAATGCGTCAGTAACAGTCTCACAGCGCCGTCAGTTCATCGTAGTCTCATCGACAGCGCGTCGAAACGGAAATCATTTTCACGTTGTCGCCGTAAATTACGCCACGTTAGTCGACGAGCCTTTGAGCTGTTTAACCAGACAGCCAATCGGATGAAAGAACGATGTGAATCGTTTTTTTCTTTTTTCTTTTGCATTGTGGCATTGGTCATGGTGATGCTGCCATTGCGATTGTTCCACGTTGGTGGAAAATGAACTAAAAAGCCCCCGTTTTACATTAGCTCCTGTTTGGGTTTGTTCTTGTGTTTGAAGGTTAAGTGCGTAAACAGCTAGTGATGCAAAAATAATAATAATGCTAATGGAGAAAAGAGATGGATTAAGAGGTAGTGGACAAAGACAATAGGATGGACAATGACCCTATGTAGAAGAAAAAAAAGAATTTGCGAGAATACTGGATTTAGAAGAGGCATAGAGGAAGAAAATAAAAGAGAGATAAAGAAAGAGGGAGAGATAGAAATGTAGTACTTCTCATTAATCTTGCTAAAGGGAGGAGAGGAAACAGCAGCAATGGCAGCACAGTATGTGGCCTTACTAATGCAGCCAGCATGTCCTGAAGCCTCTTGCTGATGGTGTGTGTGTGTGTGTGTGTGTGATCTAAAACCCCCTGCTATCCCATATCATCTCCTAACTATAGACCTGATGCTCATGG
This sequence comes from Notoglanidium macrostoma, assembly GCA_030068235.1. Taxonomy (NCBI): domain Eukaryota; kingdom Metazoa; phylum Chordata; class Actinopteri; order Siluriformes; family Auchenoglanididae; genus Notoglanidium; species Notoglanidium macrostoma. The sequence goes on along the minus strand of JAQQZR010000016.1, from coordinate 14,163,563 downwards.
TGAAGATATAGGTACTTATCATTGTAGTGTGTGTGTGTGTGTGTGTGTGCTTAATAAGGAAAACCGAGTGAGTCCGCCTCCATGTGTAATTAACTCTGTCTTTATAGAACCAGATCTAATAGCACATCCTGTGTGGTGCACCGAAGTAAGCAGAATATTTTAATCTCATTGGCTGGTGAACTGGCATGTGATTGTGTGATTTCACACAGCTTTTGCATGATGTTTCCCATCGGCTAAGTGAGTTATGTAAAGAAATAACAATACCAGAATAGAACGCGTTGCATTACGCACATGCTGAAATGCTTAGACGTCAGCGCTTTTCTCTCGTCTGCCATGCAGCTCTCGGCTAAGCCGGCTGGTTAGAAATGGATTTTTTTGATCCGCTCCTAAACGCGCCTCAGCCTGTGTGCTGCAGGAGATAAGTTTAAACAGGTGAGCGGAAGAGATAGCATATGCTGACAACGCCGTCTCTCCAGCTCTCCGCCGGCATGGGGGCTTAGCTACCGCAGCAAGACACTGGCTTAATGCAAGGTGGAGACACTGTTAGTCATGGACTAAACTTGGAGGCATCTAAAATAAAAGAAATATTTATCCGTGCGTGGAAATCTCCGATGTGTACAGATGTCACGTGCGGAGCCAATTACATTTTTTGTATACGCCGTATTCTCAGTTGTATTAAAGTCCTTTTCTTCATTGCTTCAGTGCTGCCCGAAATTAATGTCTTTAATTGAGTCTTCTTGCTGTGGAATTAGATAATGACTCTTATTTACATTAAAGAGCAAAGAACAGTGCAGTGTAAAAGCATCCTTGCCCTTTTGAAGCTGCTTCTTATTCTCCAGTATTTTTATTTATAGCACAGCACTGCTGAATTCTCGACTCTTATTTTCTATAACAGCAGCTCTGAGCGTCACAGCTACAAGGTTTATATCGTGTCTAATCCGTGTTACTTGTTACTATAGTAACAACTTAGACAGGAACGTGCCACGTTTTAAAAAGGTGTGTAATTTGTTGTTTTCAGGGATTTTTTGGAAGGTGAAAGCGCTTTTTACGGAAAAGAGATGGCGAGGGAACGAACGTTTATAGCTGCTATAATGCAGGTGATGACAGGAATAAACTATACATCTAATTCTTGGTTCCTAATCAAACTAAATGAAAGATTTATTGTTGTGATTTATTTGTTCCAAATATATTAGGACATAACAGCAATCAAAATTGAAGAAAAGCTGACACTGTCAGTATCGTGTGTAAGTATGATTAGCGGATTTACTATAACCGATTGTAAAGGTCATCAAAATAATAGTGTTGTTGACAAATAGACTATTATTTGTAATGAAAGTGTTTTAATTTGCATGTGAGAATGAGCTGTTTCGCCATTACAGAGACCAAAATTTGTTCGTGTTACTTGATAAACACACATCTATCTGCGCAGGATATGTGAAAACTGATATTGCAACAGCGAAACCGTGAGCAACCCTAATTAAAATCTAATCGAAATAGTCACCCTGCGATTAATGTACAGCAAATTAGACAATGAGGAAAAACAGGAAAAGAAATAACTGTCAGTGTGAATGCAGGGCTAGCTTTAAACCCAGATACCATGGCAACCAACAGTAAACTCAAACTGCCATTAACGACTAATGTATTGCAAATTGGACAATGTGAAGAAGGAGGAAAAAAACATTAGTGTGAATGCTTCAAACTCTTAACGGCAGCCATCAGTGCGTCGCTCGGAAACTGGGAGAAACCTTGTTGTCTTCCTCATCTGACAGAGTGAGTGATTTTTTCTTTGATATGGTTCTTCTTGATGCTGTGGCTCTCAAAGGCCAAGGGAAGGACGTGAGGATGGAAAACCAAAATGTGCTTTGTGTTGAAAAATGTAAGGATTGTATACCATGTGTTATATTTCTGATTACATTACAGTACTGACTGGTGTATTATAGTATTGAATTACAGCACTGATTGGTGTATTACAGCACTGGTTGGTGTATTATAGCACTGGTTGGTGTATTAGAGTAGTGGTGTATTACATCACTGATTGGTGTATTAGAGTAGTGGTGTATTACATCACTGATTGGTGTATTTCATCACTGGTTGGTGTATTATAGCACTGGTTGGTGTATTAGAGTAGTGGTGTATTACATCACTGGTTGGTGTATTACAGCACTGATTGGTGTATTAGAGTAGTGGTGTATTACATCACTGGTTGGTGTATTTCATCACTGGTTGGTGTATTACATCACTGGTTGGTGTATTACAGCACTGATTGGTGTATTAGAGTAGTGGTGTATTTCATCACTGGTTGGTGTATTACATCACTGATTGGTGTATTTCATCACTGGTTGGTGTATTATAGCACTGATTGGTGTATTAGAGTAGTGGTGTATTACGTCACTGGTTGGTGTATTAGAGTAGTGGTGTATTACATCACTGGTTGGTGTATTACAGCACTGGTTGGTGTATTACAGCACTGGTTGGTGTATTACATCACTGGTTGGTGTATTAGAGTACTGATTGGTGTATTAGAGTACTGAGTGATGTATTAGAGTATTGAGTGGTGTATTATAGCACTGATTGGTGTATTAGAGTCCTGATTGGTGTATTAGAGTACTGAATGGTATATTACAGCACTGATGGGAGTATTAAAGTACTGACTGGTGTATTACAGCACTGATTGGAGTATTAGAGTAGTGGTGTATTACAGCACTTGTTGGTGTATTACATCACTGGTAGGTGTATTAGAGTACTGATTGGTGTATTAGAGTACTGAATGGTGTATTAGAGTATTGAGTGGTGTATTATAGCACTGATTGGTGTATTAGAGTCCTGACTGGTGTATTACAGCATGATTGGAGTATTAGAGTACGGAGTGGTGTATTACAGCACTGATAGGAGTATTAGAGTACTGAGTGGTATATTGTAGCACTAACTGGTGTGTTACAGCACTGGTTGGTGTATTACAGTATTGATGGCATTTTCCTGTGTATGTTTTCATTAGAGAATGCACCAGAATGGTGGTGTTTGGCTGTTTGTATGTGTCCTCCGGAGTGAACTTCTACTTCCTGTGTCATTCAATATTTCTTCAGTGCACTGGTATTCCTCCTCTGCCATGTGAGAGTTTCATTAGGCATGTGTCAGTGTGATGCTTTCCCTGTGTATAAGGGATCCTCCTACATGTTTCTCAGTCACACTAACTCGTTCAGGTGGCGTGTGCATATTGAGCGTGGGCTCTGGAGGTACATATGAGAGAGGAAAGAGGATCAGGCTTCTGGTCTTCACCGTACAAGTCTGGCTCAACGCTTGATTAGCCATCTTGACTCAAAGCATTCATCTCCTTTCACGCTCTCTCTATCATAGAATGAGTAATGATTATGAAAAAAATCCACTTTTTATTCCCTGTTAGCCTCATTAGCAGTTTTATCACTAGCTTGTACATTTCTCTGGTCTGGCTTAAATAGCTGTGCAATATAAGGTAATGGTGCCACACAAACCTACAACCTGTCAGTCACTGTTAGGCACTGTAATAAATATCAGTAAGGAAGCTGTGGAAAAAATCCTTGGCAATGGATAATGAAGAAAGAACAGAGAGGTCAGGGCATTACATGTAGCCATAAAATGGTTCCTCTTCATGGATCCTCTGAATGGAGCATCACTGGAGGAATACGAGAACAATCAGAAGCTACAAATGCATAGAGCAACATTGTGAAGATCCGTAACACGGCACTACAAAATGAAGTTTGTGTTTGTCAGCTCTCCCACTCCAGAACCACGCTCCGACAGTGTGTATCACACACTCGTCAGGCCAGCTTGGATGCATTTTTTATGACAGTCCGCTTTGACAGCAGAAATGTGGAGAAAGAGAGGCGGCTACGGAGGCTGATGGCCCAGGGGAGACAGACTGCCCACATCTAGAGACTAGTGGAGGAATGCGACTGTACCACATCAGAGATCAGTAAAGGAGGGACTGTACCACTTCAGAGAGCAGAATTTATCTGCCTCAGGCATCTCTGTTTTCTGTGTTTCGGTTTGTTTTGTTTCTTTTTTTGTGATTATTCTTTCATTGTCTCTCTCCATCACCCCGTCTTTATTCTCACTACTCATTCTCATTTCATCTATCTTTCTGTACCACTCCTTCTTGCTCGCTCTCTATCTCTGTTCCTTTGTCACTCCCCAGGCCATATCACTCTTCTTTGGTTTCTGTGATTTGAGGCACTGCTCGTCCTGTGCGAAAGGATCAAAGTGGTGCCGGCTGTTCGATTCTCAGTCCTCTGCTCCCCACAGCCGTGTTCTCTCTGCCTTCAGCCTTCTTTAACTCAACTCTCTCTCCCGAGAGCACGTCAGCACACATGGGAGAAAAACAAAGATGTACATGCACGTCACTCGTGCTGCTGTTGGTGTAGACAGAAGGAAGGAAGGAAGGAAGGACAGAAGAAAGAAAAGTGAAGCAAATAAGAAAGAACAGGGAATCAAAGAGGAAAGGAAAGGGAAGCAAAGAGGATAGGGAAGGGAAGTAAAGGGGAAGGGGAAGGGAAGTAAAGAGGATAGGGAAGGGAAGCAAAGAGGAAATGAATGGGAAGTAAAGAGGAAAGGAAAGCAAAGAATCAAGAAAAAAAACTAGGAAATAAAAAGTAAGATCAAATAAATGTAAGAAATGCTAAGAAGGAAAAAAAGCAAGAAAAAGGGAGAGTAAAAAATAAGTATGTATGTAAGTATGTAAAATGGGAAAGAAAGCAAGCACAAAAAAAACAAACTAATTAAGAACAAATGGGAAAAAGCTGGGGAAGCTGGAGCCAATCCCAGCATCTTGGGGCGAGAGGCGGGGTACACCCTGGGCAGGTCGCCAGTCCACCAC
>JAQQZR010000016.1:14135468-14147811 GCA_030068235.1 Notoglanidium macrostoma | reverse complement strand
TTCATAGTTTTGATGTATTCAGTAATGTTTTACAACGTAGAAAGCAAAAATAAATAAAGAAAAACCTATGAAAAAGACTAGGGGTGTGCAAACTTTTGACTGGTAGTGTGTATATGTATATATATATATATATATATATATAATGCGACCTGCTCATTGTACCCCATAGTGACTTTGGTTTTCTCTCTCTCTGTGTGTTTTTTTCATGCTCCTGGATCTCCGGACTGCTCTCTGATACAGGTAATGTAGCGTACTGCTACCCAAACAGTTCCTCTTGTTTTTCAGAATTAAAAAGGGTTTTCAATTGATAGCCCCCATTGAGCCCAAGACTAAGTTTAATTTGTGTCGGGAGAACGGTCTCGATTTCATTGCCTGCGTGCTTTAAGAGTCTCTAAGGGATGTGTAAAGTTGTTATTGCATCCCAGGGCTTTCGTTCCTCTAATCTTATCTTGTGTGTAGTTTTATGTCTTGTGCGAGTTCGAAATTCGCTTATAATCTCGCTTTTCCTTTATGTACTGTATCTGTGTCCATTCCCTTCACGAGAGCTAGCTAAGTATGTGGTGTGATGTAGTGACGGAGGGAACAAATAGCCCTTGATGCGTGTCATCTTGATTTTCGCCTGTCGTCTTCGTCCTGGCGCGTTGAAGCACGTGGCGGAGTTCGAGCTTCCTGCTGTTGGACGTATGGACGGGAAGGAGCGAATAAGAGTCAGAGAGCAGACGTGGAGGTTTTTCGTTTGTTTTTCGGCTCGCGAGAGGAAGAGGATGTCAGGACTACGGTGCACTGGAGGAAATAGAGGTGGCGGTCAGGGTGGGGTGAGCGGCAGATTCTCGACGTATGGACTCTGACATGTAGCGCGCCACATCCAGCCACAAGCCGTCAGAAAGGGCGAATCAAACAGCATCCTGTTCTTCTGGAGCTGCGACACGGACCTACAGCCTCTAACCCCGAACTATCCTACATTATTTAAGTATGTGCAGCACTTCTAGATTAGTACACCAATATTTTAAAATCTATCTAAGGTTGTTACTGTCTCATAATAATACTTAAAATCCAGCGATTATCTCCGCGATTTACCAGAGCCGGAAATAATTGCTCATGCTCCTCTTCTTACTTTTGCCCTTTTTTGTTCCAGGAGCTGGTGCTAATTAGCTGGTGCTTATTCCTTATTCACTGCTGATCTCGGGTGACTTTGGCTCTGGATGTGCAGCGCCTGACGACAAGATAGCTTTTAATAGCAACTTTGAGGATGATTTTCGAGCAGATTGCTAAATTGAGGCAAATTCATGTGAATATCATGACCAGGAAGACTGTCGACCTCAAGATATTCTCAGTATATTAAACTACTTTTAGATGTTTACGTGAATCCTGTCCACGTCTCCTTTCTATAATCTCATACGTTTATTGTCGTCCGGCGACACTCCGGCTCCGGTGTAAATGGTACAGACAGTCTAAACGGTGACGTTTCACGTTGTGGAACACGTAAAAAACAAGTTAGCGAGTTAGTTAATTAGTTAGTCTCACGTATGTTGTTAAATTAATAATGTTACCACAGAAACAAAACATACAAACTGTTGTCCTAACGAGAAACGGGTCTGTCCGAGTCCGTATTTCGTGTATGAAAAGTTTGGAAGCAATGGCGTGATGAAAATCGGAAGTAGAAATGTTGATCCTGGTTATTGCCCCATTCTCACCCCCAAGCGTAAAAACGCAAGAAGTTAATCTCTCCTTAACGTCGCTCTGTCTGTCTTTTTTTTTTTTTTTTTTTTTTTTTATAACGAGACGCTCTGAAATTCACTTGAGTATGATTGTAAAGTATCTGTCGCGATGGTTAATGAGGCGAGTGAGAAACGGAGCTTCCGAGTGAAATATGGCTGGCGCGATCCCGCTCGCTCTAATGAAATTGCGGAGGCAGACTGCGCTGCCGGTGAGCGTACACCTCCACATGCACGGGAACGCCAGCGCCATCCATCAGAGAGCCGCACACTCCGTCTCACTGTGCGTTAAAGGGCACGGATGATCCCGCTTAACAGTCAGGGGGATGAGGAACGGCCTCTCAAGGTCATCCATGAGGTGTGTGTGTGTGTGTGCGGGGGGGATGATATGTGATTACCGTCTTTGGCTAAATATTATAATTGTGTGTGTGTGTGTGTGTGTGTTAACGTGGGTAATGTATTTGTGTGTACTCCACGTGACAGACGAAGAGATAAGACGACAACACGGTGAATGTGGTTTGGTTTTACATATTCCTGTGTGTGCGTCGCTGTAAATGTGAGAAAGTGGTCACCCTCCGTGTGTGTGTGTGTGTGTGTGTGTGTGGCACGTCCCAAGCGTCTCCGAGTCCACATTAAACTGCCACCTCACTAAATTATTCAGAGCGTTTAGCACTTAGTGGGCCGCCTCTCCTGCCATCTGATTAGGGCTATTAGTCACACGGCACAGAAACAGGTCACACCGGGGAACGGCGACGCTCGGAGAATTGGCGATTTCGTGCGGAAAACAAAGACTTTGTGCTCATCAGTGACTAATAATATCCATATGCTCAAACCGGTCTAGCGGCGTAAGCACCGGACCAGAACCACGCAGCACCCCGATGGCCAAAGAGCCTCTGGATGTCTCGTGCATCTTACGCCACTTTCCACAAAACCTCAGAGGATCCTTGAGTGACGTCTGGTCACAAGTATATCGTTCGCGCCGTTGCCTTGGCAGCGCGCGTCCATGAATTTGGGGGCGGAGCTTCTGAAGGGAGGTGTGTATTTGTTTAGCTGTCTGAGTCTTTCTCCAGAATCGACGACCGAACCTTTAAAGCTGTTTTACCCGATACAGTATGAAGCACATTATTTCTTTAAAGCAACATTGTTTGCAAAATAATACAGCCACTTAGTACGGAAAAGTATTAAAAAGCTTGAAAGTTTTTGCAGCCTAGGTGACCTTTAGCTGAACGAAAAATAAACCGCATATTAGGCTCATTATTTTAATTCGTGTAAAAGATTATGTGGGTGTTTATTTGATTCCTGAGCGTTCAACCAACAGAGCAGCGTTATTGATCTTATAGGCTAGGTCTTTTTTTTTGCGTGTGTTCTTGCGACTTGGGTTCAACTCAGAAGACCAGTCAGGCGTAATAGCTAATAGTTTTGATTCTACCGAGTTGTGATTTATACCACTATAATAAAATCACAGATCCCCCCCCAAGCTATGCTTCTTTGAGAACCGCTGCCATAAAGAGTGGTAACCTTGGAGAGAAAAAGCAATTCAGACAATCTTTTGCATCAAAAAAGGTATCAATTCATTCCAAGCATCTAAACTTGCTCCAGTTCGTTTTCAGGCTCCGCAGGTGCAATTTGTTTTCCTGGGGGAAAAAGAAACCAGGCCATTACTTACTTAATATTGAAGATTACGGTTCGTCTGTGAAGATGTAAAACGAACAGAACAATATTGTCGTAAAGTGATGTATTTTCCTGCAGCGTTTAAAAGTGACGGATTATTTAACAAGATGAACGGAAGTGCAAGGACGGATTTTAACACGTCGCTGACCAAACATCATTTTCCAGATTATCAGGATCTTCTCGCTCGTGCAGATCTCCAAAAACTAATACTTGGGAAATGATTGTTCTTCCCTGCCTGACGTCCGTACGCTCATCGTTTGAAGCCAGACTGGAACCACAGACCAAACAACTCAAACATAATCTGTCATTAGCAACATTCATGATTATTCACTCCGAGCCAAGTGCATTCGGTTTTCTCCCCTTTCGTACGAGGCCAAGAAAAAGGCCCTATTTTCATGTGGTTAGTTTTCTCAGGGTCTGTATTAAAATAATCGGATAATAAAGCTCTCGCATCAGGACAGCGATGAATTAATAAGGGTTGAGTTACGTTTCTGCACTCTTAATAATGAAGGTGCAAGGGAAAGGTGGCGGTTTTTGGGTTCCCAAGAGAAATTTTCAAGTAGAAAAAGTGTTACGGTCGAGATGTTGAGTTTCTACAGCGCTCTGATGATGTCACTGATTACAAATCTTGTATCGTTAATTGTTTAGCATGAGAATACGCAAGAGAGTGTGAATGTTAGTACTTGGAAGTACTTCTGACACGCGCTTGGAAAGGATGGGGCATTCAGTCGGTTGCAATTAACTACATCCTATATTGTGGACCTTTTAAAAAAAAAACCACACACACACACACACACACACATTCTGCAAATAGAAATAAACTCACAGCGTGGCACCTGTGAAGGATCAAATTACCCCAACTAGTCATGTAAAACTAATGCCATCCAAATAGGGCTTATGTCTCTTAAAGTGCAGTGAAGTGAGAATCCATTTGGATAACCGTGTGCGTGTGTGTGTGCGTGTGCATGTGTGCGTGCGCAGTATTTTGTCCTATTTCTGCCATTTAAATATGAGCATCCTCTCTGAGTGCTTGGTTTTGTTTCTCTGGGTAACAGCATCATGTCACTCTGCATAGATCTATTAATTCTTTTAGCCGTCTTCAGTAGCAGAATTTTTACCCGGAATTCTGGTTTTAGGAGGATTCGGAGCTTATCCCTGGAACACTGGGCATTTAGAGTCGCCAGTGCACCTACCTGTGGGAGGAACCCAAGCTCATGGTCGATGTGTTACCGCTGCTGTAGTTGAATGGCTGCCATTTTGAATCCAGTATGCTGTTGTGGTGTCATATGAGTGGAGATCCCTGTAAGGACAGAGAGCTTTGAGTAGTGTGTGTGTGTGTGTGTGTGTGTGTGTGTGTGTGTGTGTGTGTGTGTGTGTGTGTGTGTGTGTGAGAGCGGGAGTGTTCCGAGGTTTAATCCTGCTCAGCCACAAGCCCTTCAGAAAACAGAGGCGAGCGTAATTAAGGCCATCATCAGCATTGCTAATTAGCCGCGTCCCGTCAAGGCTCGAGCACTAATCTACCAGCGAGCGTTCGGTTCCTTGCGTGCTCATCCTTGAAGTGGAAGGAGGCCGAGCGAAAGAGCGCGCGAGAAAGAACGCGAGAAAGAAGAAGGGAAAAAAAACAACAAGGACGATAAGTCGAGGCTGTTTTTACTGGAGGACACAAATTAAGCTGATGATTTCTGTGTGAGGATTGTGAGAGGATCTGCATGCCTTTAACAAGGCTTTCACTTCTCTGGAGACAAATAAGCTTCGGATTTTTTGGTTTTATTTCTCGGGGTGGTATTTTGGGGGGTTTTTTGTTGGTGGTGGTTTTTTTTCAAGGCGTGTGAAAGTTCACACTGAAATCGACCTTGAGCTGGGAAACATCAGAAGGCAGAGGAGTGAGCGTGACTCTCTGTCTCTCTCTCTCGCTCTTGCTCTCACGCTCTCTGTCTCTCTCTCACTTTTGCGCTCTCTCTCTCTCGCTCTTTCTCTCTCTCGCTCTTACTCTCGCGCACTCTCTCTCTCTCACTCTTGCTCTTTCTCTCTCTCGCTCTTTCTCTCTTTGTCTCTCTCTCTCGCTCTCGCTCTCGCTCTCTGGACTATCGATTCCTAGAAGCTAGTTTCAGTGACTACTCTGAAAGTGTATATGTTTTTTTTCCTTCTCATTCTCTCTCTCACTTTTTTCTTTCGCTCAGTCAATCTCTCGGACACTCACCTAGACACACACTCACACGTCCAGCTAATGCATTTAGCCTCCGTGCTAAGCAGGTAGAGTGTGACGTTTGCCCTGTGCTCATCCTCCTAAATTGCTTTCATGCTCAACTGAGGGTCTGTGTGTGTGTGTGTGTGTGTGTGTGTGTGTGTGTGTGTGTGTGTGTGTGTGTGTGTTTTTGGGCTCCCACTCGGGCCTCTGACTATCGTCTCTTTTACGGTCATCACCACCAAAGCGACTGGCAGAAAATTAATGAACGGCCTACTGCTTATGGAAGCACTGCACTGGGTGGGCAGCTCCTCTCTCATTCTGTGTGTGTGTGTGTGTGTGTGTGTGTGTGTGTGTGTGTGTGTGTGTGTGTGTGTGCATGTGTGTGTGAGAGCGCAGCCGTGGAGCCCAGGCTAATGAAAGTGTCCGCTCCTCTTCTCTCTTCCCCGTGTCTGGCTGACTAAATGAACTGTTCTGTGCAGGAACGCAGAGAAAAGGAGTTCATTTAGCAGGCAATGACAGTCAGAGGCCCCGGTCAGACTTAAAGCAGAACACACACACACACACACGCGCACACACACACACTTGTATCTCCTCTCTCCAGTCCTCTCTAACTCTCACATCATCCTCCTCTCTTTATCGTTTATCTCATTCTGCGTCTCCCCCTTTCTATCACGTCCAGTGCAGTTCCCCTCCAAGTATTCCTAATATTTACATATTTAAATTAAAGGCCCTTCATTGAATGTTTAAGATGCCATTTTTAATAGATTTTTTTTCCCTTGCTTGATGTCTAGGAATAAAGGAAACGAGCTTCGTGTTTAAGTTTTTGGTTTCCATTATTCTTGCGTTTCTATCACTCTTCCGATTAAACATTCACAAGGAACAAAATATGGGCTCTGAAAATGACCTCGCACTTGCATTTCAAACGAGCTTGTTAGAGTTCTCCTTTTGCGTGCGTCTGAATTTCAAACCGGACATTTTGTTCACTGCAGTGGTTCTGTGATGCCGTTATGTGACACACCATGTAGTGAGCGCCTGTAGTGAATAAGGAATCCATTCCGGAATCCGGCCTTACTAATAGGATTTGCATACATACATAACCTAAAAGATGAAATGACGGATAAGTTTCCATGATCACTGGTTAATGTGACATATCTAGCTAAATGTTCAATAACAAAAGAAAACCCCATTGCTATGTCTTAATAGATTTTTTTTCTTAAGAAATTGTCCCTTGTGACCTTCTGTGGTGAGTATTATGCTCTATTAGCCATATAAAATTAAAGGCTGATTAATATCCTAATGCTAATGTCATTTGACTCATTTAAATCATTAAACCTTGAATAGTTCTTGTTCTGACCTCTTTGGCCTTCCACGCTCTCCATGCCTGTTTTTGTACCTCTGGGCTTTCCACTCTTTTACCCAGTCTTATTTTCCTGTTCTTGTTAACGCTCACTCCATCTTAAGATGGGTTAGCTGCGGCTGCTTCTCATTTCCACCGCCTTATTTAAGCTCTTTGTTTTCCTCCTGCTCCTTGTGAAGTCTCACATGCTTCACAGCAACACTAAGCTATATTTTTCCTGCCTCTCGCCTTTTTCTCCCCTGCCAGTTCCAGGTTTTGAGTGTTTTTCTGTTCTTTTTTTATACCTGCTTTACGGGTCGCTTTCGTTCAGCGCGTCTGCCTCGAAAACGATTATGATTGTGGCAAAACCCGAATAGAAGTCCGCAGTTGGATCCGAAATCCTGTGTGTTCTACGTTCTCCATTTCTGCGGTGTTCGGGCCGTCTTTCAGTCAGCTGCACCTCATCCATCAGGCCGTGTCGCTCTTCCAGCTTGTTTGCATGAATCTTTTTCCATCTGTCAAACGAGTTAACATACATGATGGGCCTACACAAACCTCCCCCTACACACACACACACACACACACACACACACACAGTGCTCATATTTCATGGCCTGGACCTGACAACTAGAATTCCTTTGCACTCTAGAAACAGAAACGGAGAACCCGAGCCCTTCTTGAACAATCACGAGTGCATTTCTTTTCCAAAAGAAGAGGCTCTTGGAAGCCCATGCAGGAACGGAAAAGAAGGTTAGGCGAGTTCACGCCCCGCTTCAATCCACGTCTCAGGGGACGGACCCTGTAAGTGACAAGAACATTATCTTTGAGCTGTGTAATTCGCAGGGCTGCTGAGCGCCGTGCTGTTCTAGCCGGGGCCTGGAGAGGAGCTGTCAGGCTTGGCAGGCTAAATTTGATGCGAATCGGCAGGCAGATTATGGATGTGGCATTTGGGCTCCTGGCAGTGGTTCATTGCCGTAGCATGGCACATCTCTGAGCCAGGCTGAGTGACACCTCTAAAGGCCCACAGTGCTTTTCACCTGACACTCAAAGGCCACCTGGAGCCTGGATCTTCACACACACACCACGTTTATCACGACCTATTTTTCTATCGCATGCACTTTATCCCTTTCATTCTCTCTCGCCTTCTTTCCCCTCATCTTTTCTTTGCCTAATTGTGTTGTCACGTGCTTTTATTCCCAGGAGAGATTGTCAAAGTGTGCCAAATGCATTAGTAACTTTCCTCAGGTTCCACACACACACACACACACACACACCTGTCTTCCTAAGAACACAAGCACGCACCCTGCCCCTGTGCTTTTCTGCTGCACATTTGCGATCCTTGCATGCCAGCGTCTTTTATACGTAAGCCAGATCACAGAAGCGGCAGGAACAGATGAGTGTTTGCAGGCCTTGTGAAGAGAAAGACTAAGAGAGAGGGAGATCATGACAGCTGGTGTAATGATGCATGTTTAGTGGGTCGGATTGCTTTCAGGCAACTCTGCCTTCCCTTAACCCCCCGCCGCACTGCACGTTCGGGAGCCTCAACATCCAAACATGCCTAATTGTGACATGAACGTTAGCACACCACAAACTGGCCCTAGCCGTGCTCCCACAATTACAAGCAAATATTGGTTTAGATCAGTCCGAATCTTCATAGGATATTTGTTGCTATAAGATTCTGTAATAACCAATAATAACCTTCATATCACTCGGCTTTGCTGAGTCAGACGCTCTCGCTCCCCCTCTTTTATTGCAAGCCGGAGAGAAATATCCGAGCGAGGTAATATGCAGAGATGCCATTTTAGTGCTTTCAAGTGTTTTTGATCCTCACGAGCGACTAAAGTGGTGGTCAGCGTTAATCTCGTTCCACTCGAATCAATTCCACAGTGAAACCGTAGCGGGCCGAGACGTCTTTGCAGAACTCGAGGCGGCTGAAATTGAGATCCGTGATCAATAGTTACATTGGAAAAGCTTTTAGAACAACTGTAGCCTTTGCAAGGCATTATTAAAGTGATGTTTGGTGGGTTACAGAATATGCATGGGAGGATAGCAATTTGGAGTGAGTCACGGTTGTTAAAGTTAGCACAACAACAACATCATACCGGTTTTATTGCCTCTAAAACTAGCCGAAATAAAAATGAACAGTAGGTGTGAATAACGTCCACTGCCTGAAAAGTGGGAAACTGCAGGTAGCTGGAAAAGAGCGATTAAGCATTCTGAGGATATTACACAGAGTGCGAAGCGTATTCACTGTGCGTCATTCGTGCGTATCGAATCTCTGCACCCAGGACGAACATGAAACCCTAAACTTAAAAAAATATCAAACTGCTTAACTTCCCGGGATTATTCACCGCCAGACAAAACGAGCCGATGAGTACGTTTTAAACGTGACTTACTCCAGCTGGTTCGTGTATTTCCTGGATGCGTGACAAGCATGCGCAGCTCGTCCAAGATAAACTACTCGCATCACCGCATACATTCTGGCTGTCAGTAGGAACTATTTTTGCTAAATAAATTAGCTAGTCAAGATGAGCGGCACGGTGGTGCAGCGCTTAGCGCTGTCGCCTCACAGGTTTCTGTGCGGAGTCTGCACGTGGTCCTGAGCGGGTTTCCTCCGGGTGCTCCGGTTTCCTTCCGGTTCCAAATCAAACAGGGCGATGGAAGATCCTATCGGGAGCGGAAGAAGAAATTAGCGTGTTAAGAAGACCGATGAAGAACATTTTTGTGGAACAAGATACGCTACATCAGAAACTACATCTATGTTGTCCCTGTACAACTCCTTGTTCAGTTCGGTTTGTCTGTGTTAACACACTTAACTAGCTTGTCATGCAGTATTTTGTGGTTAATGGATATTAATATTCTTTCAAGCGGATTCCCCTTTGCTGGTCCAGGGACGGAGCGAGCGCAGGGTCCCGAGCAGGGGGCGAGCAGCCAAGGCTAAGCCCCAATAACAGGAGAGAAGAGCAAGCTAGGGGGGCCGTATTTGTGTAACACCTCGGTCAGCATGGGCTCCGTCTACCAGTACTTAGCAAATCAAAGAAAAGGGCCGAGCATGAAGAGAAATCAATGGGGGAGTGCGCGGTGCATTTATCAGCCGGATGCTGGGAGAGGGAGACGGGAGGCGTCCCGCCGCGGGGAGCCTGGCGTTCTGAACTTTACTAATTGGAGGAGGGGAGAAAGTCTAGGGGTGATGGATGGAGTGGAACTTCAATGTGATTGGGCTCTAATGGATGATATGGCTACACTCACTGACTGGTGCCCAAGGCTTCAGAATTACTCCACACACACAAACACACACGCGCACACACACAAAGAGCTGACTCTTACTACACACTGTTTTAGGCATGAATCCTTGGCATTACTCAAAATGCAATCTTCCTTTAGAGCACACAGCTTTCAGTTCTTGCACGCACTTTGTTTCCCTTATTTTGTTAAATTACTTGGTTTGGTATTCTCTCTCTCTCTCTGTGTATTTTCCACACTCTATTCTCCGTTGCGTCTATCTCATTATGGTGATGCTGTTTCTGCAGGGACTGTAAATGAAGTGTTAATCTCTTCCCTCATCAATCCGCGTGCCTCCGTGAGCCCCGGCCCACTCCCTCTCACTCCTGCAATTCTGATGACTGGCACTTTTGCTTGTTTTAAGCAAGAAGAGTTTGGCTAAATTGAATTTTAATGGATCGCGCTTCCCAAGCGGGAGGCGCGATCCATTATTTGACGGCCGTGATTCCGCCAGCCGCCGCTTTTGATTTATGGAGAGAGGGACGCAGGGGTCAAAGGTCAAACGGATGGTGCAGAGAGCGTAGCATCTGTATTTCGGAGTCTTTTAGCAAAGGTAGAGAGAGAGAAAAAAAACCAGGACGGCGCAGAAATACTCAGGAGCACACGAGGAGGTTGTTTGGTGTCTTGCCGAGCTCTTCCGACTTCTCTTTTACGGCGGAGATGCTCTGATGTGCAGGTGCAGCGTGAGGTTGGACAAACAGCGCGTCTCCCTGACTGAAAGCGACTCTTATCTTTTTCCTTCAAAGGCCAAGCTTTACATGCCAGTTCCTCTGCCTGACACGCCTCGACTGAAATCTGATAAACATCAGGATGTAAACACAATGTCCAACGATAATAAGGGCATGACATTGTTCGGTAGCTGAACGTCTGTTACTGGAAAAAAGAAGGCAACTAATAAACTTTGATGTCATCGTGGCAAATACGTTTTGTAGTTTGATTAGAAAGGGTCGCATGACGTGATGATCTAAGATGTAAGGAATAAAGCGCAGTGGGGCACGCTGTTATCTTTCCAAGTTTAGCACTTGCCTTTTTTTTATCAATGTTAACACTGCTAAATTCAAGCTTAACGGTGTTAACAATTAAAAGAAAGAGCGGTTAAAGGAAAAACGTGTTAGTGAGGTGTTAGGCCACCATAAGCCACCAGAACATCTTCAGTGCTCCGTGGCATAGTATACTACTGTAGAGTGTTTTATCTTATATTATATTATCAGCTCCTTCACCAGGGTTAATGTTCAATAGCAGTGACTGTCCTATCAGTAGGATAAACCACTTATATCATGAATAATGTCGATAAATTCCCCGCTAATGGATCACGAAGCCGAGCTGGACTCGCTGGACTCGCTGGTTTCAAAACCACCCCTCTACGAGCGCTGGGTTATTATTCATGCACGGCATCGTGTTTAAGAAATCAGGTTGGATTTTCTGGGTGGAAATTGGTCCTTGATGTAATTCTCCAGTTTGGTAAGAGTAGGTCGGCAGCCTCGGGCTCGGACTGGCCGTAACACCTCTAAGCTCCTCTCTCAGGGTTGAGACATCATGTAGGGTTTAATGGTCTTGCTTTGTTTAGGGCACAGGCGTAATTAACACGGTGACTCTGAGCCCACCTGCGCAGCCCAGAGTTGCCCGAGTTGATCGCTTCGCCCGGCACTGAAGGTCCAGTCTAATTAAATGAGGAGAGAGAGGGAGAAACGGAGAGAGAAAGAGAGGGAGACCTTGGCATACTGGTGATATGGTAACAGTCTGGAACGGAATTAGAGTGACCGAAGGAGACGAAAAAAGCAGATGGACAGATACCGGGAACAGCGACGGACTTGGCTAGAATGACAAACTCTCTGATTGATTAATGAATGTTGGTCGTCTCTAGTGAACGGGATTGTCCTTCAATTGTTCAGCTTATCGTCATTGTTAAGCACAGCAATATTGAACGTCATACCTTCATACACGTAAGTATATATTCAAAGTTATGACTTAAGTCTGGCGGCACGGTGGTGCGGTGGTTAGCACTGTCGCCTCACAGCAAGAAGGTCCTGGGTTCGCCCAGGATCCCGGGGTCACCCAGGATGCCTTTCTGTGCGGAGTTCGCATGTTCTCCCCGTGGATGCGTGGGTTTCCTCCGGGTGCTCCGGTTTCCTTCCACAGTCCAAAGACATG
>JAQQZR010000016.1:14112548-14130570 GCA_030068235.1 Notoglanidium macrostoma | reverse complement strand
GTGTGTGTGTGTGTGTGTGTGTGTGTGTGTGTGTGTGTGTGTGTGTGTGTGTGTGTGTGTGTGTGTGTGTTGTGTGGGTGTGGAGACCAGATAGAATTTATGGGAACATTTGGCTGGTTACTATAAAGAAAACTGCTTTAAAAATAAAATAATAATAATAGTAATAATAATAATAAGAAGAAGAAAAATACTAAAAGCTTTTTTGTTTCCTTTTGTTTTATGTTCAGTGGACGAGGTTCTCGAAAGGGTTACGTGTGTGTGTGAGTGTGAGTGAATGAGCTGATGTGTGACAGCTGTGAAATGTGCTCTGACAGTGTGTGGTGCTTCAGCCAGTCCTGTCAACGCTCAGTCTGAAGGGGTCCAAACTCATGTACACTCACACACACACACACACACACACACACGCCGCTTCTAATTAACACAGAATGACACTGCATGAGACGGGCTATTTTTAGCCCATCCACCTCCGCGCTTCAGACAACAAACCGCTAACGCCGTGTAGCACCCGTCATAACCAAGGTGACTGTAGAGAGGCGGGGAGGAGGGGTGATGGGCGCTGAGGGACGACACACGTTTATTCCTCCAGCTGAAAATCACTTTATCTGATTTCTCTGACGTTCCTTGAGGATCAGTTGAAGGCCGTGAAGTGCGTCGAGGCTACAGGTGTCTGTGTTACATCGCTCTTAAAGTATCTAAATTCACTTTACGCCGACACACACGTTGTCAGAAAGCTGCTCGAGTCAGCATAACGTTCTGTAGATTCCATTTTACTGTGCAATAAAATGCATTTCTAGCAGAAATTTTTGTTCCAAAAAGTGCTGATCTCTGTCTTATTCATATTTATTTTTTGTTATAGGTCTCAGATTTACATCGTCTCGTATGGCAAACGCTTTTATCCAAAGTCAAGTCAATTACGGCTCATGAATATACACGGCTGTTCAAAAGTCTGGACGTGTCTTCAACAATACAAAACCATACAGTATATCAAATGATAGTAATACAATAATAATAATAATAGTAATAATAATAATAATAACTCTCGGGGCTTTAGCGTATTTGCAAGCAACTGTAAATAAAGTAAAGAAGCCACAGCCTGAATGATATTGTAATAAATATTAATAAATAATAAATTAGTTAATACCTAATGCATCATTTAAGGCTCGTTATTCTGTAACTTAAACTTAATACGGATGTAAATGTTGATGTTTTATTTACCTTTCCTGAAGCTCTTCGGCATGAAGAGCTAAAACGAAACCATTTCAATGATACGTGTGCGCTATATTTATTTTTAACTTGATCACCACTTTCTAATCATGAGTCATGCTGGATATTTACAGGTTTGTACAAACGATGAAGACTATGTCATATTATGTAAGGAATGACGCTGGACATTTTTCTATCGCCTTTTTTTTAATATATTTATATATTTTTATTCTTTGAAAATTGAAATCTGTTAATCCGAATGAAAAATGACAGGCAAATTCATCAACACTTTCGGAGAAGAGCAGAATATACTGAAACACTATACGTGTACTAAAGACCCAGCGCTCGTGTCATTGTGCACCTTAATAATGTTCCTCTACATGAATCACACACCAGTGATGAATGTTTGTCCCAGTTTAGAGAGAGAGAGAGAGTTTCTCGCTGCTTAATAGTGATTTGAAATCGTGCCAGTCACTTGATCTGCGTCTGCGGCGCCGCTTGATTCGGAATATTTTTGTTCACATTGTTTGTGATGTGTGTAATGGGCATCATGCTGCTCGTGTCCTTGGTGATGACGGTGATGGGCTCGTAAACCTCTGTCTCCCAGCATGCGTCTGCCTCGGTGTCTTTGATCCCATCACCAGCGTGGCCGCGTAGGCTGCTTGAGTCATTAGGTTGAATTATTGATGTAATCAGAGTAAGTGGGGTTGGTATTTGAGGCAAAGCACCACTTATATAAAACTGCATGAGCAGTAGTAGTGAGGGTTTTGTGTCTCGAGCGAGCAATAGGCTTCATATTCAGAATAAAACGTTCTGTTGCGCCAAACACGTTCGATGATTTCATGCCACAATTTTTAGTTACTTGTTTATTTATTTACTTTCCTTTTTTCTTTTTGTTTTCTTTTTAGTGCTGAGAACATTGCTGCGTATCAGCAATACAATGATCGGGCGAGAAAATCCTGCTTCTTATTTATTTATTTATTTATTTTAATACCGAAGTACTGAGTTTTTTTGCCAGTGCATCTGTCCGTTTTTTTTCTCTCCTGTAAGTACTACGTTTACTGCTCCTACTAAAGCCGGGTGCCGAGAGAGGATTTCGATCCCGTACTTCATCCTCACCAGACTCCGCCTACTGGTTTTCGAAGCTGGCTGAATTTGTAGCCAGATAGCGTACTAATTAGAACAAGTTATAAACCACTTTTTAACAAATGCCAGTAATGTTATAGCCAATAAATTGACTTGCAGCATTCAGGCTGCTTTAAGGGTTTAATAAGTCAAACATGAATAAAAATTTGCCTAATGAGGAGAGTGTATATTTTAATACTACTAATAGTAAGAGAATGTGAAAGTTTGACCATTTTGCTCGTGGCAGCGTTTTAATTTGTGCCGAGTTCATCTGAGAATTGGCAAACTTGGAAAATAGAAATAAAAATGTAGTGGTCAGACTACTACCTATTTATTTATTTTTTGCCCTTGCGCTGTAATCATCATTTCTAAACCACGTGTTGCTGTTATTTTAGTTGGGTCTAAAGTGAACAGTAAGCCCTCACTGACGGATTGATGGCTACAAATGCACTACTTAACTGTACAGTGTTTCTACATGTAAGCATTTCTCTTCCAGCTCTCACACCATGCATCGTCCTCCCTCTCTCTCTCTCTCTCTCTCTCTCTCTCTCTCTTTCTGTATACACTGGATCAGTGTGTTCATCTGATAAGAGCACTTTTTTTTCCTTTGCTGCACGAAGGAAACGGCTACAAAGGCTCCATTCTGTCAATGGATCCAGCGCCAGAGGTCTAATGGATGGAGCTGCAATAAATCCTGCAGATATCCAACACTGAGTGCACTGCTACCCAGGAACGCACCTGCTGCTCACACTCACTCCATCTTTCTCTCTCTCTTCCTCGCTCTGGCTCAAGTGACAGTTCAGTCACAAGGCCAAGAGTCGGTGCTAAAGCAGGCACGGCCGAACAGGAGTCTCCGTACATTTCTGCCAAACTGTTTTGCAAACAGCGCGGCTTCTTTAAGACGTAACGTCAGTGCCTGTTAGGCTGCAGTGTATCGCTTGCAAGATGGAGAGCTGCAGATGTGCTGATTCTCCTCTGCTCCTCTACTGACTGTGTCATTTCTCTCTTTCCAATTAGTTCAGCTCATTTAAAGAAGAGATGAATCCGTGATGGATTCCATGGATATTTATGTTGAAGTACCTCTTATTTTTCCTACTCCTATTATTTCCTATTTAAAAATCTGAAAGTATAATTAAAAGACTGTGTTAAGACACGTGATAGCATCACAAGCTCTAGCACAGAGTCTGGCACTTTCATGTACTTATCGTGGCCAAGAATCAGTTACCTTCACAGAAAGAGCCCATTAGTCTGACTATGCAAATGGTGAATCACGTTTGCCACTCGCCTCTAGGCTCTGCAAAAAAAAAACGTCTGTAAAATCTTATAAGGATATGATGCTGTAAAGTTTTTTTTTTTTTCCCCACTCCAGTGATTCCTTAATATATATATGTCATATAAAATATAATATAAAAGCTTAATATGTCAGAGTGTTTGGAGTGGGCATGCATGACAGTGAGGATTCTGAAGCTCGTGGCCAGAAAAGTGTACAGAAGATCGCCAGCTGAGCGCGAGATAATAAAAGAGTAACATAAATCCAGGACTCCAGTAGCACGTCGTCGCTGATAACCCTGTAGTCTAATAACAGTATTGTATGTTCACGTTTATCATTTTAATAGTGTAGAATTTCCTTATCATTGTGACCTGCAGGTGCATGAATAAGGTGTACTAGAAGCATCTTTGTTAGGCGTGTTCAGCTTTTATACCACAATTTTTAGTTAGTAGTTTATTTATTGTAGTGCTGAGAGCAAAGTTACATATTACTAAGACATGCTTTGGCTAGAAAATCCTGCAAAATCTGAGATATGTGAATTACTACTACATCTGGTACTGTTTCTCGCAAACCTGTCTGCTGGACTGAGGTTTCGTCCCACATCCTACTTTCATAGAGATGTTGACTCCGCCCACTCGCTTTTTGTTCAGCAGTCGCCATCGGAAAACAACAGACAGGCGTCAAAGCACAGGCTGGGGTAATCCATCAAAAAACCTGACACGTTGGGTCAACACCACAGACTGCTCAAGACTAGGAAATGAGAATAAAGAGAAGACTAGGCCTGCTACCTACAAAGAACACGGTGAATCATGGGTATTCTGAACCTGCTACGCTTCTGCTTCTTCTGTCAGTGTTTCAGACATGAAACAAAATGGCAAGAGAACTGAAATGATTCACTACATACTGGATAAATATGGAAGATTTCCACAGAGAGACAGCGATTCAGAGAACAGGCGTGAAAGGAACCAATCGGGATAGAGAGAGCGTTAGCAAAAACAGGAAGCTGTGCCCAAATATGGAAAGTGAGGTACAAAATGGACTAACGGAAGGCACAGAATAAAGCGCATCGACAGGGACAAAATCAGAAAGTGGTGCTCCATCACTCCCTTCAACTTTTCCCCAGGAAGGAAACAGGAAGGAGCATTTGTCTTTAATGTAGCAGCAACGATGACAACAATAAATCATCATGACGATAATAACAATGATGGCGCATTACCCAGGCTGACAGTTTATCTCCCATCCATTCTTTCTTCCTTCCTTTGGCTTCCTCTTTATTACCGAAACGTCTTTGTACTGCATGACAGTATCCGCCTTGGCCACAGGTCTCTGAAGCGCTCTGCAGAGAAACTTTCACACGAACAGCTGCTTGCTGTTGTTGCAAATTGCACCATGGCCTCTTCCTCTTTCCTGTCGATTGGGGGCAGCTTCAGGGTCACCGGCATGTGCGCGGCTGAGAGAATGCCGCTAATTGAGAGAGAAGCAGATTATCCCTCAGGCACGAGCACGCCGTGAAGGTGTTTCGCATTTGCACTGTTAATATTTGCTGTGTTAAAAAACACGAGCTCTCCGGAGATTTGCAGAGAGCCAGCCGTGCAAGATACACCAAAAGCAAGCAGACGGCTATAAAAGTACTTTTCTCCTTCAATCCTCACGTGTCCGGGTGAGGGAATAATTGGACTTGCTGATTTCTTTTTTAGCAGGAGTGAAGGATCCTGCGATCCTGTGAGAACGCAGGCATGAAGATGAGGAGTCAGGAGGTCTTGTTTTCTCCTTGATGTTCAGCTTTGTAGTTTAAAGGGCTGCAGCAAACGTTCTCTACGTACGTTAAAGAAAGGGCTGTATTTAAATACGACGGGGAGTCAAATAAATTGCGCTTTTCGTTTGACTCGACCTCGTACATAAGCTGTAGCGTCAGCCTTGGCTCGGGAACCTTAACGGACTAGAATCTTAACAAAACTTATGAGAGTCATTCCGATCTGAAATGTAACGATCCCTGCCTTCACTGGAACCGTCTTGTTAATTTAATTTCTGTATAAAATGACCTTTTAAAACCAGACATTTCGGGTGTAGCTAATGAAGGCGAGGTCGGAATCTGAAAGAAAGTCTTACTGGAAAAATGTAACCCTGTTCTATTTCCCTAGGAAACGTCAATGTAGTGGATTTATATAATATGTTGTGTACTGCGGTAATCCATCTGTAGCTGTGCCTACATTACATACTCGTGCAGTAAACTATAGAGAGGTGGTAGACTCTTGTTCTGAAGTGGGTCTGTAAACATCGTGCATTCCTCGACACGTTATTCGGCTCTGCGTCGCAGCGTTACGTCTGCAAAGTTCCGCCGCATGTTCACGAATCCCTCCGAGGGCCCTGCGAGTGGAAATGTTAGATGAGACGTTGAGTAAAATGCCACTGCTTTCGAGATGTGCCCTGTTCCTATTCTTTCAGATCAGATGTGAAGGAGGAGGAGAAGGACTAACTTTCTCATGGGACAACTGATGGCTTATGTCTCCCCCATTAACTCTGTCTCGTCTCCAGAGCTCTTTCTCTTTCTTTCACGCTCCCTCTCTCTCTCTCTCTCTCTCTGGATTGCGGGCCAGATTGGGTTTGCGTTTGCACTTTCTCTAACCGTGTTACAGGAGCATTAACGCAGGGAGCGATCTCTTAGCACACAGCTCCTCGGTGCATTCATTACACACTCGGCCTGCCTCGGTTCAGAGCTCCCATTCTCTCCGGATCTAACCCGGACCCGTCCAATCGATACGCCCATGGCTATATCCGGGCCGAAAGGAGACGAGAGACGGCTCCTAATTCGATGAAGGCGGCATTAGGGCTTGGCCCGGATGCGCGGGAGGCTCGGGTAATTGCAGACAAATTCATCTTAAAGGCTAGAGAGCTGAGGATTGCTTTCAATTATGCTTGCACTTTCGAGGGAGGCAGACGAGCAGGGCTAGTCCTGTTACACTCCGGGGCTCACTCGCTGCCCGGAGTGTTTATATGAAGTGAAGGTGACTCCGGCGTTTCCAAAGGCAGGTCACGGCCTTTGTGTGTATGATGTAATCTGCCTTTACCAGAGGTACTCGAGAAAAACTCCCACGGACCATAAACTATTCAAGCAACAGCCAGATTAAGCTATAACACCGGATTTATCTGTTGCTTTTAATTCCCGATCCTTTCATCCACAACCAGTTCAAAAACTTGATTTATTTTATATCCTATTATACCACAGCACTGTTGAATGCTTGGTGAACGAAAAGGTGTTGAGTTTCTAACAGCAGCTCTGGCAGTAGCTCCAGCCACAAGGTTTATATTAATGTGCTCGTTCTGATACGGTATCGTTTCTATAGCAACACAGGAGCCCGTATGGCGGATGCTCCACGTGAATAGATTTAAAAAAAGGACGTGTGTGTGTAATTACTCATTACAGTGTCAGTGCTTTGTGACAAGTCAAATTTCCAAACACGAGACAGATGGCTTTACAGTTTGTTGGTGAAATGAAACCAAATGTTTTTTAAATTTTATTAATTACAAGATATAGAAAAACAGAGTGGCTGTGGTGTAAGATATAACTTGTCTTGGCAGACGCTCCACAGCAAACTGTTAATGGATACAAGGTATAACGTTCTTTAATAAATTAAATAGCGAACTGTAATCATCGGAAAATTACAGTGTCATTGATTATCGTCTTCTAACAGCACACCTCAACGTTTTCTGTTTCTTGCTCCAGTTGGCAATATTTCTGCGGGGTTTTTTGTTAAGATGAAATCCATTCAATTCAATTGGATTAGCTCTGTAACTATACTACAATGATGATCACCACTACAAGAGTTTAAAAATAATAATCTGCCTGATGTAAAGTCTCCACGTGCAGCGCAAACCCCCCACTCTGAGAGCCATAGGTATCAGGAATGTAACTTATTTTGGATTTTAAATGAAGGGATAGGTACATTTTCAGACAAGCACACCTTAGGGTTCCTAAAATACAATGGCAGAGATGTCACACACACACACACACACACACACACTATCTTGGGATTACAGAACTGTCAAAAAACGTTGGCAGGTTGTCATGAATGGTAAAAAGACGCATCACGTGCAGGTTTCTGATTGAATTGTCTCGAATTTGAAGTGATGGCTTAATCGATATATTTCAAGCCCCGTAGGTCTTTGAGGCAGAGCAGAGACAGGCAGACAGATGAAAATACTCCCAGTTTGTCTGCTGTTTTGACTGATGCTGGAGGAGCACTGAAAGCTGATTTTTGTTTATTTATATATTTAGCCGTTGTTGTTGTTTTTGGGATGTGAGATATGACAAGCGATTGATTTTCTGTCTGCCTTCTCGTTTAGGAGCATACGGCCCAGAGACGGGATGGGCGTCGGCCTATCCGGAGTGCCGGGAGAGGAACCAATCGCCAATCAATATCGCCGACCAGGATACCAGGGTCTCGATGGAGTACCAGGAGCTCATCCTGGACGGCTTTGAAGCGGAATCGTCCAACAAGACGTCAATGAAGAACACAGGCAAAACTGGCAAGTTATACTCCCTTACTTGTGTGTGTGTGTGTGTGTGTGTGTATGTGTGTGTGTGTGTGTTTCTCTCTGTATTTTGTCTTTCTCTAATCTGCTAGCTGTGACTAATACAGTAGAGCGGAGACATGAAGTGAAAGAGAGTCACAGGTGTGCGTTCGTGCGTTTACCATCGTTGACGCCTGTCTTCTCACCAACACCCAAAAACCCACACGACTTCATCAACATCTGACTTTCCAACCAAATTCCAGCTACATGCTCCATGGATCATTACACTCCGCTTACACACACACTTTCTGCTCTTTTATACGGCTCCTCAACATAATCTATGCAGAGTAAGATAAATGGCCTAGAGTTCTCTTATGAATAATGGAGACACACTCGGCTATATATAAACGTTCACCTGAGTGTATTTTCAGCTGAAGGACTGGATTCGGTCCATGCCGGAGAACACCTGCAGGAAAAAAAACGCAGTTTTAAGTCTTACCAAATACAGAAATTGACACAGCCATGCGAGAAAAAAAAACCGTGCGTGAGGATATGAGCACTACCGAATGAAACAAAACAGTTCCTGAGTTGTTGGAGAATTGAGGAAATTTGTCCATCGAGTGAGGATTTCTTCCGGAGGCCTCGCCCTAAAACAGAGGCTTAGCATTCCGAGTCCGACCGTCGGCTAAGAGTAGCCGGAGTAACGGAATTCCACAGATAGGAATGTTCCCACACATTATTGCACATTGTCTGAAGTTTAACACGACTGAATACAGGAAGAATGAGCGCTGTTGGTTTTTCCCAGCCATGGATCTGAAAGCCTGTGTCCGAGAGAGACAGAGAGCGAGAGCGAGAGCGAGAGAGCACTCTGGCACCCGGCACCTCCAGATGACACTGGTGAAAAGTGTGGGAGGCAGCAGCAGCTCAGTGGACCAGAAGGTCATTATCTCAAACCCTAAGACCGCCAGAGAGACACTTTTGGGACCAGCATTCGAATTGTAAAGGATCTTAAGAGTGCCAAGATTCTCCAGTACCAGCCAGAGTACCTCTAATTATATTATAATGATTTCTTATTTGCGTAACGCTTATTTGAATTTCCCTACCAAGGTGTTAGCCATCTAACATCAGAAGCAACATCATCTTCCTCAGCTAGAAGCTCACTGTGGAAGACAATACAGCATGTGGAAAAATATGAACATTACAGTGTTAGGCTTTGAGAGCTTCTAGCTGTGGTAGATGATGAGAACGCTGAAATCCAAGATGCTGAAGGCAAGTCATGCCAGCAGTGGTTTAAAAAACAAGCCAAAAATATAATTAAGGCAAAGGTCACATGTTTGTCCATTGTAACAGGTATAAAAGGCAAAGAGAGATGATGAAATCTTTCAGTGAAATAATGTCCCTCGATGGGACGTCCAAGAGCTCCAAACACTAGTTCGGCTCTTCGGCTCAGTTCCTGTATGATCCTGGATTGGATTCTGTCTCACCGCAGAGTCGCTTTGGATAAAAATCTCCATGTTCCAAATGAATGTAAAAAAAAAAAAAAAAAAGGAGGAAATATTTCTAACCGTTCTGGCCTTTCTATCTTGATAAGTTTCAATCATTCTCATCTGTGTATTAAAGAAAGAGTGCAGGACGAACCCATAAAGAGCTCTGTTTGCTCACCGGGCGCGGTTTCTGTCGGTCTCGTATCTCTAAGCCGCACAAAGCCGCAGATGTTTCTCATGACCACATCAGTAACCGCGAAGTGGTTTGACGTGAAGTTTGCTGACCTTAGGTGCACACGCAGTCGTATTAATAGAGCCTCCCTGTGTCAGTGATGCAGGAAGCTGGGCCACTCATTTCAGCAGACTGCTTATGATAAATTGGGGCAGAAATCTCCTGTGTGTGAGCGGGGAAAAGTGGAACCGATTCTGAAATTCAATCAGAGCAGGAAAAGCAGAAGCGCACAGTCTGGGTTGTGTTGGTTAATTAAAGAATTGTCTCTTCTTTTTTTTTTTCTTCTTCTTCTTTTTTCTTTTTTCTTTTTTTTCGCCGTAAGAAGCCAGTCTGTGAAAAAGGCTCTTTCCTTATGTCAAATTTCGAACCGTTTGAAATAAAAGGACGTGAATAAGCAAATTAAAATCTCTCCTCTGAACGGATTCTTTGTTCAGATATTGCTCTTGAGGTGGACAGGGACTGAAGAAAGAGGCCATGGATAATGCTCTCATCTCCCCCATTACCTGCAAAAAGTGTGCTCTAATTAGAATCATTTATTCAGACGGAGCACAAATTGTCCTCTTCTTTGTTTCTGATACCTAGCAAACTAAGTCTCTCTCTCCATCTCTTTATCAGTGGCCATCCTGCTGAAGGACGACTACTTTGTGCAAGGTGCGGGTCTCCCCGGTCGCTTTAAAGCTGAGAAGGTGGAGTTCCACTGGGGCCAGAGCAACGGTTCAGACGGCTCAGAGCACAGCATCAACGGCAGGAGATTCCCCGTCGAGGTGAGAGTCCTTCCTCAGATCCAGAAGTCTCAGTCAGGCTTATGCTGCACACATCACATCACTAAACTTCTTATACATACCACAACGCTGTTTAATTCTCAATTCTCATTGGTCAGGAATTCTGTTGATTCATTTAACAGAGGCTCTACATAAGCTTTGTGTTAATGCGTTTGTTCTGATATAGTATAATCTCTATAGTCACAGCTTACAGGGCCTTGGATTTAAAGTAGTGTGTAATCACTGATTTGGTGACATGTTTATTTTGCACTCTTTGGAAGGAGTCTCCAGTGTCAGTGCTTCAGGATAAAGCTGGAACTTTATCTTTTTGGATTTAGGAAATTCTTCAGAATAGAGATTTTTTTGGTCTCCCAGGAATGTTGACAAGCTTCGAGGGCTGTTTACTGCTGCTGTAACTTGTTTTTTGGACATTTCACAGCATTAAGAGACGTAAATAAATAAAAAATGGAAAATTGCTGTATTTTAAAGTTGGATAAAAGACTTCAGGATGAACTGTTATCAACTACGTCCGGTTATGGGTTGTTTGTTTGTTTTTTTTTTCCCTATAACAGCACATCCCAAATAATCGTATTCCTTTCTTCACGTTTATATTACCTGGCCAGCCGAGGCCAGATTTGCATTATTGGTCTTATAGCTCGGCCGTGTTTGATGCTCAGAAACAATATTCTCTAGGAAGTTCATTCTAATTCATTGTAATCTAGCAATAAAAGAAATAATCCTTAAGAACAGGCTTCTGCTCTGCACTTGAGTTTCATCACATTCAGATATTTTTCTAGGTTGGAATTTCCACTTTTAATGATGTGCAAGAAAACAGCTCTTGTGACATTCATATTCCAGGGGGGGGGGAAGAAAAAAAAAAAAAAAGATAGCTCATTATGTCTAATGAAATTGTGTCGTGCTAATGTACTTTGTATCGTCTAAATATATCTAACGCGTATTCATTTACAAGCTAATAACTGGGATCATTTTCCCTCGAGTCCAGGTGTTTCTTAGCTACGATGTGTAATTTTGCTTTCTTTTATTTTTTCTTTCTCCCTTACAAGGCCACCAGCTGATCCTGATGCGCTTGTATCCATTTTACGTTTCGACTTCTCGAGCGTTCCTAATACCAGAAATCACAACAAACAACCAGAGAATCTCCTGGCAGCCCGACGTCATCACGGTGTAAGTGGAGACAGGCGTTAGGAATCCCAGCCAAGCAGAAATGTGAAAGAGGGAGTGAGAGTAGCTGTGGATGAGTGTTAGAGTGGTACAGAGGGCGTTCCTGTATCGATTAACCACTGTGTTATGTACAGGCGCTCTCTCCCGGGGGCTGACCAGCAGCCGAGAATGCGTCTCGCTGCTCTCGGCTGATTTATCGTCGTGCCAGCCTGGCAGCTTTTACACACAATAAGAGCTCCTTTTATCACCCTCTTCAAACATGCAAGCGGTCCACCCCGTACGGCTGCCAAGTCCCAGCCGGCTCTCGCTCTTAACTCGAATGGGTGTCATTCCGTTTCATTGTCTGGCTTTTATTAGCGCCCGTCCCCCTCCCCCAGCGGAGGTGCGCAGTTAGCATATGAGCTAAGGAGACGACTCCGGTGCCAGTTCCCACTTATTGGCAGTTAGGTGATGTCACCCCGACACAAATCATGTCACCGAGGAAGAGCGTCAGCGCTAAAGTTTAATGTTCTCGGCAGGAACGGCCCTCCTAATGCTTACCACTCACTCAGACTTCACACGGCTGATTTACAGTTAAAAAAAAAAAAAAAAAGTCCATAATTTAGGCCTTGATTAAATATTAAGCAGCAATTTTCTAAGCACAAATTAGCCCCTGAAACAGCCCTAAGCTTCGTGATCTGCGGTTGTCGCCTGCACGGCACAGGAACACGCGGCGCTGCAAGGGCAGAGTCACAGAGCGCTGCCCGATTGATTGTTCTGGACTGTCGAACTGTGTAGATCTGTGGTCTTTGGGATCGATTACCCGAGTCTGTCACACTACGTGCGCTTGGTACTCCAGAGCCCCGAGAATGCAGATCAGCTTTGACGGTTCATTCAGCACAGAGGAAGGAACGGGACGTAGAGAATGTGAGAATGGCACAATGAGATATTCACACACAAAAACCCTCAATAGCCGCATGACGTCTGTCTGAGGATCTGATCTTATCTGTTTATAAGAGTCACCTTCACCTGTGTGACCTACAATTAACAGTCCAGCTAATGAGAATGATTACATTGAGAGCAAATTAAAGATGTTATTGTTTTACGTCCACACTCCTCTGCTGTAGTCAGCATGTCAGTAGCAGTCACCATTCACTTCTATGGGTTTGACATGGTTTACTGGGTGCAAAGTGTGAGCACAGGGTTTATTAAACTGCAGGTTTACTAGTTGCCCTGCGTTATTGCTCTGTCTGCTTGACGCTAAAGCCCCTGCTTGTTTTGTTTTGTTTTTTTTTTTGACAATGTCTGCTCACACTTTCATTCATCTGCCTCGTGACATCGACTTTGATTGTAGTCCTTTATTGATCCTGTAATAGAAAATAATTAAGTATGATGAACGTAATAAAGAAATAATGGGCATAATAATCATAAAATATAATAGGAGTAATGCAAAAGTAACATCATAACAGCAGAGTGGTAGAGTAGTAGCAGAGGTAATGATGATCATAAATAATGATAATTCATCATGTTGGACAAGTCAGTGGTGTTGCTTTATGACTTTATGATCCTCGTCTATTGAGTAACGGAGGCTCTTATTATTAATGTCATCTTGTTGGTTTCAGCGTCGACTGACAAACATTCACAGATTTTATTTGCAGACGTTACATCTCTTATTTTTGCCTTTTGTCTAGCCTTCGTGTGTTTTTCTGTTTAGAAGCTCCTCACTTATTTTCGATTGAGAGCCAGACATGGAGAGTTCAGATAATTAAACCGAGCCCCAGAGGGCCTTTCTGAGTTTGACTGACACTCCGGCTTCAGCCGTAGCCTTTTTCCAGTCTGCAGCTAGTGGCCCTTGACTTCAGTTTCAAGGCTGGCTGTTGTGTATCATCATGATTGAAGAGAAGACGCTCTTAGGCACTTTCCTGTCCTTCATGTGGACACTTAATGCCAGCCTAGTCGTCCTCGGTGTGGACAAAAGACAGGCCCGAGTGCTGTTCACGGCCTGAACAACAGGCTTTCTGTCACTCAGCCTCGGAGTAAGTAGAGGTGTTCCGGCCTGATGATGTGGATTTTTCATTCCTCCACTCCTACCTTTTGTCCTTTTTTCTGCAAACTGATGTGGCTAAAGGAGAAATTGTATGGCTGTTTGTCAATCAGAGAGCTGCAGGCTTATATTCTCTGACCCATGAAGAAGTGGATAGCAGAATTTATGAAGAGAAAGGAGGAACGTTTACAAGCTAGATTTGTAACGACTGATATTTGCTGTTTTCTATGAGAAAGATGTAAAACGCAGAGCGTGAGGGAGAGAGAGATATGGATATATATGATATATGTCGGTCGACCTCTCCCTCAAGCCTGTTGTCTCAGCAGCCTGAGGAGGTGGCGAGAAAAAAAGAGCGAGAGAAAGAGAGGGCGCGAGAACAGATGAGTGAGATGAGGTGTGACAGATGTCTATCAAGTGACACTTTAGCGGACGCTCCACCACAAAAAGGGCACCACAAAGGGTGAAGTCTACAGGGAGAAGAAGAAATAGAGAGAGGATGAGGGAGTGGGGAAAAGGCTCCAGACTGCACACACCACAGGCTTACATCTCACACTGATCTAAACTAGACTACAGCTACATTTAGCAATTATCACCCACCTTTTAAACTCCAATTGGGACCTCTTTAACACAGGCTATAATAAGACACCCTACTATTGCCTTAGCGATGCATTAAAACCACTCTTCTGTTAAAAATCGGTGTTCTGTTTTATTACCCGTCTGTCAGCACCGGGACGGATGCAGCAGCAGTCGCGCTCAGTCCCCAGCCTGCCTTATGAATACGCATGAGACGTTCTGGCCCATGCGTGAGATTTGCTGCGAAATGCCATTCTCATTTTCCTTAGTCGTCTGGCTGAATGATTTATGAATTACGAGGCTTGCCATTTAGTAATTGTTCTCTAATAAGGTTCCTGAATGGCGTGATTAAGTGTGCGCCCGCTGAGCCTGGTCCTGCTGCTTTAACTGTAAACGGATGGTTAATATGCTTAACGCATCGTGCCCCGGCCCCGCGCGGTTAGCGTCAGGCGTCGACCCGCGTTCAGAGCGTAACCCTGCGCAGCGTTCCATCTGATACGCGTGCACACCGGGAAACGGACGTGCACAGGCAGGCGTATACACAGCTGTGTGCATTAGCATGTGTTCATAAACACAAGAGCGATCAAGCATGCACACACACACAGAAATTTCCACAAAAATGGAAAAAAAAAAAAACCCTAAGCCTTCAGCGCTAAACAAATGTGGACGTCGTCTCTTTGTGTGTTGTGTGTATTGATCCCTGACCCTGGCAATTTGTGTCTGTGTGTGAGTAAACTGACGCTGTCAGCCCGAGGTTAATGCCAGGGCTCAGCGTGACACCAGTGTATTAGGCTTATTAGGCTGTTGCTATGCTGTCACACAGACATAAA
This sequence comes from Notoglanidium macrostoma, assembly GCA_030068235.1. Lineage (NCBI taxonomy): Eukaryota > Metazoa > Chordata > Actinopteri > Siluriformes > Auchenoglanididae > Notoglanidium > Notoglanidium macrostoma. Next base: position 14,115,375 of record JAQQZR010000016.1, on the reverse strand, counting down.
TAATGACAGAGTAATTACCAGACTGTCAGTCTCACAGTGTGCAGGCCGAAAACATTACAGTCACCACCGCCAGATCATCAGCGTCTTACCTTAAAGGGGACGTTTAGGGGTTTTCAGATGAAGCCTAACTTTTCACAAGGTTTGTGAGTGAATAGACATAAGCACTGCTCCTGGACGTTTTTGACTCGGCCACACAGACCCGTGGTCTGATTGAGGCTTAAAGGTGACAGGGATGATCTCAGCCTGTGATGGCTCTGCAGGTCTTATCTCCAGCTGGGCTCTCAATCAGAAAGCCGGAACGCAGGAGGACACATGGATTGTGGGATATTGTGGTTTTGGGTGTCACGCATTCTTCAGTATCATAACGGGCACGTCTCCATCTCCATCTATCATCTCGTCACTGGCGTTGCTGTGAGCAGAAGAAAGAGAAAGAGCAAGCCGGAGAGCCTTTATCCAGCCGCTCTGATAAGAGAAGCACAAAGTAAATTAACACACACGTGATGGAAGCACCGGAGCTCAGACACAAACACAGAGCCCTACACGCTGGGTATCAGAGATAAGACATGGCATTGATGAATTGAATTTTATTTCCCATCAGCCTTTGCCACTATAAGAAGCGCTTTGTGGAATATTACCTGATGTGAAGATAGTTTGGTGCAGAAGGTGACGCAGCCCAAAAGTGCAAGAAACACGTTGCATTGATATTCCACAGTGTTCATGCACATCTGCTTCAGGCGGCCATCAGTAAGCACCTGCTGTGGATCAGCAGATGTGGGAGTGAGGCTGCTGAAGCGCTGCGGACAGGACGAGTGAGCACCACAGATTCTGTAGGGTTTTCTCTCAGACGATTGTGTGGGGATGTAAAGTGCGTGAACATGTGCTTCTCTCATCCTTTCCTTTCATATCCATCCCCTTTCCCCTCTCTTTTCCCCTTCCTTTCCTTTTCCTCTCCACTTCCCCTTCTTCTTTTTCCTTTCCTTTATTTTCCCTTTTCTTCCCTTCCTTACTCTTTCCTCCCTTCCCCTTTATCTTTTCATTTTCCTTTCCTTTCCTTTCCTTTCCTTTTTCCTCCTTCCCCTTTCCCATTTTCTTTTCCTTTTTCCTTTCCCTTTGCCATCCCATTCCTTGCTTTCTTTTCATTTCCTTTTCCTTTTCCATTTCCTTCCCTTCCTTACTCTTTCCTCCCCTTCCGCTTTATCTTTTCATTTTCCTTTCCTTTCCTTTTCCCTTTTCTTCCCTTCCTTACTCTTTCCTCTTCACTTCCCCTTCTTCTTTTTCCTTTCCTTTATTTTTCCTTTTCTTCCCTTCCTTACTCTTTCCTCCCCTTCCCCTTTATCTTTTCATTTTCCTTTCCTTTCCTTTCCTTTTTCCTCCTTCCCCTTTCCCATTTTCTTTTCCTTTTCCTTTCCCTTTGCCATCCCATTCCTTGCTTTCTTTTCATTTCCTTTTCCATTTCCTTCCCTTCCTTACTCTTTCCTCCCCTTCCCCTTTATCTTTTCATTTTCCATTCCTTTTCCTTTTTTTCCCCTCCCCTTTCAAATTTTCTTTTTCTTTTGCTTCCCTCCCCTTCCCCTTTTAATTTTCTTTTCATTTGTATTTTCCCTTTACTCACTTCCCTTTTCCTTTTTTCCCTTTCCTTAATATGGGTGGTAGAATGTTGCTGTCTCCTTTTTTCCTTAGAAAAGCAAAAATGGACCTCAAACGCTTTTATAGCTCCCAACCAATCAGGTTGCAGCCTGGAGAACAGGAGGGAAAAAATATTTAACTGCCAGTTTTCCAAAGTTGCAATAACAGTAAAATTGCAATATAACGATTAACCTGACTAACTGAATCATGCCAAGTCAAACTTGGCATATGTAAGTATTCAATGCATGACGGAAAGATTATTACCTTCCAAAAGATTAACATATTTTCATTTGAATGGAAATCTAAAATCCTTTTTCTATCAATCATTTTTCCTTAATTTACTTTATTTGTTTGTTTGTATGTTTTATATCTTTTTTAATCAGTAAGGAATACTATCTTGTGTCTTAAGCTGTGCTTTCTTCATTGACACCATTATATTTTGTTGCATCTGTAATGAGTAGAAATGCTCAGGTTTACAGGTGTGCTCGTCACATGAAAGTGGGTCGGGCTAATCATCGGTCCTGATCAGGTCACGTTATGGTGCACCCGCAGTGTGTGTCCCTGAGAGCGCCGTGTTGTGTTACTGAAGGGAGAAGGTACGACCTCCAAGGTCACATTTTATAATAATGTATAGAAAACACTCTCTCACTCACTCACTCTGTGTCTCTGTCTCTCTCTCAGTTGAAGCAGGGAGTTGAATTGAGGAAGCCCAGAGAGTCACAGGAAGAAGGATGGAGGGATGGAGTTAGGAAGAGGCAGAGGAGTAGTAATGCAGTGTAATGCCATGTTGCCGGGTTTTGAGTTAAAGAGTCGGGATGAATGATTGAAAACAAATTAGTTCTGAAGCTCCCGAATGAACAGATGCGCTTTTACTCCTCCTCCAAACTTACACCAACTCTCTTTACATTCATCTTCTCTTTCACAGGGCTTACATAGCTGCTCCTTCTCTCTTCATCCATCTCTCTCACTGTTTCTGTCTGTCTTTCCGCAACTCCCCCTCTCTCTGTCTTGTTTTTAATGTCACTCTCGCTCGCCCCCCCCACACACACGTGCTGTCTCTCTCTCTCTCTCTCTCTCTCTCTCTCTCTCTCTCTCTCTCTCTCCCTCACAAACACATTCTCTATCTCTCTCACACACACACACATTCTCTCTCTCTCTCTCTCTCTCTCTCCCTCACAAACACATTCTCTCTCTCTCTCTC